>JAJMSI010000003.1:0-699283 GCA_030558325.1 Wilhelminamyces tanticharoeniae | reverse complement strand
CTGGTACCAATGGATCAGGTACGAATGGATCAGGTACCAATGGATCTGGTACGGACGGATCTGGTACGGACGGATCTGGTACCAATGGATCTGGTACCAATGGATCTGGTACCAATGGATCTGGTACCAATGGATCAGGTACGAATGGATCAGGTACCAATGGATCTGGTACGGACGGATCTGGTACGGACGGATCTGGTACCAATGGATCTGGTACCAATGGATCTGGTACCAATGGATCTGGTACAGACGTATCTGGTACTAATGGATCTGGTACCAATGGATCTGGTACCAATGGATCTGGTACCAATGGATCTGGTACCAATGGATCTGGTACAGACGTATCTGGTACTAATGGATCTGGTACCAATGGATCTGGTACCAATGGATCTGGTACCAATGGATCTGGTACCAATGGATCTGGTACAGACGTATCTGGTACTAATGGATCTGGTACCAATGGATCTGGTACCAATGGATCTGGTACCAATGCATCTGGTACGGACGGATCTGGCAATGCTGGAAGCGGCTCTGGAAGCGGCGACTCTGCGAATAGCTACCCCTCCAACACTGACTCGAACTCTATTTCTGGTAACAACGCCGCTGGAAGCAACTCCTCTGGCAGCAGTGCTGCCAACACCTCTTCTGGGGATGGTTCTGGATCTTCTTCCGGTAACAATGGTTCGAGCACTGGATCTGATTCTGGTAATAACGCATCAGGAAGTGCTTCTTCGACCAATGCCGGTAGTGCCACACCCACAGTCTCTCTTCATGAGAACGGCGCTTCTTTGAACTTGCCCAAGCTGCCCGCAGTCTTCTTGTCTGTGATGGCATTCTTATTACTTTAAACAACTTATATCATCTTGGGATAGACTCCCCATGCATCATACGGACTTCTCTCTTCTTTCGCCCTCTTACAATTTCGCTGTATATTAGAATAATGGATATTGATTTTGATAGCTGTGCTGTAGTTAGAAGGGTGATGTTTGGCATTTACTAGTGATAGAGGCTTCTTGGACGTCTAGCGTTTCGCAAGCCAGGCCCGCATCTCGTCCGCGCCCTCATTGGCGAGCTTATCGGCGGCTTCATTGCCGGGGTCTCCGCTGTGCCCCTTGACGTGGTGGAATTCGAGTTTCCCGAGGCCCTCTTCCTGGTACTTCTGGTTGATATAGGCCAAAGTGTCGACCGCGTTCTCGATGATGTCCCTGTTGGCGACTAGCTTTCCGGTGGCTGTTTTCCACAGGTTGGCCTTCCAGTTGTGTGCCCACACGTCCACACAATTCTGGGCGTACCTGGAGTCCGAGTGTATGGCGTGCTTATGGGAAATGGGCCCCGAGCGTATCTCAGCAGCGATGTCGTCGAGGACGTGTTTGACAGCGTGCAACTCCGCCCTCTGGTTAGTGGGCGTTGTTTTGGTCACGTCGTCCACTGCGGAGAGCGGGACGGCGGCGTTCTTGCTGTTCCCGTGGCCGTAGTACACACCGTAGCCAGAAATGGGGATGGCGGCCTGACCATTCGCCCGGGAGGCACCGTCAACATAGACCGGCCTGGTGGGGTAGGCAGCGGGGCCAATGGAGCCAGAAACCTCGGAATTGAGCTTGCTGGCGATGGAGGCCGCCGGTGCCTTAGTGCGAGAGGACGCAGCAGGGGAGGAGCCTGAAGACGGCCTGGACGCCAGACAAGACGGGCTGGGAGAAGAGCGGCCCAGCGAGAAACGCCCAGATCCCAGCGATGTGCGGCCACTCAGAAAGGCCTGGGCCTCCAGCAAGGTCAGAAACTTCTTGTACACCGCACCACTGTAGCCGTTGACGTTCTGTCTGCACGCGTCCCAATCGGTGTACACGCCCCTGGCGCGGCCCTTGGCCACGGCGTAGTATGGCATGCGAAACGGGGGCCTGGGGAGAGTGAAAATGGTGCGCGAGCACACTGTTGGGCAGAGGCTGGGGACTAGGATGAGAAGTATGTTTGATTTTGGAGATAAGATGCGAAAATGCGAAAAATGGCTTAAAACATGAAGTAAGTGAACAGACAGAGAGGGAGACAGGGCCCAGGCGAAGAGTGCTGGACACAGTAGAAAGTGCGGTGGCAACCGAGAGAGCTGTCTCCGGGCGCCCTTCCCGCCTGGGGAGCTGTTTCGCTGCCTTAGTCCTTTTCTCTGGCGTCCTTTCACGCCCACTACACCGGCGAAGAAGGTCCACCCCAACCCTCTTTGCCACGCCCACTGAATCCGGCAGCTGCACAAGCACCAATTTCCATCTGACTCCGTCCTAAACACGTTCCTACCAAACCCTCTTTCCTCACAACTCCGGTGTAGCTGGTTTGAGCTCCAGCCCTTTCGGGGTACCGAACTTGATACCTGCCCCCTGTTCCAACTCGCTGGAGGAGCCCACCCTGAGAAGTCCAGAAACACCGTGGCAAACTCGCCCCTAGCCCCACTCTCCCACCTCGCCCGTCTCCAGCAAGTGCTCCAATTTTTTTGTTTAGACCTTGCAAAGCGCTACATTGTTTCCAGTTTCGCTTGGCTCCCCAAACCCCATTCTTTGTGTGTCGCTCAGACCATCTCCGTGTTTTTGACGCCTGCACGCCTCCGCCTCATGTCCGACTTGGGCCGATTCGCATCTGCGCTTGGTAAGCGGAATAGTGAGCCCCTTTTGGGCAGTGCCTAGCTTCCGGTTTAGGAAGGTGGCAGGTGCCTATGTGGGTGCCAATTTCATGTTATGCCGCTTTTGTCTCCTTTACCTCAAGCGGCAATACTGAGCTCAACCCCACAGCCATGTGCGCCGCTAAGCGTCTAAGATCTTGGGCCACTGACACCCGTTCTGTCGATAAGACTCAAAGCGATGAGCTCACCACTCGCACCTTAGTGAACGCAGAAGACGCTATCCCGCAGAAAAGATGCCAAGCACAGACCCGCAAAGGCGCAGACGCATGTATTTCGTGTAATTACGACTTTTAGCTATTATTCTAGGCGACGGCGGCCGGGTGATGCCGTGAGGACAAAAAATACCCCATACTCGGCAACGTTGCGCCTGAAATAGCCTCGGTATTTTTTACGCATCGCGTATTTTTTCGTAAGTACAATAGCCGCCTAGGTATCCTGCAGACAGGTCATGCATGGCTCCGATGGCCAATCCCACTGATACCGCTGTGCTGCGTTTATTTTCCAAAACGTTAAAGTGCCAGAAAAGTTTCGCTCCCGAATTCTGCCCCGAGCAAGAAAACTGAAAAACCGCCTATTCACTATACGGAATGAAAGTCGCCCGGCGCAGCTTTGTATAGAGATCATTCGGTGCATGTATTGTTCGTGTCTACTTATATTTCTGGAGGCGAGAGTATACGTTTGTAAAAGGCACGTGAAGATGTGCTGGGTGGTTCCTTTTTGGGACAAGAGTCCCCCAAAGCGGGATGTGCGAATGCTGTTGAACACTCCTAGCCGATTTTTTTGCCGACCATCACACGCTATTGTTGCATGTGAATGCAGTCATCCATGCTTTCAGCACACCGGGCTTCGTAACTGCAGCGCGACGGCTGTCTTTATCTCCTTTTTCCTGATGTCAGTGTTCTCGAAAATGCCTTTTTTGGGAAAGGTGCTGTTTCCGTGGCCCGAATGGGCCTCTCGGTAGTATCCACTGAACCCTGAAGTCGTCACAGAGACGCGGAAAAGCTCCGAGCTCGCAAAGTATGCCTGAATAGTATAAGCGTGAAAAAGGGGTAAGTTGCATCACTTTTGAGTCCCGGGTGTCATCTAATGCCCACGAGAGCTCCTGACATACAACAGAGTGGGCACACATCCGGCCTGGAGCGTAAGCACTTCTGTGCTGGCCCCTCGGAGGCCACAGAAATCACAATGGCCTCAATACGAGAACGACAAACAAAAATAGTGTTCTAATTCCACAGAACAGCCCCCAACAAACAACTCGTAAGCGGTTCTTTGTGGCAGGCGTGAAGCATTATGAGTGGACAACTCCGTAGAAGCATCTGACGCGGACACATAGCCACGGCAACAATAGCCAGGCCTCTGCGAGTCGTCACCACGGATCAAAGAGGAAGTTGTAGAAAGGGCGTAAACAAGTATGCAGAACCCCGGATTGTTTGCTAGCAAGACGGCAGACACCACGGCCACAACAATATGCATGCCGAGGGCCAGTACACCTGCACATGTTCGTAACCGCCTTCCTTGCAGCCGTAGGGTCAACGGAAAGGCTAATTATATTCGGGGACCATAATGTGTATCATCAGGTATATTTTTCGAGCACGGCAAAACAATTTCATGTGAAGCTCGTGACAATAACTCAAAACAATACCCTTGTTGGTGTTTCACTTTCGCGCGATCGAGCTCCCGACAATAAAGCCGGCTTTGTTGACACCTCCAAATACGCGTTGTGCCAGCCGTCGGTCTGTACAGCAATAAGTTTGTCTCTCTCGATAGAGCAGGAGCCGGTGTATTCAGCTCAGTCTTGGGCTAGCCGATGGTTACCCAAGGTTCCCAGGGCCCTTCATCGGCCCTGCTACCCCAGACGGGAACTGCACCATTCCCTATTAGTGCATAAATAATTTCGCAGACTTCACTTTATTGCCTGTTGTGGCTAAATGCAGCAGCCACTGTAGTACCGTCTGCAGGACATCTTAATAGGGCGCAAAAACCGTCATAGCACGGCATTGGATGAAATTGCAACTCATGACGGTACCTTCTGGCAGTGAAAATACCGTCATAGTCCCAAGGATAGAGAGAAGACACCAGAAAGGAGCTTTTTCTCGAAAAGGACATCAATTGGCCATCATTATTGGTGTTTTCGGCCGGCGCCTAGCCTCGTCCTCAACATCATCACGCGGATGCCGCATCGTAATTGCTGCAGGTCTCCTGGTATTATTTGGCTAATCCCGACAGATGCAGCCTAGTACTGGTCCCAGAAGTCCAATCGGGAAGTAGAGTGGATATTTTCAGCCAAATATATCAGTGATGCTTCACCGAAAGCGGCTTGCATCTCGCGTTTGCAGCTAAGTTTTGGCCTCTTACCACAAGAGGTAATGTGCATCCCACGGGTGGTGCTTTCTGGTTGCGTCGTGCTTGGTGGGGGTGGCACATGAGGTGTATTTAAACAGTCTGAATCCTGGTCTTCTTTTCATCCCATCAACACTTTCGTTAAACCAACATTCACAGCAATGATTCTGTCTTTCAGAAAGCAGCTCTTGCTCTTGCTGCTTTTCGCAGTGGCGGCCATGGCCATTGAAATCACTCAGAACACCTATGAGGAAGGAACCATCGACCTTTCCATCGGTGATATCACCGTTGACGAGGGCGTATACTGGTCCATCGTCAACAATGCTCTCTCTTCCCTTACTGGCAGCCTCCATGTCTTGGGAAGCTTTTACATCACTTCCACCACTTCTTTGATTGGCTTGACCGTGACTCTTAATGGGTTTATTAACTCCATTACCAACTCGGGAACGATCGCCTTCAACTCGGTTGCCAGTTTGACTGCGCCCACCTTCAGCATTGAGGCTCTCAATTTTCAGAACACCGGTAGTATGTTCTTGGCTGCCAACGGTGCCATCGGTGTCCCTGTTATGGTTGTTACCGCTTTGAATTGGGTCAACAGCGGCTTCATGACTTTCTGGCAGAACACCAGAAGTAGTGGTATCGTCAACTTGGGAGCTATAGGGGCCTCCATCCAGAACAACGGACAAATTTGCTTGCACAACCAGATTTACCAGCAGACAACCTCCATCAATGGTAACGGATGCATCAACATTGGTGCTGGAAGCAATTTTTACATTGCTAACGCCATCTTGCCCATCGACGAGGCTCAGACTTTATACCTCACCGACCCCACTTCCACAATCAAGGTCCAGTCCTTCTCTGGTGCTCAGACCTTCACTGTTGCTGGTTGGGGTAGCGGCAATGTCATTGGATTGGACGTGCCTATTACCGACTGGTCGTACGCTGGTGACACCTTGACCATCCTGACTCTTGGCATCTTCACCTTCCACTTCATCGTTGGCCCCAACTATGACCCGACCAAGATCCGCGTTGTCACTCCCACCTATGGTACTGGCATCATTCCTGTCATCTTGGGTGGTCTCGCTTACAGCGACCCTGCCCCCAACGGAGCCCCAGCTGCGTGTCAACCCTGCCCTCCTCTTCCCAACCCTCCTTTGACCGGTCCTTCGTCTGCTGCACCTTCGTCTGCTGCACCTTCGTCTGCTGCACCTTCGTCTGCTGCACCTTCGTCTGCTGCACCTTCGTCTGCTGCACCTTCGTCTGCTGCACCTTCGTCTGCTGCACCCTCATCTGCTGCACCTTCGTCTGCTGCACCCTCATCTGCTGATGCCTCGTCTGCTGCACCCTCATCTGCTGATGCCTCGTCTGCTGCTCCTTCGTCCGCTGCTCCCTCTTCGGCTGCAACTTCTTCTGCTGCAACTTCGTCTGCTGCTCCTTTGTCCGCTACCTTGTCGGCTGCTCCTTCTTCCGACCCAACTTCCGGTGCCACCAGCAATGGTAATGGTGCTTCCTCGAACACCAACGGCAACGGAGCTTCGTCCAACACTGACACCGGTAACGCTTCCCCTACCGGTGGCAACGGTAACTCTTCCAACACCAGTGACAGTGGCAACACTGCTACCGGCGACCCTACCAACACCAACACTAACACCAACGGCAACACTAACACCAACACCGACCCCACCAGTACTGTTGATGGTAACAGCAGCCCCACCGGTACTAACAATAACGGTTCTGGCGACATCGGTAACGATAACGGTTCTGGCAACAATGGTTCTGGATCTGGAAACAACGGTAACGGTTCAGGCAACAACAGCCCCGGTGCTAACGGTTCTGGTAACAACGGCCCGGGCTCTGGTAGTAACGGCTCGGGCTCTGGTGCTAACAACGGTTCTGGTTCCGGTAACGGTTCTGGTTCCGGTAACGGTTCTGGTTCCGGTAACGGTTCTGGTTCCGGTAACGGTTCTGGTTCTGGTTCTGGTAACGGTTCTGGTTCCAGTAACGGTTCTGGTTCTGGTTCTGGTAACAACGGCGCGGGATCTGGTGCTAACAACGGTTCTGGTTCCGGTAACGGTTCTGGCAACAACAGCCCCGGTGCTAACGGTTCTGGTAGTAACGGCTCGGGCTCTGGTGCTAACAACGGTTCTGGTTCTGGTAACGACTCAGGTTCTGGTAAACCTGCTACCACCTTGACCAGCGACACCACTTCGGCTACCAGCAGCGCTAGTGCCGACAACAGCCCTGCGGTTGCTGCTAACCCCAACGGTGCCTCTGTCAACAGCTTGAGTTTGTCTGCGGTTTTGATGTCTGCTATGGCCTTTGCCTTGCTCTAATCGTACCCCTCGCAAGTCCAAGACGCTCGTCTCTCCTCTCGAATGATTGTGCCCGGTACAGATCTGCTGGATATGAAACTTTTCTCCTTCGGTTCTTATAGTTTTGCTGTATGATACATCCAATGGATACCTCGATCGAACATTGTAGGAGGGTTTGCTCGTTGCAACGGTGGCCAATTCCCTTGAAAGCGGGTATCTAGACAAATGCAGACCAAATAGGCTGACAAAGGTCAAATTCATGTGAACAAATATCGGCTGCCCTTCATCAAAAAGGGTAGTATAGACTGGGTGGTGTTGGTGTTGTGACAGGGAGGAAAACAACAAGGTAGCGACCTCATTCATCAATAAGGTGCACTATTCCAGCCCCCTATTACAGCCATTCTGCCGAATACTTGTGATTTCCAATTTAAGAGCACACTTCATCTCAATAAGGCCTCTTGCCGATGTTTAAAAGAAAGAGTAGGTGCCAGTGGGCGCTAAAATAGACGGTGTTGATTGGGCAATATGCAGGAGACAAGGAAAGGTTGCAACACTGCCCAATGTCCGCTACTAAAAGAAAGGGGACTGATTCACCCCTTCGGAGCGAGCTTTCGGATGTCAGTGAGAAGAAAGGTATAGCTGATGGAAGTTGTCAGGTAGGAAGGCAGTTTTCTGTCTGCTTTTCCGACAGCTTTTGGTATGAAAACCGGTAATATGTCCATATGGTGGGCAGTAGAGGGGCCAATTATGCGCTCTTAGGAGGGCTAAGATAATTGGAGAGTGTGAATTACATAATGGGTGTTCTTTTGGTGATAATTGGGGGGTTCTGCTTGCACTGGGCCAATTTTTTCAATAATCTCGTGCCAGGCTGCAAAAAAAAAATGGAACGTCTTTGTTTAGAGTGCCCTTTTCTCCAGAGGCTACCTGTACTGCATTACTGGCCGAGTAGCTTTATTACCCTGGAAAAGGCAGGGGCTTCTTCTTCCACTTCCCAATTTTCACTAGTGCAAGCTCATATGAAGGCTAAAAGCATACTGGACAACAAAATCCAGCATAACTCCCACAGAAGACACCCAAAGTAGCCAAGAACCCGGATTCAACCCCAACTTGTTTGTTTCCCTTTTAGCCACAATTGTAATCATTCCACCACCAAATATAGCGTTCTCCTCTCCCATGCACTTTCCACAACAGAAGTGGCTCCGATGCCCTGATTCAAGTCCTACTCAATTGGAAGCTAGGCTGTCACAACGATCGGTATTTCCGACTCAGAAAGACCACACTATAGTATTTTTACAGCCCATATGCGTTGCGCGAAATAGCCCTCGCTGCCCTAAATGACCCTTAATTTCGGCAGCATACTGGCTGAGAACGAGGTAAATGGCTTTTATGCATGGTATACCAACGTAGCAAGCAGGCGGAAATATGGTCAAGGATAATTGTGGGGGCCTCAGGGAAAACAGCCTTATTGGGGATCAAATCAGGCATTGTGGTGGTGCTATTATGGCGTGTAAAATGGACTGGTATTATTCTCGATGGGAATGCTGGCTAGTTCGGAGTCTGACTAGACAAAAGTGCTTTGCACTGTTGCAGGAAGTGTTGAAGGAACCTCTGTTAGCGAATGATGGGGATTTGAGTGCAAAAGCTCTCTATAGTGGTGTATGATTAAAAAACAGGGATATTTGCCTCGGAGACTAACACTTTTTTCAGATTTTTCGGATAAACCTGCACTAATCCAACGAAATGATTAGTTTTTGCGGAACACCGTATAACACTTAATATTAATTTCGCTGTTTCATGCCTATTGTAATGCTCTAAACTGCTATAAGCGACTCGAGAAGACCGAAGATATACCTGTGTTCTTTTGCTGAAAATACGCCTATCCGCTGATACAACAAGAAGTCCTCTTTCAAAAAGACATACGACAAAAAGCACGACCTTTCACATGTGCTCCTAAGTTCAATATCTCACCAGAAAGACTCTATTTTGTTGTTTTTTTCATGCAAAACGCAGCTACGCAAGTGTTCTCACAGGCCAGGCTATTTGTAGGCTAATTTATTCCTCTTGTATTTTCGAAACAATGTCGCATAATAATGAAGCCTAAAACCTCTAGAATCTAGAGTAAGTTAGCTGAGTCCTCTTGAATCTACAGTAAGTGAGCGAATGCAAAAAGTGACACCGGGTAATGTGAGGGATGCACTCCCAACTTCGGTCCCAATTGGGTTCCCGAACTACCGATCCGTTAGACCGAAGCTAGCGGTTCCGCACCTGCAAATGACGTGAGAAACCACGGACGATCTTTGACCCCTCTAAGATCTAGAACAGTGGGGCAGAATCATAGATTGCAGATACGATGGTCGGAAGTCGACCCTCAAAAATATATAGGAGTTTTTCAATAACACAAAAAATACTCGGCTATCTAAGTAGACAAGAATATTCGGTGAATATGCTTAAAATTTTTGGCTTTCCGAGTCTGAAACCGGTACACCAAGTAAAACATCGGTACGTCGAACCGGCACACCGAATGTGAAACCGGCACGCCGAGTACAGAACCGGGCCCGCCGAGAAAGAAAACCTCCATTCGAGGTGACTCCTAGCAACAGAAGGATTTTTTAGCGACGTAGTAGCTATGGAATACTGAGGGATAACTATACACCAAAGAGGTTCTTTTTGTAATTGTCACTCAACCATAAGGTGGGTTTAGACACTAATGTCATGGATCGGGATGATGAGTATACAGCGGAAGAGGACTAAAAACAGAGGTACCGGAAAATGGCGGTGGGAATAAATTGGCTTACACGAACAAGAAGGCTGATCTATGATCCATCTCAGCGAGAATTATGGGGAAAGTCGAAATCACGATTCGGACTATTGGATTTGGGCTTGCACGCATGGAAAAAACACTTGTTTGTGGTTTTCGCAGCCATAAAATCACTCAACAATAGTAGCAATTTTGACGCTAACACGCCCGGAACCCAGATTTACGCTAAATGCTAATGCTCCACGTTGTCGCCGATTCTAAGCCGAGCACAAATTTGAACCGTCCTGTGTTGAAAGCCTTCACAATATGGACTATATGCCACTTAAACTGTCTTTTTTTTTATATTATATGTTCCATTGGTGAAGGCCGCTTCCGTTCGTTCGGCTGTCTAGTATCGTGAGAAATCAGCAAATCATGAGAGTTATTATAGAACAGAACATAGTACGTAGTCGAATAGCGGTATGAGACTCTTGAAAGATTACAAATCGGATACCGAAAGGTCTACGATAGGCCCTATTCCTCTTAGTTTTGAATAGAGAATCTCAGCTTGTTTGAATTGCGGTTACTTGTAAATACGAGATGTATCAGAACACTTTCGAATACGTATATGACTTTCAATTGACGTTTATCGATAAGGGACCTCTTCAGAAAAGAGAGGGAGTGAGAAGGTTTCGCGACTCACCTGCAATCCCCTCAAAACGACATTTAACGACAAAAGTGGGGAGCACTTTGCGACAGAACTCGGATCCCCCAAAAACGACATTTAACGACAAAAGTGAGGATCGCTTTGCGACATAACTCGGATCCCCAAAAACGACATTTAACGACAAAAGTGATGATCAATTTGCGACATAACTCGGATCCCCCAAAAACGACATTTAACGACAAAAGTGATGATCGCTTTGCGACAGAACTCGGATCCCCCAAAAACGACATTTAACGACAAAAGTGAGGATCGCTTTGCGACATAACTCGGATCCCCAAAAACGACATTTAACGACAAAAGTGATGATCAATTTGCGACATAACTCGGATCCCCCAAAAACGACATTTAACGACAAAAGTGATGATCGCTTTGCGACAGAACTCGGATCCCCCAAAAACGACATTTAACGACAAAAGTGAGGATCGCTTTGCGACATAACTCGGATCCCCAAAAACGACATTTAACGACAAAAGTGATGATCAATTTGCGACAGAACTCGGATCCCCCAAAAACGACATTTAACGACAAAAGTGGGGAGCACTTTGCGACATAACTCGGATCCCCAAAAACGACATTTAGCGACAAAAGTGATGATCAATTTGCGACATAACTCGGATCCCCCAAAAACGACATTTAACGACAAAAGTGATGATCGCTTTGCGACATAACTCGGATCCCCAAAAACGACATTTAACGACAAAGTGATGATTACTTTGCGACACAGCTGTCATCTTTCGGAACAGACTATACCTCGACGCAGACCTGGATGGATCCAAGTGACAAGATTTAATCTCAAGGCGGAAAAATACGATGCAATTGAGAAGATTCATGTGGCTGGGGTCTCCTCACCGATCTCCATTCCCAATCAGCGTCCGGAACAACGGATCCGGTGAGGGGAAGTAATGGCCACAAATATTTGATTGACGGGAGGAACAATTGCCAATCTTTGACCCCGCAAAGTTCTAGAACAGCGGGGCGGAATCGCAGATCGCAGATACGATGGTCGGAAGTCGATCCTCAAAAATAAATGGAGGTTTTAAAATAAGACAGAAAATACTAGGCTATCTAGTCAGACAGAAATATTCGGCTAACCATAATAAGACAAATATTTTCTGGAGTTTGCGGTTTACGGAATGCAAAACCTGCATTGGGGGCCATTTCTATCAACAGCAATTTAAGTACAGACACTGCATCTGTGATATATTGAGTGTTCACTTTGAACCCAAGAAGAACTCCTCAAAAACTGAATTCAACGACAAATTTGCTTTTTGATGTTACCAGAAGCAGGCAATGATCAACGATGTCAAGAAGGGGTTGTTAACATGAACGAGAATGTTGACCGCACTTTGGTGTCACCATATATGCAAAAGTAAGCTGTTTCTATGTTGCCCAGGGTAAAATTGAGATTTGATCCCTACTGGCCCACTTTGAGACTCAATAGTGCCTCTTTTCTGAAAACCAGAAACTCGTTCAAGCTAGCCTTTATTCACCAAAAGGGAAGTCGGAAGCAAGCGCAGTGCATTGGCGAGAGTTGTCTGCAGGTGAGCGAAAGATACTTGATACTAGAAGATCAGCGCAAAAGATACACCAAGGGAAGCTATTTTCGGGTGTTCCCTTCCTCGTCGGTGTCTATGAAAGCTATGAAGTAGCTCATTTTGAAAATTGCACTCCTTCAACTTTTTGAGACGCACATGTCAGGATGTCTTCGACCCTTTTAAGCGCCTGCACGGCGTACCGGGACACAGATATGCTCACATCTTTCGAAAGATTATTAGTGCGAGAGAATCTCGGAAGAAGATTTATAGGAAATGCTCTGTGAAGTGCGGAGTGAACTATTACGGAAATAAATGCATGTTTTAGGATGAGAGCTGTGCAGTGTGCTGACGAATGCCTTTTTGGGACAAAGAATTGTATGCAGAACAATCTCTGGCTTTTAATATGGGGTCCAGCGGAGCCTTGTGAATAGCTGTGAGAGACTTTATAACGCGAACAAAGATCCGATAAGAGACTTTTGAGATCGTTCCAGCACGGGAGAACCAGGATGTGGGCCATTGTGTGTTATATGTATCCATGGTGTGTGATCAAGTGTTCCTGTTAGAAGAGTGGAAACCCCGAACTGAAGACCGCGGCCTCTGCAGCCCCCCAGACACGCGATATGCAATACGCAGACCTTGATAAGAGGTGCCCAAAGTGGGGTCTCGAGAATGCCTCGAATTCAATCAACCGCTTTAAATAGATCATGAGAGGGTTCATCCACATGGTCGCAACTCTACGTAGTGGCGCCAGTATGGGTGCGTTATAAATACAACATCCTTGATGTGACCACAGGATAAAAGGCCACATACCCTGAAGAATTTAACTCCGGAGATTCACGCAGCGCCAAAGTTGGAGAAGCAACCAACAAATTTAGCCGCACACCCCTTGCAGGGGCCCAAACAGTCCGTGCGACTAATTAACGCTAAAAGCGGCGATCATCAACCCTTAAATATTCAAGAACTGATACCAGAAGGAGCAAAAGCTAAAACTGGGCGGTAGGCGACCTACCCATGGCTCCACCACTACGATTCAGAGCCCTTACCGCCGTTTCGGAGAGTATGAAAGCAGACGGGTGTGTGCTGAATAGAATTACCTGCAGGACCAACATTCTTGTTGCAGACGAGCGGAATTTTCAATAAGCGGTGTGCATATAGACTTGACGCACCAGAAGCGACTCACTTCGCAATTTCGCCCTATGGGGAAAGAGTTCCTTATACTCATTGGCCCAGTTTAACCGCGGCGAGAGCACGACATCGAAAAATGACTCATTGCTGAGTGTAGATGTGCCAGCGGCAAAGGATCGTGAGGCTTTCCAGCCCAAAAGGGGCCCTATTGGGCGAGATAGACGCAAAAAGTGCCGATTTGCACGAAGTCTGTCTGGAATTGTAGACGCCCACCAAGCCCTGGAGGTATGCAGGAGCCTTCCTGGCAGCACACACGAATGGGAGAAGAACCTGGGGCGGGCTTGGCGATGCCTGGGACCCGTAGGGTGACGACGCCAGATCCCGCCCCATGCCAGATTACGGTCCACGCCAGATGGTGAGTTCCCAGGGGACGGCCACGTGACCAACAGGGCGGGCCACAGAGCGCAATTCCGAGTGAAATGCCGCCAAAAGCTGCCTGGAAAGGAGATGGGCAGGCGCAGACCATCGGCTGTGACGCGAACAACAGAGGCCCGCCTGCAGCTATGTTCGGTGCGGAAGACAGCGTGAAGACCGCACCACGCGGGCCGAAAACAGCATATTCGCACCCACACAATAGGCCGAACAATAGCCGTTTCATCCGAAGACCGTGGCATTGTATGCAGCACAGGGTCGTCAGGACGGTGCTAGTGGTGCCCTGGCGGACAGGCAGACGCTCAGGGGCGGTGAAGGGCCACTCCAGCGGCACCACGACGGCGCCCCAGCAGCCAATGAGCAGCCATGCATAAATGTGTCAAGATCTCGATCGGATTTGTCCTCAAAAACGCCGATCTGCTGACATCAACGGCAACCCCAACCGGAACTATGCCCTGAGCAGGTCGCAACGAACAATAGCTGCAGAAAAGGAAGCTCCATCGACGCAGGAAGGGCTATAGTGCGGATCGACGGCAGCCCAACTGGGCAAATCCGGCCCTGGGCCACAATACGAGCGTGGTGATGCGTGTCGGGGCCCATTGTTGGAGGCCAGGGGTTGGCAAGCGTTATCGGCAGTGCGAGGGGCTATTGTAGGCGGATGGGTGGGGATTATAAGGAGGCGATCTGCCGCCATGCGAGGGAAGAAGCTCCGCTACCACCTCGCTGTGATTGGGCGATATATAGGGCACAGATCGGGCATCCAAAGCGCATATAGTGAAGCACCAGGACCGTTTAATCACAGACCCAAACGTGGCCATACTGAAGCAGCAGAGCCCACCCACATAGAGAAGCTCCTAAACACCCACGCATTTCTTGCACGCATCCCTCCCACGCATTCTCACCCATGCCATGAGCTTCTATCTTCTTCCGCCGGTTTCATACCAGACGCAGCAGAAGCTCAAGAGCCAGATGAACAGCCAGAAGCGGCTGGGGCTGCGGCGCGCCTCCCATGCTGACGACAGGGCCTCGATGCGTTCCCTGTATTCTCGCAAGCAGCTGGTGGTTTCCGCTGCTGAGTCAGTTCTGACGAAAGCGTCCTCTGGGCGCATAAGCTCGGTCTCTTCCCAGCTGGAGACAGTGGACACGCCCGCGCTGAGCCTCAGCGGGTTCCTGGCAGAGAGCAGG
Source organism: Wilhelminamyces tanticharoeniae (assembly GCA_030558325.1). Taxonomy (NCBI): domain Eukaryota; kingdom Fungi; phylum Ascomycota; class Pichiomycetes; order Serinales; family Metschnikowiaceae; genus Wilhelminamyces; species Wilhelminamyces tanticharoeniae. The sequence goes on along the minus strand of JAJMSI010000003.1, from coordinate 684,228 downwards.
CTGGATTCCGTCAGCTTGGACCACATAGCCGTACAGGACGAGTGCTATAGAACCTCCTCCGGGGCCACTGCCAACACGGTGCTGACGCTTCGAAAGAAGCAGCAGGCCTTCAACTACGACTGTGCCACGGACATCAACGAGATCTTGCAGTTCAGCAAGGACCAGCAGCGGCGCAAGTCGAAGGTCAGGCTGCTGACCAACTCCATGGACCTGCGCTCTTTGGCGAGCGCAGAAAGACACAAGGAGGTCAAGATGGTGTTCAACGACGTGGATTTCAGCGGCTCCAAAGAGGATCTTTCTGTACCCTGCGAAGACGACACCCTAGAAGACGACGAAGAGACTCAGTTGGCCCGCACGTACTCCAACGTCAGCTCCATTTTCAGCACAAAAGAAGACCCCAAAACAGCTCCCTCCACCTCCAGATTCAGGTTCACGAAGCTGGCGTCTTTGGTGACGATTTCGCCAAACAAAGAGGAGCTGGAAACCGAAAAGGCTGCCAAATTAAAGGCCCAGAAGCACCTGAAGGAGGCAGAGAGGGCTGCAAAAGCAAAGGCCCAAAAGGACGCTTTCGAGCACGCGGAAATGCTCCAGAATAAGGCCATCAAAGAGGCTGCCGCTAAAGAAGCCGCTGCTAAGGAAAAGGCTGCCACACAAAGGGCCCTTGAAAAGCTGGCGAGAGATAAAGCCGCTCGCGACAAGGACGCTGCAAAAGTCCACAGAAGGGCCGAGGAGGAACGAGCCAAAAGCACCCGAAAAAGCGAGAGGAAGCCCAATTCCACCTCAACATCGTCACCCAAGCCCGAGGCCTCGTCTGGTAACAGGTTTACTGCCAGATTGAAGAAGACCTTCAGCTAGCTGCAGGCAGTAGCTGCGAGTCACGTGCGTAGCATCTAATATACGGTAGACAAAATGCGTAGAGAAGGAATGAAGAGAGGCCAGAGAAGTGAAAGGTGCTCGTATAGAGGAACCCGTAGTGATACTCGCCTTAAGCATCTCCAGCTTCAGCCCGTGTTCAGGCCCACGCTAAATACCTAGACTTTGGGACCCTTTCGTGCGCCTACCGGAAACACCCTTATCAGCCAGGCACTAGCAAAACATCCCCATATACACCCTTTTTAGCAGCCATGGCGCCCGTTCCGTCCACGAACGTCATCCCAGGCGAAGGCCTAGACACCCTCAAGCTTGGGCAGTCTCTCTATTCCATTGTCAGCGACTTTAACGCTTCTAACGAGCCCCTCAAAATCGCCTATCTGTCCAAGGACTACCTCAACACCCCGGTGACGGTCCAAGTGCCCAAATTGGGCCTTCGGCTAGTTTTCGAGAACCATGACAGACAGCAGCTTGTTTTGCTTGAGGTGACCAGCTTTGCGTTCTTGCGATTGGTCTATAACAACACGCAGTTCAGTGAGGTGTTGGTGAACGAGGTTCTAGACGACTTGACGACAGGTCCAGAGGCATCCAACGAGCTTCATTTTCGCCAGGAAAAGGTGGTGAGACCTCCCACGCTTTCGCAGATCTACAACAAGACGTTTGGGCCCACTTATCCGGGCACGTTGAGTGGAAACAACTACGTTTTGAGCTACCCCGGAATCTCGTTCCGGTTCGAGATCCACCTGTCCGAGCTTCGCCAGAAGTTGGCGGTGTTGCTGGACGAGAGCGCTATTTTGTCCAAGCTCATCAACTGGGACAAAGCAGCCGATATCAGCTGCACCAGTCTCGCTGTCTACAATGGGGACAACTACGAGCACTTTCATCGGTCCACCTTCGGACCCAAAAACGCCCAATTGGGGGCCGCCCCTGTTTCTCAGGACAAAAGCTCCCCCCTGCTTGTGATAAACCTCCATTTGGGGCTCGTGAAGGTGATCTTGAGCTCGCCAGAAAAGGGCAACGGAACCGGCCCTGAAAACGAGTTCATTATCACCATCGGAAGCACCACTCAGCAGGAGATTTTGAGCCTATTAGGGCCGCCTGACGCCTATTTTAATAAGTTTGACCTGCGTTTGCTCATACACAAGCACCTCAAGTCAGTGGCAGATGACACTGCGCAGGACTCCAACGGGCTGATCTACAAATTTCACAACTACTACCGGTTTGGAATCGACTTCATGTACGATTTGAACGGCCACCAGCGCGGGCTGCCGCGTAATACCGGTGTTCTCAAGAAGGTGGTACTCCATAATGGCGGAATAACCGAGTCTTTGGATTTCATGAGATGGAACAAGTGCAACTGGAAGATTCTCGCGGGCGGGAATGGGGTCGCAAAATCTCCTTTTGACGAAGCAGGACCATCTGTGGACTCCCTGATGTACTTTAGCCAGATCCCAGAGCAGTTTTTCCTGGCCATTAACAAGGGCGGGGATTCTGAAGTGCGACCGGTTCTCTTGAACAGGAGTGAATCAGAGTTCATCGACAAGGACTTGGAATTTATCCAGCCCGAGGATGTGGCCGGAACTGACGTTGTTTTCCAGCAATCGGTGCTGAGCAGCTCGTCCGTGAGCACAGGAGAATCGGCGTTGAAAACGTGGGGGCAGTCCAAATTGTATGGGTGCGAGCGGTGCATCTGGGAGGTTCTCGAGAGCAATGGGTGCATTTCTTGTGTCACGATATACTGAGCAAACGAGGCATGGTGGGAGTCAAGTGAGAAGGAGTGGAGAGAGGAGGTTTAGGGAGAAGGTATGTTCAAGAGAAGCACTGGTCATAAGAGAAGATTTGGGTACATGGAAATAAATGCGTTTTGGAAGACAGGAAGTTTACGAGAGAGAAATAGCCCCATTTTGGTGACAGGGGAAAGGTCTGGGAACGACGGGTATATAGGAATAAGAGTAATTTCGGGAAGAGCGCTTTGAAGGTTGGAATGGGACTGAAGTATGACAGAGATTTGGCACCAATTTGCACTAAGGGTCGAAATAGCCCCAATGGTGTTTTTTAAACTGCATTTGTGCTGAGAGCATCCCAGAGAGCAATCGGCCCTCTAGCTTTCTGGGCCGATGTGCAGCTTGCGATGGGCCTGATTGATGCTGCTGACATAAGCAGAATGCAGAGACCAGCCGGAAGAAGGAGTAGTATTAAAGAAGGCGTTTTCTGGCAAGAGGTCGCACATTCGAAGCCCGTAATCGTGCCGACTGCGACTTGGGCCCCTCGCAGCCCTCAAATTGGGTGTGAATTAATAAGGTGTCTTCTCAGTGACAGAAAATCGTTTTTCACAGTAAAGCGAAACCTCTCGCAAACCAGACATAGGTATTTCTGGCCAACTTCAACTGAAGCCAAAGTGGCGATATCACATGGAAGGAGAACAACGCCTCTATAGACGCCATTTGCGAGCACAAAACACTCAGACAACACACACACACTGCTTACACAGTGCTAAATACAACACCGATACACACCGAAAATGCGGCTCACGGCACAGACCATAGCCGAGGCTCCCACCTTCTACAATGCCGAGGGCCAGCTAACGCTTCAGCTCCGATCGCAGCGCATTCCCATGATTGAGAACTTGGGCGTTACGCAGGACCGGTATGCCGCCATAGACCTCACCAATAACGACATCACGGAGTTTTCCGGGGTTCCAGAATCGTTGCGCAAGTTGGAGACGCTTCTTCTAGCCAACAACAGCATTTCTGTCGTTGGAGAGGTTCGAAACGACGCTCTTCGATCGCTAGTGTTGACCAATAACAGCATCGAAGCATTTGGCGAGGTTTCTCGATTGCGGGGCCTTTCTGGCCTTCAGACGCTCTCTCTTCTAGGAAACCCCGTTTGCGAGCACGAGAACTACAGGGAGATGATGGCGTGGCTTTTTCCGTGCCTCAAAGTGCTTGATTTTCACAAGCTCACTACCAAGGAGAGGAAGGCTGCCGAGGAGCGGTTTGGGGCTCATTTCGAGGCGCCCACGGCGGCCGCTGTTGCGCTTTTGGGGGCCCAGGGGCGCCCGGAAACGGTTTCCAAGGAAGAGAGACAGCTCGGACAGACGCTTTCGAAATTGGGGGCCGAAGAAAAGGAGCGTTTATTGGCACAGTTGGAGACCACGACGAGCTTGGAGGAGATTGAGAGCATCGAAAAAGCACTTCGCGAGGGGTACGTCGAGGAGAATGGCAAAAGCTGAGGGGGCAGGAAGGGAAGAAGAAACAGGGGTTGGTTGGAAAACGGGGTCAGAGAAGAAAGGTGGAAAACGACCTTTGAGGGGCCCCAACCTGGAGCTTTTCTGGAAACGGTGTTCTGGAGGCTCTGTGACAAAATTAGCGAAACTAGGAGAACTGGCTTGAGAAAGAAGAGTGACATACCCGTGAGATACCCGTATCGGAGTTTTCCGGTCTTTTCCGAGCCTCCCCCCCAAGGGTAGCGCAGAGAGAACAAGAGCCAAAAGACCCAGCACGCGGTTTCTTCTTGCAGTTCACGCCACGCGTGGCCTTCTTTGCTGAAAAAGGTCCCAGATCGCACCCCTCTGGACATTTCCATACACCACAGTAGCATAATAGACAGTAGGCAAAAAGCGCTGGAGCGCCCATTGGCCCCGTAGACGGCCGGATCTGGCACTCTGTAGCCCCCGCCAGCACGCAGGCGCCTTCCCGGCCCGTTTTCGGGCTTCTGCATTTTGCACTATCTCGGTGCCAATTTTTCACCCTTCGGTATACCCTCCTCTTCTTTTCTGTTCCAACGCACCAAAAAGCGAGGTAGCGGGCTTTGAAGGGCCATTTTGGAGACTTCCCCACGCACACAGCCCGCCATGTCGTCACGGCCCAAAAGAAAGGCCACCAACCGCAGCTACAATGACACCCTAGACGAAACGGTGTTTGAGGAGAGGCCGTCTGTTCCCGCCAAGAAGGGCAAAAAGACCCCCAAGAACACCGTGGAAGCGCGAAAGGCCCCCAAGGAGCCCCCCGCGACCCTCCCCATCAGCAACTGGCAGCCTCCCATAGGCCCGGACGACATTTTTACACAGCGGTTGGACCTCACAGGCGCCACCGTGGACACCCACTCCCAGCAGCTAATGTGTCCCCAGGCGCCTGGGCGGGCAGCCGTTCCGCCCAAGAGACGCAAGAAGGAGCCGTTTCTGTTGCAAAAGGGCGACTACATCTACATGGTCAGCGAGCCCCCCGGCGAGCCCTACTACATTGGGCGCATTCTAGGGTTCAAGGAGAAGCACAAGCAGGAAACCAACAGCAGTCCCGATGCCGCCAACTTCGTCTTCCAGATCCAGTGGTACTACAGGCCGCGCGACATCTCCAAGGCCACGCTGGACCTGCGTCTTTTGTACGCTTCCATGCACACGGACACCTGTCCGTTGGCCAGCTTCAGGGGAAAGGTGACGGTCCAGCACAAGCACATGGTGGAGCAGCAGCACGGCGAGAAGACGGAGGGCGGGTCGCCCACGCCGCTCACGCCCTTGGAGGCGTACTCGCAGCGGCCCAACTGCTTCTACTTCGACAAGCTCTTCGACCGGTACATGCTCAAGTTCTACGACATCGTGGCTACGGAGCTGCTCTTGGAGTACCTCGATAACCCGCACAACAACAGCCACGCGTTCCTCACAGCCCTCCACAAGCGCTTCGAGTTCGTGTTCATGGAGCTGGCCCGCACCAAGCTGTTTCTCCACGGCTTTTCGTCCACGCTGTCGTGCCATTGCGGCATCTGCGGCGAGTGGTGTCTGGGCCCCGAGTCCGTGGTGTGCGGCGTGTGCCACGGCCACTACCACATGCTCTGTCTCGACCCGCCGTTGCTCAAGAAGCCCAGCAGGGGCTTTCTGTGGTCGTGTGCGCCGTGCACCAAGAAGCACGAGATTGAGCACCAGAGCAAGAAGATGCTCATGCTTTCGCACGACAACAAGCTGCTGAACGAGCACGAGCTCACGAGGGAGATGAGCGTCCTCAGCTCGCAGCAGGCGCCGCAGAGCCTGGTTCCGCCCTCCGACGAGGACTCCACAGAAAGCCCACACGAGGGCCTGTCCACTCCCTCTCAGCGGCCTGATCTCTTGCCCAAGTATGAGCGCATGGCTGCCGACTTCTTGGACCGCGACAGCGCACTTTCCCTCGAGGAAAGACGCCTTAAGGAGGAGTGGCCCATGCGCTACTTGGGAATGCACGCCCGGCTCGAGGACGGTGTGGATGTGGACGACAGATCGCCCTACCCGAGGGCGTCCACGCGCTTGGGCGCAAAACACCAGGCCACGCACATCCCCGAGTTCGAGGACCACCCCATCGTCTACTACGACACGGAAAAGGGCCCCGTTCAGGCACGCAAGAAAGCAGGTCCTCCCAAAAAGGCAAAGAAGGTCGAAAACGACGTTGTGCTGCGTTTAGAGGTACCCGAAGACTACAGAAATACGTCCCCCAAAGACTACCCGCGGTGGCTTCAGCCGCGGCCCAAGGGCTACGTGGAAAGAGGGGTGGATGGCGAGACCGCCACTTCTACGCTTCTCTGGAAACCGCTACAACTGGATGAAAACAACGACTTTCGGTCCTTAGACGCCTACATTGCCCAATGCGGCCCTATCGCCGAGAAGTTGGGCCTCCACCCGAACTCGCCCAACTTCGTGGACGCCATACTAAACCTCTATTTCGTCAATAATGGCCTACAGAGCGAGGCCCTTATAAAGGCGCAGAAATTGACCCGCGAATCGCTTAAGGAGCCCACGTTCAGTCCGGAAGAGGTTAAGAAGTTCGAAGCGGGCATCAAGAAGTTCGGCTCCGAGTTGTACCCGACCTATAAGAAGGTGAAGAGCCAGCTGTGTGCCATGGTGGTGAGATTCTATTATCTTTGGAAAAAGACCGAAAACGGCCGCGAAATCTGGGGCAATTTCGAGGGCCGGATGCAGAAAAAACTCCAGAACGTCAAGGACGAGAATAAAGCCCGAGAGGGATCTGAGGATGATTCAAACGGCACTGTTAACGCTGAAAATGGGTCAGAGGTTACAGAAAATGGTACCAGTTTACCTGAAAACGGTACAAAGGAGTCCCGCGAACGCCCAGCCATCGACCAATATGCTGACCCGGAGGACGATTCAGCCTACGATAAAACAAAAATAGCGGCCGAGCCCCGGCCCTTCTATTGCAAGCACTGCAGCGCTTCAGAATCTACCCAGTGGTACAGAATTACAGGCTACAATGCCTCCACCAAACACGACCCTGGAAAAGAGGGGATCGACAAAAACGCCGTCACTGCACTCTGCCTGCGGTGTGCGCGTCTCTGGCGCCGTTATGCTGTCATATGGGACGATCCGTATGAGGTAGAGAAACGCAATACTCGCGGTGTTGGGGGCTGGAAAAAGAAGGTGGAGGCGGAGCTAGTGCGCGACTCGGAGGCCATTTTGGCCCACCTCTCTGGTGAATCAGTAAATGTTGGCCTGCAAAATGACATTGGAGCTACAAAGGCTAGTCCTGCTGTTCAAACAGCCTCTTCTTCGCCCAAAAAACGAGCTGTTGCGGCCAAGCGGGCACCTGCAAAGGCTGTTAAGAGCGAGGAGCTCGAAACTCCTCTGTCCAGAGCCAGGAAACCCAAAAAGGTGAAGGAAGAAGAGGCCCCCAAGGATCTAAAACAGGAAGAAAACGAAACTAAGGAGGAGCCCAAAAAAGCCAAGCCTGGCCCGAAAAAGCGTACTTCTGCCAAGGACGGCTCGGAGGCGCCTACACCGAAGGCCAAACGAAAGAAGAAGGCTGCCAATCCCGAAACTGGTAAATTGAGCAAGTACGATGCGCTTTTGGCAGAGGCTCATACAAAAAAGCAAAAAAAGGGATCCCCTTCTGGTTCCGGGCCCGAGGAGGTGCTCAGCGCTGTTGTCAATCGCGATTACCTACTTCCAGAGACCTTAATTCCCGAAGGACCGCTTTCAATAGCATCTTTGGGAACTATAATATCCAATTTCAGGGAGTACCAGCTCATCTCCTTACAGGAACAAATGGATTCTCTCCAGGACCGCTTTGAGGAGGAAAGAGAGCTTTTGGAGGCTACCACTGCCCTGGATACGGAGAAACCGGCTACGAAAACACCTGTATGTGGTGTTTGTCTCGAGGAGGACACTTCTGATCTTCTTACCTGTGCCTCCTGTGATGCAAGCGCCCATATTTCGTGCGTGGGACTTCCTGTGCCGAAACTGGTGGAGCAGCCACTTTCGGGCTGGTTGTGTGAACCATGTGGGAACGAGTTGGATCCGCAGTTCAGGGCAGATTATGAGTGCTGTTTGTGCGAGAGAAAGGGAGATGAAGTAGAGGAGGGTGTGGAAATTAGAGACGTTAAAGGGGAGAAAGAAAGGGATGATTTGAGGATTGAGGAGATGAACGACGCTTTAGACACAACGACCCTGGCTGCAAATGCTTCTCTGCTCTCAAAGGAGCTCGCCAGGAACGTGGTTGAGAAGACTGCGTTTTCCCAGGAAAAGCCTTTTTTGCAGCAAAATTTGCTGTCCCAGGAAAATGGTTCGTCTCTAAACGGTGCTCCATCCCAGAAAAATGCCTCACCCCATGAGAAAAGTCTACTTCCGGAGGGCGGTAGACCACAGGAAGCTCCCATCTCCCAGGAGGATCCAGTATTCAAGAAGAATGAGTCCATCCGTGACCTTACCCTGGCTGGAAATTCTTCCTTAAAAAACTCCCCCTCTTCTAGAGAAACCGGAGGCTCACTTTTCACCAGCTACCTCAAACCTGTCCGCTCTACTGGGCAGTGGTGCCACTGGCTCTGTGCTCTCTTTGCCCATGAAGACGTCTCGTTCAAACAAGTGACTTCTCCAGTTTACGTCAGAAGAACGCCCGAAAATGGCCATGATAAAGACAAGACACTTGTCTCTGAGGCCATCCTGGCCCATACCGCCATTGAGAGCATTCTGGCAGTTTTAGTGTCTAATTTGAACAGACTGTGTGGCCTCTGTGGCTCTCAAGGTGGTGCCTTAATAACGTGTGCTTCATGCGAGGATACTTTTCACGTATCGTGCGCCCAAAACGCTCCGAAATTTCGTGTGGGATTTACCTTGACGCCCACAAAGCTGGCGGCGGGTCGTGGACACCAGCCGTTGGCGCGAGTTGGCGACCAGACGGGCATTTTGGTCCCCAATGTGTTGTGCAATAAGCACGATGAAAGCACCCCGTTCTTTGAACTCAGAGAGCGGGGAAGACGCGTGCACGGTGTGGGACGTGAAGAAAAACGCCCACTCATACAACTTTTCTTGGAGGACGCTGTTCGAGCCAACTCTGCCAACAAACTGCGCCTCTCTGGCCCCCAGTTCTTGGCCCACAACTACATGAAGACCATAAGACAGCTCATGAACGGGCTGCTTGTTCAGCAACCAAAGGAAACATTCACCGGAAACTCCTGCAGCCGATGCCACACTCCTGCGTCGCCAATGTGGTGGCCTACAGGCGCTGGAACTGAGGATGTGTTCTGTCAGGGGTGTCATCATAGCGTCAAAACGGCCCTGGAAACTGCCACCCCCGAAGAGGTAGTCCCAAGCCTTTTAGAGATCCTCAATGAGCCGCTAGATGGCAGCAACTACGGCCTAGCTAGCACTGACGACCGCCTAGCTGATGTTTTCACTCCAGCGTGTGACGTGTCACGTGACCCAAATGAAGTCGGCAATCTGGAGCCCAATGCGCCGCAGATGAACATATTAGCATAGTGAACACACGTAAAAAACGAATCGCTGTTCCCAGGCCTGTAGCGACTCGTAGAACTAGCTCTTACTTCTTCCCTGGTGTCCCAGTGGTTCTGGTGCGCGCACGCAAACTGTTGATAATTGAATTTGCCAACTTCTTGTTCCTGCACCCAACCACCATGCTTAAGCTAGAAGAACGTGACATGCCGGTGATTCCCGGGAACAAGCTCGAGTGGGCCGAGGCGCAGGAGCTCCGGCTAATGGTAGCGGACCTTCTCGGGCGCAAAACCCCGGGCTTTGCCGGATCCCAACCGGTCTCTTTCGAGCGTGCACACATTGATGTTTTGAAGAGAAGGGACTATTATGTGTGTGAAAAGTCCGACGGATTGCGGTGTCTCCTCTTCATTATCAACCATCCTGAGAGGGGAGAGGGTGTTTTTCTCATTACGAGGGAGAACGATTACTATTACGTGCCCAACATACACTTTCCTGCCAGTATGGAGGAAAAAAGAACCTATCACCATGGCACACTTCTCGATGGCGAGTTGGTAATGGAAACCAAAAACGTCAAGGAGCCATTCTTGCGGTACTGCATCTTTGACGCATTGGCGGTCAACGGAAAGGACATCACCAACAGACAGTTGCCCAAGCGGTTGGGATACATCACCGAGAACGTGATGAAGCCATACGACAACTTCAAGAAAAAACATCCCGAAATCATCAACGCCGCCAATTACCCTTTCAAGGTGAGCTTCAAGTTGATGACGTCGTCGTACCACGCGGACGACGTGTGGGCGAAGAAAGACCAGCTTTTCCACGAGTCCGACGGCTTGATTTTCACGTGTGCGGAGACACCCTACGTCTTTGGCACGGACCAGACGCTTTTCAAGTGGAAGCCAGCCCACGAGAACACTGTGGATTACAAGATGTACATGCATTTTGGCATATTCCAGGATCCGGACCTTGATAAGCGCGACCCTGACTCTACCTACGTGGACTACGACAGCAGACCCACCAATATCGACTTACAGACATGGAAGGGTGGGCGTGAACATGAAAACTTTACCAAATTGGACTTGGAGGAGGCTGAGTGGGAGCAATTGAAGGCTATGAACGAGCCTCTCCAGGGGCGCATAGTGGAGTGCCGCAAAAAGGTGTCGAAACCAGGGTTTTGGGAAATGTTAAGGTTCAGAAACGACAAGAGCAACGGAAACCACTTCCTGGTGGTGCAGAAGATCTTGAGCAGCATAGAAGACGGTGTGGAGGCCGAAGAGTTGAAGCAGGCCTGTACAGAAATTGCAAAATCGTGGAAAACTCGTGCTCACGAAAGGTCTCAGGGGCCTAGATCGGCGTCTGGACCTCCACCTGCTGCTCACCACGAACGGAAGCCCGTTGAACAGCCGCCAGCGGCCAAAAGACAGAAGGTGGACGAGAAGCCTCATGGCCAGATGTTGGAGGAAATACTCCCCGATTACGAGGACAACAGCGATCTGGAATGAAGCGGTGTATAGTAGCAATGCAGAACCGGAATTGGAGCTTCTTTGGTGTTTGTAGAGGTGTGAGGCCAAAAAAATTGGACGCGTCAGGAGTCGAACCCGAGACCTTTCCCATGCGAAGGGAACGCGCTACCAACTGCGCCACACGCCCATTTGTGGTATTTTTTAGGAACCAAGCTGCCAGCCAAAGTAGGACCCCACACCCCGCCTATTTTACGAGAGAACTGGACTGTATGCCGGAATGAACAGAGACAGGTCCCTTTGAAGACGTGGACGAAGATACGCTGCCAGAACGGCTGCAAACACTCTGCAAGCCAACATGTGCCTTGAGTCAGGAGAGGCGCTTCCCTCGGCCCAATCGGGGCGTTTTGTCGCCGTATACGGCAACTGTGGCGGCTCATCCTGTTCGCCGTTTTCCTGCAGAAAGCAGCACCCTTTAATTTTTTTTTCACCCAAAGGTTCCGTTGACATTCAACCACTTTATCTCGGCATTCAACATGTCTCCTTCCGTCCACGAGGCCATAAAGGATATCAAGTCCGTGGCCATTATTGGCGGGGGGCCCTCCGGTAGTGGCAGTGCGAAGGCGCTTCTCAGAGAGAACAAGTTCAACACCATCAAGATCTTTGAAAAGCGGCCCGATTTCGGCGGTCTCTGGAACCATACACCCGAGACCGACGCGTTGACGACGCCCGTGCCTAGCGAAAGCGCCACTTTTGACGTCAAGCCCATTTTGAGCGAGTCTGGAAAGTACATCTGGGCATCCCCTGTTTATGACTACTTGGACACCAATGTGCCCAAGGACATCATGACTTACGCTGATAAGGAGTTTCCAGCGGACTTGCCTGTTTTTCCCCATCGTTCGGACGTTTTGAGGTATTTGAGGGAGTACGCAGCGGAATTGGAGCCGTACATAGCCTTTGCAACCAAGGTGGTGGAGGCCGCTTACGTGGACGAGATTGCGAAATGGAGGGTCATTTCCCGTAAGGTGGCTGCTGAGACGAAGGGTGGCTCCGAGGCGTCGGAAAAAGCCGGTTTTGAGGACGTGGTGGAGTTTTTCGATGCGGTAGTTATTGCTACCGGAAACTACGATATCCCGTACATTCCCAATAGGCCTGGAATGGCCGAGTGGAGCCAGGAACACCCCGGAACCATCACCCACGTCAAGTCTTTCCGCAACCCCCTGCAGTTCTCCAGCGAGAAAGGAAAGATAGTCATTGTGGGAAACTCCGCCTCTGCAGGAGACTTGGCCTACCAGCTCGCTACAGAGTTGAACAGAACCATCTACAAGTCCAAGCGGTCGGAGAACTTGCTTCCTGCGGGCCAGACGGACCTTATTGTGGACTGTACAGATATCGAGCGTTTTGACGGCCCCTCCAGAACTGTGCATTTCACCGACGGCTCCTCTTTGGAGGACGTCGGCAAGGTGGTTTTTGCAACCGGGTACCTCAAGAGCTTTCCGTTTTTGAAGGCCCCCGAGGGTGCACCGCCGTTGTTGAGCGACGGCCACAAGTGCCACGGGACGTACCAGCACGTGATCTTGTACCACTACCCCAACCTCGCCATTATCGGATTGGCCAGATACGTGTTGCCGACGCGCACAGCCGAGACGCAGGGGTGCTGGCTAGCGAAGATCTGGTCCAACAGGGTCCAGTTACCACCGTTTGAGGCGATGCAGAAGTGGGAAAGTGACCGCGAGGCCATTAAGGGCTCCGGAAAGCAGTTCCACGACTTGCTCTATCCTGAAGACGTGAATTACTGCAACTCCTTGAACCAGCAGATCTTGGACAGTGTGCGCGACTTGCCGGTGGACCAGAAGGGCTTGCTCCCCAAGGTGTGGGACAAGGAGCAGACTGCTTTAAGGGGGTCCATCAAGCTTCTCAAGGAGGCCTACATCCAGTACAAGGCGCGCACAGGCAAGTTGGCGAGAAACTATCAGGAGTTGATTGACGCTAACGTGATAGATAAGGTGGTGCTCACGGATGCGGATCTTAGAGAGAAGGGCTTCCATTTCGGGGAAGAGAAGTAGGGGGAAAAAGCTTCAGCAAAAATGAACACAGACGGACTGTGCAACGCCAAAGGCTGGGGAATTGGGGAGGTGTGAGTGGGTGGTCTGCGTTTTTGCTCGTGAGCGATACGATGCGACCCTGTCCTGGTATTCAGTATGCGAAGTCTTGTGACCTCAATATGCCCCAGTCATGCTATCGTTCTCCTCATCTTCTCTTCAAAAGCCCACTTCTCGGTACACCCCATAGATAGACAGTATATGGACAGTATACACACACAGGCATATGCAAACCAACATACGCTGAAATATAAAGGCAAATCTTACGTAAAGACGTACAAGGACAGACGTGTTGAGAAATCCTGTGCACCCCTTCGCGTGCGCTGCCCCTACCATCTGAGATACCCCGTTTATTGTTTCCGTGCGGTTTAGCCCCGTTTTCATTCATCTGTCTCACAATCGTTATCACATCTCTACACACTCTCGTTATGACCTCTTTAATGTGTATAATATGTACATCGCCCATCCTGTTCAACCTTTCCGCTCCTCAACGCTCAAGATTGATGTTGTTACCAAACTTCGCGTACAACGCCTGCTTGAGCTCCTCCAATTGCTCGTCTATGGCCTCGATCTCTTCGTTACTGGTGGAGATTTTCTCGTCAAGGGCCTCGTTCTCCTTTTCAATTTTCTGCACCGCCTTTTCCACCTTCAAGTGAACGAAAACCTCGCCGATTTTGTACTGTACCTTGTCGTCATCGTCTAGCAACTCGATTTCTAGGGCCAAGTCGTCGATATATTCTTTCTCCGAGGTCAATTTCTCCACCGTGGCTGAGAGCTCATCCTTCTTGTTGATTAGGGTGGAGAACTTGTTGATCTTCTGCTGGTCTGCCCACGACACCTCGGTCGCGGTGTTGCGCTGGCCGTCCGGTAAAAGCTCCATTGGTGTTTTGTCCGGTTGGAGAGGTGGTGAAAAAGTGGTAATGGCGGCGTGCGCGGCACATAAAGTTGGTGACTAAATTGGGCGGTGTGATTGCGAATGAGTCCAGAGGGGGCGGAACTGGAGTTCGTATAAGGCGGTAGAAGGGCTCCACACCCCCTCTTCACTGCTATAGCCTATAGCAGTCTTCTTCAGAGAGCATCCCCCGTAGTGAGACCTCTATCCTCCTGCTATTCTCCGCTTGCGCTGCTCCCCTCTCTGTAGTCACTCTCGTGGCACTCCTCACAATCACTGTTTTTTGGGTTCTCCGTAGTCACTCCCGTGGACTGCCGCCCCTCAAACATACGCGTTGACGTTCTTCCCCTCCATTGGCAGACTGCGGTCCCTGTGGGAACACCACAGTGCTTCCATAGTTTCCTATACTGACTGGAAAACCCCACTGCTATTTCCGCCTCATTTCCACACCGTATCTCGTCTTGCAATTGGTGAGCTTCGTACCTCCTTAGCACTACAACAACTTCCATAAGCGCTGATTGCAATTCTCCTATTATCTCGCACGCGTCTCTCACAGTCACTCAGACAGGCCAGTCAGCACCCTGCTCCCAGCACCTTCTCCTCTCAGTGGCACTGCACCCCTTCTCCTCTTTTCCACTCTCCTCCTTCTTTGCCTTCCCTCTTATCTCCTTTCTCTTTCTCCTGCCGTTAGCGGCACCTTCCGGCAACGTTTTCAGAGGGGTCCGGGCTTGTTGCCGTGCATCGCCTATATTGCCTCTTTCGGATATCCCGTGCAGGATCCTCCAGTCATCGTATATAGGCCCCAAATTCTGCCTTCGTTGGTTATTCTCTCCCCAGCGCATACTGCTGAGCCTTCCGCCGCTATATGACTAAGCCAGACTCTAGAACTGATCCTGCGGACTACGTCCTCGTGCAGTTGCACGACCAGGACGATATCTCCTACACAAGATTGCAAAACTCCGACCTGTGGAAAGGCGTGTTGAGCACCGAAGACTACATATTGAGGGACGTGGCTCTCGGAAAGTGCAAAATAGCCCTGTCGAAAACCAACCGATTGTTGGTTTTTGTGTTGAGGCACAAAGAGAGACCTGACGAAACGCTTTGCTCCATTGAGCTTTTGATCCGCGAGCTGTGGAGGTTTGAATGGGACGAGGCCTCCCAGGGCGTTTCTCGGAAAGACATCCTTTCTGGGTGTATTGGGGGTGTTTTTACACCGCCGCAACACAGGGGAAGAGGATTGGCTCGAATTATGGTCGATAAGTTGGTGGATATAGGCAAGACCAAGCTTTTGGGGCCCTCGGGCTTCACCTTCTTATACTCTGAAGTGGGCGAGTACTACACACGCAACGGGTTCAAGTCATTCCATGTTCCCATTACACAGATTCCGTTAGAGGGCAAAAAACTGGCGATTGGGGGCGTTTCCGAGGCAAAATTAGTCAAGTATCACGATTTTAAAGACCTTTTTGGTGCCTACAACCGGCACTTTTCCGCGGATGTCGCCTCCAAGGTGGCCAAGGACCGCAAAACACGGCTTTCGGTCAACCCCACTTCCGATTACATAGACTGGTTCCATTTGCGGGCCAAATACACCGGCTACCGGTTGTTTGGGGGGCCTGAAAAAGTCAACTTCCAAAACGACTCCTATGAGAACATAGTGGCCAAATTCCAGAATGTGGAACCACAGATTTTCGGCATTCGTCTAGATCAAGACGACAAATTGGCTGGCTTCGTTGCATGGACCTACGACTGGGCCAAAAAAGACGACGGCTCCTACTCCATCAGTGTGACCATAATCAAGCTTTTCGTGGACGACTCTCAGAATGACTACGCTTCAACTGCTATCAAGTTGATCGAGCTAGCGAAGTGCTACCTTGAGCAGAACCACCCTACTGCCGTCAAACTTTCGATTTGGGAGTCCGAGATCAACCTGGAGGTACACGAGTACCTTCTTCTGAAAATGGGTGCCACTGGGGGCATGGAAAATTCCTCCAGAAGCGCCATTCTCTGCAATAACGAGTCTGACGACCGCGAATTGAGAAGCGGGCAGGTTGTGTGGGAGGACAATAGCAAGTTGCCCTGGTGCTAGACGGATTTGCTCCATACGGGAACAGAAGAGAGCTACCAGGCTCTCGAGAAAGAGAAGAATAATGTGGTTACGCTTGAAGCTTCGTGAGAGTAAAAAGGGTGCCTTCTTTATAGTAGGACGAGACTGAGAGCGTAATCTTTATACGAATAAATGGTGTTAAAGAGTATGATAATTTGGGAAATATGCTGGATAGAGAGGTTAGGTTGTTACAAAAAAATTTAATGTCTTTCTTCACTGTTTTGCAAATTTTGACAAATATGCGCAAAAGGCCCACTTAACCCAACGACCATACAAAATGCCCAACACCCTAATGTACAGAAAGTTGACTTCCTAAGCATGGATTATATTACAGGCATAATAACATCGCTAAAACATCAACGCGAAGTACATATCACGAGACGATCCTCATTCAAAGGCCACCACGGTAACCGTTCTTTTCACATTCGAAAGCAAATAAGCGCACGAACTTCGAAGCATAGGCCTAGTACTAAGCAACTTGAAAACCAGCAAGTGTCACACTGGTGTTTCAAGACCAGAGGGGGACTTCACTGCAATTAGATGTAGCTTCAAATTCATCCAAATCAGGGAAGGTTCTCAAAACTTTCAAGACAATTGCAACACCACCAGCTTCTTCACAAGAAGCCAAGTAGAATCTGACAAACTTCTTACCCTCAAATTAGCCTCGGTGTAGAAACTGAACGATCTTCTGTTGAGACCAGTATTTCAAAGAACAAATAAAAACAAGTGCTGGGTTTCAGGAAGATCTACAGGACGTAGTGCCAGAAGTATAGGCAGTGCGACTAAAGGTCAGCATTTTTATAGTTCGCTTTTCCTGTCCCATACACCTTCCGAGCGGCCAGCATCAACACCCACGGATGCGTCACTTCATTCAACAACAATGGTTTCTATGAGGTGTTTTCCGAAACGGAGCCTCAAGAAGTGACACAAGGAAACAGCCACGGCGGCCAACGAAAACAGGAGGCTTGTCGCTACGAAGGACATCACATTACCTACTCCGGAGCGGGCTCACCTCGTATTAGAATCTCATAGCATCACATGGTGGCTTTCGGAATAACTACCGTCAACCCCGAAAAGCCTCTCAGCGCCTCCAGATTCACAAACAAAATTTCTGAGACACGATCGTCCATTTTCAAAACTGAGACAACTGCGGGACTCACACACCATGCGGGCAATACCGGACCCCAAACGGCGTGGGTACGGCTGCAAAAGAGATCCAGTCCATGCGATTGGTCGTCTAGACACTGCCCGAAGGGATATTTCGTCCCGTCGCCCAAGAGTGCAGAGCAGTTTCACCCCCCTGCGCATAGTGGCCCCGCAATTAAATCCCCAACACCACGGGTGCTAGCATCAGTTCAGCCACAATAGGTAAGCCCGTTATGGGGCTTGTGATCTAAGTGTCGTTGCGAAGCCAAGTCCTGCACATAGCTTCCAACGGCCCCCGGATCTCGGCGATAGAGGGCCGAAGCCCCCGTGGCACATTTTCTCTGGCGGGCTTAGCGGGTGGCTAGGCGAGCTTGGGACGCCGCTTCAAAGCCTGACGGACTTGTCAAAAACCAGGCTTAAGAGCGGCCGGTGCCTTAGTGATGTCTTAGTAATTGTACCTGCGGGATTATCGCAACAAATCCCTAAGTTTGCCGCTCGACTCCAACGCTTGGAGATCCAGATTACCACCAATGTGGCGACCGGAAATAAAGATGTTAGGCACTGTGCGTTGACCGGTGATGTCTCGCAAAGCCCGCTGGATCTCCAGCCCGTCTGCCACCGTGTTCAACTCAATTATGGTGGCGTTCGCACCGTACTGGGCTAAGGTGGTTTTGGTGGAGGTACAGTAGGGGCAGTGGGTTTTTGAGAACACCACGACCTTGCTGGCGGCTATAGCAGCGTTGGCCTTGGCCTTGGCAGCCTCCAGAACGGGAGGGGCTTCGAAAAACAGACGGAGATACGCAAACATGGGAAGAAAAGTGGTTGGTGAATGTGTTTTCGGGTGTTTAGGCCCCGCACGCCTTCTAATGATGTGGTGCGCGCACACATCTATATAGCTGCTAACTACTCGTAGTCGTCAGCGTACTTTTCGCGCATTTCCATGACCTTATCGAAGAGCAGGCGGCCCTCCAAGGCAGGAGTGTGCAAGCGCAAGACGATGTCGTCGGCATCCCAGCCCTTTTCCTCGTAGGACGCGATCTGGGAGTGGATTTGGACCAATTGGGCGTAATAAGAGGCGTAGTTCTCCGTCAAAGAGTCGTCGAACTTGGGGATTTTCGAGTTTTGGAGCAAGAATTCTGCACCAGTGTTGGGGAAGACGTTAATGACGAGCGCAATGAGCAGTAAAAGGCTTTTGATACGGCCGGAGTTGGACTGCGACAACTCGTTCAAGTTTACAGGGTCCTCGCAGAGGCCCTTGACTGCCAGCCGCAAGTGGTATCTGATGGGATCGTGCTCAATGTTGTGGCACAATGCGTAGATCCAGTCGAGGCCAAAGTCATCGTTTTCGGGGTACGGAATGAGCCGCGAGAACTGCAGATCGGCCACGGTGTCCATCAGCTTGCGAATGAGCGAGTATTTGGATGTTCCGCTGGGATAGCGGTCATATACATTGTCCTTGAGTTCTTCTTGGGGGTCTGGAAAGGTCTCGAAAGCCTTTTTGAGCTCCTCCAGGATGCTGACATTGGGCACGTCTAGCTTGTGGAGAATGCCCTTAATGTTGCCCCAATGCACGAAGGATTTGAGGGCAACTAGCACGTCCGGCAGATTGAGCGCGTCTGGCCCAAAGTACGTGCTCACGAAGTGCTTCATGTAGAGACCCTCCACTTTGGTGCCGATGTGGTGGTCCGTATGCAAGAAGTTGAGTTTGGCACACACGAGAAGGGTCCTTCCCATGTCAAGATGGCCCGCAGAAACACCGTCGAAGAAGTCAAGGGCATCGGCCTTGGTTTCCTCGGAGTACAGGAACTTGGACGCCTTGTAGTTCATCACAGACGAGTTCTCCTCCTCGTACCAGTGGTTTTCCTCGAGCTCGTTCGCGACGCCCACTATGGAGAGACAGAAATCGGGATACTGGTGCAAAATCTCGCCATTTCCAATGCTGCGGAGAATCAGGTACGCCAGGATCACCGAAAGATGCTCGTCAAGGGCTTCCGGATAGACTATAAGGTGCTTGTCTTCCTCGCGAATGCGCTGGAAGTTGTTGTTCACGAACTTGTACTTGCGCCCCTTTTTGTTGTACTCCACGCGACTGAGTAGGTCTATGCGGTCGAGAATGCTGTCTGACACGGCTATGAGCGCGTCGCTGGGCGAAACCATGGCCATGGTGGTGGTGGTGGGCAGTAGAGGTAGCTAGACGAGTAAACAGCACCTGTGCAGGACCGACTATCTGCAGGACGAGTCATCACGTGATTGCGAGCACCTGTCAAAAATTCCGGCCGTTCGTGCCGATGCAGGCCACCAATTACGAGAAAAGTGCAGAAAATAACCCAGAAAATACCACACGCCTGGCGGCGCGCGTTGGGGGGATCGCACCCGGAATTACGAAATCCGGGCAACTCATTATGCCCAGTGATGGCACTATATCCGTCTTTGGGCCGCCGGCGCCGATCGGCTGCCCCTTGGGTGAACGCCTGCGAGCAGCCGGCGTGGAGGTGGGCCGATTCTAGAAGCGTGGGTTCCCGCAAAACAGAATTTCCCACAAGCGCAACCTGTCAACAATAGATGTGGGGCACTTTGACGTATTGCATTTGACAGGGCCAAAACGCCGCTTTAGGTGTGCGGGACTGTGACGTGTCTCGGGATGCACAAACGCCGAATGTGGCCTCTGGGTGGGACGGCCTAATATGGCAGAATATGCTGGCGCCGGGTATAGGGACGGGGATAAGGCTGTCAGCCAGGGACAAGTCCGTCTAAGCCTTGGAAGATCCGGTCCCACAAAACCCGCCCTGCATTGACACCTGCCAAGCACGGCGTTTTAGTACTTGGCAGGTTCCCTCCAGGGGTCTGTTTACGGGGCAGGTTGAAACAGGCTTATGGAATACGAGAATTGGCTTGCGGGCACACAAAATCCACCATGGTGGGCGGACGGAGTTATTCTTAACGCCTGGTCAATCCGGGGACGTTTGCCAAGGGAAACTTCTCCAGGTCGTGCGCGTGCGGTGAAAGCGCAATGTATAGGGCCATTTACGGTGCCAAGCACCTCGAAACAGGGCCGCAGTGGGGGCGATTGCGAACCCCAGGCGGACGCTGGCCAGTATGTGCAGAACTGTAGGCGACGGTGACACATCCACCTGATGAATGCCGTTTTTGGAAGAACTTGGGGCTGTCAATTGCGAGAATCCATCAGACAATGGCCAGTACCGGGAAAGGTGCAGACACGGCGCATGAATTTTTGGTGACGCACTAGTGGAGGGGCTGCTGCAACGGTAAAAGTTGCGCTTATCAGATGGCAGCGTGCTTAGCGTTTGCGAGCGCGGAATTAGCGACACTGCATGCGCGGCGACCTGACATCACACGCAAACAC
The DNA here is from genome assembly GCA_030558325.1 of Wilhelminamyces tanticharoeniae. Taxonomy (NCBI): domain Eukaryota; kingdom Fungi; phylum Ascomycota; class Pichiomycetes; order Serinales; family Metschnikowiaceae; genus Wilhelminamyces; species Wilhelminamyces tanticharoeniae. Next base: position 663,586 of record JAJMSI010000003.1, on the reverse strand, counting down.
CGGGACGGAATGGGCGACAGCCGGAGGCATTGATCGCGAGCTGGCGCCACTAGCACGCAGTGGCCTGGCGCCGGTGTCTTGTCGCCTGCAAATTGCGTGCCAATTGCGCGCCCAATGCGTGATCCTAGAGGGGCCTCCCCGCAATTGCAACTGAGTCCTCGCAAAGTGCACGCTGAATCCTCCCAAATTGCAACGACTCCACGCAAATAGCACGCAAGCTCTCACACAACCCGTGCCTCTACACCGTCCATTAGCGTTCGTAGCATAAGCTGCACTGCAGCACCGTATATATATACCCAATCCATAGCCCATTCATAATCTATATGTTGCCATCGTCATCGTCGCTGCTGCTGGACGACGCGGCGTCCGCGCCGTAGCCCAACTTCTGCTGCTTCTTCAACACCTTGATCTTGCGGCGCCGCGCATTGATGAACCAGTTCAGCAACTGCTGCTGGTTCAACCCTGTGGACGCAATAAGCTGGTTTTTCTCAAACAGGTTCGGGTACGGGTGGTTCAAGTGTTCGTTCAACCACTTGAGGAGAATGTACGTGGTCTCCTTGGGCAAGTTGTTGCGCGTCTTTCTTCTCAGCGCCTGCGGCTGGTATGACGCCAGCGTGGCCGGCAGGGCGGCCTGCGCCGTGGGCAGCACGCTCTTCTCCTGCTGACGCGGCGTCAGCACCACCGACGACGGCGATGGAGGTGCCGCCGGCCCTGGCGGATACGACTTGTGCTTCTGCAACACAGGCACAGGTAGCGGTGGCAACACGGGCGCCTGCACTTGCAGCACCAGAAGCTGCTGCGGCTGGCGCTGGTCGTATGAGTAGTAGCCGTAGGCCGACGGCGCCAGCACGTAGTGCGCTGTCTGTAGGGAGGCCGCTGGCGGTAGCGGAGTGGGCAGATACTTGCTATTGTAAGAGTACAGCCTTAGCAGGCAGGGCCGGCGGTAGTCAGTGGGCGGCGCATAGTAGTCGTGCTGCGGGAGAATGTTCAGTATGGGCGGAAGGCACACCTTGCCCAGATTGACGGGGTGGTTGAGGTTCATTGGGGCCCAAAAATCGGTGGTGAAAAGAGGAGGCTACAGGGCGCATATATATTCGAATTCGTTTACGAGCTTTGATTTCCATGTGCGCGGGTTGGCGGTATCGCCCAAGCATTTTATTTTGTTGCACCCGCTGGTCCCGACGCACGACCTGCACACGGGCCCAGCCTAATCTTCGCAGGTGGGTGGTCGGCGCGGGCGCGCAACTAGACGCCGACTTCCGAGGGCGGGTCCCCGAAGCCTTGGCGCGCGCCCCTATTTGCGCCCCGTGGAACGCCATCGGCTGCACCGCCAAGACGTTTTCCTTCACCCAGGAATAGACTCTGGCCGGTGCGGATGACGTGCATGAGATTGCCGATCCAGACGCAATCGCTGCCGACTTCCGACCGAGGCCCTAAGGGGAGACACCCTGCCCGACAATACGGGCCCTTGTCTTCTGCGAGGGCCGCGCTGTTGCTATGTTGTGACTGGCGCACCGACCTCGCTGGGACGTCACCAAATTGGAATCGACGGGGCTACGTGGGTCGGCCGCCGCGCAATGTGCAGGCCGCCGTCGGCAATGGTCCCCAAAAGGGACGCCCGCTGCGCGCACTTCCGGGGGTAGCACGTCATGCGCCACATAATCCCTGCGGCTAAAGTGACAGCACCGGCCGCCGCCCCCGGAACTCGGAGCGTGCTCGGTTAACTCCGCCGCTCTAATTTTCCCATCTCGGCCCCCGGGCGGCCGGCTGGATCCGTTGCGAGCCCGCACCGCCACTGACACAGGTCCCGATGAAACGATCGCCCGCTTTAGGTTTGTGACGTGTCGTAAGTGGTTCCGCTTTAGGCCAGTCCCCGCGCACCTGTCACTGCGGCTGCTGCACCGCGCTTATCCGTTTGGGAGGGCGCCCACCGTATCTGTGGTACACCTAGAGCTTCTGGTTGAGCAACGCTTCGAACTGGCCGCGGTCGTACTTGACGTACTTGGCCCGGTTCTTCGTGAAGTCGCCCTTGCCGTACTTGTCGTAAAGCTTGAAGTACGCGTTCAAAATCAACTTCTTGATCTCCCCCAGGAGGTAGTTTCGTAAATTGGTATCGGTGATGTTGAACCGCTCGTAGTTGCGCAACGCCTCCTCGAACAGCTCGTTGAAGTTCTTGAACAATTCCTTGATCTGCTCCTTCTCTTTCAGCGAAACCCCGCCTCCGGAGCTCTGGTGAAGAGCGTTGGTGGTGGTGATGTTGGTCATATCGCGAATAATGATGTAGGAGGCGTAATTCCAATCGTCGAGAAAGAGCTTGAGGAAGCGGTTTTTGAGTTTGTTGAGCCGCTCCATGCCCACAGGGCCCAAGCACCCGAAAAGCTTCTCCGACCGGTTGATGATGGTCTCGATCAAAATCACGTTTTTGATCAAGTAGAACCCCTGGACAGATTTTTTGAGGTTGGTGTCGTTGGCGTGCTGCTTCAAGTTGATTTCGATGTTGATGGTGATCTGGTCGAGCAAGTCGCTGAAGTACGACAGCAACAAATACGCCTCGTTCCGATCGTCCTCGTTGTCGTTGGGCATAACTGAGGTATAGACGCTAATAAACCGCACAGGCGGCTTGATGTTCAACCACAGTCCGAGCTGGACGCCCCGGATCAACGACAAGAGCACCATGTCGTACTCGCTGATCCTCCGGATGCGGGAAATGAGTTCCACGATGGTCTCGGGGATGTTCTGGTCGGTGAAACGGTCGATCAGCGTCACCTTTTGCTCCACAAAACGTACCAATTGCTGGAAAAGCTCTTGCAGAAGCCCAAGAAACTCCTGGTAACTAGCGTTAAACTTTGTGAACTGGCGAAAGTCCATGTTGTTAACGTTGAGGAACTTCTCGAAGTGGTTCAAGTTCTCAAGAACCTCCAAAACGAGGACGTCGCTCGCTATAAGCTCGCCATCGCCCCGGAAAAACTGCACGTAGTACTGGATCACCCGCGTGTACTCCGTGTTGATGTAGGGTTCCAAGATATCGCGAAGTAAGGCCCCTTTCTGGGTCATGTCTAGTCCCACGTTCTGGCCCATATCGTCGAGGATTGCGCTCACGGCCTTGACGGAGCGGATGACCTCGTTGTTGAAGCGGTTGATACCGTTGGTCCCGCGCTCGTAGGGCACGTTAGGACCGCGTTTCTGCGGTTTGCAGAGCTTGCTGTTTCCGGCGTTCTGTTCCACGAGCTGCGCGCCCAAGTTTTGGGTTAAAATGCCGCTAATCATGTTCTTGTCTCCGGCCAGTCGCTGGAAGAAGTAGCTCAACACAAGGTACATGTCCTGGGTCTTTTTGGTGGACTTCTCGGCAAGTATGCCTTTGCCGGAGTTGTTGACGAGTTTTCCAAAGTAGTTGATGAGGAGAAGCTGGCTCTTGTCGAGGAGGTTCTCGAAGTTGATCAAGATGCCCCGGAAGTTCTTGATCTTGCTTTTCATCTCCACCAAGAGCTTCTGCGACTTGGTGAGCGTGTCCACAAACTTCTTGAGGCCTATAAGGTCAATGGACTGGTTCAAAATGGACTCAAAAGCAGCGGTTTTCGCAGCGTACGCGGAGACTTCCAGGAGGAGTCCGAGGCCCAGGTCAATCTGCGTCTTATTGTAGTTTAGCTGGTTGACCTCCCGCAAAACAGGCTTGATTTTGGTGGACGCAGTGGACAGCTTCACAGAGATATTGTTGAGCGATTTTTGGATCAGACTGAAGAGCTCCTTCAGCTTGACAAGATTCTGGTTGAGCACGGCCACATCCGCCTCGTCCACGTCAACATTGTACGACATGTTTGGTTAAGGACAGTTGGGAGGTGAAAACAACTGTGTGCAGGGTTTTGGGAACTGGACATATGCAGGCACGGATGCGAAAAGGACTGAGGAGGAGAACAGAAGGCAAAAAGGCGGAGGCTGATGGCGTGAAAAGGCCAGATCATAGACTGGATTTATAAAGGGAGGGAGGGAGGGTATGTGCGTATGAAAATTCCAGCGAACAAGCCTACCTGTAAAAGCCTGCAGATGGCCTAATGCGGATAGCTCTAAACGGGACGATAAGAGGCCCTTTTCAGCCGAATTGAACGACAACATAATTGGAGAAACCCCACACAGGGGACTACCACCAGGGGAAAGAGGGATATCCCACTCGCAGTTGCTGTTTTGAGGCGTGAGTCATGTTTCAGACTCAAGGGAGACCGTAGTAAATATAGGGCATCGAGTCATCTGTTAGATGCAGGAAACATACATCACGATTTGTGAGCCACCAAAAATCAGCCATAAAAGGGCAGCAAAAACCGCAGCTGGAAGGGCTCTTCAACAGCCTAATGACGCTCAACAACACGTTCACCCCTATCGATCCCCACCGGGAGAGTCCTGCTCAAATGGCAGCTCTCGTAGCTCAATTAGAGGCCTCCAAAAAGCTCAAAACGGGAAGGGCCCGCAAGACCGTCAATGTTGTATACAACACCGACCGCAAAATCGACAGCTGGAAGTTCAACGAGTGGGACTACGGAAAGGAACACAAGGGAGTTGTTCTTCCGTGCAACGCACGCGGTCTTTTCATCATAGATGGCACCATAGCAGTGAGAGGCTACGATAAGTTCTTCAATGTGGACGAGGTTCCCATTACGAAAAGGGACTTTCTCGAGAAAAACACTTTAGGACCCTACGATGTGACGCTCAAGGAGAACGGGTGCATTATTTTCGTCTCTGGGCTCGAAGACGGCACCTTGGTGGTGTGTTCCAAGCACTCTACCGGGCTCAGAGAGGACCTTGAAAACCAGACCAGAAACCACGCCGTTCAGGGCGAAATAGAGCTCAAACGGCAATTGGCGAAAGCAGGGAAAGCCCCGCAGCAGCTAGCGAAGATCCTCTATGAGCTCAACGCTACTGCGGTAGCCGAATACTGCGACGACGAGTTTGAAGAGCATGTTTTGGAGTATTCCAGGGACACCTCGGGCCTCTATTTGCACGGCTTGAACCTCAACACTGTCAAATTTCGGACCTATCCCACAGCCTCGGTCAACGCCTTTGCCCAGGAATGGGGTTTTCGCGAAGTCAAAGCCCTTAGAATGGACACCTTTAGCTCGCTAATGGAGTTCCTAGAACAGTGCGCCAAGACGGGCACGTATGAGGGCACTGAGATCGAGGGGTTTGTCGTCAGGTCTGTTCTCAAGGGTCTGAATAGCGACCACTTCTTCAAGTACAAGTTTGAGGAGCCCTATCTCCTCTACAGGCAGTTTCGGGAGGTCACAAAAAGGTACATCGCCGAGCAAAGCATATTCAAGGTGATAGAGGGTGTTAAAAAACACAAGCTCGTGACCTTCAAATACTTGCAGTTCGTCGAAAAGCTCTTTTCTGAGCACCCGGAAATGAAGGAAGAGTACGCAGAAGGTTTTGGAATCATAAAAGTCCGCAAGTTGTTTTTGCAGCTGAACGGGCTTTCTGAGAGCACGGGAATGAAGGTTCTCAAATTGGACGACGACGGCCAGTCAGCAGAAGTCCTCAAACAATTGGAACTTCTTTCGTTGAAAAGCAAGCAGACCAAGTACGTCATTGTGCCGATTTCCACCATAGGATGTGGAAAAACCACAACTTTCAAGACGCTCACCAATCTCTTCCCTTCGTGGGGCCACGTTCAGAATGATGACATCTCCAGTCGAAAGAAGGACCAGCTTTTTACGCTGAGTTTGGCGGAATTGGCGAAATCTGGTTGCAAATTGGTCTTTTGCGACAGAAATAACCACCAATTCAGAGAGAGAAGTCAGATTTTCCAGAAGTTCGAACAGCTCAAAAAAACCTTTTTGGACCCTAGCATTGAGTTGAAGTTCATTGCCGTCAACTTCGTCAGTTCCAGCGTTTCCGAAAAGGATAGATGGAATATCACCTTTGACAGGATCGTCGAAAGAGGGGATAATCACCAGTCCATAAAAAGCTCTACAGATAGAGATTTGGCCATACTGGTAATGAAGGGTTTTATGCTGCGTTTCGAGGCCATCCAGCCAGCCAGAAATCCTGACTCTAAATTCGATATGGTCATCGATCTTGACCTTAAGAGAGACTCGTCTTTGGAGAACGCGAAAACCATTTTCAAGGCTTTGAAAGAGGCGTATCCTGACTTGTTTTCAGGTGAAGAAATGCCCTCGGAAGCGGATTTCAAGGCCTCTTTTGAGACGGCCCTTGGCTACCAGCCAACTTTTCACAAGACCTTCGGAGGCAAGGGAAAGGAGAAGAAGGAAACGACAGGAAAGGCTAAGAAACCCTACTATTTCGGCGTCAAAGTCGATAGTAGCGTTTTGAGAGCCAAAATCTCTTCCATGGTGTCAAATTCCACTTGGGATGCGTTGGTAAACGACAAAAGAGTCCAGGAGGAGTTCCACATTACTCTCCATCACAAAACCACCGCCAAGAGCAGCCCAGAGAAGCAGAAATCGTGGGACGCTCTTCGTGAGCTCTTTCTCAAAGACCTGAAATATGTCGAGAATGAAGAGAGACAGGAAGTGGGCTTGTTTTGTGATGTCAGGCTCAAAACAGTGGTCATTGTGGAAGGTCATTTGGCGGTGGCAGAGGCTGAAATCACCCAAACGTACAGGGACTCTGAGAAGGTAGAAAACTTGCGTTCAACCAATAAGTACCCTCACATTACTGTTGGCACCAGCAATGCTCAGATCAAGGCTTTTCAGTCGAATGATTATCTCTCGCTATTGCACGAAAAAGTGGGTGAAAGGCTCGCAAGTGGCGTTTACGAGGTAGGCGAGTTGTCTATGGAGGTTTTTGAGTTCGGTGACGAAGTGTTGGAGAAACAGCCGTGCTTTGTGAACTACTGAGGGCCGTGCGAGGAAAGAAGTCGGTTTTTCTGGTAGTATTGCTGAATAGATGCATATAGAGGAGTATAGGCTAATGATGTGAGAAGAAGTACAGGCAAATATCACATAAGAACAAGAGTAAGTGAATACTGGCGCATAAAAACAGTACCAGAAAACAGGAATCTAGGAATTGTTAGTCATGGGGAAGAAACAGGCATTGTTGGTCCTGGCCACCTACTAGCTTTTTGCACCCTTCCCTCAATCATTTTCGCAGCATATTTGCACCCAATGCCTCAAGCAAAGTTACCGCCAACATACGACTTTCTTCTTCGTCTCAATAGCCATGTTGTTTAGTTGCGGATTTTTTGCTCACTTGATACTACACTCAATGAAACCACACTCTTTTATGTACTATTAACATGACTCTATATCCGCCTAAATTGGCTCCTCCCCAATTTGCGTTTCTTCTGATTGCGTTTATCTCATTTACACATTTCCCGTTCTTGTTTCACACTATGCCACGATTCTTCCATCGTTCACCACATACGCATCCAACACCGCCATCGCAGCGTACAATCTGTTCTCGGCCTCCTCGAAGACCACAGAATTCTCACTGTAGAAGACCTCGTCATCCACCTCCTCCTGGTGGCGAGGCAAGCAGTGCATGAACTTCCAATTCTCGTTGACATTCCCTTTCTCAACAAGCTGGCGGGTGATTTGGTATCCCGCAAACTGGGCCAATATCTGGGCGCGCTTCTCCTCATCACCCATTGAGACCCAGGTATCAGTCACCACGACATCTGCCGCCTTAAGGGCTGTTTCCGGGGAGTTCACGATCTCAAACTTGGTGTTGTTTTGCGCGTTTATCTCCTTGGCCTTCTGCAACACCAACTCGTTGAATGTGACAGACTCGGGGATGCAAACGGAAACGTGCATTCCCGACTTCAAGGCTGCGATAGACAAGTCATTGATGACGTTATTGGCGTCTCCAATCCAGGCCAACTTCAAGCCCCCGGTCTTTCCAAAAGCCTCTTTTATGGTCATGATGTCAGTGATAGCCTGTAGGGGGTGGTACAAGTCGCACAAGGAGTTGATAATAGGGACGCTGGAGGACGCAGCCATGTCCAAGATATCCTGGTTTCTGTTCACTCTGGCAAAAATGCAGGACGTCATCGAGGAAACCACTTTGGTGGTGTCGTAAGCAGACTCGTTCACGCCCAACTGGATATCATCTTTGCCCAAAAACATGGGATGGGCACCGAAATACGCAGCCGCTCCCTCGCAACTAATACGGGTTCTGGTAGATCTCTTGGAGAAGAGGAGAGTCACCAGCTTTCCCAAGAGTTTGAGGTGCTCGGTTTGGGCATTTTGACCAGATTTGAACTGGGCCTTGAAATTCGCAGCTGACGCCACCAAGGCACCGAACTCGGCATCAGAAAGCTCGTGAATGTTCACCAAATGGCGGGGCATTTTGTAATAATGATTTTAATGTGGTAGGTGACAGCAATATGGGGGGAACAGGCCGTATTTATAGATTTTCGGAAATTTTATCCGTCCTCATCGGTATGAGTCAGGCCCGATTCGGCAATTTTTTCACTTGCCGCGGTGCGAAATCTCGGCTCTCTACATGAATCTCCGAGAAACTACCCACTGAGCGAAGAGAACGACATCAGAAGTTAGAGACGTCGTTTTGCCATGATGCATAGAGTGCTACAGCTCGAGGTAGCTGGAATGTTGTCGAATCAAGGCAACTCAAAAATCGTGCAAGTTCGATCTTCAATAAATTTCAATGTTTGCTCTCAAAGTGCACAATACAGAGGTTTAAGAAACTGTTGAAAAATGGGGTCTACAAGAGCGTCTTATACGAGAAATCTTGTAGTTTACTAGTGTAGTATCAGATACAAATATTGCGCGTCTCTCGCAAAATGCCTTCTTCAAGGGCCATTCGACGAAGTGTGGTGCAATAGAGAAGAAACGATCCATTAGCACTACCGTATCCTCCAACCTACACCCATTTGCATCGAACTAGTACGGTTTCAGGTGACTTTACGAAAAATCATGCTTGTTGGCCTAAACGAGGATTTCGAGTGTCACGTGAGGGGAAGCAGATGAAGTTAGCCAATTTCAAGCATTTCCCAGACCTATTGCCCTGAATAGTAAACGATCCACACCACTATTGGAGCGTCTGAAGAACAGCTAGAATCCTTTCAAAGAGCAGGACCTCTCAGAGTCCCACATTCCACTCGTTCGGGTGCTTTACTTGCCACGCTCATTCCATGTAAGCGTTTCTCATTCTCCTCAATTCACACCATTCTTCGACTTCTTGCTAGCAGAAAATTGCCACCTACCCACAGCAAATTTCTTTCACCCACCATGCCGCGCACACGATCCCGGTCCACCCAGATCACCATCGAAGAGACCATCGAAGTTCCTGCCGCAGGCATCAAGAAAACTACCAAAAAGACCACCAAACGCACGGTTTCCTCCAAGGAGCCCAAACTCTACTTAGAAGACGTTCTCAGCCACATTGAGGTCCCTCCTGACTTGGCACTTCCCAGTAGTTTTGTGGCCTTTCACGAGCCCGAGTTCATCAAGGGCGTGGAGCATGTTTTAAAGAGAGACCGGTCGCTCTATCCCATTGTGGTGTATCGCAATTTTGAGACCTATCAAAGGGAGAAAGGCGTGCCAAAGTCTGATGAGGAGACCATTCTAGCATATTGGTATTCCCTCATTTGCAGTGTTTTGGGGCAGCAGATCACAGGAAAGGCAGCAAAAGCAGTAGAGGCCCGTTTTCGCAAGCTATTCAAAGACGACACACCCACACCGGAAGAAACAGCGCTAAAAACGACCGAGGAGCTCAGGGGCGCCGGTCTTTCGGGCCAAAAGGCAAAGTACGTGGTACACATCAGCGAGACGTTTCTCAACAAAGAGTCGCCTTTGGCAAAAGTGGCCTTCTACAACGAGTCCACCAGCGAAGAAATCCTCGACGAACTAGTTAAGCTAAAGGGTATAGGCGTGTGGTCTGCGAAGATGTTTGCCACTTTCACATTGAAGAACATGAATCTCTTCGCCCACGATGACTTGGGCGTCGCTCGCGGTGTATCAAAGTATTTGCAGAGAAGGCCAGAGGTGTATAGGGACCTCAAGAAGGAGGTAGAGGCAATAGAGGAGCTCAAGGAGCTTCTCAAAAGGAAGTCTCTCTTTGTGAAGTCAGGCTCGAAAAGGGACTGGGTGCCGTGCCACGACGTGTACGTGAAGTTTTTGGGGTTGAAGTTTGCGCCGTATCTGCTGATACTTATGATGTTGATGTGGAGACTAGCAGCGACAAACGTGGAGATTTTGGAGACCACAGGAGAGCACAGAAGGAGCAAGTGACCTCTGTGTAGGAGTGGAAGGGCCTGCAAGCGAAAAGGAGGTGGGGTGTGTGACGGGGTGAGTGACGGAGTGGGTATTGTGTGGGTTCAAGGGCGCTGACTTAAACCGGAGATCTTTTGACAAAAATGGTCACTTGAGAGGTCATTTGACGAAAACGGTGATTTGAGGTCTTTTGACGACGTGACTTGGGGTCTTTGGACCGAGTCAACACGATTGTGCACAACGTGCGCTGCATGGTCATTGTGAAGGAGCTCCTGAGGAAAAGCGGGTGTGGGCGCGCCCAATATATGACAGTTATGCCCCAGCAGACGAATTGCGGTGCCGTATAAGGCATAGAGTCAAAGCAGTGGTGTAGGAGGCAAAGGAGCTGTCTCAATGGGGTCCCTCCTGGTGGCGGAGGTGTTGCTGGCTTTGAAGGTTTGGGGAAATGGGGTCAATGGGGAGGAGAGGAAGGTCTTCGTTGAGAGATGGCTCTGAATGGGAACCGGGAATGCGGCGGTTTTGAAGCTTTGTGGCATTGCACCGAATGCACAGGCAGCCTGCCCATAGTAAAGCACGCTTCGACGCCGTCCCCCGTCTTCGTGTTTTGCACCTCACATTTCGCACCCATTTTCTCTCAACCCTGCCCACGTTTTCGCACCCATTTTTTGTCAATTTCGCACATTTTATCTCATTTTTGCTTTTTGTTTCACCATTTCTCATCCTTCTTTTCTGCCCATTTTCACAAGGGACTCGTGATAGTCTTCTTTCCTCCCTCCTTCCCCGCACTCACACAACGTAAGCAAGCACCGCGAACAACACCGTCACCGAAACAGACGCCCTTGTTCCTGCACCTGCTTCTTTGGGCGGATCTGGCACCGGCGCCGGCACCGGCGCCGGCGGCTCGCCGCCTATCTCGATGCTGAGATCCGTCTGGCCCTGGCGCGACCGGATCTTTTGCAACTCGGTCTCAATCTGGCCGTAGTCCAAGTTCTGGGTTAAAAATCCCAAGTCCTCTCGGGCGAAGCCCTCTTCCTCCACAAGATACTCCACAAGCCCGCCCATATCGAGCGCCGCACTTGTCGCAGCGTCCCCATACTGCGCATACGTGTAGTCCACGAAACGGGTGTCGTCTCGGGCGTTTTTCACAAGCCTTCGAGTCCAGTCGCGGAGATCCTGGGTGTCGGCTATGCCGCCGTCCTCGTGGTGGATAATATGCGACAGAAGCGTCCCAGAGTGGGCCAGCCCGCCGTGAGAGGCGGCGTGCACGTAGTCCTGGAGTAGCAGCGCCGTTGCAGCTGCCACGAGCGCAAAAACCGCAGTTGCCAGCCGCATGGTGCCGGGGTGTAGGTGTAGGTGTTTGCTGCAAACGGCAGGCTGCGAAAGGCCCTTTGTGGCGCGTCCCAAACCAGCCCAAAAGTCGCCCAATCGGGCCGAGCCGCACGTCGTGCCCCTGAGCTAAAACACCGAGCGACTGCCGCATTGGGCGACGAAACAGCCCAAAACGGCTCCAATCCAGTTCAAACGGCCCCGTTGCACCCTGCTCGCGCCAGACGCCGCCAACACGAGGCGCCGCCCCACCTAGCAACCGCCCGCCACATTTCCCGCTGCGACAATCGCACTATTGTCACGGTGCGCCAGGGAAACGCTACTGCCAGATCGGGCCGCGCGCGATGCAGGATTTGCGGGTTGCAGCTCGACAGTTGCAGGTTAGCAAACCTCCCACTTCTACCGCCATCCCGCTATTATTCACTGGTTGTTATCTTTCGCTTTCTCCCCCAAAACGGCCCCCTCGCTTCTCCACCGTTGCCACCTGCTACTGTGCACACGGGCCACCCCTCCTAGACCCCCGCCTATATAAGCCCCCGTCCCCCCGGTCCCGGTCCCGGCTTCTGTTCTGCTCTCAACCTTGCTACCTGCGGGTAGACGCTGGTCCCCGAAGCTGCCAGACGCGTGCCAAACCACCCGAACCACCAGAGCCCTGGTGCTGTTTGGACACCCACCTGTTTTTACAGCCCTCCATACCCGGCCTCCCTCCATTAGCCAGCGCCCTGTTTTCCCACCATAACCACACCCTCGCTTTCTCTTTCCAGACCGGCGCCACCACCCCATTCATGAACTGACTCGCCATGTCCTTCCCTGAATCTCAGCGCAGACGCAACTCGCTCACCTCCGTGTCCACCGCCGCCTCGGCATCCAGCCACCTCCATCTGCCGCAGATGCGCGACCTCTCCACCGACAGCCTCATGTCCATGGACGACCGTTTTGTCAAAAAGGCCCGCAAACCCGACGCCAAGCTCCCGCCAGACCAGTACCATAAGTCCACGACGGGAACATACTATTTCCCCAATGGAGAGGTTTTCCGGCCCCGTTTGACGCCCACAAAGCGCAACAGACCGCAGAAAACACCACCACACTCAAACTCTCGCACCAACTCGCTTAACGGCTCCACCCACGACATTCCCCGTCTGAACTCCATGGTTTCGGTGCTGTCTGCTTCCTCCGCGCCCTTTATGACTAAGTCGCACTCGTTCAATAATCTTCGGGCCAAAAGCAAGTCGGACTTGGTCCAGTCGCTAAGAAACAACCGTCTCGATACCCCCACCAACATAAGCGTCGCCACTTTTGCAGGCCCAGGCCCTCAGGACCACCTGCAGCCCCTCCCCCAGCAACAGGCCCCGAATAAGTACTATTCCAGCAACATAATCCGTGGCAGCTCGGCGGTTTCTCTTCCCTACGACCTGGAGGCGTACCTCACCATACCGGCTACTGGCCTGTCACACCAGCTACTGCCGGGTCAGACCCAGAAGCTGACCACTAATTTGTCATCAGACTCGCAGTCCAACCCTTCCAGTTTGTCCAACTACAACTTGAACAGGCTGTATTCCAACACCCCACAAACGTCTATCAATAATTCCGAAAGCGACGATCCTCATGTCTCAGATGCCACTCCAGACTCCTCTCACAACAGCCACAACGACCATGCCGATGATCGTGGGGCACCTGTCACGGTAGTGACTCCCAAGAATGTCGGAGGGCGCAATGTTGCAGTTATTGAGCCCTATTCGCCTTCTCCCGTCAAATTGAATCCCAAAAGCACCCCCACACCCCCAATAGAGGACTCCATTTACACTGATGATTCGTTAGTGGAATCTCCTACGCCCATGCAATCGTCCAGCTCTGCTTCCAGCATAGATCAGCCATCTGCAGCCACTGAAAAGTCTCTCGATAACTTGAGCACCCTCAATGAAGTCAGCGAGGAAAATGTGGACAGCGTTCTACTGAACAATGCTGCTTTCCAAGGCCGTGTACCTTTTACTACTGGCGAAAGCTCAGCGGGACTGAAATCGCCACTGGAGGTGTTTGCTACACCACAGGGGTCGCCTGAATACCCAGAACCGAATCTAGGAGCCGTCGATGTTCTAGATGATTTAGTTGCCGAGCTGAAGAGAGAGGTGGTGAAGAGTGAAGTAGCGAAGAGCAGGGAAATTGAACCTCTACTGATCGCTAAAAAAGATGCACCTACTGAAGAAAACATTGCACAGACTCATGAGGGTCAGCGTGACGTCCTTGAGAAAAAAGAGAATGCCCTTAATGATGAAACGAACGTTGTGGACCCTTCCAAAAAGCCCATGTTCATAGATACTAAAGCGGCTAATGGGAATGCCGAATTAGAGCAGAAGCCCAGAACACCAAAGACAAACTATTTTGATTTTCACCGGAATGGCGCCTTCAACGACTTTTTGAATGACAAGCAAGCGGAGGTTCCACCTAGGGGGGATCTCCAAGTTTTTGAGAACAAAATCAGAAAGCATGAGCGTTCAGCCTCGTCCATAAGCTCGTTTAATTCCATTGCAGGCAATGATAAGATAAAGAGTGCTCCGGAAACACCTATGTCGAAGAAGTCCCCCATATCTATTGGGGCTCTGAGCACAAATGGGTCTATGGTGTCCCCCAACAAATCTTCCCAGCTCCTCAGTGAAATTATTGATGATGCCTTGGAACAGGAGGAAGCCGAAAAGAGTGAAATAGCCAAAAATGACATCTCTTCGAGCACTTTGGAGAAACCAGAGATAAAGGACGTGCCATCTGTGGACCCCAAACTGGATTCTGAAGCCCAAGGTTTGGTCCCTGCAGTTGAAGCAAGCGATGAAAAGTCGCCGGAGGGTCCCATTGAGATTATTGCACCTATAAAACTGAAGCCGGTTAAGAAGAAGCCGCCTACTTATGATTTGCCGACCCCCAAAACGTCGATGTTGGATGTTATTGGTGACGATGACTTAAAGTTGTTACCACCCACGCCTCCAACACCACCCTCCAAAAGAGCCTCTTATAACCCCTCGGTTCCCTTAAGATTGCGACCTGACGCCAACAGGGTTCCTCATCACTTGAATAAGATTCCGTCTATAAACTCTGGTGCATCTATTGGTTCCATAGCAAGGGTCCCCTCTGGCTCTCCTACAAAGTCTCTAAAATCTGTGAGTAGCTCTTCGGTGAGAGACACCAAAAAACCTGTTCCTGGCAATTTGAAGGGACTTTTCAAAAGGATGTTTCAATCTTCTAAGGGCAGTGTGGCAGCGTCCCCAATCACCAAAACTTCTCAATCAATGGAAAGACCAGGCTCTGTTCCATCTTCACCCACTAAACCTACAAAGGCGATTAAGGGAAAGAGCACGGCCAATGTGTTCACTCCACCAGTCCTCCGTGGCAGCAGCTCTTCCGATGTGAACTCATCCTCGTCCAGCATTCCTTCGAGCTCTTTCAAGAAAAAGTTCTCGTTCTCCAGTTTCAAAACTGCGAGGTCGGGCCCTTCCAACGCTCCTGATGCTCTTGTGCAGCCCCAGGAGGTCGAACCGCCCATCATAGCGGACCATGAGAATACCGAGGATTTGACTTTGACCAAGTTACCTACCATAGAAACTGAAGCCAACATTTTTGACGACATTTTGACCTCGTTTGACGAGAAATTGAATAGCGTGGATGTTTCGAAGCCTTCGTTCATAAACGAACCTTTCTTGAAGGACGATGAGTTGACCCGTGACCAAATCGAGGACCAGCAAATGCAGGATAACGTCCAATTGACCGACGGATCCCTGGAGTCCCTACCCCTGGATATGGAGTTTATTCCTCGTTTGACACTTTCTGGTCACAGAGCAAGCATCAGACACAGCAGACACAATTCTGACGAGTTGTATGTGGACGAAAACATCCGGTATCTCCAGAGTGAGCTTATATGGCCAGTGGATAACGAGTCCATCGATAAATTGAGCGTTCTCACCAAAATCAGGAGTCTGGAGGTGGAGGATGTTCCCACGCCAGACCCTCTGGTGGGAGTTTCTGACCAGCATGTCGAGGACGACTCGCAGACGCTCATTATCGACAATGAACAATTGACCAACTTTTTCAACAATCTCACGCCTCAACAGCGCACCAGGCTTCCCATTCACTTGAAGTACATCCGGCAGTTCAAGGACTTTAAGACCATGGAGATCAAGATCACCCGTTTCGACCAGTTCTGGATGGAGTACGAGCAAAAGAACCCTGTGGAGCCGAGCATGTACACATCGATTCTCAAGAAACGGTCGCCTGTCAACACCCACACCAACTCGTTGTCTTCTAACTCCTCCAAGTCCACGGCTGCTTCTGCACAGCAGACCAAAAAGGTAGAGTTTTCTAACAAGATTTCGGTCAACGAGACGTTCCCTCCAGATATGTACAGACGCTACAACAAGTCAGTTACGCAGTATACTTTGACGGAGCCGGTTCAGATCCACATGATTAAAAATGAGTTGAACACATATAAGTGCAATGAGATGTTGGTGCACGAAAAGTCGCAGAACAACACCCATTTCTTCTATTAAACTAGTACATAGATTAATGAACGGTCATTAAAGCAACTGTAGAGGTATGAATCGTGGGACTTGAGACATATGGAGATGCGAAGTGCAATGCGAAGTTTCGTGCCATACTGAAGTAGATATCTCGGGACAGCATGCAAATCAGAGAAACGTAGTGTGTGCCCTCACTAACTGGTGAAAAAGCGACATTAGGTAGTTCCATCAAATCTCGCGAAAAAGATACAGAATCCTGAACAACTTCTACTATTTGATGGAGATCAAAATCTTGCGCAGTTCGAAACAAGCGAAACAAACCTCGTCTTTTTAACTTCTTATCGACCAACCAAAAACTCGCTATATAACGTTCATCCTACAAAACGCTGCAATGTAGCCTTACACACACAAATCCTCATGAGATTTTCGTACATTAAACCTCCCTAACTACTCGTAGTTTTTCTTAACTTCCCCTGTATGTGGTGTAGCTGTGGTTCGCCAACAATAACGGAATATGGTAGTGGTTGTCCGGCGGGTTGTCTACCTGGAAGTGGATCTCCACAAACGGAAAGAAGGTCCTGTTCTTATCGCTCAACTCGTGGAAGTACTTAGCAGTCAAGAATTTGATCTTGTAGATGCCTGGCTTCAATTGGTCCCAGCCATTGGAGCTTATTCCTACGTCTTTCTTCTTCTGGGCATTCAATCCAGGGTCCAAAACCCACCTTTTGATGCGTCCATCCGCGTCTGTTCTGCTCATTGCAAAGGGCTTTTCGTTCCCATTCAACTCGTAAAGTTGCTCATTGGCCTTGTCTTCCACTAAAGGGGATAAGTAGTAAATGGAACAGACCACGTTGCTCGCGGGCTTTCCAATGCTGGTGTCCAAAATGTGGCACGTGATGTGGTCGACGGACATTATGCTCTGTTACGGTGCAATTGGCCCTACTCAGGAAACGAAGCCTTTTAGTGGAGATTTATCAAGTCTTCTTTGTGTAACCTTTCCGATAAGTACCGGAGAAGACCGATAGTTATGTGCAGGTGCACTTATAAGCTGCAAATAAGGGACTAAGTTATGGACCAGCTTTTGTCCTTCGCATTGTAGAGCCACTGCTGCCTGTCGTTTCGCTCCACAGCGAGCACCCATTCACAGATCGCGTTGACGATTTTCACATAGATTGAGAGAGGACTGTTTAGCCACTGATTTTGTGCCGCGAAGACCTTTAACGAAGACATCACGGGGAACGCGGTTGAGGAGGATGCGGTCTCAGAAAGAGCCTTCCTGACAAACGCTGCAAGAAGCAACATATTATGCAGCCTATTGCCCTCCACAAGCCGGTACTTGGTTTTCAAGAGCTCGGTTTCGCAAAAATAGATAAGCCGAATTCGTTCCTCTTCCCCACGGTTGGTGGAGATATACAAAGTGGACATACGGTACCGCACCAACTCCTCGAGCAAGCCGGAGATACGGTGATCTTTCCTAACATCCGTGAATTCACAGATATCCCCATTCTCAAGGATGTAGAATAAGTAGGCCAAGAAGAGCTGGTTTTCGGT
Organism: Wilhelminamyces tanticharoeniae; assembly: GCA_030558325.1. Lineage (NCBI taxonomy): Eukaryota > Fungi > Ascomycota > Pichiomycetes > Serinales > Metschnikowiaceae > Wilhelminamyces > Wilhelminamyces tanticharoeniae. Next base: position 646,026 of record JAJMSI010000003.1, on the reverse strand, counting down.
GGTTATGGCGACTCCCGCAGTGTGCTCTGGTTCGATGATCTGTATGCTGTCATCTGAGCAGAGATCTCGGTTGTGACACATGAAGTCAATGATGAATCTGTCGGAAAGAGAGAACGTGTGTTTGCTGCTTGGGGTGGATTTTGAGGGTGCTGTTACAGGTTTAGTAGATGTTTCGAGAAGAGGGCCGTGGGATGCGATAAGGCCATGTGGGTTGTGATGGGTAGTATTAGGACAATTAATGTCGTTGATGTGAAATTCTGGGTCTTTGTCAGCTTCATCAAGGGGTAAATCTGAGAAGGTGTGTTGTTCGTGACTTCTGTTAAGATTTGGCGAAGGGAGTGCCCTACGGCGGCCTCCGAGAACTGGTTTGCGTGATAGATGAGCGCGTGAAAAGGTAGTATCTGATTGAAATTGGTCCAGGACCGTGTGAAAAACGATATCATCCTCAGAGGAGTCGTCTAGAATGATTGGAGTCCGATCATAAGGCTGGGGCAAGGCCCTTTCGTTGCGAGGGTCACCCGAAAGCACGGAACGCCCGTAACTTTTGGACAGAGGATCGTTTTTCTCATCATTTGCATAGTTTGCAGGCCCGATTTCGTTATTCTCCTTCTCCAAACCCCTCCTTCCCTCTCTTCTAAAGGTCCTCACTTCAACAACCTCTTTAGTACCCAGACTGCAGACCCAGGGCTTGCTCAAAACACGCTCCCTGAAGTGCAAAATCGCCGACCAGCAGCGGATTTCGGCATCAAGATCGTCGTATTTGCCCAAAATACCCACATAATTGGCATCTATTCTGGGGTCCATATCGTAGATCAGCGTGAGAGCTCCGGCCACCTCTATTATAACCCCGTAGCAGTTATCAAGAATCAATCCACTGGCAGTATAAATGGCCTTTGAGACCTTCACATTTATGCTCAGAACGGTCCCCAGGCAGTCGTCTATGGTGACAAGAATGTAGTCCCTCTTTCCGTCTTCAGACAGCCGGTACTGCTCGCCCACTATTTTGCCAAAAACCCTGATCTTTTGAACCGGGTGATTTCCCACGAGAAAGAAGTTCTCAGAATACTGCTCAATAGCAGAAGTGCCATATACAGAGAGCACGCTTTCGGAGTGGAGTATATCTGACACAGCCAAAGGAACTATTACTCCGTAAGTGGGCGCCAAACGGAAGTTTTCAGGCGCGTAAAAGCAAACATTACCTCTTCGTAGAGCCACACGCGAACTTAGGTAGCCAGAAGAGGGCATTTCCTTCTGCATGTGGCCTGCTGGCGTTTTTGATGGTGTTGTTGTGGAGCACGCGTAGGTTGACAATCCTGCATAGTATCGCGATGTGTTTTTTGATGAGATGAGATAATCTTTGATTGCCACTGCTAAAATGGCGTTGTTTTCTGTGGACGGCTGGAACTTGAAGCAGGACACTGTGGCTGTAGCTGGTGCGCCCGACAAAAAGAAGCAGAAGCGCGAAAAGGCGAAGGCGAAACGCTTAGAGAAGGCCGTTGCAAATCAAGATAAAGATGGGGAAGAGGAGACCGAAAAGGAGGCCAAAAAAGACGTCAAAAATGCGGCTCTGAAACCCGAAAAGAAGCAAAAGGAGGCTAAGAACCCCAAAAAGCGGAAACTAGAGAGTCAGGAGGAGCCTGCAATCGAGAAGCCCGTTCCGACCACCCAGAAATTGACGCCCTTGCAGCAGAAGATGATGGCCAAGTTGTCGGGGTCTCGTTTCCGGTGGATCAATGAGCAGCTCTATACTATTACTTCGGCTGACGCCTTGGCCTTGGTCAAAGACCAGCCCGAGCTCTTTGACGAGTACCACCAGGGATTCCGCTCGCAGGTTCAATCCTGGCCTGAGAACCCCGTGGATGTGTTTGTTGACCAGATAAGGACCCGTGGGTCCTCAAGACAGATAAACGCTCCCGGAGGCCTTCCTGGGTTACCCAACAAACAGGTGGTTATCGCCGATATGGGCTGCGGAGAGGCCCAGTTGGCGTTGGATGTGACGAAGTTTACGGAGGAGTACAACCAGCAGGGAAAGAAGAAGAAGAAGAGCGCGTTCCAGAACGGAGGTCCCAAGAATTTAGACATCAAGGTGCACAGCTTCGACTTGAAGAAGGGCAACGAGAGGATCACGGTGGCAGACATCAAAAACGTGCCTTTGGAGGACAATTCGTGCACCGTTGTGATCTTCTGTTTGGCGCTTATGGGCACTAATTTCTTGGACTTTATCGAGGAGGCCTACAGAATACTTGCGCCTGGAGGAGAGCTCTGGATTGCGGAGATTAAGTCTCGTTTCACCGAAAGCGCGGCTGCCAACGGTCGTACGTTGCAGCCGGAGGAGATTGGGGCTGAGTTCGTGGACGCCATGACGATGAGCGGTTTTTTCCACAAGAAAACAGACAACGACAACAAGATGTTTACCAGATTCGAGTTTTTCAAGCCCCCCAAGAACATAATTGCAGAGAGAAAGGCCAAGTTGGAGCGGAAAAAGCGCTTCGTGGAGAAGGAATCTGAGAGAGAGAAGTTCGAGCAGCGTCGCTCGGAGAAGCCCGAGGGCGAATGGCTCTTGAAGCCGTGCATATATAAGCGGAGGTGAAGAGCTGGACGAGTAATATACGAGAGACGGTGTGTGCAGGACGGAATATGGGGAAGTTTTCCAGTAAGAGGCGTGAAAAAAGTAGGCCACAGACTCCGGAAATCCAAGCGGTTGTGCTCCGAAACCAGAGATGCGTCGTGCGGGCCACCTGGCGGTGCATATTCCTATGCCCTGCAAAGGCCCCTGCCATTTCGGGCCACGGGCTCTAGCCTGTGCATCCGGCATATAGATACATACATGCAGGACCTCCCCTTTTGGGCTATGCCGCCAGCCGTCACGTGACCGTTCAGTCGCAGCCAGCCTTCCATCTCCTGGCTTACATGGAATAGGCAGTTGCCAGCCATTTGGCGGCCAGGCCAGCCCGAAAGGCCTTGAGAGTATATAGGAGCAGCGACGCAGCAAAAGGCTTTCTCCACCCATACCACTCGTAATGAACGACTACTACGAACCGACATTGTTGTTCCGGCAGAACGCCATCAGAAAGTACCAGCCTGCGCTTCTGCCCATTGCCAGCATGCTGCTGGTGAATGTTTCGTCGCCCCGGGGCCTGTGGCTTCTCAACCACTCCAACCCCTCGGACACAGAGGTTCTCAGCAAGCTGTGTTCCCTCAACAGACTCAATATCAAGTCCAACTACTGGAAGATCCCCGATGCACACTGCCACCTCACGGCCATGGATGTGACTGCAGACAACAACCCCCAGCTCGCCATCGCCTCAGGGTCGCAGGAGGCCAACTTGTTCATCTACGAGCTCGATGTGCTCGACAACTACCTTACGCACCACACCACCATTTCGCTCCCCAACGTGCACGCTCTAAAATGGGTGCCTGGAGCCGAAAAGTACCTTGTGACGGGAAACAGCAAAGGATACGCGCACTTGGTGCACGTTCCGGGCCACCACTCGGACGAGAGCGCAGAAATCATCAAACGGTTCAACCACAGGAAGCACCTCAGGGCGGTCAACAAGGACCCCTCCATCTTTTCGCACGCCTCCACCACCATCCTGAGACTCGAGTACAACGTCCACAACGACCGCCTCTACCTGGTGTACGACGACACGCTCTTTCTCTGGGATATGCGCGACTGCGAGCTGCACCAGAAGCCGCGCCCAACCTCGGTCTCGTCCATCAAGTATCTCACCAACTTCGACCTCAATAAGAACAGCGACAACGTGGTGGGCATCTGCGGCAGGTTTGGTGTCTCCCTCTTCGACACCCGCCAGAAGGAGTTCAGTGTTCCCCTGCTGGTGGTCGCCGCAGCCACACGGCACCATTTGGGGGCCACCTCCATGCGGTGGCTGCCCTCCAACGATGCGGTTTTCGCAGCTGCCCACACCGATGGAGTGGTACGGCTCTGGGATATCAGAAAACAGGAGCTGTTTGCTGCGCTCCACGGCCACCAGGGCAAGAAGATCACTTCCATGGAGTGGAACCACCGTGACTTGTTCTCCGCCGGTGCTGATGGAAACATCGTCCATTGGGACCTCAGCAGCGATGTTCCCAAGGAAAACTACACGGAGAGTGGAAAATTGACAGTGTGTGGGCTCAAGGAGGGCGTTGACAGCGTAAATTTCAACGCCAAACGTAACTCCGTCGAGGCCACCCTTAGCCAGCGTCAATGCGGCACCGTTTTGCCGGCCTCCAACTCCTCAATCGCGGCCATGTGCTCAGTCAAGGGCCCCAGTGGCGATGTGGACGACGTCCGGGTGTTATCGATCGACGGAAGCGCCTTTTTCGGGGTCCATCTGAAGATATACGATGCGGTCAATGTCCACATTAACAACTCTAAGGCCTACTACACTGCCTCCGATATCGACTTGTTGATGGCCGCGGAAGCCTCTGGATCGACGATTATTGGCCTGGCCGAGCTGTTGGCCGAGGTGACGGCGCCTTTGGCACTTAAAAACACTGCCCTTATGCTGGCTGAAACGCTCTTCAGCGATTCTGAAAACGGCTGCCAGAAGGCCACATTGGGAAGCGCTGCGACTCTCAAGAAGCTCAGACAGAAGTCCCAAAAGAGCGCCCTTCCTGCCCCAAAGAGCGTCTCACACCACAGCAGAGATCTCAGTGGCCTGCCCTCATTTGGGCACCGGGCGTCTGTCAAAAGCCCGAAAACGCCAGCTCAGGTCGTTTGCCTCGACTCAGAAGACGATTTCGACTTCACAGTGGCACCGAGCCCGGTCTTCGGCTCTGTGCACGACTCCGCGATCTCCGTGGACTCCAGCGTCAACCTGCCGCTGTCGCTTCCTGGGCTCAACGACTCCATGGACACGCTTTCTACCAATCCCACTATAGTGGAGTCCGAAAGCCCCGAGAAGACCTTCACCGATATCGATTTCAAGTTGTTGGACATGGATTTCGGGGGTGACTTCAATTTCAGTGCCCCTGAGCCCACCGTGGCTGTGTGGACACATTAACGAGAAGGCTAAAGAGACGGTTCCATCCAGACCCATGGCCCAGAAACCAGGGCCTTAACGACTACAAGTGCCTTGATGCTGCAGACTGCCCAAAGTCCCAGAGCCAACTACAGGACCACAGAAACCCCACAGCTGTTCTACATTGCCAGATTGCTGCAAATTCGCGGCCCCTCTCCCTCCACATAGACCCTTTCGTCCAAAGTTCTTCGCACCCAGAGCACAGCCCGCCCAAAAACAAAAAAAACCACCATTCCACCACTTGTCCATTTCGGCATCACCAACCCAAACACAACACCTTGCCGCCAGCTCCTGGCACCTCTCCTCCTGCATATCGTCATTATACGCTTGATACCTTCTGTAGCCCAGTAGCTCCTCCTGCACATGCGCTCTGTTAGGGGCATCACGTGACATGCGCGCAAGTTTTATCCCTGCGGTTGAAATATGGAGGTGGAAAAACGCTGAATCATCTACTTTTAGCACCCCATATCCGCCCATATCGGCCACCAGTACCCCTTCTGGCCGTCTGCACCCTCTGCGTGCGCGAACCAACCGTCGTCCACGCTCCGGCGTTTCCCGGAGCTTTTCCGAGGCCCCAAAACGGCTTATCTAGTGCCACACTCGGCGGCTACCGTCGTCTACTCTGCTTGCCGAAACAGCGCCTTTTAGCCCAAGACCATCCAGGCTCCTGCAGAGAACTTTAGTCGGCTAGCAGCGCAAAAGAGACGCTCAAGGCTCAAAAGAGACTGCTTTCACTTTCGTCAGCATAGTAGCCACCACCACTATACATAGCACAGCAGAGCACGAGGCTAAATAGGTAGCGCTCTTCTTCTACTAATCTACCACTCAACATGGCCATACCATCGAATATCACCGTCAAGGTGGTTGCCTCTGAGTCGCTCTACAAGCGGGACGTTTTCCGCCAGCCGGACCCCTTTGCGGTGGTCACCATGGACGGGTTCCAGACCAAAACCACCAAGACCGCTAGAAAAACCCTCAATCCCTACTGGAACGAGCAGTTCTCGTTCCTGGCCGGCGAGGACTCCATCCTCGTGATCCAGGTGTTCGACCAGAAGAAGTTCAAGAAGAAGGACCAGGGCTTCTTGGGCGTCGTGAACGTGCGTGTGGGCGATGTCATCGACCTTTCGTTGCCCAACTCGGAGGAGACGATCACCCGTGACCTCAAGAAGCTGAATGAGAACTTGGCGGTCTCCGGAAAGATGATCGTTGTGATTTCGCACGATACTCGCACCGGTACCACTGCAAATGGCCTGGGCCATGCCAATGGCACTGCTGCTGCCATCGCCACTCCTGTGGGCGCTTCCACGGGCGCTTCTGCACCTCCATCTGCCCCTCCAGCGGCTCCTGCTACGGGCCCTGCTTCTTCGCAGGACGCTAACCGCCAGTACTCGCTGTTCGAGGACCAATACGGCCGACTTCCTCCGGGCTGGGAGCGCAGAACTGACAATTTCGGTCGCATGTACTACGTGGACCACAATCTGCGCACCACTACATGGCAGAGACCCACTTTGGAGCAGCTGGAGCTGGAAAGAGGCCAGCAGCGAATTGACACCACCGAGGCCGAGCGCAGACAGCACCGTGGCAGGACCTTGCCTGGCGAGAGCCCTGCCTCGCCCTCGCTTTCTGCTGCGACGTCCACCACAAGACATAACTCCAATAGTTCCACTAGCGGTGGAGTCACTGTGAACTCCACGGGAGCAAACACGCCGGTGAGTCCTGCTGCTGCAGTCTCTCTAGCAGCTTCTGGGGCGACCACAAACGGCTTGGGAGAGCTCCCGTCGGGATGGGAGCAGCGCTTCACCAACGAAGGAAGGGCCTACTTCGTGGACCACAACACCAGGACCACCACCTGGGTGGACCCGCGTCGCCAACAGTACATCCGCACGTTTGGGCCCAACACCACTATCCAGCAGCAACCCGTCAGTCAGCTCGGCCCCTTGCCTTCCGGGTGGGAGATGCGGTTGACAAACACAGCACGCGTGTATTTCGTGGACCACAACACCAAGACCACCACATGGGACGACCCAAGACTCCCGTCCCTGTTGGACCAGAACGTGCCGCAATACAAGCGTGATTTCAGGCGCAAGGTGATCTACTTCCGGTCGCAGCCAGCGTTGCGCATTCTTCCAGGCCAGTGCCATATCAAGGTGAGACGTGACCACATCTTCGAGGACCTGTACCAGGAGATCATGCGCCAGACGCCAGAGGACTTGAAAAAGCGGTTGATGATCAAGTTCGACGGCGAGGAGGGCTTGGACTACGGTGGAGTGTCTCGCGAGTTCTTCTTCTTGTTGTCGCACGACATGTTCAACCCTTTCTACTGTCTATTCGAGTACCTGTCACACGACAACTACACGTTGCAGATCAACCCCAACTCGGGCGTCAACCCGGAGCACTTGAACTACTTCAAGTTCATCGGACGTGTGGTTGGCCTTGGTGTGTTCCACAGGCGCTTCCTCGATGCGTTCTTTGTGGGCGCGTTGTACAAGATGATGTTGCACAAGAAGGTCGTTTTGCAGGACATGGAGGGTGTGGACGCGGAGTTCTACCGCTCGCTCAAGTGGATCGTCGACAACGACATCACCGACATCTTGGACTTGACGTTCAGTGCCGAGGACGACAAGTTCGGCGAGATGGTGGAGGTGGACTTGAAGCCCGGCGGAAAGGACATCGAAGTGACGGAGGAGAACAAGCGCGAGTACGTGGAGTTGATCTCCGAGTGGAAGATCTCGCGGCGCGTGGACGAGCAGTTCAAGGCGTTTATTGACGGGTTCAGCGAGTTGATTCCGCAGGAGTTGGTCAACGTGTTTGACGAGCGTGAGTTGGAGTTGTTGATCGGTGGTCTTGCTGAGATCGACATCGAGGACTGGAAGAAGCACACCGACTACAGGGGCTACCAGGAGTCGGACCAGGTGATCCAGTGGTTCTGGCAGTGTATCAAGGAGTGGGACTCCGAGCAGAAGGCGCGTCTCTTGCAGTTCACCACCGGAACCTCGCGTATCCCCGTCAACGGCTTCAAGGACTTGCAGGGCTCCGACGGTCCCAGACGGTTCACCATCGAAAAGGCCGGTGAGTCCAACCAGTTGCCCAAGTCGCACACGTGCTTCAACAGAGTGGACTTGCCGCCCTACACAAACTACGAGAGCTTGAAGCAGAAGTTGACGTTGGCCGTGGAGGAGACTGTGGGCTTCGGCCAGGAGTAAGATCTATATTGTTTTAATAAATGCTATACAGTGTGCGGTGTGTGCAGGAGGAGGGTTTGCTCGTGTGCAGGATAACGGTTGCGTCACTGTTTCTGTATGCAGGACGGCCGGTTTTCCATACAGGTCCGTGATTGCTTCTCCACGTCTCTGCACTCCTGGCGGGGAGCCACCGATTAGTAATGGCAGCTTCTGAGAGGCTATAAAAGCGGCGAGAAGCCCATTTGCCACCCCACGTTTCCACATTTTCATCCTTTACAACATGCCCGACTTATTTGACAATTTCTTTGGGAAGATGAGCACCACCCTTAACGGTGGCAGATCTAAGCCCCACTACTCCGGCACCAACAGGGTCAACTCAGGCAGCTTCTACAGCTACCACGAGAACTCCACCAACAACCACTACTGGATGCCCACGGGGAACAAAGACTTCAATAAAACGGCTGCAAAAATCGAGACTGTGGACAGCCCCAAGCCCAGGATGGGCAGTGTGACGTCCATGAACTCCGAAGGAGAGCGCTCCAGAAACTCCAGTGTCAGCGAGTAGTGGCCGGTGTGGGAGATGTTTGGCTCTCTCTGGGCGCACGCCTGCTCCGGGTACGTTTGTGACTTCTGCGTTGTGCTTTGAATGAGTATTCATTGTCGCAGTTGGAAAGGGTCCCAGGCCCAAGGCCTCCCACTTTCAGCGATTGCACGCTGCCCATTAGGTGATGATTTCGTAAGAGCGGGTCTCTGTAACGTGAATAAACGCTTTTGAAGGCTTGGGTAAACGGAGTGTGATGCGAGTTGTCTGTCTGTAATTATACCCCACCCAGGAGCATTTGTTGAGGTCAACAATGTCTTCCATTGTTAGCAAAGTGACTGTTCTTTGAGTCACTGCTATGCATATTACTGTTTGTCACTATCCATAAGGGCTCTGGCCCATTTTTTTCCTCTGAGATACTCCGTTTTCCACTGTACCACTAATTTTGACCTGTTCTGGCTGTTCTGACCCAATTGGGCTATCTTACACCCTTCTTTTCACCTCTTCCCCTCACACGCCGTATCCCCCCTCATTCCTCATGTCAAGCGCGATTTGGTTCATGAACAACAAGTCGTCGTCCGTTACCGTGAAGAACTCCCGTGAATACCCGCTCTGGGGCACCTTAGCAAAGCCCTGGTCATCCTGGTGCGCAAAACCGCTCTGTGGAAGCTGGTTGACCGCAGTAAGAGCGTGGTCTGTTAAAAATGACACGTCGACTACGTCCCTTCCGATCTGAAACTCGTCTAACAACTGATTGTTTCCGTACTCACGAGAAGCTGGTGCTCCGTAGACCGGCTGCGGTGCACTGATGTTAGCTGCGTTTGTTGGGGTCACATGCTGCTGTTCCTGAGGGACAGGCTCCACTTCGGGAGCCCGCATGGTGGCGTATTTTTGCAACTTATAGTATACCACACTATGCCCCAAGGCAATAAAAAGGTCGTGAAGAGACACGAGCAAGTCACAGATTTGCTCTAGCTTTCCCTTGGCCACCAAATTTCCCTTCATCTTCATCTCGTAGATAAGGTTCATGGAAACCTCCAAGTAGTCCTCAAACAAGTAACCCTCGTTAGGCACCTGTTTGATGCGGAGAATAAGACAAATAATGAACACAAGCGCCGAGCTGAACAAAAAGTCGATGTCAGTGAAGCCGAAGGCCCGGAGTAAGTTTTCTTTATAGATGGTCATGAAGATGTTGATGGTCAACTGGGAAGACCCGATACACGACTCCATCAACGTCTGGATGTTGCGAGGCAACGTCTGCAAGTCGAACTCCTGGTTGGAGATGCTCTGGCAGCTGTGGCTGCTCTGGACCCCCAGTTCGTAGGCGTACATCTTCACTTTGGCAAAGTTCAACATGATGGGGATGCACGTGAGGTAGATGTGGTGCAAGTAGTTCAAATGCAACGAGTAGGTCAAGCGCTGGTGCTCGTGGTTATACTTGTCATGCTGTTGTATACGCAAACGCAAGTAATCGGGAATCGTGTGGGCCCAGTCCTTCAAGCTGTCGAGAATCTTCAAGGTGGAGCCCAAATACGCCTTGTTGTCGAAAGGCATGCGCATGCAGTAGAGCTCGGTGCTTATGCGATCAGAGATCTTGGCCAACTTGATGAAGAACTCGATGGAGTCCGCGTTGGTGAACTTATCCTTGTTCTGGATGGGGTAGGAGGTGGTATTATTTGCGGTATCGTGATTTGGATCCTTTCTGTTTTTAGGGTAGCTTCTGGTGATCTCCTTTGGATCAAGAAGAAGCGCCTGGCCCGTTCTCACGCTGAAGAAGCGGTTGAGCGAGTAAGTGGCCCACATGACGCGGCTATAGGTGTAGTTTTCGTAGCCCGGGGCCTCCTTGTGCAAGTTGATGGAGATTCCTTGCTGGAGCGAGTTGAGGGTAAACAACGCCGAGAGGTTTTTCTTGTCCAAACAACGCATATAGAGCGCGAGCAAGCACCCGAGCTCGATCACCTGGAGTGTGTCGCTGATGTTCTCCTTGGAGAAGTAGACGAGCTGGAACACGTTGGGCATGTAGCGCACGACCAAGTTGAAGTAGCGGGCGCCGGGGACAGTGTCGAAATGGATGTTTTTGTAGTTGGCAGTAGTGAGAATGGTGGCGTTCGGGCTGTAGACCTCGCCAAGAGCCATGAGCATGAGAAACGTGAGGAAAAAGTAGTCGTTTCTGGAGTTGTCGATGAGGGAAACGTCGAACTTGCCGTCGTCAGCCCGGAAGTACTGGCGGATGCGTTTTCGTCCGTCCACTGGGTCGAGAGTGAGGTAGCCCGAGTTCAAGAACAACACCACGTTATCGAGAAGCGCGTCGGCGTCCGACACCGTCATTTCTCGTAGCGTTGCCTCAATGAGCGAAAGGTCCTTCGTGAACACCTCCATGCGCGCGTCGTTGAGCATGTGGTCGTACGCGCCCTCCTCGAAGGAGGTGCTGAAGTCCGGCAAGATGGTCACGTCGCCGTTCGCAGCCTGCTTGGGCGCCAAGTGCGAGCTCGCAAACGTCTTCAAGTTCATGCACACGAGCTCCGGAGACGGCAGCCCAAGCCACACCGAGAGATCGAGCCGGGGTGTGGGGTCCGGCGTTCGAGTCAGCAGAACAGGCTCGTTCGCAGGCGTCTTGCTGGGCACGTCCACAGCGCCCCGGGCATACACGTCCGCCAACTGGGCCTCCAAGGACGCGATGCGCAGCTTGTAGGCGTCCAACTCCGTGTCAAACACGGAGATGCGCTTCCGCTTGCGGGTGTAGACGCACTCCACCCCGTTGGACTGGCAGTAGCGACACGGGTACTCGCCCGAGCACTTCGTCTTGCGTTTCTTGCAGCGCTCGCACGCCGTTTTCAGTCTCCGGTCGCCCGCCAGTGGCGACACTGGGGGCCGGGGGCTGTCTTCGGTGGGGTCCGGCAGCGCCAAGTGTTCCATGGTGGCAGTGGTGGTGCGAAAAGTAGTCAGATGAAAGATGTTTTAGGGTGCGACTTTCTTTGTGGGGGCAGGTAGTGGGCCACACCCTTCGTTGCGCAGATGCTGCAATTGAAGGCTGCACAGTCTAACGCAACCGTTTCAGCTGCATGTAAGTCACGGCTCTCCTTGGGCCCGAAAGGGCCGCTTTTACGGGCTCTCGGGTCTCTTGGTGGTTGCGTCTACGCCTACTACTCACCTGATAAGCTCCGCTGTCAGCGCTTCAGCGTACACTACAGATAAATTGGCCCCCAAAGCGGCTGCCACACCGCTGTATAGAGCCGAGCCCAGCACCTGCCTCGGCACCCTGGTGCTCGTAAACCGCCCCCTTAGCGCTCGTAAACTGCCCCCTTAGCGCTCGTAAACTGCCCCCTTAGCGCTGATGGCATCTGTCAAAAGGCCCAATTGCGACGATCCGCTAAATGTGGGCAAAAAACCCGTACACCAGCCAAGGGTCCCCACCCCTCCAGGGGATGTCTCTACGCTGGTTAGCCAGCCCGTGGGCACATAATCATTAATATACAGAACCCGCCCTCTAAACACAGCACAATATGTGCCGGAGCCACCCGCGGTGGCGCTGCCGTCTTTCGTTGAAGCTGGAGCTATCCAGATGCAAATCTCCGTCATCTCTCACAGGAACCATGCCGTTTTGGTACGGCGCCTGGTGGCCCAGCACTCCTGGCAGCCGTCTGTCCACACCCTCCTGGTTCAAGAACTGCTGGTTCCGCAGGTCCTGCAGAATGGCGTTGTAGTTGCCGTACAGCAACAGGTGCGACTTGGATCGCACCGGCTTGTCCAGGCCACCCTGCTGCTGTTGCTGCTGCTGCTGCTGTTGGTGGTGCTGCATGATGCGCTGGTGTTGGTTCAGAAGCTTGCGCTGGTGCTGGCGCAGCTGTGGGGGGTGTGGGTTACCGTACCCGTGCAAGTTGGCCTTCTTGTTGAGCGCCGCGTCCCAGCCCCGGCCGCCGTTAAGGTCCATCCAGTCGTAGTGATCGTCCTCGCGCTTGTCGATGGAAATGAGCGCCTTGTCCATCAAGTTGAAGAGATACACGTAATCAGGCGTCTCGTCAAACTTCAAGTTGCGCACGTACGTCAAGTATTGCGCGAACTGGATGGGAAACCCGTAGCACAACTCATTGATGGAGGTGGTCTGCTTCTTGAGCCCAATCTTCTCGTACTTCTGCTTGTTGGTGGGCGCCTTCAAACCCTGCCACGGCAACAGGCCCCGCAAGAAGTACATGAAGACGTGGCCCAAGCTCTCCAAGTCGTCTCTTCTCAGCTGCTCGCGGCCCATGTGCGTGTTGATGGACATGTACCGTGCGGTGCCACTGAGCGCCTTCTTCTCGCGGTACGGAATGTGTGTCTTGGACTTGGGGTCGCGGAACTGCTTGGCCATGCCAAAGTCCACGATGTACACCTGGTTGGCCTGAGGAGTGCCCGGCTTGCCGATGAGAAAGTTGTCAGGTTTGATGTCACGATAAATGAGGTTGTGCTCGTGAATGGCCTCAACACGCAAAATCATCTGCTTGGCCACCTGAATTACCGTCTTGATGGAGAACTTGCGGCCGCACCAGTCGAACAAGTCCTCCAAAGAAGGGCCCAACAAGTCGATCACCAAGATATTGTGCACGCCCTCCTGGCCAAAAAAGTAGGCCTTGGGTATGCCTACGCAGTCACTTAAGATGCGGTACGACCGGAACTCATCGCGGAGCTGAGGAGCCTCGCATTTGCGTGGCTCGAACTTGATAGCGACCTGCTGGTTGTTGAGGAGGTTGATGCCCTCAAAAATCACGCCAAAGGAGCCCTCTCCTATCTTCTTTCCCGCCTTATAGTGGACGCCCACGATGTTGGACGAGCTTTGGGCCATTTCTGGAAATTCTTGGCCCAAAGAAGGCGAAATAGACGGGCTTCTGGGGGGATATAGTGGCTATGGCTGCTCCTTATATAGCGCAAGAACAGGCAGTTTTCAGCACAGAAAAAACGGTCTGCGCGCGAGCAGCGTATTTGGCGGTCCGATAAAGAGGCTGCTGGGCGGGCAGGCGTTGCAGGGGGCCGTATGGGGGCGGCTTTGGGGGTGTTACTGGGGTGCTTTTACAGACACATTAAAAAACTTGACGAGTGCGGGCCTGTGCAGGAACGAAAAACAGAGGAGCGGCATATTGTTTGAATAAGGCACGACCTTTTGACCAGATATAACAGCTTCAAGTCGCCCCGAAATCGCTAGCTAAGGCCATGCCGGACGAACCTGTTCTCAAGGTGGGTGTACGGGTGTTGGCCTTTCACGGCCCGCTTATTTACGAGGCCAAGGTGCTTCGGTTGCACGAAAAGGGCAAGACGTATGTTGACTCTGCGGAGGGCCATTTGGCGGTAGATGACGCCTTTCCACAAGCCCTCTACGACCAAAACGCGTACTTTCTCCATTATAAAGGGTGGAACCCGAAGTGGGACGAGTGGGTTCCCTTGGAGCGTGTTTTGGAGTACAACGACCAAAACTTGGCTCTTCAAGAGGACCTCAAACTGAGGTCCCGGCGCCCCAAGCCTGTGAAGGAGGAGCTGCCTGCGCCCAAGAAGAGGGCCAAACTGACGGGCCCAGAGCCGGCTCCCAAAAGAAGGCTGGCTGCAAAAGACAGCATGTTGGGCGTGAAACTGGTGCACGACATTTCCTTCAAACTACTGCAAAAATTGCGCTGTTTCTTGGTGGACGACTGGGAGTTTGTTACCAAAGACCGCAAGCTCGTGGACGTTCCCAGTTCTTGCTCTGTGTCTCATATTCTCCATGATTATCTCAAAAGCAGGCCTGATGTACCGGAGGTGAAGGCGGTGTCGCAGGAGTTCGTGGCGGGCCTCGAGCTCTACTTCAACAAACTGCTTGGCTTGGTGCTTCTATATAAGCACGAGAGGTTGCAGTACTTGAATTTGATCAAAGAGCATGGCGAGGAGAATGAGGGAGATACTTTGAGGGCGGCGGATTACTACGGCGTGGAGCATTTGCTCCGGTTGCTTGTTTCGTTGCCAGCATTGGTTTCTCAGACTGCGATGGACGCAGTAAGCGTCAATGTAATGGGCACCGAGGCGCAGAAATTGCTACAGTTTGTGGACGACAACTTGCTGCGTCATGTGAACGAATATGAGACTGCCACGCCGGCCTACGAGCGGTTGTCGCGGGGGCTCTAGAGGATACGAGGACAAAAAACGCCTGCTGTGGACATTTGCATGCACAGAACTCAGGCACAATAGGAATGCTTGATCTGCAGAACATAGCAGTATTCCGGGAAACCTTGGTGTAAAAGACAAAGACACGAACATATCATATGCACAGTCGTTTGCATCATTCAAGGCGGAAACACGCTGAAAACTCACGTTCTCCCCCCAACGCCCTAAAGCCACATTCATTCGTACCTAAAGGCCGCGCAGCAAAGCATATTCGGCACACTGGTCGAGGCGGGTATTTCTAGAGGCAAATGGGGCTTTTGTGTCAATGGGCTTTGGTAAACGTTGCCCTAGCAGAACGCTAAGACTGCCCATAAATAAGGTGGGGAATTAGAGGGGAGGATCAGGCGAGGGGGCGCTGAGGGGCGTCATTTTACGATGATACTTTACAAAGGGCATATGACTAGTGGGACGTGCATTTACGGCAGATAGACTGCTTCGGCTGTGAGGAGATAAAGAAATCTACATTTTCCGTCGTAGTCCGAAAAACTGGATGACAAAATGCCCGTAGTCCCCAGTAGGCTCAACGACCAGGGGAGGCAAAGTACGCTGCTCTATCAGAGGTTTCGCGAAGTCACGTTCTCGAATCTCGGCCATTCTCATCACCCTTCTGAGTTACCATCATTTCTCTTCTTCGCCTCTTCCACGGACGTTCGGCCCTCTGGGCCCTAGCCATCTCTACTTCCCGCTCATAACTCATTTCATTCAGTCGTAAACATACAAACATAACTACATAATTCAAGCGCAGGATCACACGACGAAGACCTCAGGTCTCGCGCAACGCAGACCAACCGCAGACGAGCACGCTCAAGCGAAGGTAATGGGCATGGACTTGTAGTCCACCTCCACCATCGCGTTCTCGTTGTTGCACTTGATGGCAAGCTCTAATTTCCAGTGTCTATCGTACTGGTTCTCCTCCTCCTCCGAGAACCCGTGGTGGCCGTTGTCCTGGAAGCGCCAGGTGATGGAGTCTGGCTTCTCCTCCATGGCCACCTTGGTGAAGTCCATCTTGAAGCCCAGGCACTTCTCCATGTCGTGCATCAAGTGTCTGTCGATGTGGTGCATCAAGTTGCGGCGGAACTTGCGCAGGTTCTTGTTCATGGTGGGCTTAATCTTCTCCAAGTTGTTGTTGCACTCCTTCAACACGAAGGGCGGGTAGTACGTCAAGTGCGCGTGGCAGTAGTCGAAGTCGTTGTCCCAGGTCTCGTCGCGGATGTACGACTCGAACGCCACCAAGTCGTCAAAGTCCCGCTTGGGTGGAGGCTGCAAAATGGACGACAACGAGCCGTCCTCCGACTCGATGGAAGTGATGGAGGAAGACCGCGATTTGGGCACGGGCTTCAATGCAGTCAACTGGTCGCAGTTGGCCAAGTCCAAAGGCAAGGTGGACTTGGACTTCTTGTTCTTCTTGCTGGTGTTGGTCATGGGTGCAAAAGGGCTAGGGTGCTCGTATCGTTTTGGGAAAAGTACTCAGCGTGAACCAAGTACGGGGTCTGTGCAAGATCGGTGTCTCTACTACAGTGGAGGGCGAACTGGGGCTGGAGTGCTCGCGGGCTTTTATAGGCCACGCCCAATAAGGGGCACTTCTCCTCTTGTCACCCCACAATGCATTCCGTTTCGGGCAACTGGTCCCAGTGGGGTGCAACTGCAGCCGGGATGACACCAGCGCCATGCAGCCAGCACGCCACGGTCGCACGAGCGCACACTACGAGCGTGTATGGGACCCTGGTGGGGCGATGGGCCCACTCAGTGGGAATAGCGGGCCACAGCAAGCACCCCACAACAGGCTCCGCCAGCACTGCTACAGCGTCACTTCAGCCCACGCCAATGACCCGCAGGGGCTAGGCCGACGGATGCTTCTCCGCACTCGTTGCTTTTTGGTCTCGTGAGCCCTCTCCCCACATCGACGTTTTGGGGTGATTGGCCATGCACCGAAGCATGCCGCAACGCGGGAGTGCATGCAACAGCCCCTGGAACGGTCAGGTGACATGAGTCAGGAGTGCGTCGCTGGGGAGGAGTCAGCACCGGAGGAAACCGGGACACCGGCATGTGGCGCCACGCCACGGACAAAGCCGGGTCTCCTTTGGCTGTTGGTGCGGAAGTGGCATTTTGGGGGTGAACTGGTGGGCTCCCATTAGTCGCATTTTAGTGCGCAGCTGCATATCCCTGCGTTTGTCTTTTTTTGAGATTTGTACCCCATATTCGCAAAATTCGCAAAATTCGCATTTTGTCCACTGATCGCCGCAACCTTTCACCTATAACCTGCACACACCATGGCAAAACTCACGTTCAAAGGCGATAAGCCCAAAAGAAAAAAGCCCAAAACGGCCCCGCCCGCATCGACGCCCGCCTTTGTCGATGGCTGGACCTCGGCCACCGAACTTGCCGACCTAAACGGGCCCATTTTGGTGCTAGGCGCCCTTTCGGGTGTGGTGAAGGCCTTGGCCTACGACGATATACGACAGGGCTTCCAGCCCAGCACGCGGCTCGATGCGCTTGCAGACGCCGATTGCGTCAATTTCTTCCCAGAAATCAGCTCCCAGGACGTGAAAGAAGACCCATCGAACGTTGCAGAACAAAGGGAGCTGGAGGACGCCGAGAAGAGCACCACAGAGCCCCCAAAGTCGGCTTCAGATCATCCTACAAGGGCCAAGCCAAATCCCACTGTTTGGCCCCACTCATACCCTGAAATACACCGCGTGGAGCCCACATCTGTCACCCAGATCTTTACCGTCGTTTCACCAGGCACTAAGCTGCTTCGATATGCGCTCAAACTCGGCACCACCAGTTCTCCTTACCTCTCTATAGAGACGGCATCCGGAAAACCACTGTTGGCCCATGCAATAGGGCCAACCGAACTCTTTGAATTTACCCCAGTACACACTCCCAACGAGGCTCACGGGCTCACGGAAACCCGCTGGATCATCTCCAACGGCGACCACACGTTGGCTTTGCAAGAGGAGGGCTTTGTTTTTGCAAAAAAACTGGAAGTCACCTCGACTTTGGTCGTGAGGGCGCATACCTCGAATACAGTGGCCGGGGCCCGTTTGAAGATGCTAGAAGACGAGTCAGCAGCCTCGGGAGACGACCTCCAAAGGGCAACTGCCAGGCTCTACAAGGAGACGGGTGGAAAGATCAAAGTCGGTCCTGAGTTGGTGGCACGACTCCGAGCTGCCATCAAAAAGGGCACCATCAACGAGCAGATCGTGGACGAGAAAGCACGTCTCATCTCTAGATGGTAGGATAGATTGGGAATCTGGTAGATGTATATATGGTACCTGGAAAGATGTTTTCTCACACAACGAAAAGTGTCTTAATTCTCAGCTTCGATTTGAGCTCTCTGTATACTGTCACACCCTGCTTAACGCTGTCATCTCACTTTCTTCTCACTGCCTTCCTCGTCACTACGGATCTTCTCACTACCAAATCTACTTTTCGCATTCTCACGAAAAATTTCCTTCTCAACTTCTCGTTCACCTTACATAGCACAAATCTCCAAAATGGTGTTTGGCGTCTACTCGGGCCCACAGCCGCCCCCCAAAGAGCTATCCCAGATGACACAGGATGAACAGGCCGAGTTGGGGGCCAAGAAAATGGTGGAGGTCATGCAGTCGTGTCCCGGAAAGACGGTGATGGCAGGAGGCACAGGTTTCTTCCTTGGAGGCTTTTTCGGCCTCTTTATGGCCTCCATGGCTTACGACGTTCCCGTGGGAACGGCCTCGGTAGCGCACATTAGCGAGTTGCCATTCAAACAGCAGATGAAGTTGCAGTTCTCCGACATGGGTAGACGGTGTTATCTGAGTGCCAAAAACTTCGGCTACATCGGTATGATCTACTCTGGCGTGGAGTGCTCCATCGAGAGCTTCAGAGCCAAGCACGATATCTACAACGGACTCTCTGCGGGCTGCATAACGGGCGCTGGGTTGTCCATCAAGGCTGGGCCCCAGGCGGCGGCTTTTGGGTGTGCTGGTTTTGCGGTGTTCTCCGCTGCTATCGACTTGTACATGAGAAGCGAGAGTGCCAAACCGCCCAAGAACGACTACGACGACTAGCTTGTATATATGTATAATAGACGAGGCCGAGGCGAGACAACAAGGCACAAAGAGAGTGGAAGTGGGGCAGCGGGGGTGGCCAGTGAAGACCGAAAAACCGCATTGGCGACTCCTTTCTGAAAGTCTTCTAGATAGTCATGGAGGCGAACTGCGTACATGCATCTGCTGCCACTGCGTTAATACGAGCACTTCTTTACTAATGTACATTATAGAACACTACCAATACAAACAAGAAATATGATACAGCCGCTAGCAGAAGTAGTAGCAGTAGTCGTAATTGAGCTCCGACAAGAAGAGCGAGAACACGAGAAAACACACTACGGCGAGGGTCACTCCCCCCATCACCACATAATGTCTCTGCGCGACTTCGAGGCTCTTATTCCACCAGCTGCTTGATCCGCTTATGCTCTCGCGCAACCGCTGGAGCCGGTCAAGCTCGTCGATGATGCTTTTCGATCTGGACTCGTCCAGGGCCTCGAGGGCCGTATCGTCTATGTCGAACGAGTTGTTGGTCTCCAGATGAAAGCGATCCGTCTGGTCGCTGATCAAGAGGTCTTGGAGAAGAGTCTCCACTTGCTCCAAGGTGCGCAAGTCTAAGTCCGCCAGCTCGCTGAGAAGCTGTTTCACATTGGCCAACTTTTCGTCAATTGAGCCCAAGAGAGCCTCCTCCTCTCGCGATCTGTAGCGCACTGCGGGGTGTCTTGGGGGGGTCACTCTTATGCTGGTGATGCGCGGCTTGTAGACTCTTCTTAGCGGAATGGGCACGGGGTGCGTGGCTCTTTCTTCGAGCACTTCAGGCTCTATTCTGGGCCGTGAGCTCGTGCTTCTGTAGCCAATTATGGGAGGAATGGGGTCTGGTTTGTTCGTGTTTACGGGCTTTGTTTCCACCGCAGTGTCGTCTTCTTCCTCCTTCAAGTGGGGCCTGTGGGCGCCGATATCGATTTTGTAGGGAAGCGGAAGCGGCTCGCCTAGTTGGAGCCGCACGTCGTCATTTCTGGCCGTCCTTTTTTGTCTGTTCATATCGCATAGTCTGTTTGGTGTTGTTAGTGTTTGTTTTTCTGTCGCGGAAGTGCGACACTTATACCGCAGCCAAGGGGAATAGGACATGGGAGAGGCTCGATAGCAGAGGATGGTGAATATGGTGAGTGAGGCTTATGCTTTGGAAAGAGCTCTTGATGCTTAACTATTGTAGCTGGAAGTGCGAGGGCTTGCCTGAATGTCAGTTTATTGACTCGCACATGGAGACCATGTGCTCACCCACCATATACTGCTCGTCTTCAAACATAACATCTTAGGCAGGTCTTTGGTTTCGGCTTATGCAGCGAATTCTGGGTGCACACAACTCAAACCAGGCCTCTATCGTCTAAATTCCGCCCATTTCGTCTCCGAGCTCTCCCTGCAAAGGTGTCACTAAAGGCTGGCTCACCACATGCTTAAAGTCCAATATTCTTCTGCTCCACTAAACATACACTCGCAGTCGCAATGTGCTGTAAAGACCTCTTGTGGTCGCAATTATCCCGAAACATCTCTTCCATATACACCTTCGCCCACTGCAAGAACGTACAATACAAACTATTCACACTAACTTCAGCATCACATTTTCTGTGGGTGGATGGTGGTGTTGCGCTTAAATTTCCGCAAGACGCGCTGGATGAGGTACAACAGACATCCCACGAAGCGGAAAAGCGCCATGAAAGCAACTGTCCACAAGATCACAGTAAGGAAAACATTGGCTCTAAGGTTTGAGGGCCCAGTTTCGTCTGAGCCATCGAGCTGGTTGACGCCAGCAGTCTCCAAAACCACAGCAATGATCACAAAGTTGGAGAACATCCACACCAAGACCGTCATGGACCGAATGAAAGCGTAGTAGTCTTCGTTGCTGGTCACGTGTTTGCCGCCAAGGTCCTTATGCGGCTTCTTGATCTTCTCCAACTGGTTCAAGTACGACTGGTTGATTTCTTCCTTCAAGATGGGGATGTTAACGTCGAATGTACCGTCCTCCCTGACCTTGGCAGCACCCAAATCAGTGGCTCCGGTGTCACCCTTGGTACCCCACGAGATGTCGTCGATGTTGCAGAAGGCGTAGATGTTCAACACGTTGACGTAGGCAGGCGACAACAAGATGTACTGCAAGAAGGAGGTGAACATATGCCACGGCTCGAAGTAGATGAAGGACGCAAAGAAGTATAGCGCGTAGGTGGACGAGGTGGCCACCACCAAGTCCCTAAACTCCGCGTTCTTGAAGAAAAGCGCCACCGTGATCTTTGTATGATCGTTGTAGATCAGCTGGATGGAGTGCACGGCCATGAAAATGGCTGCGAAAATCATGTAGGCCATTAAAATAGCAAAGAAAATCACGATCACCAAATAGAACTTCTCTGTTCCTTTAGGCTTGTTTCCAAAACTAAGGACAAATGTGGTCACGATAGAAGCCAAGTAGAGCCATAGGAAGATCACCGACAACACCTTTCCGGGCGCAAAGCCCAAGGCATTGTCTCCGAGAGAAGTGGTCAAGATTCTGAACACTAAGAAGTACGAGCTGATAGAGAACCAAGAGACCACCAAATTCAAAAACTGGTAGAAAAACTCAATGTGGAGGAAAAACTTGCGTCCGAAAGAGTGGCTGGAGTGCCAGAGCTTGGGGAAGTGGGCTAGCGAGTAGATAGCTGCGAAGAACGAGCCGTTAAGCCATCTTCTTCTCTGCAAAATGAACTCAGCCAAGCCCTCGGGAACGTCAGTTTCTGCTGAGGCGCTCTTACAGTAGCGCAATAGCCACGAACAGCCTCTTTTCGCCACCAACTCGTAACACAAGATTCTGTCCTCTGCAAGGTACATGTTGGAGGTGAAGATTCCCGCCTCCTCCTTCAACATGCTCTTTTTCAACTCGTACTCGTCATCGTTGGGGTCCAATTCTCCACTGCCGTGCAAGAACTCACCCTTGAAGTACTTTTCCAACGGTCCCCTTCCGTTGACGTCGTTCTGGAGGGCCACGTATCGGTAAGCTGAGAAAGCTCCCGGCAACACGGAAATGAAGCCGAAGACCGACTCCGTAGGCTTATCCAAGATATTGGAGATTTTATACTCGAAGTTCTGGCCGTACACGAGAGGGTTGGTGATCATCTGTCTCTTCTTCAAGGAGGCCTTGATTTCACCGCAGGCACCAGCCACCTGTTCGTCCTTGTCGAACTCCTTCCAGAGATGATACAAGGCCTTGCCGCTGGGCTGGGTACCTGCGTCCAAAAGAACAACGATTTTGGGGTCGAGAACCTGGCCCAAGGCGTCAAAACACCATCTGTGCGAGTTGATCTTCTTCGCGTTCGTTTCCTTCAAGCAAAACAATAACTGGATGGGCACAATTTTCTCTGTAGTCAACTTGACGGTGTCGTCCACGCTGGAAATGCCCACTCTGGTAGTGTACTCGTAGATGTGCGCCTGAACCTTCTTGTCGTCAACACGTGACTTGGCCAAGCCCTCCTGGTAGACTCCCAAAGCTGCCAAGAGCGCCTGGGCCCGCTCGTTGATTTTGGAACGACCGTCACTGACGATGCAAACAACCACTTTTTTCCACGAGTCTTTGCCCCACACGGGCGAACGCGTTCTGGACTCCAAGTGCTTGATATTCTTGAATACACCCTTCAAGGTGCGTGCCAACAAGATGTCGTCCTCGTTGTACATGGTGACGACGATCATCATCTCTGTCTGGCGGGGCATGGGGTAGTGGACCGGTCTCAAAATGTAACCGTCTCTGTAGAAGTTGGATGGACCGCACGTGACGGCAGTGTATCGCATGTAAGAGAACTCCCTGGAAAGGCCACCGTCCTTCTCGCCCGCGCGGTAGTCGGGAAACTTGGTCAAAAGCTCCGTGGCGACGGGGCAGTCAAGCACCAAGTGGCCGTTGAGGCCCAGAGCAATGCCGATTTTGGGCTTCTCCTCGCGGACCTCTTCTTCCTCGGGAGGAGGTGGAAACTCTTCCTCGTCGCCGAAAGGCAGCTCGGGGATGTCCACCAAACTCTCTGTGGGCGGAGGGGCGATGGAGGGCTCCTCCTCGGGAAACTGCACCGTGTTCAAGTCGTAGTGGTCGCCCTCGAACTCGTTGTACTGGATTCTCTGGTCGAACTCCTGCTCCTCCTCGTCGTCGTAAACGTGCGGAACAAAAGCCTGCGAGAAGTTGGGGTTCGTGGACGTGCCGTAGTTGTAGTCGTGGAACTCGTTGAGCTCGTAGCTGGGCGCATGGTGGGTGCCAAACTGTGTCTCAAAAGGATTCTCCGAGGCCGGCAACGGCGAAATTCCAGACGCCTGAGGTCCGCTGGTGTGGAAGATGTCGGCAGGTGCTTGGTGGCCCGCGGCACTGGACTCGTAGTACAGCGAGAAGTCGTCCCTGGGCGCAGGCTGGTGGTTGTAGGCGGGCTGGGGGTGCTGGAAATTGACGGATGTGTCGCTCATACTGTGGTCCTGGTACCTGTACGGCCCGACCTCGCGCCCGTGGGTGTTGAGGTAGCGGCTGGACTCGTGATCGTTTCCCGGGTGCCGTGACATGCTTTTTGGGGGGGAATGGAAGGCCCTTTTTTACAACGAGGTTGAGCTGATGGACCCCCTGTAACTTGGGCTATGGGCGTGGTGCGCGGCTGAAGACGAAGATGCGGCTTATTGGCGGGGCTAAGAGAGGCTGTATCGGCTGTGGGTCTGCTGAAAGGGCGTGGTGCGCAGAATTGCTGGGGCCTTGATGAGTAGGTGACCTGAAACCAATATCCAGATCGGGGAAAACGCGAATTAAATATTTGTTAGACGGGGCTGGGCTGAGTGTGACACCCACACCCCCAAAAAGTGTGCACCCAAGACGACGCACGCTAATTTTACTGCAAGGAACGAAACCTTCTCCTTCGTTGGTGCTACAAGATGGCGATCCTCTTTTCAGCGACCCTCTAGCGGCTCTGGGGCCAAATGCGGAGGGTACGAGAACTTGGTGCCCAAATATGCCTACGGTGCCCGTTTCGGCTCCAGCTTTCGGGCACAGCTGCGGAGGGACTAGAAGATGCCAAAAACAGCTGCAAATCTCTTGTCCTGGCCTGCTGCGCCTAAAGATCTGTCAACCTGGGTTTAAAATAGACCTAGTGTATGGAACAATTTGAAAACACCCCCGCGTGTGTGCAGGAGTACCCAGCCCCCAGCCCCTGATGTGTGCAGGAAGGTAAACGGTTGACCTGAGAGGGCCAGGAGAGAGAGCCCATTTGGCGAACTGTGGTGGCGAGGGACTGTGCCGTAAGGTTATAACGGAACGCAGCTCCTGCACTTAGCGTCTTCTAGATGCCCATCCCCTCGTTTCTGCTGTTAAAGGCATCGAGGGCTCCAAACAGGGCCATACACGGCCAGTTCAAGTGGACCAGAAGAAGCGTCGATTATCGGGAATTTGTGTAGAAGCCCCGCCAGCAGCTGTCAGACCCAATCCTCACCAATTTCTCCTCCGCTCCGTCTGCCACTTTCCTCTTCTTCTCACCTCTCATTATATCCATATCTGGAATTTTGCAGTTTCCACCGAAAATTCGCACGGCATCGCAGATCGGTAATTACTACCCTTCAATTATTCCCCTTCTCGTCGCATCTCTTCCTGTTTGTTTCTTTCCAAATGAGCTGCCCTCAACATATCCACGACTTCCTTCGCGAGTTGCCCAAATGCGAGCACCACCTCCATCTTGAGGGCACGTTGGAGCCCACCCTCTTGTTCCAGTTGGCAGCGAGGAACGGCATCTCATTGCCAGAGTGGTTTCCCAAGTCCGTAGATGCGTGTGCTACGCGCTACTCCAATTTCGCTGATTTGCAGGACTTCTTGGACCACTACTACGTCGGAATGGGGGTTCTTATTACTGAAAACGACTACTATGATTTGGCTATGGAGTACTTTACCAAGGCCAAGAACGACGGTTGTTTGCACTCTGAGGTGTTTTTCGACCCCCAGGGTCACGTCGAAAGAGGCGTTGCCATGGATACTGTTGTTGCGGGCTTCGATAGGGCATGCAAGGATGCCACTGCCAAATTCGGCACTTCGAACAAGTTGATCATGTGCTTGTTGAGACACTTGCCTCCCCAGTCCGGCTTGGAAACCATCGAGGCAGCCTCCAAACACTACCAAAACGGAACCATCCACGGTTTGGGCTTGGATTCGGCCGAAAAGCCGTTTCCTCCGCACTTGTTCACGGAGTGTTACGCAACTCTTAAGAAGCAGTTCCCTGACGTCGGGTTGACGGCTCACGCGGGCGAGGAGGGCGACCACGACTTCGTCTCCAACTCGCTTGACCTCTTGAGGGTTTCCAGAATCGACCACGGTGTGAACTCCAAGAACAGCAAAGAGCTTTTGGACAGATTGGTGACAGAAAACGTCATGTTGACCATGTGCCCCTTGTCCAACGTAAAGTTGCAGGTTGTGAAAGACGTGAAGGAATTGCCCATTGACGTTTTTTTCAAGGCAGGCGTTTCCTTCAGCATCAACTCCGACGATCCAGCCTACTTCGGAGGCTACATCTTGGATAACTACGTGGCTGTGCACTCCAGATTTGGCTTTTCTTTGGAGGACTGGTGCACCATTGCGGTTAACGGAATTCAGGGCTCGTGGTGCGACGATGCCAGAAAGGAGGAGTTGAAGAAAGAGGTCGAGGTTGTCTACCAGAAGTATAGATCTTAGAGCCATGGGAGGCATATAGAAGAGCCATGGGAGGCATATAGACGACAGAATAGTTCACTGAAGTTTGTAGTGGGAGATTTCAAACCTTAAATCCAGAGAAAGTCCCAGAATGAAGCCTTTGAATGCTAATAGTAAGGCCAGGAAGCCAGACTTGATGCTGCGCTCTGGAAATTGAAGTCTTAAAGGCCCTCATTTAGCTGTGGCAAAACTAACTGGCCAGCACTAATTGGGTAGCCAGCAAAAGTCCTCCCATAATTTAGAAAGATTGTCGATAGCTAGTGACCGTGCCTGAATCTAGTGTTATCACACTATAAAACGTTTATTGCCCTTCACCAATGTCTTGTTCAGATCTCCAGCCGCGCGCCTAATTAGGAACCGTAATTAAATGCAGGGCCCCCCTTGCATTTTATGTTCGATTGTCTTTTAGCTAAAGACAACCCTTTAGACCTCATCGTGTAGCAGTGTACCTGTAACGTCCAATAGCAGGGCTTGGAACCGCTACGCCAATTGGACCTAGAAACGCGCCACTTTGGTGTAGCGATATCAAGCAGAGTAGGCTGTCATAGGCATCGTAATAACCTGCATATGGAAAACGGGTCTTTTGGCCACCTTAGCCCCACCTCTCGGAAACAGCTAGTTTTGGTGTTCAACACAGAGCTTCTCTTCAACTTTGCAAATATGGCTAGAATCTCCCGGATATTACTGCTTCTCACGCTAGTCTCGGTCGTTTTCGCGCGGTCTCTCTACGACTTTTGGTACAACCACGGAGCAGAGGACCACCAAGAATTGGCTTACCATCAGGAAACGCCCTCCCACCAGGCCCTTTCTGGGGTTATTGTGGTTTTCAGCCAGAATGCACAACCCTACCAGGATTCAGAAGGCGAGGACGACAGCGGAAACCCCCAAATAGAGGCCCTTCTCAACGATTACAAGAGCTACATCGAGTCGTTAGGTGATAGGGTTATCCACGTCTATGACGGCACCCTTTTCTACGGCTTGGCTGTGGAGTTGTCCAGTCTTCAGAACACCATTTCGCAGATCAACCTGTTGGCGGGCCAGCAGTTGAACACTCTCAGCGAACCCTCCCAGATCGTTGGTGGGTTGACGGCCTTGTTGAGCGAGTACAGAGCCGCTTCTTTGGATCTGTTGGGCATCTCTTTGGATATTTCTGAAGATAGGACCGTTACCATTAATAACGACCATTATACGGGAGTCTATGATGTTTAGTTTATGCACAGTGTTAGTAAGACTGCCGTGGGGGAGTGTAGTATTGGAGAATAGGGTACTCATAACATAGTGAAGCCCATAACGAAGAGCACTATGTAATTGATTTCAAAGCAGTTAAAGGGGGTTCTAAGAACGTAAAAGCTATAATAAGCAGGGGTAGCTTTATTGAAACAGTGCGCCTTTTTATGAGGCTGGCCTCAGCTTAGGTCCACTCCTGAGAAATCTAACGAAGGGCCCTTTTCCTAAACGTGGTAAGTGGAATGAGCAGCCATTCTAAGAGCCCCTTTCTTCCGTTTTAAAGATCATTTATAGACCACATAAGAACGTGCCATTCGCGGCTGTGCTGTACAATGCTGTAGAGAACCCTTCTCAGGTAGGAGTGGAACCTCACCAACACTTCTCTTGGCCCACCGGCACAGAATTTACTAGCACGTATCACGGCGTGGCTCGTCTCAAGACTGCAAATCCCCTCTACGGGATCGAAAGGTACACGTGCCTTTCCTTCTCGCCTACACTTCAATCATTATATTGAATTCCAGTCAAAAGACATACCTTACGTAGAAAAATCATAAATGCCGTTCACCAATCCGGCCAAAACCACAAAAAAGCCTAATGGCTATTGAAACTCGCTGAAATCCAAGTTGCTCAAGTCCAAGCGCACCTTCTCGCCAAACGTGTTCTCGCCAGAGTACAACACATACAAGAAGCCGTCTTCGTCCTTGTGCTCCTCGTAGATGGTGCTCATCAAGGCAGCGGTAGGAGGCAAGATGTCGTTGATGAAGATGAAAATCGCCTTCTCGCTGGGCAACTTGATGCGCTTTCTGATCACGTACACAAACTGGCCCACCGACAAGTCGCCGGGTACCAAGTATTTGCGCTTGTCAATTTCCTGGATGTCTGAGTTCTCCACCTTCTCGCAGATAACAGGCAATCTGTCGCTAAAGCGCTGAAGAATGCGCGCAGATTCGGTCTTTCTCTTCTCTGGGGGTTAGCATGGGCAGGTGTAGTCATGTGAAGTGATACGTACCAAAGGGGTTTTCGTCCTTGAACTGGGATCTCATCTATGCGTTAGTATTGCGGGTAGAATGGAAGAGTGGTGTGACAGTACAACCGCGCTGTGTAAGCGAGTCACTGGGTAAGCCAGTGAACAAGGAGACGCGAGGGAGACGTGAAAGCACCCTTTAAGATGTCTGAGGTACTGCAGTAGGGGGCGCTATATCACACAAACTTAAGAGGAAGTGTAATGAGGGCACTGGGGCAGCAGTAGCTGGGCGCTGGAGAAAACAACAAAGGGCCCTCCAACAACGCCACCGGCACCTGCCAGGGGGCCACCCGCGTCACCTGCAAGGGAGGCACTTTGAAGCAAGTGTGGGTTACTCGCAATACATACTCTAACTGTGGAGGCTGTAGATTTGTAGAGGGGACTAGCGTGGGGTAGTGTAGTCTAAACACAGGGGCAAACAGCTTGTTATCTTATCAGGGTTTTAGAGCCCCCTAATGACCTGCACACGAGAGTGATCACGTGATGGCATATCATGTTCTGGATCACGTGATTCCCCTCACAGCGTTTTCGCACCCGTTTAGACGCCCTGGTTGCCACTCTAAAAGTCCATCTATGACAAAGGGGACCAAAAAACAGTCTGTGGGTTTCCTCGCGTGCTCGACACCCAAAAGTGGGCACACACCTCCATGTATGCAATTTTCAAGTCCTCTTTCCGAAGCAGGCAAAACCTTACGCCAGGAAAGGCTTCGGTTCATGCTCAGACCAGGAGAGGAGAATGAGTCCCCTCCCTTATCTGGTGGTGTAATACCGAGCTCTGAATCTGCCAATACGGAGGTTTCCTATATCTTGAAACCCACTCGGCCTTTGAGGGCGTATAGGACGCCTGTAAACGAGCCCTCCAGGGGACAAATCTCCCCTACAAATGGCCCGAGACACCAGATTCTGAGTATCCAGCACCCGAGGTCGTTACGAGATGCCGGAATAGAAATTGTCCGCTTTGAAACTCCGCTAAGGTTGGGACTTGGGGCGGTTTCCGCCCTTTCGCTGCCGGTTTCAGGCCCGGTTTACAGAGATGTACATTCTGGAGGAGAGTATAAATCTCCCAAAGAAAACAGACTCCGGTCGCCTTTCGTTCGAGTTACTCAGAAGAACAGAACAAAGCGTAAGGACCCAGTTCGGGAGCTAAGCTCGCCTTTGAAGGCTGCTAAGAAAAGGCGCCTGGAAAAGCGATAGTATGGGGGTTTGCACCCTCTATGTCCTGCACATTTTCACGCACCGAAATTTTGCTTCCACCATAGCATCTCTATCTCTAATGCAAAATGTTGGCTACCAGGCGGCGGCTTCACGCGAGCACGAGCCGAAATGGGAATTTTGTTCTTCGGGACCGCTTTAAATTGAAAGTAGGCTTGGAAATTCACGTGCAATTGAACACCAAGCACAAGCTCTTTTCGCTCTCCAGGAACTGTCCAACCGAAGAAGCCAATACGGAAGTGAGCTTTTTTGACCTCGGTCTTCCGGGAACCCAACCGAAACTCAACCCAGAGGCCCTACTACTAGCCCTTAAAGCGGCCCACATGTTGCAATCGCAGGTGCAGCCCATTTCCACCTTCGACAGAAAGCACTATTTCTACCAGGACCAGCCATTAGGTTACCAGATCACGCAGCATTTCAGGCCTATAGCACGTGGGGGCCAATTGCATCTTTTCCAGGACCAGCTTGACATTGGAGGCCCGAGCAAAACTATCAATATCGAGCAGATTCAGATAGAGCAGGATACTGGCAAGTCCGCTTACGATGGGCACCGAAAAGTCACCGAAATCGACTACAATCGCGCCAATGTGCCATTGATAGAGGTAGTTACTAAACCAGATTTCGAGAACTTGGACCAGGTCAAAGGCTTCGTCAAGAAGTTCATTGATTGGGCCTCATACTACGGAATATGTACTGGAAACTTGGAGAGCGGAGCAATGCGGATGGACCTCAACGTGAGCGTCAACAACAATCCCAGGGTTGAGGTAAAAAACTTGGCTAGTACCAGCGAGTTGTCCTTAGCCCTCAAGTACGAGTACGAGAGACAAATGAAGGCGCTTAAGGACGGGGAACCTATAGAACAGGAGACTAGGTGGTGGAATGCTACGAAAACTGTGAGAGCCCGTTCCAAGGAGGATGCGGTTGATTACCGGTACTTTCCTGACCCCGAATTGCCAGCCATCCGTTTGAAAGAGGGTATCGAGAAGGAGGTGGCAGCCGCTGTCCGTATTAGCCCCACAGAGCGTATCTACGAGCTCAATAAGAGCGGTTTGGAGATGAAGTATGCCAAACACCTCGTTCACAACGACGACTTGTTCCAGTACTACAATAGAGTATATGAGAAAGTGGTGACCGAGGAGAATATGACCAAGCACTCCAATGTGTTGCGGACAGTGAACAACTGGGTCGTTCACGAGTTACCAGGAGCCTTCAAAAGGCTTATGAGTCCTGTGGATTTGACTGCTATTTCCTCAGGAACATATGCGGATATTACCTTGCTTATTCTCAATGGGGAACTTACGGCTTCTTCCGCCAAGTTGCTCCTCCAGAGTCTTATTGAGGCCCATTTGCGTGGGGAGCGTGCTGCTTCTGTAGATGAAACTGTCAAACGCCTCAAACTCAAGAATCCCAGCAAACTTACAGCACAGGAGGCTTCCCAGAGAGCCGAAGAAGTTCTCGCACCTCTTTTGGCGCAACATCCAGGTGTCGCCCAAAAGATCCGACAAGGGAATACCAACAGCATCAACTTTTTCATTGGCCTAGGAATGAAGGCTACAAAAGGAACTTTTGATACCAAAGTTCTCAAGAGTAAGCTACACGAAATGTTAGGAGTTTCAAAAAAATAACACATTTATTGAAGCTTGCTAACTGTTCTGTCTCACGCGAAAGTTATAAGCAATATCGTCGCTTTCTTCAGGCGTATAGTCGAGATTGTACTCGAGCACCCTTTCGAAACTGTTATCGTCGAGGCCAGTGGGAGTGCCTCTTTCCAAGTCAACGGTGCCGACCGCAAAGCTGATGGGCGATTTATCAGAAGCGCATTTTTCGTCTGTGACAAGTTCGTGGAAATCGTCCCCATATTCGTTCATGAAAGTTTTCACAGAGGGCCTGTCAGAGACCATTGAACGCCCTGCTTTCAGGGTATTTGTCCCTACGCGGGTATTCGAGGAGGCACCAGAAAGCTCTTTGGTGACCAGGATGTTGCCGTTGTTGGTTCTCCTGTCTTTGAAAGCAAACCCTAATCTTCTGAGAGCATCCTTGTACATCTCAATGGCATCTGCACCCAATCCAAAGAGCACGAAAGTGAGAATGGAGAGGGCCACATCTACCCACTGCTGGTACAAGATGCTTGTACCAAAGTCGCCATACACGATTTCACTCCACAAGTCGCTGTGTGCCAGTGACCACAGGAAAGGGTGCGCATACTGTTTTGCATCCTTCGAAAAGTAGTAGACGGTAACGGGAATCATCACAAGAAGAATCAACAAGCTGAAAATGAGCAAACGGGCGAAGCGCTGGAAATTGAGACCCGAGTTGGTGACCCGGAGAATGTCCTTGACGTCGCGTCTCTTGCGGGCATATGTGGCTAAAATCATGGCTGCGAAAACGGCTGCTATTGCTGACCACAAAATGGCCCACCAACCATACAAAAAGAGCGCAGCATAGGACTCATCTGCGACTAATAAGCAGCCGCGGTAGCGCACGATAGCATAGCGTCTGTGCTGAATAACGTATAAGGTGGCCATGATGAAAATGGGCGTCATCCAGCACATGCACACGTTGATAATGCAACGACGGCGGCTAGATTCCAAAAAGGCCGTGGAACTGGCTGCCAATACCATGTACAAGTTGAGGGAAAGAGCCGCGATGGCCGCTATTTTGCCTGTGGAGCTGGCAGCGTCTAGTCTCACAACTATGTCGCAGTAAATCTTGCCGTCGAAGACATCCGGAGATTCTCCTCCCCAAAGAAGCACATTTACAAACGACTTAAGGTTTCCATAGAGAAGCCATGCAATCAAGCTGATGGCTGGGATATTGTGCGATCGAATGTGCCATGCAAAGGGAGGAAGAAGGAGCAAGAAGGATGCTAAAGTAAAAAACGCAAGGGCGTTTGCAACCGGAACCATGGGGGGTGAATTTGGGGTTTACAGGATTGCCAAAAAAGCGGAAAACGTACGCCTTATATGCTGATTGTGTCTGAGATGGCCACACATGGCCAGATCTGCTCGGACGCCTGAAACTTACGAAGTGGTGGTTTGAGAGGGTCCCTTTGTGGGACGAATTGGGAAGTGGCCAAATTTCCATTTTTGGCGCGGGTAGGACCTATATGCACTCATTTACGCGTAGCGTAAATCTGAGATCAAAATCACAGAACAGGCCCTGAAATCTCGGCAACGATGTAAGGCCGAATGGAAACACCTTACAAGGGTTATAGAGCTCATATACTTCGATTTGGATCATTAGGAGCATTTTTGGTCTTCTAGCGTCAATTTGCTTCATATACATTGTTGCTAGCATCTTCGCTATTTCATGGTGGTGTACGGGTGCATTTATACATAAGCTCTAGCGCAATGTACGTTTCCAACTATAGTCTCTAAAAGAATAACTAGGCCATAGCGGCCTTCAAAATGGCGTGGCCAGAGACCACACCAGGCTGTTTCTGCTCCAAAAAGCGCAACAACTGAACGGTGCTTTCACGCAAAGCAGGAGTTTTGAACTGCTTCATGTTCTCCAAAAGACTCTCGCGGCCCAAAGTGGCCTCTCCCGCCAACTTGAGACGCTCCGCTTCCTTCTGGAAGATCTGCGCCAACACGTTCACAACCTTCTCGGTGTGGGCGGCGATTAAGGCGTTTCCAGACTCGTATAACTTGATGAGAAGCGTCAAGATGGGTACGTTTTCCTCAAAAGCCGCTTCCAAGGGAAGGTGCGCCAACAACGGCGAGAGAATATGCTCCAATGGGACAGCAGTCTCATGTTTCAAGGTCATACGGGCCACACAGCCACAGGCGTTGGCATATGAGCGGTTGACCACGTCCTTGGTCTCCTCGTCGTCGATGCTGGCCTCTTTGTCGGCTCTGTTCAACAAGTCGAACAACAACTGCAAAATGTTGGGGTATGCCAGGGAAAGGTCGCTGGCAGCGTGCTCCACGACTATTCCCACACCGTAAGCGGCGTTTCCTCTGACCTCCAACAGCTTGTCGTTGACAACTCTATCGATGAAAACCTGCAACAACTCCTCAGTGTAGGGGTTGGCGGTCTCGATGCCCGAAGAGATCTCTGCTAAAGCGCCGATGGCCGAAACACGTTTGTTCTTGGATTTGGAGCGCACGTTGGCGAGAACAACGTCCTTGAAGGAAGCAAAAACCTTCACAAAGTCGCCCTGGAGGGTGTTGGCCAAGTAAATCAACACCTCCAAGGTGGACTCGAACAACAAAGCTTCGGTTTCGGAGGTGTCGTCCTCCTCCTCGGGGTCCTCGGTCTCGTCGGCGTCCTCCATCTGGCATGTGTGCTCGTTTTTCAAGATCTTCATGAGGTCCACGCACAATGTTTCCAACAGAGAGGTTTCAGAGGCCAGCGACAAGACAGCCACAGGACCCATGATCTGGAGAGCCTCAGTAATGTTGTCGAGGATACACGCCACCATGGTGAGGTCAAACTCCTCCTTCAAGATTTCGAGAGTGATCTCTCTAACCTTCACGATAAGCTGCAAAATTTGCGTGTCCACGTAGGCTTGGTGGGGAACACCCTTGGGGGCCTTGAAGTCCTTTCCGTGAGAAGCCTCGAACATGGAGCAGGCGATCTTCCACAAAGCGTTCATGGACGCTTCTCTCATGCCGTACGAGTTCTCGATCTGCTCAATCAAAGTCAGAACCAGCAGTTCCACGTAGGGAGCAAAGGCGGAACCAGTTCCCAGGGCCAACTCAGCCAACGCCACGGACGCGATCTCCTTCTCGATGGTGATACCAGTGAGCACATTGAACTTGGAGTCCAAGTTGTCGTCGTCCAACTCCTCCTCCTCGTCGTCCCCGGGGTTGGCGTTGAAGGAGAACTCTTCCTGCCCCAAGCACTTGATGATCTGGGGCACAATCTGGTCCAAAAAGCCAGCAAATTCGGCTCCGTACACCTTGGCCATGTTGGAGATGAAAGCGAAGCCCAGCTCGCGGATACGCAGGTGCTCCGACTCCAACAGGGCGTAGGCTGCCTCCACAAGGGGCTTGGCGTAGGCCAGGAAGGCTTCCAGGCCGACGGCACGGGCCATAGTGGAGATGTTCTCGAAAGTGAGGGCTCTCAACTCAATATCGTCCTCGGTGGCCTCTGGGCCGGTGGCGGCAGACGCAAATGGTTCCAAACGTTCAATCGCACCGGCAAAGTGGGGCGTGAAGGACTTTCCGCCAGCGTAGGCAGTCAGGCCAATGGCCAGGACAATTGCCAGGCGCAAAGCAGCTGTTTGCGCGTGGGCCAACATGTCAAACAACTTAGTGGTCAAAGGCCCCACGTAGGCGGCGATAGCCTCGTGGCTCATGAACTCAATGAGACCGTCCAACGCGAAACAGGCGTACTTGTAGGCTCTGGGGGTAGTGGAGGAGTCCACGATGGCAATGATAAGCGGCAAGAGCTGCTCGTGGTGGTCGGCAACGGCATCCTGCAACTCCGAGGTCAACTGGGAAAGAGCACGGAGAGCCGCGACCCTCACAATGAGCTCGCCGTCGCGAAGACCGGCCGCCAAGGCGGGAATGAGCTTCGAAATCTGCGTCAGATAGTAGTCAGGGGCACCCAGGGAGGCCACACCAACGGCAAGAAGAACGGCTCTTCTCTCAGGAGCAGCGCTCAGCGAAAGCTGGGTGGGAAGCTGCTCCAAAAGAGGCTGGATCACCTGCAGAGGGGGCAACTCCGAGGCCAAGCTGGCAATAAGACGAAGCGCCAAGGAAGAGGGCAGACTCTCCTCGTTTTCGTTCTCGTCGTCGTCATCCTCCTCAGGGTCCTCGGTGTCCTCCAGGGCGATTCTGAGGGCGGCCGCGGTCATTCTGGGGCCGAGCTTGTGGGCCAGGATCTTGGACTTCTTAACCAGAATGCACGAGATCAAGAACTGCAAGCCGAAAACACGGTACTCCTCTTCGAGGTGGGTGTTTTCGGCGATTTCCGCCATGAGCTCCACGAGCGCGAAGAGGTTGTCGCCCACAAGCTTGAAGTCCACGTACGCGAGCGAGTTGAAGGTGTTGAACACCAGTCTGGCCTGCTCCTCGTCGTCGGCACCGACCACCTCTCTCAAAACAGCCACCATGCCGGGAATGGTGTTCTTGAACGCGGTGGCCCTGGCAGCGGAAATGCCAGCCGAGTCCTCCTCGACAAGCTGCGCCACGCAGTCCATGGACTGAACCGCGTTCACACGCACCAGTCTCAGCGAGGGGTCCGCCACAAGCTGGCCGAAGAGCTGGATGAAGTCGTCCACGTGACTGCCCAAGGAGGGCAGGTTGGTCTCCACCAAGGCGTAGAGCGCGTAGGCGGCAGTCTCCCTGGTGTCCTGAGAGGCGTCCTGCAGCGCCTTGACCAAGTTGGGAAGGAGCTCGGGCCAGGCGCCGGTGTCCAAGTCTAGGTCGCCAATGGCAGCGACCACTCTGGCTGCAGCATGGCGAACACGGGCCTGGGGCTGGGTGAAGGTAGCTGAAAGCACCTGCTCGCGCACCTGGGTCTTGGTGGCGGGGTCGGTCTTTTCCCAGGCGGAAAAGACGAGTTTTCTGGCCTCCACGGCAGCCAAGTGGCGTGTGTGGTCCTGGGAAGCGGAGCTAACAAGCTGGACCAAGGCAGGGAGCGCGTGGGCGTTGGGCAAGAGCTCCTTGGAGAGGCGCTGGGTGGCCTGCTTGATCTGAGCCGAGTCCGGCGCCAACGTCTGGTTGAGAGTCGCCTCGAGGGCGCCTAAATAGGTGGGGTCCATTGGGGGTGGATGAGAGACTGTAAAAAAAATGAGATGAGGTGGATTTTTTTGGCGCGAAAAAGAGAAGTAGCGAGAAATGAACGGGAGATGAGAGTGAGAAAGTGTCACTGAGGGATAAGGCCGAAAAGGCCCTCCTGGCTTCAAATAGCCGGGAACTGTCTCATGTGGCCGCTGGGGGCGACCTGGCGCGTGGAACTAAGCAAGAATCGCCATTGCACTTAGGTTGTGTGCGAAAGTTTTGGCTGCGGAGTCGCACGGTAAATTACTGTGAATTGCGCGGGCGCTTTTCCCCTGGCCGCCACGAATAGTTTTCTGGAACGAAGTTACTGAGGACCCAAAATCTCCAGCGAAAGCTGTGATAGAGAAACTAATAGCATCCTGGGAGTTTTATTGTGCCCAGTGGCGCCATTTCAATTGCCATCGATCTCTGTATGCTTTGTTGGCTCTTTTAAAGGGTATATGAAGCCTACTCAGTCTCCCTAGAGGTGCAAAAGGAGAAAAATTTGCGGCACTCTCTAGGGAGAAATGGGCGCCAATTTTGTTTGTCTGGCTAACTCCCGCTAAATGTTACACTCTGCTGAAAATATACCCTGGGCCTTGCCTTCTCCCTATCGACACTACACGTCACCTCCTCCAATTGCCTTTTCTTGGCTTTCCACGCCTACATATGCCTTATGGAACTCATTTCGGTAGTATTTTCCCCTGCCATCTTTCCTCTATTCTCATAAAGGCCCTCTTGTCGTGTAGTACGATTTTTAGGCGCGACTATTTTCCCAGCCTCAATTCTCGTCTAAATCAAGTGAACAATAATATACGGCGTCTGTTCCTTGTACACAGAATGAAGTCGGCTATCTATCTTTTCAGCATCTAGTGAAAGAGTAAGCCTCCATAGTAAGCGTTTTGGGCGTCCATTTTGAATTGTCTGATATCTGTCGCAATGCTTTCCCTGCCTTTTTAGTTTTTCTCTAATTCGAAGTTTTTTTGCACCAATCATAACTTTTGTTCGACATTATAGCCTTAAAGGTACCTAAAAAACTCAAACCAAGACAGGGATAGATATGCGGGGACCAAGAAAACAATATATTTACAGGAAAATGAACCAAATAACACCAAAGTATGCTTAAGTTGGCGGGATTATGCCTTATTCGTGTCACCAAAAGAGCCATTCAAGCACAAAAGGATTTTGCAGCTATACGCTTCGAAACGTGCCACGAAAGCATAAACTGTATCTATCGCATTATCAACGACCAAGTTATCGAAAAAGTTTGTTCAAATGTACACAGTAGACATACTTTGAAGATTAGGCTGCATACTCCGAATACACAACCAATACCTGCTGTAAAATGGCATTGATTGTCGACTTGCGGAAACCACATTATACACCCATACACCAGTATGCCTTGGGGTCAAGTTGATCATCAAAACCATCAATACCGACGTTTCTTCCGAAATCTTGAAACTTCCGTGAAATATCCTTCCTTGTCGTATGAAAAAAGTCTTAAATTTGGCAATTCATGATTATCAAAAACCAGAGTTATACGCGCCTGAAGGAGAAAATTTACAGATTTGAACTGTCTTTAGAGATTCATGAGACTGACCTTTGGGATTACAAGTTGTGAAGCATTGAGAAGCATTTTAGAAGTGTGTATCAAGCAAACGAGACCTTGAAAAGGGTGTGAGATAGGCTGTCTAGGCTCAAGTGAATGAAAATGTGTTAGAAAGCCAAAATTTCAAGCTCAAACATGAATAAAACCTCAATTATCTAATATTTCGTGATGAAGTCAGTGTTTATGAGTACATAGGCTTCCTCTTGATCAAATGTATACTGCATTTGTTGCATGGAAGATTGATATATAGAGGTGGTAATTTTTCTAGTTCCAAGTTCGTCAAACCTTTGTCTCTAGAAGGCCTAATGCATAGCTTCCAGCATTTAGAAAGAAAAAGTGCTTTTAGGAAACATTTCTTCAATACTGAAGTCATAACTCCACCCATACATGCTCAATCGAAGTAGTTTCGAAAAGTTATGTTAGTATAAAAGTTCCAATAGATTTTTTGCAGTTTCCAAATTATAGTGCACAAAGCACGAATAATACACAAACAGCATATTTTCGAGTACAAAAATCACCATTCAAAGGGACAAAAGTTTTTATTATGACACAAATGTATTAAGATGTGACACAAGATGACTTCGTTATTTTGCAGTCGAGTTGAACTTTCCTTCTTCTCTAACTCGATCTTTGGATGTGAATATTTAGTATTTGAGCCAAATCAATCTGTGATGAATAGACGATTGGATTCTCAACGAGAACTCTATTCTAGGATTTGACTGCGATTTAGGCATATTTCAGTCGGGAAGAAACGATTCCAGAATCAAGATAATACCGAAAAGCATGTAAAGAAAATGAGGTAGATGTTGTTATTTATATATTCTGTAATCATTTTCTTAACCTAATCAACAGCGTATTTGAAAAATAAAAGATCTTTGACAAAAAGCTAGTTGTGTTGAGGTATATGCTTCAAATTGAAGGTCCACGCCTTGTCGGGCTGCTTTCTGACTCAAGGCGGTGCCTTTGCAAAATAATTTGTGAATGAAATACTGAGTATACTTATTTTACTTGATTTTTTAGAGTAGAGTAAAATTTAAGGTTGGAGGTAATCTTATTTTTATTTTTCGTTTTGACTTTAGAGTCAACCTCAATGCATACTTTAGTGGTACATTTCCTGAGTGGAGACCCTTGTTGTCAGGATTGTAAGTTGATTATTTTTTCATCACAGTCGATCTTCAAAAAAGAATCAGATTTAATTTTTAGCTTGCATGGAGCTGCTTTAAGATTTTAATTTCTTTGCTTTGCGGCCTCTCATAACAGGAAGTCTTTTGCAATCAAATGCTGCATGTGCATAGCATCGTGATGGCTAGTTTTACACACACGAACCAGATGTCAGAGGGTAGAAATCGTCTTTGAAGGTGTGTAGTACATTATAGGAATGCCTTTACTTCGGAAGAAAGACGAAGCAATGGGTGCCTAGAAGTGTCCTTGGGCGTTCGTCTATGAGACATATGAGTTAACCTCACTATAAGATTGTGCTCAAGAATGAAAGCAGTGTAGTATTGTAGGGCATATAAGTAGCGGCTCCTAAAGCAAATGGTTCGGCGTCGACTAGGTGTACGGTATTGATCCTGATGTAATAATCCCAAAGAATCCATGGATATCGGTTCTGGAAGTTGCGAATGGGCAACTTTATACTCGCTGTTTGAAGGACCCATGCGATCCACCTTATATTCCACTTTGGCTCAGACTGGTCATGGCCTCCATCAAAACGAAATAACAACCATGCTGAGCTTCCAGGCAGAAATCCAGTCCGACCAGCTGGTTCACGCAAATACACACTAATTGCAATGTGCCAGGAACGCCCACAACAGATCCTCTCTTTGCAGGCGACGCCTTGTGCTGCCCTTTTCAGGACCCTACTCCCAACATGCGTTCCTATCCCCACATATGCATGTTGCCTTCTCGAACTAGGTGGTTCCTGGTGCC
This sequence comes from Wilhelminamyces tanticharoeniae, assembly GCA_030558325.1. NCBI lineage: Eukaryota > Fungi > Ascomycota > Pichiomycetes > Serinales > Metschnikowiaceae > Wilhelminamyces > Wilhelminamyces tanticharoeniae. The sequence goes on along the minus strand of JAJMSI010000003.1, from coordinate 606,660 downwards.
CGTCCGCCATGGTCCTCCCCAACCACGTTTCTCACATCATTCCGCTCACATCCGCAGGCATCTCCTTTATGCGCACCTTGTAGTACTTCTCGATCTCCCGCAACAAGCCCACGTCATCGCGTGTGACAAGGTTGATGGCCACGCCCTTTCTGCCAAAACGCCCCGAACGGCCGATTCGGTGCACGTAATGCTCCTTGTCCGAGGGCAAGTCGTAGTTGATGACCAACGACACCTGCTGGACGTCGATTCCGCGAGCCCACACGTCCGTCAGAATGAGCACCCGCAGCGCCCCCAGCCGAAACTCGCCCATGATGCTGTCCCTTTCCTCCTGCTTCATGTCGCCGTGCATGGCCGCCACCAGGAAGTTGGCCTTGCGCATCTGGTCGGCCAACCACGTGACCTTCGCCTTGGTGCCGCAGAAAATGACAGCCTGGGTGATGGTGAGCAGGTCGTAGAGGTCGCAGAGCGTGTCGAACTTCCAGTCCTCCTGCTCGCACTGCACGTGGAACTGCCTGATGCCCTCGAGCGTCACCTGGTCGCGCTTGACGAGGATCTTGACGGGGTCGGACGTGAACTTGCCTGTCATCTCCACCACCTCGGGCGTGAGCGTGGCCAGCACAACCACCACCTGGACGGTTGCTGGGAGGTGCTTGTAGATGTCGTAGATCTGCTCCTTGAAGCCCTTTGTCATGAGCTCGTCGGCCTCATCGAGTACAAGCATCTTGACTCCGCGTGTGGTGAGCACCCGCCGCTTGATCATGTCCACCACCCTGCCTGGCGTCCCGCTGACGATGTGCTGGCCCTTCTGGAGTCTCTTCACGTCCTCGCCAACCTGGGTTCCGCCGATGCACGCGTGGGTTTGCACGTTCATGTAGTCGCCTAGCGCCCGCACCACACTCTGGATCTGCACAGCAAGCTCGCGTGTGGGCAGCAAAATGAGCGCCTGTGTGTCGCGGGCCTTGGTGTCGATAACCTCTAGCATACCGATGGAAAAGGTGGCAGTTTTGCCTGTTCCGGACTGCGCCTGGGCAATGGTGTCCTTTCCGCTAATGATCTGGGCTATGGCACGGGACTGGATGCTGGAGGGGGCCTCGAAGCCGTAGGCGTAGATGCCCTTTAGGAGCTCCCTTTTGAGGCCCATGGATTCGAACGTGCGGTGCACCTTGATTTTGGAGCTGGCCTTGACCGAGAGCGCGAGCTCGGCATCGTGGGAGGCGTCGAACTCGTCCATGTGCTGCTACTGGGGCCTTTCTGAGGTTTGGGTGAAAATTTGGGTGAAAATGGTGTTTCTCCGGAAACCTCAATAATGTTCACGTTCAGTCCAATTGGCGATGCTCATCGCACCTCCCACCATGGAACCGGCCCCCGCAAAATCCGTGATCATTCTTATTGCTGGCGGCCACGCTGCTGGAAAGAAAACGACGGCTGGCCTTCTTCTGAAGGAGCTCTCGGCCCTCTGTGGACCGGGCTTGGAGATCCACCAAATCGACATGAAAAACTACGAAACTTCGCCTACTGGAGTCTACTCGCTGTCTAAGGCCGCGGCCATCACGGTGGGGGGCGGAGATGGCCCCATTCCGGTGCTAAGACCGTCGCGGTTCGACTTTGGGGCGTTGAAAACGACTCTCTCGGAAAACACCAGATCCTCTCCGGGCCTGCCCCAGAAAGTGTTCATAGTCCATGGCCTCTACGCCCTTTACAACAAGGAGCTCCGCGACATGTCTCAGCTTCGGGTTTTCATTGCCGGCGACCCCGATACGCGGCTCATCAGGTGGATTCGCCGAGATGTGGTCAAGGAGGGCTCAGACGTTTCCTTGGAGTCCGTGATAAACCGCTATTTGCAGGGTGCCCGGCCCGAAATGAGCGACTACATCTTTCCCACCAAGGAGTTTGCTGACGTCGTAATGCCGCGTGGTGCCGAGGCAAACGCTGTCAGTCTTCTTGTCGACGGAACTATGCTGTATTTGGCAGGCGACGGGTCTGCCGCGGTGCTGGTCTCTGCGGAGCACTTGCGGGGCACCGATTTGTTGAGCGGGCGCTTCGACGACCAGAAGGGCAAGTTCTACGAGTTGAATTGAGACTAATGGAACAAGTAAAGCTGCAAAAGAGCATGTATTGCGCTGGAATGTGTTTCTGGGGACAGAAAGAGCTGAGGAAAAGAGGCTGAAAGGAAGGAAAGAAGTGCAATGGCCACGCATCAAAGTAGACGAAGACGAGGACCGTTTGCACGTGAATCTCGGGAGGACCGAAAAGAGTCTAGGCCTGAAATCCGCAGATAAGACAGGCACTAGGATCAGAGGGCCCAGAACTGACACGATAGACCCACTCAAATGCTCTTCAAGACAACAGCTACAAATCGCTGTCCTTGAATATGACGCTTGATTGTTCGCATTGAGGCTCACACACTGAACACCACCCACATAAGTGTCTCTTTGGCCATTCATCATATCCGCCACTGCCCCATTTACCTCGGCCCATGAGACCCCACTTCCGTCTACTCTCAGCAGCTCAATCCTCTCAGAGGTCGATTCTTCCCTGTTGTTGTGCCTGCTTGCATAGCACTCTCACAACCATCCTTCCATTCTTACTAAATTAACGTCATTCGTCATGCACCAACTGTAAACCCATCTCCTCTCTACCTCCTCTCCTTCGCGTAACGCGCGATGGGGTCTGTCTCGATAGAATACTCGTCGATTGCCAGCACAGCATCCGCAGGAACAACATCTCGCAACTTCTTATCGGTGCTGTGCCACTGGCGAATAAGGTATCCCATCTCGTTTTTCTTCAAATTTGCAATAAACCCGGGGTGGATCTCAAACGACTTGTGCTCGATCAACGACCGAAGAACGAAGTACAACTTCTCGTGAGAGACGCCACACTTCAAAAACATGTCCACGATAACGCCCTTGGGGGGAAGCTGACCACTGGGGTGCTCCTCCACAGCCTCGTAGATGTACTTGGCTATCAATCTCACCAACTCATCGATAGGAAAGACCAAGTCGTTGGACGAAATCTTGGGACCAATGGCCGTGAACGCGTTGTGCACAACAATGTAGAAGGAGTCCTGTGACTGTTTATCTTTAACCAAAAACTCGTGGAAGAGGCGCTCGAAGAAGAACTCCCATCTCTTCAAAATGTCGTCCGTGTTCTTGTAGTCCGAGATCTTGAATATCAACAAGCAAAGCTCGTAATACCCCAAAGGGTCGGCATAGTTGTTGAACAACTCCGTGATGCTCATGATCTTATAGTCCAAGGCCTGAACCGCGATTTCCTTATTCTCTTTACTGATTCTCGAGTCGCCCTTGATCACTGATAAGAGGTCCAACTGCACATTGGCAACTTCGAATAGCTCCTGGACAATAGCGGAGAGCTGGATCATCTGCTGTCTTAAGTTAGGCGGACAGACGCAGTTGCAGAAGCCGTTTGCTCTGGAAAGATACTCGATTCTCGAGTCCAACGTCAACTTGAACTCGGAAATAGCCAACGAGTACAAGATGTTGGCGGCTGCAAAGTAGTTCTCCCGCTTGGCGTGGTATAACCACAAAAGGTCGCTTAAAATGAGGTCATGTTCCGACTTCTCCTCCAAAAAGGGCAAAATGAACGGAGTGTTGATCTCCAAAAGGCGCTCGTTGACTCCCTGGTTGATAAACCATTGGTAGAACTCGTAATGGAAGAACTTATCCTTAGAAGCAAAACAAGTGTCATAGGTCAAGTCTCTAACCTCAAGAAAATCGTTGATGGCTATCTGGTTGTTTGTCTCCGTTATGTTAATCGCCCGCACGTCGATCCTCGTCAAGATCTTGAATACTAAATCGTACAACTGCAACTTTTTCTTGTTGTTAGCTGCTGTTTTGGCATTGTTGTTGAGAATCGAGTTGTTCGCATCTATGACAGAAGTGCTCTGAATCGTCGGGTTGCCAGAAGGAGTGCCCAATTTGTTTGCCAACTTCAACAACAAGTCTACCGCACCAGTGTAGAACTCCAAGCTCAACATAATATTGATCGAGTTCTCGATATTTTCCAACGTCAAAGAGTCGTAGGCTTCCTCAAACAAGGAGACTGCGTTCTTCAAACACTTGATCTTCAACTCGTTGTCTCTGGTACCCACATTTTTGGCCCGTGTCAAGTTTTCGATTGCCTTGAAGATGAAAACGTCGTCAGCGGAACAGAAAGACCCACAGCGACCTTGCAAAGAGGACGCGATCAAATCAATGGAGCCTCCCTTCAAAATGTTTTTGTTGATGATGGACGACAACAAATCCTTAATCAAGTTCTTCACTTCCGTGCTGGGTAACAACAAATCCTTGAATGTCAATGTCAGCAAGTTCAACTGGTTGGTCAATGACAAGAATCTTAAAATATCGTTGAAGTTAGTCTGGTTGGCCTGTGTCTCCTCGATCAAAACCATCAAAAACGACAATGCCTCCTTCATGGAGTTTAACGACTTCAAAATGGAAGTGAAACCAATGTGTTCGGCCCTTAAACAAACCTCGTTTTCAAACTTGCTGGGGTCCGAGCTGTAGTTTGGAGCATTCAAGCCCTGGATATTGTTGCTGTTCTCATAAAAAAACTCTAGAAGAACGATAACAGAACCAATGAAGAACTCCACCTGTTTCTTATCGATATTCAAGCCCTTAATCAACAAGTTGTCCTCTTTCACTGATGACGTTTCAAGAGATCCCGTTGGGGTCATCTTGATGTGCGGCAATACTGTGAAAACCTTGACGTTCCAGAACTCTCTGAATAACCTAGAGATTAACAAGCAAGTGCCATAGAATCTGTCGCTCAAAACCACCTGGTCCACTGTGGCATGTACCTCCTTTGGTTGGCCGATGATTTGTTGATGTTGCGGGCCCAATTGAGCCTGAGTGGAGTTGGTAGTGGGCTGGTTGGCGTCCAAAATTCTTGCATTGTTTCCTGCTGAAGAGAAGAGAATATGGGCCTTCTTCTTGAACAAGTCGTTGGAATTGTGGTGCCCGTACGAGCATGAGAGGTACAACAAACTTGAGCAAGCTTCTTCAAAACCATTTTCGTCCACAAAGTTCTCAATGATCTCATCTTTGAGTGACTGCAAGATTTTATCGGCGGTTCGGAACTGGTAGATGCTAATTCCAAAGTTCGTCAAGACAGCAAATTGCAAGGGCTTTTTAGTGTACTGCGTAGCTGCAATATTTGCATAGCCACTGGGTGTGTTAGAGGCGTTCATGGAAGGGGTGATTTGAACAACCTCATGAATGTATGTGGGAACAGCATCGCCACTTGCGGATCCAATTTTAATAAACTCAGCATCCTCCACCAACTTGTTGTTTTTCTTCAAGAAACCATAGTTGGCAGAGCTGATAAACAAGCGGTCTGAGCCCTTGGTCTTCTTCACGCATAAGAATACACCTGGACTCAAAATTTTAGCTAACTTGGAGTTTTTAAGTAACTCGGAGTCCTGCTGATTTGATATCAACTGCGCATAGTACTGCTTAGATCTTGTGAAAGCATCCAACTCCGAGTTCATAGAAGGAACCTCCTTGGAGGGAGGAAATTTCATGGTCACAACGGACAACTTCAATTTAGACGCAGTAGCGTAGTTCAAAGACCCAGAGTTGAACGATGAAAGTGTCGAGTTGGAGCCAAGCTTCAATAGAACACGGCAGCCGAAGTTGGTGATAGCGATTAGCTGCACATTCGACGACTCTCTGGCGGAGATGAGCTGGATGTTGATGATCTTGAACTTCAGAAATGACTTGAAGTTGGACGAGTTCACGAACATCGCAGAAACGCTCTTGAACACCTCTGATGGGTTCAACAGGCTGTGCTGTGTGAACTGCTCCTGGTTTGGCTGCAATTTGTACACGCGAATGACCGATTTGTTGGATAAGGTGTATAAGATTCCCCTGTCTGCGTCCACTTCCAATTGAATAATGGCTTCGGCTACTACTTGTGATTTCGCCGCTGCAGTAGCATTGGAGGACGTGTTTGCAGGAGCGTCGGAGGTGAAGAGATCGAAACCTGGGAGTTTGGCCAAGGGCAAGACGGAGGACAAGCCGCTCTTGGTCAAACACACCTTATCGCACTTGTTCTTGATGAAGGAGGACTTATTGGAGTAGTCGAATCTCCACACGTTGATTCCGTCGCCCATCCCTGTAAAGTAGATCTCGTTGGTGGCCGCATTGACGGCAATGTTGTTGACAATCAAGCCCTGGGTGGACACGGAGAGATCTGGGTTGAAGATCTCCAAGTTATTTAGCAACTGGTCGTACTTTATGATGTAGACAAGCAAGTCCATGGAAGTGGCCACCACCAAGAGGTAGTTCACTTCTGCGACGAATACGCCCGGCTTGGGCCGCACGAGCTTGACGGCCAAAATGGAGTGTCTGATTTGGTCGATCGTCAAGAACTGCGAGGCGGTATTGAAGGACGACTGCGGTACCTTGTAGTTCCACAACACGAGCTTGTTGTCGGCGGCTATCCAGGAGCGCTCGATCTCGGGAAAAAGGCCCATCTTGGTGGTGCTTTCCGTGGAGTTGTACTCGTCGAAAAACTTATCGGGCAAGTTCAACTGGTTCACCTTCTCAAAACGCGAGAAGTCGCCGAGCCCATTTTCGTGGTCGAAGTAGTAGTTGTCCAAGCCCGAGCTCTTGTTCAAGTGCTCGTCCGCATACAAGTCCGAGGGTGCCATGGAGTCCACCTTTATCAAGTCAGAAATGTACTTAGAGCCGAGTTTTAAGGGCGGAATGCTCGCGAAGTTGGGCACGTGGATCTTGTAGCTCACATCGTTCGCTGTCTCCAAGCTGACGGGGTGCAAAAACCGCTGGGAGGACACGCCCCTAGCACTCCCAGATGCCAGGCTGCTCTCCTCCTGAAATTGAAGCAGATCAAGCGCAGCGTCCCGCAAATCCAACGTCGGGCTGATGAGCCTCGGCCCATTGGAGGCCTCTTCCAGGCCCGCAGTTTTGACAGCAACGGTCATTGGGGTTGGTTCTTCGCATCTGTTTGGTTTTTCAGTTGTTTGGAAAAATAGTTGGTGCGGGCACTACGCCACAACACAAGGGACAAGGGAAAGCTAACGAAGGATGCAAGGGGATAAATCTGAGTCGAGAGGGGTACGTTGCGGGGCTAGCCAGAGAGCTTGGCGCTGCTTGGACGGGGCAATGGTTTGCTTGCGTGAGCATGCTGGCAGCTGCAAGGGGCAGCTGGGGACAGATAGCAGGTGAATATGGCCTAAAAACCGAGATATCGGCATCCTCTGCGAGAGGCATCTTCAGGAGCAAATCTACACGCTCTAGGCACTCCTTGAACGCTTCCCGTACACGCTGTGCCGGTCTCTGGACGCTCCCAGTGGTGCTACTTTCGCAGTCTTTTTCGCACTGAGTCGCTGTACTCTTGCGCAACTTCCCTCATGCTTTCCATAGTTAACGTCCCTGCTGTGCCCACAAGCCCACGTAGATGCACCAGCACGCCTGGTGAAGTCCCACCCAGGCCCCCGCTACACGTGCTACCTGCCAGCTGTCAACTGCTTCCCCTCTGTCCTCCTTTTCTCCGTCGTTTTCGTCCCCCTGCGGTTGCTGCGAAAAATCCTAATGTCCCACCCACTCACCTACCACCACCTGGAAAGCCACTAAAAAGACGTGCACCCCGCAAGCACGTCTCCTTTCTCAATATCCGGCTCTCAACCCACCAAAATCACATGCTCCTGGCTTATTCTTGCTGCAGTAAACCGCCGGTTCATGGGTAGGTCACGTGCCATATTCGCCATACCGCGAAATGGGGCATATAAAGGCCAGTCTTCGCCCCCACTTTTCTGCAAACTACCATGAAAGCGCTTGCTGTTCTTTTACTGGTGCTTGCCACCACTAGCGCCTTCCCGCTCATCTCCGGCTGGTTTTCCAGCAACGTTGCCGACCGCCTCATCAAACTTGGTCCCGAGGAGTACGAGCTCGTTTCTGAAACCACCAAATGGGAGTACAAGCGCAGCGGAAAGAAGTTCATTGACGTGACCCAGCAGATTCCTATCGAAGATGCCATAGCTAAGGGCTATGTGAGGCCCGCCGAGGGCCTTTCGTGGTTCCGCCAGGCATCCCTTATCGGCTCCAAGCAGATTACTCATTTGGAGCAGGATGTTCCGGTGTACCACTACCCCAAAAACGCCACCTACGGCAAGTTGACCAACAAACTCATTTCCAATATCGACATTGATGATGCCTACGAAAACTTGAGCAACTTCTCGTCCTTCTACACGCGCTACTACAAGCTGGCCAGCGGCTTGGAGTCCGCCAACTGGCTCTTTGCTAAAGTCCAGGAGATCGTCACACCGGCCTTGGACAAGATCGAAATCGAGCAGGTGCACCACGACGGCTGGGACCAGTACTCCATTGTGGTCAGAATCCCGGGCGCCAGAAAGGACAAGGTGGTGGTGGGCGCCCACCAGGACTCCGCGAACTTGATCATGCCCTCGGTGTTGCCTGCTCCCGGAGCAGACGACGACGGTTCTGGCACTGTGACCACCTTGGAGGCGCTCCGTTTGATTGTGGGCGCGTACGCTGCTGGCGACTTCAAGCCCGTCAACACTTTGGAGTTCCACTACTACTCGGCCGAGGAGGGCGGATTGCTCGGGTCCATCGACGTCTTCAGCCGCTACAGTAAGGCTGGCGAGAAGGTCGTGGGCATGTTGCAGCAGGACATGACGGGCTTTACGCAGGGGACCATCGACAAGGGCGTGGAGCCGCACTTTGGCTTGATCAGCGACCATACGTCTGTGCACTTGAACGAGTTCATCAAGGTGGTTGTGGACGCGTACACGCAGATTCCCTACCACGAGACCCAGTGTGGCTACGCTTGCTCGGACCACTCATCTGCATTGGAGAACGGGTACCCCTCAAGCTTCTTGATTGAGAGTGAGTTCGACTTCAGCAGCAAGTTCATCCACTCCGTTTTGGACACCATTGACCGTTTGGACTGGGACCATATCAAGCAGCACATCCAGTTGACGTTGGGCTACGCTGTGGAATTGAGTATGGCGAAGGATTTGTAAGAGTACGGTGAGGAGCAGGGATGTAACAGGTTGTATATGAATGCCACAGCCATGTATTATGAAGGGCATTATGGTGCACTTATGTGTAGTGCTCGGACATTATTAAACAGTATGCTTACGGGTGGTGCTAAGGGCAATATCAAAGGGTGTACCCTTGTATGTTTCCAAATACGCCAATACGCGGTCTAGCCATGTACGTTACGAACGGTTATTAAACGGATACCCAAGGAACAGTAACTGGTAGCAAAAGGACGCGAAGCAACTGCCGTTGGCCATTGAAGAGCACGCCTCTGGACCTTTGACTCGCTGTTCCCCCACAGACCTCAATTACACGCCCCAATGGCACACCCAATAGCCTCCTGATAGCATTTTTGCCACCAGCCAATATTATACCTCACCACACATGTCTACACCGACATTATCGCAAAGCTTCTTACATACACAGTATAATACAACAAAAAACGCCCCGCTCAACTACTGAGCGGACTCGGCTCCATCCTCAGGTCTCTTGCCGAAATTGAGGATCTCGTAGTCCGTCTGTCTCAACGTGGTGTAGTGCTTCACCTCCTCGTCGCCCTCACCCGGAACGTCGCGCTGGGTGACGTCCGCGTTCACAAGCAAGCGGGTGCCTGGTCTCACGTGGTTGTTGAAGAACTCCACGTGCTTGTTGTCGAAAGACGTGATATTGTACCACTCGGTGGGGCGGGTCTCGTCGCGGGAGTATCTGTTCACTGCGAGCGAGTAGCTGAGCCACGGCTCGCCAGCCTTGGTCTCACGGACGCTGATGCTGCCGACGTTGCCCAACAACTGCATTCTGGCAAAGCCGTTTCTGGTGGAGTACGCGCGCGTGATGGTCCTCAACATGGTCTGGGTGATGGAATTGGGTGGGTGGTGGGTTCACAAAATGTTACGTGTGGATGAACGCGTGGAGGGGCGTACGTGCGCCGACCGGTTTGGTCACGTGATACTCTGTTTGGTCCTTCAGAGGACGGTGGAAAGGGTCGCTGGCGGCCCACAGCACACGCTGCACAGTTCACGGTCTTTCTACGCTGGTGGAATTATGTATACATTACTATGCGATTGGGTGTGGGGCGACTCTTCGAGCCTACAGGGGGCAATATACATAGCGAGGTACTTCGTGCACACTCACCAGCAGCAGAAGTGACGCTCTCCAGCTGAAGAAGGGAAAACACTCGCCCGAGGGAGCTCCACATAAATGTGGGGTGTTGAAGCCTCGAAAGTTATGGTTTCCTCCACATTCCATGCCCTCCATGAATCCACTTGCTCATAAAACTAGTGGTTAACAACTCACCCGTAATATAGATCTCTTTGTAGTTCTACTTCGCCCGCGAAATATCCCACGAGCGTATACCCCACGAATCCCTGGACTTGCCAGCTTCGTCGTCAAGAAGTTGTCCCGACATCCCCACTAGAGATCTCCCCACAGCGAACTCGACCCGTTTGCACCTCCACAGAGCACTAGCGACGAGCTGGTGGCAGTATCGGAAAACTCCAACGACCGCGAATATGATATTCCGCCTGCTGAGAGGGGCTGTGGCATTGTGGAGCGCCCCTCGTAGTCGCGCTTGTTCTCGGAACTCATCTGGCCTTCTAGTATAGTGGAAAGCAAGTCCAGGCCCATGGTTCCAGTGGACTCCTTGAGAATGTCCGAGTAAAGTTTGCAACGTTCCGCAAGCATTCCCACGCGGAAATGGCTGTTTGGTAGACTGGGCGCGCTCTGCTGCTGGAACCACCTCACCAAGAGCTGGTTTATGATGTCTGGCAAGTTAGAGGAGTAGCCTATTGAGTGGCCCTCGCGGCGTGTGAGCGACTTCCGGAGGTCACCCGAGACGCGCTTGAAGCGCGAGTAATCCGCCAGCGTCATCTTGCTCCTCTGCAAAAGTATGCGACCGTAGAGGTCGGGAATGACCGCTGGCTGGCGTCCAGAAGATGATCGTGTGCTCTGGAGCTGTTCCAAGAGCGAGCGGTCCAAAGCAGAGCCCACCAAGTTCTCGTCTAGGCCCCACAGCGCCGTGTTGTCGTCCACCAACTCGTCCTGGCTGGTGTTGCGCCAGTCGTTGATGCGCGAGTCCAAGTTGGGCGCCGAGGGCTCCTCCTTGCGAAAGAGCTGTTCTAAACGAGACTGCGAGGGCGTGGACGCGTTGGTGAAGTTATCTATGAGCGAGGAGTCGTCCTCGAGCTCGTCTTCCGAGGCTGCGGCCTGCGAAGGCGTGGCTGACCGCGCGTGTGTGTCGTTTGTTAGGGAGAGGATATCGGACTCGTTGGCGATGGACTCGCTGGCAGAGGGCTCAAAAAGCACCCACAGCGACTGCGAGTCCAGAAACATCGACAGCGCCGGCCGTGCTGGCGAGACGCCTGTCCTGGGCTCCTCTGCAGCAGTCCGGTTGCGGGGGTAGTCGAGCTGGTAGGGGTTCACTGACATGGTGGTGGTGGTGGTCAGCTAGCAGGGGGAAGAACGAAAAGAAGAGCAGAAAAGGACAAAAAACCGGAATAGAAGTGTGGCAGGGTGGCTAGTCCGCAATCAGCCCTATATATCTTATCGCACAACATTTACACAAAAACAGGGTCACCACAGCATTTTTCCGTGGTGGCGCACTAAGTGCGAGTGCGGAAATCACCCCTCTTACGTAAGAGTGCAGCTACGGGCAGGCCGTTGCAACAGCCACTATAAAGAGGGGGCCTTCTGTTGGGTGTTAGTATACGATGGGGGAGGGTGGGGGATGCTCGCTCAGATAGGGGTGAAAGACTAATTTCGAAAAGTAATATCTTCATGTTGTATAAGTCGGTAGGTGTATCATCATAGAGCCTGCGTGGTACATACGGGTTGCGCCCAAAGAGGCAGCGCCGAGATCGCTACCTGCTACTGCATAGGAAGCCCGGGCCGATCAGCGCAAATGCAGCGAGGTGGGGAATGGGAGGCTGAGGCAGAGAAAAGTACCGGAGGCGGGGGAGAAGGTGGTTATATAGGCAAATTTTTCTGTCTGGTGCGCGCACGTCCACTGAACATAGGGCTGCAAAGCTGGCTAGAGGGACGTGGCTGACTACGTGGTGACGAGAAAAGAGGAGCGTGATGCGAGGCCATCTATACACAGATCTTTTTCGGATAATTTTGGGGCTCGGAGACTTCGTAGGGGCTTTTTGTGGCATTGGGCTGGGGTGTTGTGGGCTTGATCAGGAGGGGAACAAAGGTGGCTGTTTATCTGGGGGCATGTCTTGAGAATCACAAAGGCCTGCACTGGAATTATTGGTGCAACTCTGCGTATTCCGGGTCAGTACACAAACTAGGACTCTTGTTCTTGAAATTAGATGTGTCTCTTATACTGCCCCTGCAGTATTTTGCAGAATTGTTGCAAAAATCTTGAGAACTACCCAACCTCATAGGCAGTATTAGAAAGTATGCCCCCACCCAGTAATTGCATACAATAGGCCACACCCAATCGTCTGCACTACTCAACTGCGGCGCACACTGGGCTGTTCAAAATAGAGCCGAGTGGCCAAATAGCGAAATGTCCAACATGGCCAAACAGACATCCAGCTGGTTGGGCCCATGCACCAGCACCAACTCCCAGTAGTGCATCCCCAGCCATCCAAGGACACCCGGCACCACCTGGCAGCCAATCAACATTCCACACAGTCCTCTCTCCCATGCAGCTGTTTCTGCGCATATTCCCTTACATAGACACCTCCGGACCAGGGATTACGTCAGCAGCACCGATCTGGATAAATCTGTGGGTTTCTCCAGATTTTCCACCCATAATCAAAGCACCTAACAATGGCAGTCAAAGGTTTGGGACAGGTAGACCAGAAGTACGACGGCTCCAAGTTGAGAATCGGCATTCTCCATGCTAGATGGAATCTGAAGATCATCGAGGCGTTGGTCAAGGGCGCCCAAAAGCGTCTTTTGGAGTTTGGAGTGAAGGAAGAGAACATTGTCATTGAAACCGTTCCCGGGTCTTTCGAGTTGCCTTTCGGAACCAAGCTCTTCTTCGAGAAGCAGGAGAAGTTGGGAAAGGCTTTGGACGCTGTTATTCCCATTGGTGTGTTGATCAAGGGCTCCACCATGCATTTTGAGTACATCTGCGACTCGGTGACACACCAGTTGATGAAGTTGAACTTCGAGCTCAACAAGCCTGTGATTTTCGGCGTCTTGACGTGTTTGACGGACGAGCAGGCCGAGGCCCGTGCTGGCTTGATCGAAGGAAAGATGCACAATCACGGCGAGGACTGGGGAGCTGCTGCGGTGGAGATGGCCGTGAAGTTCCGTGTTTAGGAGGGGTAGTTAGACCAATGAAAAGTATTGAAGAGGCGTATTCGAGAGTTCTGGATGCGGAAGGGCATCACATGAGTTCAATTGGTCGAAGATACTGGGACAAAGATGGGCGTTACGGTCTGACAAGAAGAGCAGGCAGCGAAGAAGACGCAGAGAGTACAAGAAACAAGATCCCACGAGGAGGAGCGGTAGAAACACAAGAGTCAAAAACCCAGGAACAAGCCGGTTCAAGCCCGACGACGGGTAAAGAAGCAATTCTTCAACAGCACCAGTCCTACCTTATAGCCACACCCTGGGCTCCAACAAGCTACCAGCCACAAATGGTCCTTGTTGGCACAGGCCTCCCAATTGATAGTCCTGGGTTTGCACTTGACCGCACTTGTGCTCCACTTCGATCCTGGCACATCGTGCCAGATTGCTGGCCAGTCCTCCTGGCACTTGTGAAGTGTGGTCCGCCTATACGAGCGCCGTGCCCCCGGAAATGGCGCTGGCACGTGATCCTTTCCGCGCTTAACAGTTCCGATTTTCCGGAAGTTAAGCACTTCCGGGCATCGTCCAGCACCGTCGAAAAACGACCGCATTTTTCGTTCTTTGCCCCCCTTTGCAGTTTCTTCAGGCAGTAGATTCGTGCTATATCGCAGCATGAGTGGATGTACGTGAGCCATTACGTGCTAGAGGCCTCCAGTCGCCAAGTCACCGCAAAATGTTTACTAACCGCAGTTCGTCTTCTTGAGTTCGTCAAGCTCTTCCTCCCCATCTTGCCTGAGGTGGAGGTTCCCGATGAGAACATCTCGTTGGACGAGAAGATCATCTTCACCATCGGTGCTGGAGTCATCTACTTGGTCTCGCAGCTTCCCATCTACGGCTTGCAGAGCGGCGCCTTGTTGAAGATCAACGACCCCTTCAACTCTTTCAGGTCTGTTTTTGCTTTGGAGAAGGGCACCTTGTTGGAGTTGGGCCTTTTGCCCATCATCACCTCGGCGTTTGTTTGGCAGATTGCCGCTGGCTTGAAGCTTATCAAGGTCAACTTGGCCTACAGAAAGGACAGGGAGTTGTTCCAGACCGCCCAGAAGTTGACCAGCGCTTTTCTTGCTTTGGCCTTCGGAGTGGGCTTGGTCGCCTCCGGATACTACGACAACGTCATCCAGGGCTACGACCCGCTTGATGCCAAGTCTCAGGTGCCCTTCGGCTCGTACGTGTTGATTTTGACCCAGATTGTGGGCTGGAACTTCCTCGTGGGCTTGTTGGTGGAGATCTTCGATAAGGGCTACGGCTTTGGCAGCGGCATCTTGTCCTTCCTCGCACTCCAGGTGGCCACTAACGTGGTCAGGGACTTAGCGGGCTTGGAGCTCGTGGCCTTGGTCAACTCCAACAAGCTCGAGAGCTTCGGTGCCCTCACCAACTTGGTCAAGTCCTTCTCCTTCAACCTCAAGGAATTCGGCCACCAGGTGTTCAACTCGTTCACCAGGACGCAGTTGCCCAACTTGACGCAGTTCTACATCTCGCTCGTGACAATCCTCATCATCATCGCTTTGCACAACTTCAGAATCGAGTTGCCAGTCAGATCCACCAAAGTCAGAGGCATGAGCAACGTGTACCCCATTAGATTGTTGTACACCGGCGCTTTGCCCATCACCTTCGCATTCGTGGCCTTGGCCAACTTGCAGGTTTTCGGCTACTTCTTCGCGCGCTTGCTTGCGGTCTACAGCCCTCCTGCTGCCGCCTTCGTTGGTCAGTGGGCCGCGGATGACAAGTCGTCCAACTTGAAGTTGACGGGTGGCTTGTTGTTCTACTTTGCTTCCCCTACTTCTGCGTTGGAGGCTGTACTTTCGCCCTTTAAGGTGATCGTGTACTCGGCGTCCATCATCGTGTTATCCACGTGGTTCGCCAACTTCTGGAGCGCCATTTCGGGTGCCGCTGCCAAGGACATCTCCAAGCAGTTCAAGGACCAGAGCATCTCCATTTCCGGTAAGAGAGACGTCTCTATCACCAGAGAGTTGTCCAGAGTGATCCCTGTTGCTTCCGTTAGCGGCGCCTTTCTTTTGGCCGCTGTGGCTGTTGTGGGTGAGCTTTTGGGTGGTTTGGGCAAGGGTGTGGGTGCCATCATTGGTGTTTCCTCGGCTTTCGGTGTGTTGGAGGAGTTCATGTTGGACTGGCAACAGAGCGGCGGCTCTTCGCAGTTCTCCAACGTTTTCGGACCACAGTAAGCTGGGGGAATACCGAATGCTGTGTTCTGGATTTGCTGCGAAAGATGCTCGTTTAGCCCAAAATAGACTGTACGTTATATTCTGGTTATCTGTGCTTGTGTGCAGGCGATGCGCACACCACAGATCACTCTTAATACACGCATCTAAATAGCCAACTAGCCACATAAAAATGTCCAATCCGGTGGGTCCCCCACCCTACAAAATCGTGCTACTAGGAGAGTCTTCCGTTGGGAAAACCTCCTTAGTGCACCGATTCACAACTGACACCTTCGACCAGCATACAGCGAATACTATAGGTGCTGCCTTTATCACCAAGGAGCACCAATCCTCCAGGCCACAGCCAACCACCCCCTGCAGGAACCTCAAGTTTGAGATCTGGGACACCGCAGGCCAGGAAAGGTACCGTTCCCTCACGCCCATGTACTACCGAAACGCCAAAGCTGCTCTCGTTTGCTACGATATGAGCAACATAGAGGAGACCTTCGAGAAGGCGAAGTACTGGATAGAACAGTTGTTGTTGAACAGGGAAAACTCCTCCGAAGACCCCATAAGGATAGAAGTCATAGGGAACAAACTGGATCTCGTGGAGGATGCGGATTTGTCGTCGGTGGAGGACTTCTGCCGGGCCCGCAAAATAAAGACATACCAAACAAGCAGCAAGGCGGGCTTGGGCATCGCCGAGGTTTTCGACGATGTCGTTGATGCGATTCCAGACGAGTTCTTCGCAGAGTACTATAAGCAGCAGGCCGAAGCACCGCGGGGCTCGAACCAGCTCAATTTCTTGAATTCGGCGATTAATAACCGCACAGGCTCGTGCTGCTAAAATGCTGACAAGGGAGTGGAAAGGGGCATGTCTTTAGATGTCGTATCTCGAGGCGCATGGGCGCACACTTGGCACCAGGAAGACAAGTTTTGTGGTTGAGTCAAAAGGGCCTGGCCTGTTCTTCTGCAGATGTTGGGCGTCTCTTCTGACCGAGGAACGCG
This sequence comes from Wilhelminamyces tanticharoeniae, assembly GCA_030558325.1. Classification (NCBI taxonomy): domain Eukaryota; kingdom Fungi; phylum Ascomycota; class Pichiomycetes; order Serinales; family Metschnikowiaceae; genus Wilhelminamyces; species Wilhelminamyces tanticharoeniae. The sequence continues at coordinate 590,156 of JAJMSI010000003.1, read as the reverse complement.
TCGCTTATCAGCATAAATCTGGTGCTGGCAAACATACATCATTTGGTCTTCCTTCTGTATACAAATGGCGCCAGATATCCACTATTTGCTTCGGAAATCCTATGTGGAACCCTTCAGGATTTTAACGTCCCGCACCACTGGTCTCCTCTAACATACATACTATACATTAATGAACATTCACGCCACCCTAGAGCTCCAAGCCCTTTTGTCTCCAGTAATCTCTACGCACATCCTTATCCAAGTTGGACTTGGGTCTCTTGGGCATCTCGTCGCCCTCGCTGTCGCTGCCCCCTACGTTCTTCTCAGAAAGAACAACCACATCGTCATCGGACTCATGGCCCACTCCGAAAAGGTCTGAAGCCTTCTGTTTCTTAGCAGGCTGCTTGCCGTCATTTCCTCTCAAACGCACTACTTTGGGCTGGGATGTCTCCTTCAAGACCTCGCTTTCGCTCTCGACGGTCATATCCGAAAAGTAGTACTTATCGTTTCCGTTGGCTCCGTCGCTTTCGTCGTCGTCGTCATCTTCGTGGTTTACCAACGCGTGGTTTATCACCATGTGTCTGTCGTCGTTGAAGTCTCTTTCTTTGCCCTTGAGCTTGATGATGTCTCCGAGAATCAGGGACCCGAGCCGTTTTTTGTAAGACGCTCCGTTCAACTCATAGCACTTGTCCACAAGAATCTGGTAGGCTCCCCCAAACGCCTTCTTCAAGTCGCGGAGGTTGTACGAGGAGCGGGTGATGTTGTTGTCGTGGTCAGAGGGGTCCTGGATAACAATGGAGAAGGGGTTTCTTCCTGTGTTCAACGTAGGATGGCGTCTCTTGAGCAAGTACTTGGGCATGTCGGTGTCCGAGTCTATGGCGATGATCAAGTTGTCGTAGGAGAAGTTCCTTCCATAGAGCTCGAAAAACTCGATCAACAAGGCGCCCAAGTTGTCCAAAACGCTCATTTGGTGGGTCGCCAACCGCGGGTGCATTTTGAGGAAGTGGTAGCACAAGATTATGGTGGCATACCCTCCCAATCCACCCACATGCACGTTGTTCAAGCGTCTGGAGCGCAAGAACTGCTTGACTATGAGCACTAACTCACGCAACCCGGGTGTATCGTCGAGCCAGCGGCGGATTTTTTTAGCTGCGATGATGCCGTTGGTGCGCTCAAAGGAGATGTCTATGTGAATGTTGGTCACCGGGTCCACGAACTTGATAATGGGCACCTTGGCCTTCGCAATGACCTCGATGTTTTTGGCGAGCTGGTTGGTGCGCAAGAACGACGATAACTGGTACAACCGCGATCTGTGCTCGTACAGACCATCTGTAGAAACCACCACCATATCAATGTCCGAGCCGGGGAGGTACAAGTCCGTGGCACAGGAACCGAAAACATGGGCCTCGGCATCGGGCCAGAACTTGTGAATATTCTTTTTGAGCAGTTTCACTACCCCGTTACGCGCCACTATCTCGCCCTTCGATGGCGAGATGTAGTTCACAAAGTCCTTCATCTCCATGGTGAGCCAGTCCGCTATCTCCTTCTGTTTTAGGTGGTCGTGGTCCTTTATCCACGGGTACAACGAGCTAGGCGCCGCTTGTCTGTGCACGTGACCCAGCTCGTCGTCGCTGATAACGCCGTCGTCGGAGTACTCGTTTTGGGCGTCGTCGTTATCTGAGGAGGAGAAACCGAACTCAATGAAATCGTGGTTTTTTGCCAACTCGTTGAACCCGCCGGTGTCGTTGCGAGGCGCATCCTTGAAGGCATCTTCGTCCTCCTCCCCATCTGAGACGATCACTATATTGTCACTTGCGTCCGAATCCACTTTGGTGCCCTCGCCGTCCAGGGATATCTCTAGCACTATGTCATCGTGCTTGGGCTCTGAAATCGGCTCGTACACATTTGGTTTCTGTATTATGCCCCCGGCTTTCTTTTGTTTGCTGCGCTTTTTCTTCGAATCTAGTTTAACAGACGCCGACTCCGCCTTCCTCTTGGTGCCCATGGTGGTAGAATTAGGGCCGTATATTCGCTATAGTGAAGACCTCTGAAAATTTACTTCTCCTGCATATTGGCCCACGAAAAGTGCTTCGCAGCCATCACCCCCACCATTAAGACCACCACGGCACCGAGGGCTAGACGCGCCCGCGAGCGCCGCAAAGCGAGCACATCCGCGGCTAAACACGCCACATTTGCTACCTTGAGGAACGGTCCCCAAAAAGTCCCGTTTTCAAACCTCAAGAACTCGAGAAATACGGCGTTCGCAAAGTATACTAATACTATGCTGTCCTCCAAATCAACACCACCCGGAGGTCGTGGTAACGGCAGGCGTACACCGGGATGCCGGTAAACGTTTCTTTGCTGCTTGAATTTAGTCAAGTCGAGCAAGACATCCTCTTCACTATCGGAATTGACAGCATTTTCCTCCCCCTCAGAAGACTCAATAGGAAATAAATGGCTCATTGGAAGCCGCTCATCACTGATTCCGGCCGTGCATGTCACAAAGCGGCTTTTGATGTTTCCCAAGACCTCAAGTATTTGCTCCAGATTCATTCGGTCTGGAACTTCGTCAAGCAGGGGCTCATCCCTGCCCTTAATCATGAGAAAGATAAGATTCCCGAAGTCAGCAAGTGCGGAGTTTTCCATCAAATAAGTGCCCCTAGTCTCGTAGATTTTGCTCGAGAACCACTCTTGGAATGAGCTGGCCGTCATGTGGATATACCAAGTCTCAATGGAGTCGCGAATGATGCCTGGATCCGTCTCATTTTCTATGGCCTCCGCAAAGGGCAATACCCCCACACAGAGCCAGCATAGGGTCAACCCCAAGGAGTAGATGTCACTGTTATAGGTGAACCCGAAAGTAAACCGCTGCTTCTCAGACGATACAGTGTAGGTGGAGAAGCGCCAGAGTTCAGGAGCAGTGAACTCCAAAGTGCCCGTATTTCCGCGCCTTTCATTTGAGTCGTCGATCTCCTGAAGGGTAATTTTTTGGTTGGCAATAGACTGCTTGTCGATGAACTTGCCCTCGCCAAAGTCTGAAACAAGTACCTTTGGGAGGTTGGCAGTGTATTCTTCAAGATCTGCGACTGAGGCAAACATCTCAATCTTGGGTCCGTTAGTGTATTTGATGTCGAGAAGGCAGTTGGAGGGTTTCAAGTCGCGGTGGAGGATTCCATGCGAATGCAAGTAATGCACTCCATTGGCAACGTCGTGAAAGAACTTCCAGATCTCCACGTCGCTTAGCCATGATTTGCTCTTGGAAGAAGTCTCCTCCAAGGACTCAGAGGGTCGCCTTCTGGACCTCCGTTTAAGTCTCTCCTGGTGCACCTTTTCTTTGGCAGAGAAGCGTCTTTCGGGTTGAAAATTACAAACCACCAAGTCCTCCAAATGACCGCCATCGCAGTACTGCTGTAGAATGTACACGTAGGGGATCTTGTCTGGATTATGTGAGTCGCGAGTGTCACCGAGAAAGTAGGTTTTCAGATCCTTGATGTCGCCCATTTCGAGCCACACGTGATTGTAGCGAATCAAGTTGTTTTCGTTGGCCCCCTTGATGGAGAGCTCGTAGAGAATCGAAACTTCGTTGAGGACTTCATCTAGGAAAACTGAGTGGTCGCCTATGCTGATTCTCTTAACGGCGTAGATGCCCAATTGAACGTCATTAAGCACATGCATTACTTTGTAGACTTGTGCGTGGGCACCGGAGCCCAAAACATAGGGATCTATCTTCCTGAAGAAGCGCTTGAAGTAGCCCTGGTTGAAGATATCCAGGCGAAGGGTATCGTGCTCGTTGATTCGGGATTTTGCGTTATACGGAAGGGTTCCCAAAAGCTTGAAGTAGTCATGATGCGTGAATTCCTGTGGGAGACGCTTCTGGTGCACCAAGGCATTTTCCTTCTCTGGAATATGTAGGCCATTTTGGGAGTCGCTAGCTCTCCGAGAGAACTGCGGAGGTGGCGGGAAATCGTGCCATTTGAAGCCGCAGTTGGGGCATTCTAGAAGGTTGTGGGATGCTCGTTCACCCTGAAAGCGGTCGTTCTGGAAGCTGCCGTTTGAGGGTGGTGGGCCCTTTTCTATGGTCAGGAGTAGCTGGAACGTGTTCTGCTGGTTATTGTGTAGCACCAAGATGCCATGGTTGGGGTCATGGTACACAATGCTATTTTGCAGGTTGAACGGGACTATGGACATCTACTATGAGAGGCCTGGGCGGAAGTTTGACCATATAATGAAGAAATGACCAAGTGGTAGAGAACCGTGGCTTGTGTGATGTGCATAGAAATAGGGTGATCAGTTCGCTGCAAAAATGGAGTGCGAAAGAGTACGGGAAGAAATCGAGAAAGAGAGCCACTGCCCAAAGTAGGGAAGACTAGCCGATACGGCCCGACCGGTGTGATGGATGTCTCATATTCCCAGACGAACCTCTTTATTCCACTCACATCTCCCAGGCCTCTACAATCCTATGATGCACGTATATTCTTTAACTATGGAAGCGACTGCGAGACCCTTCTCATGCGCATCATAAACTCCATAAGCTGTGTTTCCAAGTTGTACCTCTGTTCCTTTGATGCAGCAGCGATTTGCTCGTTGGAAATACCTTCGAAGAAGTCCGCCAACCCACCTAGGGGAGTAAGCTCCTGTAGCGCGTTCACAGATTGTACCGAAACGAGCTGGGTTTCAAAGGACGCGGGCATTACCTCCTGGGGACCCGACACAACTTTTTCGATGCCTTTTGTTTCTATGTTATTCTCTTGAGCCTGTGTGGTCTCATTCTTGGCCATCTCATCCGTCTTTGCGCCCAGAGTCCTGGCCTCCTCAAGCATTTCTGATTTCACCTTCAGCCCGTCGTCTTCAATCGCTTTCATGGTTTTAGAGGGATTCAAGTCAGGGCCCGTCATATCTCTGGTTTCAACTTCCACATCCAGGAACGCCTCTTGGGGGTTCAACTTCTGCCTCTTGGGACTACGCTCGTCAAGCTGTCTTTCTCTTATTGGTGTCTTGCTGCGAGTGAAATGGCCACGGTGGGAGGGCTCATTTTCAGCCTTTTCGCTAGCAGCTTTCAAAGATATGATAGCGTGAGGGGCAGGACTAGACGTTTCCGCCTCAGATAAAGCGTCTATTTCTTCTGCCCTTTCTGCAGGTTCACCTCTCATAGACAGGCTCGGGGAATTCACCAAGGTTTGTTCCGGGCACTCCTCCACAACCGTTGGTGCAATGACAGACTCACTAGAAAGCTTCTCAATGTTGGCGGTGGACTCATCGACAGATGTATCATTCGTAGAGTCCTGAGGTGTTTCACCATCCGTGGAGTCCACAAGGTCCTCCTTCAGTTCAAGCTTAACTCCATCAGCATTTTCGGCCAGAGTGGTTTTCAGAACAGCCTGCAGTTTGGAAACTCTCCTGGCTCTTTTCTTAGCTTTTAAAGGCTCTTTTGGGGGCGTGGAGAGCTTAGCTGTGAGAAGAGCAGTAAACGAGTGTATATCAAAACCATTCTGAAACGACCTATTGGGACTGTCATCGGCGAGGCTTTTCTTGACAGAGGTCTCTTTGGCCTTCCTAGCCTTTTTCTTTCCCTTGGTCCCGGGCGAGGATCTGAGTTTCTTCCCTCCTTTTGCCCGGGGACTTGCAGCGACCTCCTCTGGCTCTACCGAAGAGTGACGTAAACGCGCATCTTCAGATCGGGTACGCCTTCTGATTCTCGAGATATCAGGGACAGCCAATCCAAGATCAGCCTTGTCTTGTGAATCTTTCTCTGTAGAAATCGTAACCTTTTGGTCCGTTTCTGACTCCTGATTTTGGCAGCTAGGGCTCCTTTCTTTGACGTCTGCGCTTTCCAGACAGTCCAAATCGATAAAGACTTGGTCATGAGAGGCATTCTCATTAAGAACAATAAGTTCACTCATGTTTTCCGCATCTTTAGGCACATTTTCCATCTCCAGAATGGAAGGTTCGGGGACCTCAATGGCCATAAGCAACTCGGGGTCACAATATAACTCTTCGTGCACTTCAAGCCAGGCCTTTTTCAACAAAGGAAGCTTTTCCCAGCAGTTATTAATCAAGCTCTTGATTTCAAACTTTGCCTCAAAAGAGCACACCAATAGCTGATCTAAAAGGACAAAATTGCCTCCCACCGAAATATGGCGAACGTACCCAGTCCATATGTCCGTAAATTGGCTGAAATGGACATCATCAAGGTCCTTGGCCTTTTTCATTAGGTTTTTGCGCAAATTGAAAATCTCCAAGTCAAACTTCAGATCCACCAAAAACGTGAACAAATCCAAGAAGATATCGGAGTCTTCCCATTTGGACAAAATGAGGTTCAACCCCATTTGCTTCAAGTGCGACAACGGCGCGTCGTGGATCAAAGATATGAAGAATTTGAATATGGGAAGGGTCCATTTTTGCACTTTTAAAACTGCCACCAATCTCTCAAACTCGTCTGGCTTCACAAGAACCATATCCTGAATCAACTTTTTTGCAGCAATTCCATAATTCAGCTCAACAAGCTGGAAAATCTGGCCAGCAACGGAAAGTTCGAACATGGAAGCCCTATTAATCCGCTTGTTGCTCAACATAGCTCCAATTACCTCGTCCAAATCAGCTCTTTTGAGTTGAGCATTGATTTGGACAACTTGTAAGGTTAGAATGATGTTTTTCTTCTCGCCAATAGCCTGGTACATCAAATTCAATATGTCATTGGCCTGGCTGGTGTTTAGCTGGGGCAAATAGTGGTCGAGAATCAACGAATAGACGTTCACGGTGGAATGGGCATTTTCCTCGGCTTCGTGGTTAATAAGATGGCACGCTCCAAAGGTATCATTGAGGTTGATCACAAGCTTAAATATTAAGTCAAAGGATGGCTTACCGTATTTAAGCAACACCTTAAGAACAAATGGAATGTTGTCGATGAGGTCAAAGGTGGAGTCTGAAGTCTTCATCTCCTTTCTGGTGATAACCTTCACGCTGTTCAAAAAGGTGTTGAATGAGGCAAATTTCGACTCGGCAGAAAGACTGTCCATCTTGAACACTAGCACCAAGTTCTGCATGATGCGGTCAAACCACTTAACTATCCACTTGGGGCTGAGGGAGTTAATCTCATTTAACGTAACGGTTTCGCTGGAAAGACACCGGATGTCGTTGAAGTTCTTGTCATTGATGGGCGAAGCATTTTTGAGCAAGCGGGTCAAGATTTCCAATCCCAACTCGTTCATATAGTTGCTGGAGATGTCTTTCTTGAAGTAGAAATTTGTCAATACCGGCTGGATAATCTTGTCCCAGTATATGTGCATGTACTTGAAGTTGTTTTTAATAGAAAGCGGGTTGACTAAGGTGTAGACCATGGACAAGAACAACCCGTGCAAGGTGTCTATGATGTCTTTTTGGTTCTCAATGGAGGTCATGTTGACAAGAACGTAGATTAACAACTTGACCTTCGGACGCAAAATCTCAGTCACCTTTACCAGCGTCTGGGACTTGGCCATCTCTTTCATGGGACTATTGGGGAGGAGCGGGTCGAGCAACTTCCTCAAGTTCTTCAAGTCCTTGTAGCACATATTGTGGATGACAGCCTTCCAGCTGGTCAATGCAATGACTTTGACAGAGGGATCAGACTGGTTGAAACACAACTTATGCACCTGCAACCACTTCGAGAGAAACTTCCAGCTGTCGAAGCCGGTCTCGTTTCCGCCTACTAGGAGTGTCAAGCCCACCCATATATCCATGGCTTGTTTTTGCTGTGAGCTGTGGATGAGTGTCTCGAGGTTTTCGATAACAAATTCGATGACGGTCTCTTCTCCATCTGAATGCAGCCCATTAGTACCTATGCAGTGGTCGGAGGAGAGTGACTCGTACGCTAGGGCCAAGGGCGATTCCAAGAACTTTCTCGCTGAATAGAGGATGCTGTCGTTGTCCAAGTAGTTTCTTGCCACCTCCAAAAGACAGGAGATTTCTGTGGAGACGACCTTCGTGTACAAGGGCGATGTCAAATCACAGAGGTTGGCCACCAAGAGACCAAACCACAGGTTGAAGTTGCGGGCCATCATTAGCGGGAAATTCAGCACAAGGTTTCTCAAAGTGATATATTTCTCTGCCACCAAGGAAGAGCTGGGAAATTTCTTCATCTTGAGAAGACTGAACAAGACCTGCTCCAGAATGCTGGACTCGCCGCTCTCGAAAATGAGTCTCTTTTTCTTGTTGACAAACTTGCAGTCCTTGAGCATGCTCAAGTAGGGCAAAAGAAGCGTCTTGGAGATGGTTGGTGTGATGATCATTTCGCAAGAGTGCGTGTAGTACCACTTCACGTCGGCAACAGAGAGAAAGGTGTTGAGTTCGGGAGTTATCATGAGGAAGCACATCAATTTGAGGGCCTGGCTGAGGGTTCTGGTGGTAAAAGGGTTTACTTTTCCTGGAGAAACGGCATCGTTTTCTTTGTCCTCTGTGGGTGCAAATATGTTGTTTTCCACGCTCGTTATGTCCCTCTGGACAAACAGAGAGAGCTCGTTTACGTAGTTGTGGCAATCCACTGATGGAGAAAGTGGCCTATCTCTGGGTTTTATGGGGCTGGACAGCGCCGGTTTGCTCTGGATGGTAAGCAATTTGACGAGCGCCTCCACCGTGTTGGTTTTGCAGATGTGGTTCAAGGTAGCGTAGACCTCGAACTTCTTATCGAATGAAGAATCGCCAAGGACGTGTATGCAGCCCTCTATTAGCTGGGGAAGGTCCGCGGAATTGGGCAGTAGCTGGATGATGGTTCCTGGAAGCCAAAACAGGGGGTTCTTAGGCGTGTTGGTGGAGGAAGTGAGGTTATTAGCTGATTTGGCCCAGAGGGACGCGTTATTGGGGTCGGATGGCGACGAATGACTGTTGCACATATTGGGCTTGAGAATGGATTTCCTGGGAGTGCAGTCTTCGTAGAGACCCTGCTTGGCAAGAACAGGTGAACTGCCTAGGTCCGAAACCAAGGTACCAGAAAATGCCACCGACTTCTTTTTCTTCACGGGAGAGGATAAGAACGGCGCCACGGCCCGTGTTTCTGCATTTTCGTATGTTCTTTTGATGGGCGAGGAGTCGATCTCCATTTTTCGGGGGCCATCATTTTCGATTCCATGGCCTCTAGAAAGGGTCCTGGCACCGCGGGTTGGCGAGACGAAGGGCCCATTTTGAGAATCTTTCACCGTGCCGCTATTTTCATCGTCAGTATTTGTGGTGAGATCGATGACGGCGTCTTGGGGTGTTTCACTGGGCGAAGGGGAGTTTAAACGGGAGCTTTTGCGTGTTCGGACGCGAGGACTCGGCAACTTTTCTCCCAAACGGGACAAGGGATTTTCGAGGGGTAGTTCAGGACGTAGCAGTACTGTGGAACCATTTTCAGTTCCCTGCGAGTCCCACATGGCGAGATTGGAGTGGTTTAGTAGGGGAGATTAGGACCTATATGGGAACTTTTCGCATCGAGAAAAGACGCGTTCCCGCGGTTATCGGCTGCAAAATGGCACAAAAGGAAGGCCCACTAATTTGCCCGAAAAGCTGACGGAAGTGCCTGGAACTGGGCTGGTGTTTTGAAGGAGGGAAACTAGAGGCCTGATTAGCTTATTTGAAAAGGGACCAAAAACTTGCTCAAACGAGGTACGCTTATAGAGTGAGTCTATTTCTGAAGTTCTGTCAGAAAAACGCGAAAATTGCGAATTAGTCGTTTACTTATTGAGTTTTGGGATAAATGCAGTATTTCCTCTAACTAACGGCACCAGTAAGCCTTGCATCTTTATGAAAATCGTGCCCTTTTCCAAGTATCCTTAGCCACCAGTCTTCTGGACTCTCAGGTACTCTCGCGTCTGTTCTCCGACTGCCAAACCCTTGCGCTATGCCTCGTTTATCTATGTATGCTAATTTTCAACACCCTCAGTTTTCGACCGCTTCGCATCGTGTTCCTCGTCTGCTTCACTGAGGGCCCTTTTACGGGATTCTCTCGGTTCTAGTTCTGTTTCTGCAGCCACTGCCACCAAATCTTTTCCGTCATCTTCCACAATCATTGCATAATCTGCCTCCTTTTCGTCTTCGGTCACCTTCAAAACGCTTTCTGCACAATTTCCTTTTGCATTCGCATCAATTGGAGCACCCTCTTCAGATGCCATGTCCTCCTGAGGTCTCTCTTCAACTAGCATACTGGCATCGCAAATCAGATCCATAGATAGCCACTTGTTCTGTCTCTGGCTTTTGAACTCCTTCCATATAAGCACAGTTCTCTCTTCTACGAGACCCTCAATTTCCAGAGGATCAGTAGTGGCGCTGATCTTTTTTGAGTACGACTCAATGTCCTCCAGAAACTCGTTGTGAATAATATTCCCCTTCTTGAGCTTCAGAAGACCAGTTGTGACTGCCATCTTGCGCGAGAGCTGAGGGGTGGCATAGAGGTTGAAATAGCGCTTTTCCTTGAATGGAACCACACTGGCTGTTTTCTCCTGCACAGCCTTAACCTCCTCCTTTGTCAAGGTTCTGTCGGCAAATAAAGACTTACCAGTCTTGCTGTCCTTACCGTAGATAAGCCATCCCCACCAGTTCCGCTCAGAGCACGATAACAGATGCATCAAAAGACCAAACTGGTTATCTATTGAGCGGTACTTCAGGGCTATGTCTTTTTTGAGGCCATAAAACGTACCAGCAATGCCCTCTGGAATTGAATCGTCTGTTATGTGTTTCACATTTGCGGGCGCTCCAATGTCCCTGAAGAGAGACTTTTTTCCTGAAGCTGATAAGTCATTATAGACGTTTGACAAAAGGTAGATCTGCAAAAGAAGCACCTGACGCGTCTTGGTGGTTTCGAGTCGTTTCATCAAGTCCTCCTCGTCCAGTCGCTTAAGGCTATCGTAGTCTTTTCCGCGCTGAGCGGACTCGAAGGGTGAGAGCCAGTACGACTCAGGATAGAAACTCTTATCGGCGTATTTCCTCTTGATGTAGTCCTCCTCGTCCTTTGTTTTGGGACGTTTCAAAAGGTATTCGTCCACATTCAGCTGCTTGGTAGCGAAGGCAGATTCCTCTTCCATTATAAAGCTGTTTATCCTCTTCATTGTATCAGCCACCTTTGAGAGCTGTCTGGAGTTGGCCTGTTTCAAGTAGAGGTAAGGATCACGCGCAACTTTCTTGAACAGAAGCACATCCTGAATGAGCTCGTCATTCCACGATTGGGCCCTTGATGGCGCAAACTGCTTCACAAGCCGTGCGGCTACTGTAAAGTACTTGTTCAAACCGGTATTGTCTTCGAACTGAAATAATTCTGAAAGAAAGGTCCTGACTCTGTTCTGGAACTTATCGTTGAACGAGTCCTTCTTGTAGGAGTCAGTTTTTCCTCCAACAATAATGCGATATTTGTCTGTGAGCCCGTTGCAGATTTGCAAAACGGAGATTCTGTCGCTCGTGAGCTTCTGGTCGAACATCTTATCCTTTATGAGACCCCTGCGGCTCTCCAAATAGAGCCAGAATTTAGCAACTGCATCTCCCTTTATGGAAAATAACACATCCAGGACGTGCTGGACCAAAAGGTAGAATATGGCCTTCAGACTGGAGTACCGCTCTAGATAGAGGTAGATTTGGTAGTCGATCAACAAGCTGATGTACGAAAAAATGCTGAGCTCCTTTTGTGAGAAAACGAAGTCTTTTACTTGGAATGACTTCTCACTGTCTTTCTTTTGAATTTCGGAAACATACTCTTCTAGGTAGGCCTGGGCCGTCTGCAAGAAAACAGTCAGCAAAACAAACAGGTTTTTGTTTTCGTCCAAATCTTCATTGAACTTCAGAATAGCAGCTTTCAAATCTCCAGATCCATCTTCCTGGCCATATTTCGTAGTGTCGATGTGATATGGTAGAGTCGTCTCTATCAATGGATGTAAAAGGTCAATTCCTGCTGAAAAGTGCTCAAATTTAGTAACGGAAGTGAGATGGCTCTCACCAGAACTCTCCAAGCCGGTAATATACTGGCGTAGCTTGTCCAGGTACTCCCGAGTGAGGCTCAGTAGGAGGTTTTCGGGGTCCATTGTCTGTTGATTGGCAGTAGTATATAGTTTGAAAACTGAGAAACATCAATTTTATATGGCTATATACAGGTGTCTATAGTAAAGAGAGGAGAGATAAAGGCCACCAAGAGGAAAGAAGTCGAGTAAGATGGAACCAGTAAGATTCGTAGAAAGGAAGTAGTTTTATGAATACTAATTGCCATAGTCTTCCTTTGAAAAGCGCTTGAAAGCACATTTTATTCAGTAGTCAAAGTTCTTAGACCGGCCCTTCTTCTTATCGCTTTGACGCTTCTTATTGAACATCCGCTTCTCCTTGCGATCGGCACGGATCTCCTCCCATCTCTGCTTGTCCTCCTCGCTTACCTCCTCGGCAAAATAAGTGGTGTTTTTGATCTCGTCCGCCAACTTCCGGAAGCACTCATCGGTGTTCACATCTCTGTTTCTAGAAGCGTCACTCTGGATCAAAAGACCGCCCATTTTGGTCTCGTAGCGGATCTTTTTTTCGCTGAGCTGCGTGCGCACAGCCTTTGGGATCCAGTAGCAGAACTGGGGGTCAAGCCACCGGTGGTCTTCCAACGCAACAGTGGCTTTGGAGGATGTCTTATTGACCTTCTGGCCTCCAGCACCCGAAGATCTGCTGTAGGAAATGTCGAAAAAATCCCTTGGGATTTCGCTGCCCTTGAAGGTCAGTAGCCAGGCCTTGGCCTTGTTGATATCTTCCTCTGAACAGGTACTCAGAAAGCGTGGAAAGGAGACAAATGATATCTTTGGGTACTGCGGAATACGATAAGGGAGGGACCCTAATACACACGGCTGCCTTCTCATAGCATAGCTCCTGGCCGCAAACATGGGGGCATTGTACTGTGGGTGTTGTAATGAGGGTTGACAGTGGAATGAGTTTTTTCAATGGTCGCAAAATTGGGGTTGTTAAAACCCAAGGTATTGCATTATATAGAAAAAGTCGCCAGCCTATCCGTTGGCAGTAAAATAAAGACGAGCATAGGTATATATATCATAGCAGCTTATTATCCGCAGACATCGCGTGCGCATAAGGCTGAATTTCACGAAAGTGGGCCTCGTGAAGCGCTAAAGACTCTTCCAGCACCTCAAACGCTGTAGTATTCGTCTCTTCACAAAAGTATTGAATTCTATCTTTCTTGATCAGGCCTCGGACAACACCTTGGACGCCTCAGAAACGTCAATGCTGGTGTTATCAGGCTCAAGGAAGGTCTTGCTCACAACACCATCGTCCACCAACAAGGCGTATCTCCTAGCCCTTTCGTTGCCGAAGAACTTAGAAGCGTCAAACAACAAGTCGTGCTCCTTGTGGAAGACACCAGCAGGGTCAGCCAAGAAGCGCACCTGGTTGGTGCCCACATTTTCCAACAATTTCTCGCCAAAGGCCTTCTGGACAAAGGCGTCGTTCACAGCAACCACGAAGAAGGAATGGTAGCCCTTCTCGTTAAAGGCACGCAAGTTCTTGATGAACCCAGGAACATGGGAGGCGGTGCAGCCAGGAGAAAAGGCTCCAGGAATGCCAATAACTACCGATTTGCCCTCCTTGAGCTCCTCGGCAAGATTGACGGTGTTTCCGGGGGAGCCCTCGAAAAGCTCCGTGGAGGAGATCTTGTCGCCCACAGCAATGAATCTGGGAGCCGAGGAGTGGAGAGCGCGGCCGAAACGGGCCACATTGGGCCTGAGGCTTCTGAGGGACAACATTATCGAATGTGAAAATGAGGCAATTGGGGATTGGGCGCTTTTATAGTGAATCGCAGTTGCAATTGGTAGGGAAAATCAGGGCATTTTCGAGCAACCGTATTTGCACGACCCATGCGAAGGTCTTTTGGAGGGTCAGTATTTCGCATACCTTCCAACCAGTCCTATCACTGCCAAATCTCCTCTTCATGGCTGTCAAATCTAAGGCTCCGGTGGAGCAGAAGATCCTGCCACACAAGGCGCTCGAGCTCTACAGAAACACACTCAACTTCAACGTCATCAGCCGATACGACCCGGCCATCAAACAGCTCCTCTACCATACCTCTCACTGCGTCATCTACAAATTCAACGACAGCCAGGACTGGGTCAAAAGCGACTTTCAGGGCACTCTCGCATTATACCTTCGCAACTTCGAGGTCCCGGCTGCTGGCCACCAGGCCTCTGTTGGCGATCTCCAAGGCTTATTCTGCTACGGTCTCATCTTGTTGAACAGGAACCACCCGGACTGCTTTTCGCTCGGGCTTGTGCCCAACAAGATAGCTGGCCACTTCTATCCACGTGGTGTTAACGGCTCGGGGGTCACATCTACCGATGTGGAGTTGAACGACAACTTGATCATCATCAAAAACTTGCTAGGCGAAATCTACGGGTTGTGGGTCTTCAATGAGGAAGACCGCATGAAGCTCTTCAAGTTGATCGATTTCTGCTTGAGCAACGACTCGCTGCAGTTCTAGCCTTGCGCTGCTCTGCCTGTAATCTATGTAGAATACTTAGTCCAATGCTATGCCAGTCACGTGCGCGCGCTTGCACAAGTTTTCCTTGACAATTAAACCCATAAACAAGGTGTTGCAACAGCCTCCACGCATTTGGCTGCGCCCATACATCGACCAGCCCATATTTGCAGGCCGACCATACCAGCAGAGGCACCGATCGTGAGAACGTGTTTTTTTTGCGCCTGATTGGCCCCATAAGCGCTTCCAAACGGCCCCTCTACTACGTGACTACCTCCGCATTTTTCACCACCGTTCCAAACCCACCACCAGCCCATCTGTCATGATCAACACCGCCAACGGCACCATGGCCAAACGGTCCATCCAGCTGCCCCAGCAAACAGCACAGCAAAAACCGTCTTTGCAGCAGCAGCAGCTCCTAAGACAACAGCAGCAACAGCATCTAATGCAGCAGCAGCTCAAGCATGCCAGACAGAATCTCCCCAACTACCGTTTTGCATCTACTACCAAGGAAATACTACGGAAGTATGCGAAGTACCCCGCCTCTCTCAACTTTCACATCTATGAAACCCACTACCGCTTCAACAACAGCCCCGATTCCAACATAATACCCAAAACAAGCCCCATGATCAAGAGCTTCTTGCAGCACGTTGTGCGCGAGGAAATACCGGCGGAAATGAGCGAGTTGCTAAAGGACTTCTCGGTCAAAAGCTATGACGGATGCATAATTCTTCAGGTCTATGACCATAGAAATATGGTGAAGAGCGCGCCCCAAAAACCGCCTTCCTCCACCCCTGCGGCCCAACCAGCTGGCACAGATACCTCAGAGAAGACCGACTCTAACGGTACTGCGGCGTCTCAGACCCCAGCGGTGCAGAAACCGAAGACTTACAGAACTTTGCTCAGACCGACCCAATTGTCGTTGTACTACGATCTTCTTTACCACACAGATTCAGCTCTCACAAAGTTTACGGATCCGTTGTCTTTGCAGATGGAGTCGGAGATCTTGACTCTCACGAACCGCAAGCTAGACTTGTCTGTTCCCCTCAATCCCTACCATTGCGACGATTACTTAAAACCAGAGCACGAGTATCCCAAGAAAGTGTGGAATGAGAAGACTGGCGACTGGAAGCTCATCTATCTGCACAGGGAAGAGGTCAGCAACGAGCCGCGCAAGTTGCACCAAGACCAGCTTATTATGCACAAGTCTTCTGAATACGAGGAACTCATGTTCTTGTTATCCAACAAGTACAAGCGGTCGGACCAGACTAGCGAGCGCAACTTGGTGGTCGTGGGTTCTTCCCTTTCTAATAAGACGAACTCTGAGTCGAAGAGCGAGGAGGGCACACCCAGTATCGAAAAGTCCAAGAAGAATGATAAGTCCAGCAACTCCAACCTGAGTTCTAATACTATTACTACTGCCGCGGCGGCGGCTGTCGTGTCCGGAGGAAGCAATGCCACCAGCAACCAATTCATGCGTCTCAGATTTATTGAAGAGATTCGAAAGAGAAGAGAGTCCCAAAAGGCACAGCAAGAAGCCGCTGTAGTTGCGCAGGCCCAGAACAACGGTGTGAACACCATTACTCAAACAGGGCCTTCTAATCCGCTGCCGATGGCTGATTCCAAAACTATCAGAGGCAGCAACCTCCTTAATACCCAGAGACAGCAGCAGCTAAAGCAACAGCAGCAGGCGCTGCAACAGGCCCAAAAACATGCCCAGCAGCAGGCCCAGGCTCAAAAACAGGCTCAGCAGGCCCAGCAAGCCCAGCTCAAACGGCAGAAGCGAGAACCTATTCCTCAGCGGCAGCAGCAGTACCAGGCTCAGCAGCGGTTCAATTCTGTGTCTTCTACACCACAAATGGACTATACCTCGCAACCTACTTCAAATGTGGGAACCCCTGTTCTCAGCAATGGAAATATCGCTACTCCTCGTCTTCAGCAACAGCCGCAGCCCCAACAGCAGCATTTTCCGCAGCAGCAGCAACTTCAGCAGCAACTTCAGCAGCCCCAACAGCAGCCATTTCCACAGCAACAACAGCAGCAACAACAACAACAGCAGCAGCAACAGCAGCAACAGCAAACTCCTCTGCAAGTGCAGGCTCTTCAGCAGCAGCAGCAACAGCAAATTTTCCAGCAGACACTCACTCCTCAGGAACAGCATCTCTTCAAGCAATTGCAGTCTCGCATGAATGCGTTGGCCATGATGGGGAACTCAGGAGTTGCGCCCAACCGCACGCAGTTGACCCAGCAGCAGCAGCAGCAGGCCATTCAACAGGCCAAGTTGATTCAGCAGCAGTTGTTGCAAAAATTCCCTGCGTACTTCCAAAAGTTGAGACAGTACCAAATGATTCAACAACAAAGGAGAGCCGCCGCGGCTGCTGCCTTGCAACAAAGACAACTGCAGCAAATGGGAAACGGGAACAACGGAGGCATGACTGCATCTCCTGGAGCTTCTGTCTCGTCGCCCCATTTCCCCCAGCAGCAACAGAATGCCAATCCTACTGGAACGATGCAGCAGCGTATGAATCCTCAGCAACAGCAGCAGCAGCAGCAAATGCTCAACCAGCAGATGTTGCAGCAAATGGCCAATGGAATGCTGCCGGGGCAGAAGAAAAGACCATACAAAAAGAAGTGAATCGAAATCGCTTTTGTGGTGGTCAGCTTGTACAATTTGTAAAACATAAGTATATTATCAGAATAAACATTTCGAACAGGGATCCGTAAAAGAGTATCCAACCAAACCAAGACCGAAACAAGAGATCGAGCAGAGAGATATAGAGGGAAAAGAGAACGATCATTCCCAGGAATAAAAAACAACAGTGGAGAAAAAACAAGACCCTAGGAAATGTATCAAATCAATCATGAACCATACCAGATTGTGCCCAGAAGAAGGAAACCCATTTCATCAACAATCTTAACCATCACCAAATATACCAGAATACTTATGCTGTCAATATCATTCCTGGGGGGCAATGGTGCTTCCATAAACTGCAAGAGCTGCGAAGGTTCCCACGACATAAAGAAGACCCTTGCCAACTTCTTTGAGTGTAGCACTTAAAGGACGAGAGACCTTCTGCTTCTTAACGCCAGGAATAGGAGCATTATCCTCTTCTCCTGTAACCGCCTCACACTTTCTCTTTCTAGACGTAGGTTCATCCTGAATATAGATACCCATAGTATCAGGTCTAGATTCAGTGCAGGGGCCAACCTTTCCAGAATAACGGCACAATTCCACAGGTACCTGGTGCTCTATGCATAAATCCGGGTGCACAGAATCACCATCCGGTAAAGCAACTTGGTTAGGTCCAGAGAAGTACTCCAGAAAAGAGGGCCTTTTAGTAGGACGAGGGACAAGAGAAGAGCTTACGCCAAAAGGGCGAAGGGGAAAATACTGCTTCTGTGCCCCTAAAAAGATTCCAGGTCCAAGGGGTGACTGAGCAGCAGAAGAGTCGTGTTTTCCGATAGGAAGACATGAAATCGGGTTCAGCATAGACAAAGGTGCAGAGGGGTTTCCTGAGATCTGCTGAGTACCTGTGTCGTCAGCATCAAGTATCTTGCCAGGGGATTCGACGGGAACTTCGGCTTTGTCAGCGACAGTTTCTCCCGGGTGAGTGCTGTCTTCTAAAACCTCAGACTTCTCTAGGGTTATTTCACTTTCCTCATAGGAGCTGGCAAAAGGCATTTCTGTCTTTTGGTTGATCTTCTCGGAAGATACTGTTTTCAACTTTCCAGTGTCCAGATCTTCGATAATGGGAGTCACTGGTTTGTTGATGTCTTCCAAGATCTCAGACACGGATTCTGACTCATTGAAGATGTCATGCTCAGCAACGGGGCTGCTCATGATGGGAGTGGCCGATAAAGCAACCATATCCACACGAGTCTTGACGATCCTGTCTACCTCAGGGCCCGAGTCTTCATCTGCAGATAAGTCTACGGACTCGGCAGTTTCATCCTTCCCATCAACTTCTCCCCAAACTTGATCTTTATCGGGAACAGGCACAGTTGTAGCAGTTTCCGTCAACTCGGCTGCTTGCAAGAGAGCTGGCTCGACGTGCTCGACCTTGCTGGTGGTATGAACGTCGACACAGGACCACAATTCCAGCAATTTCTCGTTTTGATGATCTTGCTCGTAATCGTCATCTTCTTCCAAGTCTGACTGGGAATAGCTTTCACAGTCAGAGTAATCACAGACATCACACCTATCAGGAGGGTCATCAAAATGGACGCTTTTGGATGAGAGGCTGTCCTCTGCATGTTCTTTGGAAAAAAGCTCCGAATGATCTTCTTCAGAGATATAATCTTCTTCAGAGCAGTCGATGGTGTCGTTGAAATCTCCGTTCTGTACAGCAGGACTGTCTTCGTGTACAAACAAACGGGTTAAGCGAATGCTGTTGGTGTTCGGAAACGACACCTTGAAACGCATTCCAATTTCTGGGGACGAGAACCTCGACACTGGGATCTCCATTTCGCCCTTGTGCTTCTGAACGACGTCATTGACGGTGCTGGACGGTTTGGAAATGATGAAGCCCAAAACGTCCCCAGCAGACAAGGGAAACCAGAATCCAGGCAGAAGAAAGTGGTCGTTGAGAATGGTGCCAAAGGTGGAGCGGGTATCTTGCACGCAGAAACCAGCCTCCTTCTTTTCGACGATGGCGTGTGATTTCAGAAGGTGCGAGTTCTGGAAATGAAAGTTGTCTTTTCTGGGAGCACGGAGAGAGTCCTTGAAGGATGCACGGCCAACATGAATAGGTAAACCACGATATATAACCACTCTGTCGTCACCTGCGCACTCCTTAGTGGCAAAATCAAAGGTGGCGGTGGCATCCAACATACTGCTGCAAATAGACTGTAAAGAACCCAAAAGACAGGGGGTATTCAATGGTGAGAGTCGCGGCTCAATATTTGGTCACTTGTAGGCTATACTCTGACAACCTGTAGATTTTAGATGAAAGGGCCAGAGAAATAAAGAGTGGATCAAAAGAGGTTGCAAGGAACCCCTTATTCTGAGAAACCCTTATCGCGGGTCGTGCGTGGGAAAAAGGGACCAAGTCTAGATTAGAAGGTCCAGAGAAGTAAAATGGAAGGCAACGAAGAATTGCAGAGATGTAGGATGCGCTGATAAGTGGAGCCGCTTATGTTTTCTATGCAACTAGTCAAAGTGGCAGCGGGTGTAAATGAAGAGCTTTCATTGATACAGTTTTCATTGGTACAACTTCAGGAACTCAGATCCTCCAGCGCGGCCCGGAGGCACTTGTAGCCAATTCAAAGAGTCGTACTCTGCGGTTCCCTCAATGAGATGGAAGGCATACGCGAAACGGGACTTCAGCGAGCTGTTATTCTCAGACTTGTGCAACACCGAGTTGTGGATGAGAATCAACGAGCCTGCCTTACATTCCACAGGCTTATAGAGATCAAGGCTGTCCTCGGGCTCGGCAACTGACTTGTCATATTCTACTGGAATGAAATTGCATCCCTTGGAGCCCCCGTCGATTTTGGCAAAGCGGTTCTTGATCTGGTGACTCTTGTGGGTGCCTGGATTGTAGCTAAGACACCCGTTTTCCATAGTACAGTCCTCGAGAGCGAACCAAAAGCCGAGTGCTGACTGAGGCTTCGTGAAGAGGAAAACTCCGTCTGTGTGGGGGGGAACAGAGTTCTGGCGCTGGTCTCCTTTCTTGGCTGGTTGTTTGAAGATAAGCATGCTTTGAAGAACACGGGGGTCTTTGTATCCAAGGGATCTGGCAATTGAGACCACCCTGTCGTCAAATGTGATTTTCTCAAAGGACTTCTCGTGCATGTGCAAGCCGTGGCCTATTTTGTTGAGGGCCCGTTCTTTGGGGTACTTAAGGGCACCGTTTTCGTCGAACGCATCGGTGTCAAAGAAGTAAGACACTTTATCAGAGGAGTCGAAAAAGTACTGGTCGCCAATGTGGTCGTTTTCCCCCGTTTTGAACTGTGTTTTGGGATGGGTGGAAACGTCAAATTCGTTCAAGAGACCATGGGATCTGTCGAGCAAAGTCTTCACTTCCAGGGCGGAAAGAAAGTCTGGGATGCAGAGCATTCCTTCGTTGAGAAAGGTCTCTTTCTGAGCAGTCGTCAAGGTTTCAAACGTCATTGCAATTGGGTAGTTTACTCAGCGATGTTTACTACAAGAAGTCTTTTTTGAGCTCCAATTTTTCGCATTTGGTGCGAACTTTCATTCTTTTATCTACCGAATCTCCTCAATTCGAGATAACGAAGAGGGGGGTACGCAACACCGCAAAAAGCCATACAGAGCCAGAAGCCGATATCGCCACCGTCATCGCCGATTTTGGCTGCCAAAACACCTCGGTAGTAAACCTGGTTCATGCCGAGCACAGCCCCGGCCACCCCCACTGCAAACGAAAGAGCCGCGGCTATTCCTAGGGTGATGTTTTCTGGTCTGTTCCAAAGATCCCAATTGTACATATAGATCCACGACCCCGGTGTCTCAAATTCACGGCTGTGGAGTTTTTTAAGAGAGTTGAAGGAGCGGAAAAGGAAGTTCTCCTCTAGCAAGAGCGTGATGTACATCGATATCCAGTAGCCGAGCATGGGGAGGAAGTTGGATAAGATGGTGGAGAAATGGGACTTTCCCGCTAGCGACAAGACAAGGTAGATCACCGTGATGAGCACCGCCCAGCACCAGCGCGGCACCAAAGCGAGCCGTCTGTCGATAAGCTGGAACTCAAAAGCACACGAGTAGGTGTTCATGATGTTGTTGCACACGAGAGAGAGGAAGAGCACCACCACCACAAATTGGCCAAAGCGGCCCCACTCCACGAACGCGCTGTTGAGAATCCCGCCCACTCCATTGGATCCATAGGCGTCATTCCAGGGCTGGTAGGCGTAGGCGATTGTGCCTGCGTAGGTGCCGATAATCGCCACGAAGGTGGTGGGGACACTGATACCGAGAAAGGTCATGAGAAAAACCTGGTAGCTGGGGGTGTCCTCGGGGAAAAGAATGTAGTAGTCAGACGCCCCAGAGCCCCACGTTGCTGTCACCGAGTAGCCCACTGTGAAGAACGAGAGCCAGTTTCCAGTGGCGGTTGCTGAGTTCATGCCTAGCAGATGGACCATTTCGTTGGCCACGGGAATATAGGCCCTTTTCTGCAACACCACCACATAGAGCAAAATCACCGCTATAGTGATGGGCACCGCTAGGGCTGTTTGGAACCGGAGGAGAATTTTAATCCCGAAGACAGCCACCACGAGGGACGCCACGCTTATTACGACGATTCCGACTGCCACATCGACCCCCAGAATGGCTGCCAAAACCTGCCCCCCTAGCACACAGTTGACCACAGACCAACCCACGCCGCCCACAATGCAGATGAGCGAGACGAACCTTATGCCCCAGGGCCCGAAAAGAAACCGGGCGCTCACCATCTGGCGACAACCAGACTTGGCACCCATGGTGGAGCAGTACGCAGGCACTAGACACCCTATAATCATAGCTATGAGGCCGCTGACAAGCGCATTTTTCAGGTCCAAACCGTATACCAAGGTAGGAAGGAAGAAAGACGACATCAGGGTTAACCCTCCACAGGCTGCAAACCAGAGGCCTGCTACCAGAATGAACTGGCGAGTGCGCGAGTGTCTCTTCAGAAGGGCTATCTTCTTGCGCTCCTGAGGGGTCACTCTTTCTATGCCGCGAGCCTCCACGCCGAAGGCATCGAGCTTGTGCAACCAGGAAACGTACCTGGGGTAAACGGGGCCTTCCTGTGTAGAGGAAGTGGATTCTGTCTCGCTGGGTACCTTTTCAGCCATAGTGAAAGGGGATAGTAGCAAGCGAAGGTTTCTAGTTCCCTAGTGTCCTTATATAAGAGGGGCAAATATCTGCATCCATCGACATTTTTGTCTATACGCTTACAGGGGGTGGGTCTTTTCTCACGTGTGGATCAAAACGGCTTATTCGCTCAGTATGGTTTCCTATAAGCGCATACTGCCGCAAAAATACGAGATCCACCAAAGTGCCAAAAACAATAAATCCTACTTCTCGTAGTACACTGCTGCGATACACGCTACAGACTGCCAGGTCCCTCCTTCATGCCATCCTTTATCGAAAAGTTGCTTCTTGACGAGAAGTACGCGAAGTCCATTTCGCACCCCCTCACAGATGAGCTCTGCAAAGGAACGCTTCCCGACTACAAGCTCTTCACCTACTTGGTGGAGGACTTGAAGTTCTTCCAGGCAGGAATCCGTTTCATTGGAAGAGCCGTTTCTCTTTGTGACGACCCAAAGGCTGCGATTAAGTTAGGGAAGCAGTTGGGCTTCTTGTGCAGCAACGAGAATGACTACTTTACAAAAACGCTAGCAGAGCTTCGTTCTACCAGCGAGATAGAGCTCCAAAGACATGTTCCAGAGCTTCTAAGTGTGAGCCCAGAGCTGCTTCCGGCTGTGAGAGAGTATATTGCTGCCCTAGACAGCTGGACGGAAGGTGACTCCTACGTTGAGCTCATCACCGTTCTATACGGAATGGAGCAGGTTTACCTCGGATGGGCAGACCGCAATCTCGCTTGCGGCCTTCCTGAAGCTCTTCCCTACAAATTTAGAGAATGGGTTGATCTCCATAGCGGCGAAGACTTCGAAAACTGGGTTTCTTTCTTGAAAAACGAGGTGGAACGGGTCGTCTCCGAACCCTCCTCTGAACAGACAAGCATAACTGCCTTTGAAAGAATGGTAGAATTGGAGATCCTGTTTTTTGATGCGTGCTATAATTGCGGTAAGAAATGAACGATGTTCCCTTTTTTCAGCCCAGTTGTTTGTAGTGCTGGGAATGCGCTTATGCGTCCTTACTGTGCGATATTTGGGCTGCGAAAGATAAGCTCTGTACAGGCATGGGTCTACACCATACGAATGGATGCAAACTTATGCAGTAAGGGAGACAGATTATGCGGCAAAAGAGGGTAGCGGGGTGCTGAAGATTGCTCGGAACTGCTGAAGGCATGGTATGAAAACCGCCGCTCTTTTTTGGTATAAAAGGACCAAATTCTAACCATTTCAGCCAATCACCATGACCTCCAAGATCACCTTTCTTCTCAACTGGCAGGCCGCGCCCTACCACCTTCCGGTATACATTGCTTCTACTAAGGGCTACTTCCGCGACGCAGGGGTGGACGTGGCCATTTTAGAGCCTTCGAATCCCTCCGATGTCACCGAGCTTATTGGCTCTGGAAAGGTGGATATGGGCCTCAAAGCCATGGTGCACACCTTGGCTGCAAAGGCTAGGGGCTTCCCTGTGACCTCTGTGGGCTCGCTTTTAGACGAGCCCTTCACTGGAATCCTCTATTTGGAGGGTTCTGGGATCACCTCCGACTTTCGCTCGCTCAAGGGAAAGCGGATTGGCTATGTGGGGGAGTTTGGCAAGATCCAAGTCGACGAGCTCACCAAACACTACGGGATGTCACCAGACGATTACACGGCCGTGAGATGCGGAATGAATGTTGCAAAATACATCATTGAAGGCAAGATTGACGCCGGCATTGGCATTGAGTGCATTCAACAGGTAGAGTTGGAGGAGTACCTCAAGAAAGAGGACCGACCCGCCACAGACGCCAAGATGTTGCGCATAGACAAGCTTGCGGACCTCGGCTGCTGCTGCTTCTGCACCATCTTGTACATCTGCAACGATGCTTTTTTGCAGCAGAACCCAGAAAAAGTCAAGAAGGTCATGGGTGCCCTTAAGAGGGCTACTGACTACATGTTAGCCCACCCAAAAGAGGCATGGGCGGAGTATGCAGATTTCAAGCCCTACATGGCCACGGAGTTAAACACCAAGATGTTTCTGAGGTGCTTCGCCTACTTTTCCGAGTCCTTGTATAACGTTCACAGGGACTGGAAAAAGGTCACTACCTACGGCAAAAGACTCCAGATCTTGCCTGAAGGCTACCAGGCCAACTACTCGAACAAGTACTTGCTGTGGGCCGAGCCGGCGGAAGATGAGAACCCCGAATACACCCAGGAGAGGATGCTCTCTCACCAGGAAGAGTGCAGGTCTTGTGGTGGCTACAGAAGACTCGTCAAGTGAAGGCTTGATACTCTGTTACAGTCCTCAATATATGGTATGTACATGTTTCATTCTGACACTATTTACAGGCTGCTCACTTATAGAGAAAGCCCAACCACGACTCCTTTCTGGCCTCTCTCTCGGCCTCCGGAATGAACGCCGCAACGTGTTTTCTGATCTTTTCGGCTCCCGTTGCAGCGTCCACCTCTCTGCCAATGACATCCACGAAGTTGCCCTCCGAATCCATCAAATAAAAGAAGATAGAGTGGTCCACCAAGTAGTCCTGGCCCGGTTTGACGTCGGTGGGCGTGGAAAAGTACACCCTGTACTGCTTGCACGCCTTCTTGACGTTCTCGTAGGTTCCCGTCAAGCCCTTGATGGATGGATGGAAGTCGGATAAGTACTCCTTCACCACCTCGGGGGTGTCCCTGGCAGGGTCGCAGGTGATGAAAAGAGGCTGCAACTCGATGTTGTCCTTCTTCTTCAACTCTTCCAACATGTCACCAAGCTTGTCTAACTCGTCGGGGCACACGTCGGGGCAGTGGGTGAAGCCAAAGTAGATGATGGAGAAGGTCTTATTGTCGTTTCTCAAGTTCATGTGTGTAAACTTCTTTCCGTCGTCGTCCACCAAGTTGAAAGGGCCCCCAATAAGAGGCTTACCCACGCCTCTCTTCGATTCCACCTCCTTCTGGATGCGCAACTTTTCCTTCTCAGAAGTGAACCAGTAGGTGAACGCGCCGCCTAAAACAACGAGAACAACCACAGCTTTCCACGCTGCAAACTCGATGCTATTGCTGTGGGAGAACTTGGCGTCGTTCTGCTGGGTTCCACCTATGGCTACCCTGCTTAAGGGTCTCTTTACAGGCTTGTTTTCTTGCTTTTTGGAGGTTTCCGCTTCCTCATTGAGCCTCCTCAAAGACTGATTCAAAAAACGCACAGAGGGCCCTGCGTAGAGCACAGTTCTGCTCATGCTAGCAGAAGGCCTAAGACCAAGTCGGGAGAGCATGCTGTGGTAAGAAGAAGGTGATGGTGGTTGAAAAACTGGTGACAATTTCCCTTGCAAAGGTCATTAGGCGATATGCAGGCTGGGCTTCTCAGACTAAAGCCTTTCTTTAATCTCCCTTCCATCGCATACAATGACCACCTCACAATTGGTCGCGTGGGCTACCTCCAACGGCGCCCTAGTATCTAACAAGGTGGCCTTTAAAGAGGTCTCCCAGGGCAACATTGGCGCCTTCTACTCCTCAAAAGGCTCCGAGAACGACGCCTTGAAGGGAAACCAGATCAGGTTGCCACTCAACCTCGTGATCACTGTGGAAAATGCCATAGAGGCCTTTGGTGAGGAATTCCACGCTATCTCCTCTACGCTCACCAACACTAACTCGCTTTTGAAGCTCTATTTGGCTCGCGAAAGAACATCGGAGCACCTATGCAAGTCCTTCTTCAAGCCGTATTTGGATCTTTTGCCCTCTTCCACACAGATCGGCTCTCCCTTGGTTTGGACTGCTGATGAAAAGGCTCTTTTGAAGGGCTCTAACTTGGGAAACTCGCTCAAGGATAACATTCGTGAGTTGGCAGAGGAATGGTGGCAAATCATCAACCTCTTGCCTGAATCCTTGGCTAGGCCATCGGAGCATTTCGTGAACATGAAGTTCTACTACGAGTACAAGTTCTACACAGATGACGACCTTTACAACTACCTTGTGAAAGACCTGAAGATCGATAACTGGACCAGCTTTTCCAACTACTTATGGGCTTCACTTATCATCAAGTCCAGGGCCTTTCCCCGTTATCTCTTAAAGAGTTTTTCAGACTCAGAGATAAAAGAGCACGAGACTATGTTGCTCCCTTTAATTGACCTCTTGAATCACGATCCAACTGCGAAGGTGAACTGGTCTGTCAATAAACATACCACTACCGAGTACTTTGACTTCAAGTCAGACAGCGCTTCCGATGGCGAACTTTTCAACAACTATGGTCAGAAGGGAAACGAGGAGTTGCTTTTAGGATACGGTTTCTGTCTTGAACATAACGCCGCAGACTCGACGGCTTTGAAAATTAAGGTTCCTTTGGAACTACTTCCAGACTTGGAGCTGAAGGGTGTCAAACTTCCGAAGCTCAGTGACTACACCACTTCCATTGTGGAAGGCACTTCAAAAACCGAAGACTCAAAAGACTACAAGGAATATGAAGAAGGATTGCTATTCTTCATCACTACAAGTACCCTACCTGAAAACTTGATTTTGCTTTTCCAGTGGCTTGTGCGCACGAAATGGGAAGACAAACTTACTCTCAGGATGAAACTTGCAGGATTCAACTACCTCCGTCAGGCCATTGAGTCCAAAAGCGATATTGTGAACGCTATAAAGGTGCCTACTAGTAATTACGGAAACTCTAGGAATACCGCTATCTACTTGAAGTCACAACAGAAGATTTTCTCCTCCGCTGTCAAGATGATAAAGAGGAAAGAGAAAGAAGCCTTGTCTGACCCAGAATACAAGCTGCACTTGTTGTCTTTGAAAAACGTGTACAAAAAAGACATTAAATTCCAGCAATCTCTCTTGGTGACTCTTGGCGTTACATCTTTTGAGGGTTTAGCTGATGCACAATTGCAGGATCAGGTGTGGTTGCTTTACTTGATCAGGTGCTTTAACAGGGACCACTACATCAAAAGCCCAGAGGACGAGGAGGACAATTACTTACCTGTTTGGATTCAAGAAGCTTTTGTGCGGATGGCCAAGGAGACGACCATTGATGCCTCTGAAATTGTCAGTTTCAAGGACATATACCAAGGACTCATCCCGCCCCTCAATGAGGCGGTTCCGGAAATTTACAATGTTGGTGAGTGGGGAGTAAATGAGCTCATAATCAGTGCAAAGCTTCTCGACACGATCAGCTTTGTCAGAGGGAAGGAACAAGAGTGCATCTTGGTGCAGCACCATGAATTATAGACATTAGACATGTATATAGAAAGCCACATTTGGTTTGGCACTATTGTATTGTCGGACATTATTCGGGCGAACGTCGCCGAGTAATCTCCGAAAAATCGGTTTTTGCAGCCTATGAAACCAGACTATTCCCCCAAAGAAGACGTGAGCAGTATTCTATAAATATGGTGGGCGTGAACACTCTAGCCTGGCTTCTCCAGAATGTCCTCTCCGGGGACGCCAAAATGCTCTACAACTTGAGTGAGCTTCACAATGTGTCACAAACGATCAATATTACCAGTTCTCACTTCGAAGACAACACCCATTTACCGGATTTCTGCGTGATCACAGAGAATACTTCTCCTGAGTTGGCCCTTTATCTCGGTGGGGCCAATAATGCCGACAAAATCAAGTCCTTTGTGGTGGTTTGTTAGCACATAGATGCGCCATTATGGTTTCCAGTCACTCACGTTCTGGCCCACGGGATAAGTCCAGAAACCAGAAAGTTTTAGAAGAGAAGAGCTTTTCAGTGCCGAGAACGAGAAAAGGGGCCTTTTCAACTTTGGTTATGGGGCGCTTAAGAGACTCCGGTAGGTGGGATGTGGACCATTCCGGGCCACGGACCCCACACGTCGCTTTTCAGGTAATTGGAATGGACCGAGAAGCAACTGCTATGTTGGCGAAGTTGAAAGATATTCCAGACTTGAATGCTGTAGTGGGAATAGTCAAGGTCCATGTCATTTCCGGAGGGAAAATAGCAGGTATTTTTGAAAAGAAATAAGGTGAACACTCGGTGGGATATGCATTTTCATATTTTTATTGAATTTCGGCTCAACTCCTGTAAAACTCAGACTCTCAAAAGGCCTTAAAAACACAGCTTCTAATAAGTAACGTTAGAGTAGAAGAGCATCCGCTCAGAGGGCTCTAGCACAATCTGTAATCGCCACACGCCTCTCTTGTCACCTACACACTCCTCTACTGAGCAGTACATGAATTACACTAACAGACGATATATACCGGCCAGAGACGGCGTCTAGTCCACCTTGATGCCGCCAGTGCCCGAGGTCTCGACCGCCTCCACGGAGTGCTTGTCGGTCTTGACGTCAGTGGCACCCAGCAACGCCTGCAAGAAGCCAGGGGCGGTCTTGAAAGGTCTCTTCAAGTCGCCGGTGGCAGGGGTACCGAAAAGGTGGATCTTGACGATGTTGGCCTCCAACGCAGACTTCACAGACGAGATGGACTGCATCACAAGCGGGTTGGTGTACTTCAAGTAGATGTGCATGACGCCCATCATGGCCACAGAAGTGAACACGCTCTTGACCTGGGCGTCGATCTGCTTCAAGTCGTACTCCTTGACGGTGGTGATCACGGCCTTGGGTTCGCTCTCACCGGCCATAGCATTGGCAGGCTCCACGTACTTTAAGGTGGTCAAGTCGTTCTTGGCGGCCACCTTGGCTCTGACGTAGAAGTACACGCCTAAGGCGATAACCTGACAGGACACGTACGCCACTCTGACGTAGAGCAAAATGGTGGGGTCCTCCAAGTCCAAGCGGCGGGAGACCTGCATCATGACGAGCATAAGCCCGATGTTGGTGACGGCGGGGTTGTTCAACATGGTGGTGGTGTTGAGATGGTGGGAACGGTGGAAAATTGTACAGAAGGCGGTGGAATTTTTCACGCTTTGTGTAAGGCCCGCCACCGGCACGTGACCAGGTGCAAAACAGCCGCCTTTGAGAGAGCAAAAAGGAGGGCGAGAATTGGAGTGAGTGGGATCGGGCGGTGTGTGGGTTAGCTGTCTGGGTGGTGCTTTTGGATCTGCTTTGTTGCATTTACCAGGGACGTCTTTGGTGTGTGTTTATGAGTGGAGAAAGCCGAGCGTAGGGAAAGGACGCGTTTTATGGAGTGAAAAAGGGCTAGGAGAGGGTTGTGTGCTGAAACGGTGGCATAAGAGCTGGCATGAGAATTTTGGCTGCGAGCCTTCTTTTTCTTTGTCTTCCACTCCATGGGCTCTCCATTTAGGCTTTCACATTTTCGCTCTTAAGCTCACTAGAAAGAACCATATTCTTGTCGCGAATAATCACTGATTTTGGCCTAGGGTTAATTGGGTGTTACCGTCTGTTCTGTCCACGTTAAATTCTGGTCCACACAGTCTCCTTCCTTGAACACCCCTGCTCTAACCCAGTCCCAGTCCCCCTTACACTCGTGCCAAAACGTCGTTTACTGTATACTTTTCCTCTTCGTCTGTCCTTAAAAGCCCCTCTGCTCTTCATCGTTGAACGAAACATCGCCAAACTCCCAGCACCCCAAGTGGTCGCTCTTCGCCTGCTTCTGGGCCACAAGCAACTCACTCACGATACCGGCTCCAGTCGTGCCCTCAACAATGCCCCATCCCTCGCTGACCATCTGCTTGTTAATGGTGTAAGACGGGTCCTTGATCGACGCCTCGGAATCGTACAACACCACATCGAACTCCACACCGGGAGCCGTAGAGGGAATGGCACTGATCACAAGCTTCTTGTCCAAAATCAAGTCCTCGAGGGCGTACAACGCCTCCGTCAAGTAGTCAGTAGGCTTGTTGGGCGGAAGTCTCACATGCTGCAAGCGAGCAGTGTGGGCAAACGGAGCGTACGCAGCCAAGCTGAACTTCGTAGGCAACCCACGCAAGGACGAAAGCGCTACCTTGTCGAAGTTGCCAAAATCAACATGCTTAACCTCGTATTTGTTCGAGGCACGGTCGAAGTTGGTCACTCTGGCACGGTAGTACTTTCCGTTCTCGCTGAACTTGGCACTTACAAGCTCGCCCCTTTTGGGGGCTTTGGCCAAGTTGTAGGGCAAGTCGGCGGAGGCACTACTGCTGCTCACAACCTGTGCATGGAACTTGTTGAACTCCAGCTTGAAGCCCGTAAAGAGGTTGCTGGCGTCAACCTGGTGGTACGAAATAACACCGGCTTTGTCGATGTCAGTGACCTCAATGTCAAAAAACTTGGGCTTCGCTGCCTCCACCAGTAACTGGGCCATTTTCTGGGTGTTTGCGTCCAACTCTCTCTGAACAGCCGCCTCGTCGTAGTCGGCCCAAATGCCCTTTTTGCCGGCCTTAGCGGCGTCCTCACTCTTGGTGAAGTCGGAGCTGAATATGTTGGAGCCAACCGCAATCTCGTGGATGCTGGTGTATCCGGCCTCCAACAACTGGGTCTGAACAGGCAACAACGCCTTGGAGTTGGCGTATAAGTTTCCGATGAATCCGCCCACCTTATCGGTGTCGTAGACCTCAAACTCCACGTTGCGCTGCAAGAAGCGCTTGTTCATGTATTTGAGGCCATCCTCGCTCTTGCGTGAGTTCGACAAGCCGCCGAGAATAAGCGTCAACTTCAAGCCCTCCTTGGGGTTGAAGAGCTTGACTCTGTTGACGGAGGAGACAAACTCTACGAAAAAGCCACCAGAAATTCTGCCCTTCTGCTGGAACCCGTTGAAAAAGGTCTTGGCCTTGGAGGCGTTCTCTGAGGCGTCCACAATTCTGGTGCCCACCGTCAAGATCTTGTTGATGTCGCCGCTGAACCAAATGCCCTTCTTAGCGGCCTTCTTCTGCTCCTCTTCCAACTCAAGCAATTTGTCCCAGTTCAGCGAGCGCTCTCCAGAGGTGGCCTTGTTGTGTCTGATGATTGTCGCAAAACCGTTACTCACAATGAGCTCGGACAAGTCGATGGCTCCATTGAGCTTCACGCTGACGAGGAATCTAGCCTCCAAACCGAGGCTCTCGTTGGCGTTTCTGAAGCCGTCAACAAACACGCTGACAGTCTTGCCAATGGCCTCTTTTCTGACGAACTCGCGAGCGGTATTCACAAGAGCCTGCTGCTGGGCCCCGCCAGAAGTGACAGTGGAATCGTTGGGTCTGGGAGCACGCAACGAGGCCAACTGAACGGTGATTTCCTCATCGTTGGCCAAACGTAATACTAAAGTATCCGCATTCACCACCTTGGCCACAGTAACGCCTTCTACTGTAGCACCGGGCCTCAAAGCCTTCCTAGAAGAAGTGGAGGCAGCATCTGGAGTAGCAGGCTTCGTGTGCGTGGCAAACAAACCTCTTCCCAAAGCCTTGGCAGTCTGCTCGGCCTTTCTGTATCTTCCCATGGTGGAGGAGCCCACTAAGGTAGACTGCCAATCCACGATTTCTGCGAATCCGTTCTCCAACAACTTCTCATGGATATCGTTTCCTGAGGGGTGCTCAATAATGGCCAATGGGACGCCGGTCTGGCTCTTTCCAATGATTCTGACTGCCACCTGTGTCTTGGTCAATAAACGGTCCTCCACGAATTGCTTCGCCTGAAAAGCCATCTTCTGCTGCGATGGCTCATCAGTGCGGGGGGCACGAAGACCAGCCAATAACACGGGACCAGAGAAGTGCTCTTTTTCACTGATCAACACCCGCACAACTATACGGTCCCCGCTGATAACCTTCTCCACAATGGTGGGGAGAGGCTTCTTCTGTGAAAGCTCAATGGTGGCGTCGTCAAGGGGAACGAGCGTGGGCTCGGCAGGTTCGTCCCAGACACCCACCCGCTCCTTTCTGGCCCTGGCTTCGATTTCAGCAAGAGACTCGGTGTACTCCGAATCCTCGTTGTTGTCCTTCAACTTGACCCAGCCCTTCTGTAAGGCGAACTCCACAAGGGAAGAGAAAACAGGCGCTTGCAAATCACCAAACTCTCTTCCAGAGGGAGCCTTATACAGAACCTTGAACTTGAGCTCCTTTCCAATCAACAACTGTCTCAATGCCTCTCTGGCCTCAAAAGACTCGCCTCGCACATAGGAGAGGGTGAGTAACCTTTCGGGCGCTGGCACCTGGTTGGATTTCGCAGGCACAAGCACAAATGTGTCGGCACTCAACACGTTCTTGACCTTTGCGGAGAATAACTGGGACATTTTGGGCTGCGTAAAATGCAGTTGGTGGAGTGGTGGAGTGGTCGAGCTGATCTGTCGAGCGATTTTTCAGACGTGGCCAGTGCGAACGCGGGGGAGCGAGAGAATGCGAAAAGGCACAGTAGCGGCCTTGAGGTCTAAAATGAGAGCATGTACAACCCATTGTGGGCTATACTGAGCCCTCATGGGTATTCTACGTGCTGGCAATGTCTGGGGAGTACTTCTTGGTCGCCTTTTGGGCGTAGTCCTGGTTCTCGGAGATCCCCAGTGGTGCTTTTCGCAGTCCGAATTCCCGCTAATTTCGGTGCGGCGGGGAAATGGTCGCTAATTCGCGCCACTTATTCAAAAACCGTCGGTAAATATGCCGCTATTTTGGAAGTTCGGGCATTTTTCCCGCTATTCTTCCTCTCTGCGAAGAAAGCTCTCACGCGATCATTTTTCAGGCCCGTTTTGCAATTTTGATGGCATACCCGTCTTGTGCACGCCAATGGCATTTCCGTGAGTCACCAAAGTACTCCATTTCTGCTCCACATACCCTGCACTCATTCCCATAGCCACCTGTGTCGTTGTTGCATCGTCATCTCTTGCATCGCACCACCACTCTCTCAGTCACGTGTCCCTTAATGTCTCATGATCTTGCACAAAACGGCCTGCGATAAAGGTTCGATCGGCTTCCATATTTCACCACCAAGCCCACGTCTTCCCCGGAGACAGCATACTTCTTCCTTCATAGCCCACCTGTGCCCTTTCTCTCCTTCATATACCTCGCTAGCTTACCGATTTCCCAAGCATGCCACCCCGCAGCACGGCCCAGAAACGGCTCTTAAAGGAATACCAGCAGCTCGCCAGAGACCCTCCTCCGGGGATAGTGGCCGGCCCCGTTTCCGAGGACGATCTTTTTCGTTGGGAGTGTCTTCTTGAGGGCCCCCTGGACACGCCGTATGAAAATGGCGTTTTTCCGGCTTTGCTTACCTTCCCTTCAGAC
Source organism: Wilhelminamyces tanticharoeniae (assembly GCA_030558325.1). Classification (NCBI taxonomy): domain Eukaryota; kingdom Fungi; phylum Ascomycota; class Pichiomycetes; order Serinales; family Metschnikowiaceae; genus Wilhelminamyces; species Wilhelminamyces tanticharoeniae. The sequence goes on along the minus strand of JAJMSI010000003.1, from coordinate 556,881 downwards.
TACCCCTTGAGCCCCCCCTCTCTCAAGTTTGATCCCCCTTTGTTGCATCCCAACATCTACGCAGACGGAAACGTGTGCATTCTGATTCTCCACCCGCCAGGAGAGGATCCAAACCAGTACGAGCGCCCCGAGGAGCGCTGGTCGCCGGTCCAGAGCATCGAGAAGATCTTGTTGAGTGTGATGCTGATGTTGGCCGAGCCCAATCCCGAAAGCGGTGCCAACATCGACGCCTGCAAACTCTGGAGAGACAACCGCGAGGAATACGATAGACGCATCCGGGCTCACGTCAGAAAGACCTTGGGTTTGTGAGAAGTTGGGCGTAGCCTAGCTGAGGGATGCCTACGAAGGAGAAAGCAAGAGAGAAGGGAATAGAGCAGACGCCGATAGGCTTCTTTAGCCTGTTTCGGACTACGTCTGGTATCCACCAGCCTAATACATAGAATGCATACAGCGAAAAACTGCGAATCTACACATGGCCCCTCCAGACTACACGGAAATATGTGTTGTAGGGGCGGGCGTGGCGGGCCTCGGTGCGGCCAGCCACCTTGTAAACGCCCCTGGTACGCCCTTTAATTGCAAAAATGTGCTTGTTCTCGAAGCACAGGACAGAATTGGAGGAAGAATCCTAACCGACCGAACAAGCTCCAAATTGGGCCTTTCCTACGATTTGGGGGCTGCCTGGTTCCACGACTCGCTCACTAATAGCGTCTTGCAGCGTCTAATAGAGGAGGCGTCCTTCTCTGTGCCAAAAGATGGCTATTTCGACGATAAGGACGAGCGAGTATACGGCTCCGAAGGCGAGATTGACGTGGTGGGCCTCAAGCTCAACAGAATGCTCGAGGATTTCGAGCGGTACATCGACATCCACTACTTTGACTCCTTGGAAACACCTGATATACTGCTCAGGGAGATGGCAGACGTTTTTGTGGCCAAATACAGTGCCCTTTTGACGGACGTCCAGAAGAAGTACTGTGGGCGCATGGCACGCTATCTCGAAACGTGGTACGGTATCTCGCACGACGATATCTCTGCCAAATACGCCAGTATGGACCACGAGGGTCGAAACCTTCACAATAAGCAGGGTTACGACCGGGTGATAGAAACGTTGGCAAAAAATGCAAATGTCGTGCTCCACCAGCAGGTCTCCCATATCAAGAGAAACAACAGCGATAACGAGTACAACATCCGCGTAGAGACCTCTCAGGGGAAGGTGATCTACTGCAACTACGTGATCGTGGCCGTTCCCCAGAGTATCCTCCAGTTGCCGGTCGGCCACCCGTATGGGATCACGTGGACGCCAGCGTTACCGCTCAACATTCAGGAGGCCCTCAGAACCATCCATTTTGGGGCATTGGGCAAGGTCATATTCGAATTCGAGTCTATTTGGTGGGACAGTTCGGAGGACCGATTCTTGATATTGGGAGACGAAATATCGGGGGATTCGAGCAAAAAGCTCAGTGCACGCCCCGATCTGTTCTCATACCCGGCCTATATCGTCAACTATTCGGCGGTGAAGGGCATAGCGCATTCCGGGAGCCTCGTCATTCTCACACAGAACCCTTTGACCGAATATCTTGAGTCTCACCCACATGAAGCGTGGGCCTACTTCAAGCCCATGGTGTCGAAATTTGCCAAAAATTCTGTACCTGAGCCCATCAACACAATTACCACGCTGTGGACGCAGAATCCGCACGTTCGTGGCTCGTACCTGGCCCTTCACACGGGAGACGATCCTTCAGACCTCATTTTGCAGCTTTCTGGCCAGTCCCCCACCAGTTTGGGGGCCTCCAGGGTGCGTTTTGCGGGAGAGCATACCATTCTGGACGGTTCTGGGTGCGTCCATGGCGCCTACAATAGCGGAATAAGAGAGGCCGAGTGGATCTTAAACCACGCTAAGTAGGCAGATGGTGGTGGTCACGTGATCGGTAGGTCGCATCGAGCAAAAAATTTGAGGGCGAAAGATGGAGCAAGAAACCACCAAAATGGCTACCAAATTTGACGCCGAAACTGCCGACAACTTGGAGGACATCGAGAAGCAGTTCGCCGTCAAGGCTGTTATGCAGGCTGAGACCTATTTCGGGCTTCTCGAGAAAATTCCCGGGTCCAAATTGAAGCTCACCAAGTTTGACGACGACATTTTGACTCAGTTCCTCGAGGACTTTCCCGAGTACAAGGACCCTGCCAAAGTGGCTGCTGTGAACGAGGAGGAGCTCAAGAGTGCCGTCGGCAAGACGAGATGGAGAGAGTTCTGCGAGAAGTTCAAGGACATTGAGGACTACAACTTTGGCACTTTGTTGAGAACCAAGGCCAACGAGGAATACTCTCAGGACGGCACCATTTTCGTGGTGAGAATCCAGTTCTATGCCATCGAGATTGCAAGAAACCGGTACGGTTTGAACGACTGGGTCTCCAAGAAGTAGGAAAGGTGTTCTAGCAGGAGGCTAGCTGTATAGATAGTTACGAGAAGGGAATATAGGAGAGAGAAGCATACGAGTGAGATGTAGTAAGACAACGGCGAGGAGAGCAAAGTGAAGAGAAGATTGGGAGGGCGAGGTAGTGAGAGACAGTATTAACGGGATTATAGGAGAAAAGTTCACCTGGATAGGTGGCAAGAAATATAAGTGAGAAATTTAGGGAGAGAATTTAGGGAGAGAATTTAGGGAGAATTTAGGGAGAGAATTTAGGAAAAGGATTTAGGGAGAGAATTTAGGTAGAAAATTTAGGGAGGAGGCAGAAAATTTAGGGAGAAAATTCCGGGAGAAATACTGTGCGACGTCAGAGTATAAGAGACAAGGGCAAAAAAATAAGGGTGTACGCCCAGATGAATGCTTATGTATCTCTTTTACGATTTACATGTAAGCAACAAGTTCTCGACCCCCTTTCTTTCTCCCATGGTACTCGTGGGCATACTTCACAGTAGCACAGATAGCACCAGGCCCATTCGCGCTTTTCCACTGCTTCCTCTTATCGGGTCTTTTTTCACACCGCGAAAACAACCGACCACACGATCCACCAGACCCTCTTTCCCATGAGCAAAAACGGAGGTCTGTCGGCGCTGTGGCAGGCCCAGCAGCCACAACAGCAGGGCACGCTGCCCAATCAGCCGCTTGCCAACTACACTCTTCCTGGCGTGATCAACTACCTTACATCTGAATTCACCAACCTCGAGCGGTTCAAGATCATGGCCAATTTGGAGAAACAGGAGATGAAATACAAGGTTGTGCAGCTCCAGAGCGAGCTCAATGCCCTCAAGTTCATCAGTGACAAACAAGAGACGCGTATCCGCGAGCTCGAGGCGGAAAACGCCTCCTTGAAAAACGCCCATCCAGGCGAGTCCTCTGCTCCTCAGAACAGCCCAGAGGATGTTACTATTCCTGAAATCGACTTGCTGGTAATCAAGAAAGCGCGGTTCCAGTTGACGAAGTCCATGCGGGAGGTTATTCAGTTGTTGAAAACGCCCTCGGCGACCAACTCCAACTTTGCCAATCTCCCTGATCCCAGCCAGCCGCTGGCCTATAACGAGTACGACGAATTGTTTAGCAAAGACGACTTCGTTTTTGACACTCATCTGCGGCGCTCGTCACTGACGAAAAACGAAAAACGCACTCCTGGCCCCGTTCTGTCGGTGTTTCTGGGCTACTTGAGCGACGACTCCAAGGACAAGGAGTACATCCAGGAGGCCATCAACGACGTGGCCCGCGGCACCCCGTCAGACACTAAAGACGACCTCGTCATATCCTCTTTGGACGCCCAGGCTGAAAGCGACGCGGAAACCGTCATCGAGGACCTTCCTGAACCCTCGGAAACCGCCCCTGAGGCCCCCAAAAAGGCCAAAATCTCATTCGACCCCGTGGACGTCTCCCGTCTCTCGCCCGAAGCAAAGGACCTCACGATGAGCTCGCCAGCTCCAACGACACACCGTGTTTTTTGCGACAACGGCTTCATTGTGTCCGCCAGCACCGCCGACAAGGGCATAGAGATTGCGGTCAAAACAGAGAGTTTCGAATTTCTGGGCCAGTTGGCAATCAGTCTCGACGATGTCGTGGGAATATATCCCTTGGGAACCAGTGTAACTACGCAAATTTTGGTCATTTTGCGAGCCGACGTTGAGCTCCATACGTTCCACGAGGGACGCAAAACACACCAGTCGCTTATTAAGGGAACCGACATCTCGGGCTTTTTGACAAAAACTGCACTCGTTGAGTTTTCTGGGAAATCTAAAGGCACAGTATCAAGTTACGGCTTGCTGGTGGCCGGGATTAGCACAGAGAACAAGCCCTACATCCGTGTTTTCGAGATCGGGCTCCGCCAGACTGGCGAATCCACTGTCCATGAGTTAGCGCTGTTCAACTCAAGCTTTTTCAAGACCACAGGCGATGTCCACTCCATAAACTGGTACTTCGATAAGAGCGGCAACTCAAGTGCTCCCAAAGCGACCAAGAGCCCCCAGAAACGTGCTCAGTCTTCTCCAGACGCCGTGTTGGCGCTGTATGAGATCATAGTCCACGTTGGCTCGGCGGTGGTACGGACCAATATCGTCTCCAAAGCCAAGCTGGTGGTGCAGGAGGGAGTGCATAATGCTATTAGCGTTAGCGGCAGCTACTTCTTGTATGTGCGTGACAGCAGGCTAGTTTTGGGTGAGTTTGAGAAACAGTCCGTGGTAGAGAAGGAGGCTGGTGCGGAGGGCGCACTATACGCCCTTGTGCAGGCGGGGGACGAGAGCTACGTCTTAGTGTTGCAAAACGAGAAGTTGGTGGCCTACAACATAGCTTTGACCGAGATGCAGTCGCTGGTGGTGGAGCATGGAGACGCGTCAGTTCTTGCGCAGGTAGGCCAGCAGATTGTGGTTTGCGACGGCGACAAGGAGTACAGAGAATGTGATTTCTACAGCATCAGCAGCTTGGTGGGGGTATGAGAAGAGGATAAGTTGCATGGTGGAGGCTGCGGGAGCATTTCAGACCATTGGGGTGCTAGCTGGCAAGAAAATAGAAAGATTCGCAGCCTGGAAGTGTAGAGACTGGGTTTCAGTGTGCGTGTAAGGTGTGAGCCTCTGTGGGCGTGGAGATAGGGGTATGGATGTGGTTTTTAGGAATGTGTGTTCTTCAAAGAGTATCTTGAACTGCTTTTCTAGGTGTATAGTTGTGGAAACTCACCTATGATTTTCGCAATTTTGCAGAAACTATCAGTTTTTCCGCTAAAAAGCCAAAAGTGAGGTGCTGAAAAGATACTCCAAAATGGAAGACCTCTAAATAAGGCTTTCTTGCTCACCAGCAGAGGGGCCCCATAGTGAATTCTAGTTCTCTCACCAATGCAACCCAGGGACTCCGAACGGCCAACCCGTTGGATTTCCTTTCCTCCGTTTTTCTCATATTCCTCCGGCTGCGAACTGCGCCATTTAGACCCTGGCACGTGCACCTGGGAAAGGGCCCCAGACAACCCCTGGCCCAAAACGGCCATTTTCCGCCATTCTAGCGCTCCTAGGACCGTAGAACACCCCGTAGACCCCACAAACAGGCCCAATTCGCCCCACCGGCGTTATCTCCCGCTGGGCCTGTCGCACTGCGATGGCCAAAGGGAATTTTTCAGGAAAAATTTTAGCACTACTCTGCTCCATATTCCCATGTCCAAGCAACTGTTTGAAGACTTCTTGAAGCAGCAGGGCGCGCAGTCGCAGTCACAGGGCCTGCGTGGCGGTTTTGGTGCTGGGCGCGGTCGTGGTGGCTACAATGGTGGCTACGACAGGGGCCAGTACCAGAATTACCAGGGAGGCTACCAGAATTACCAGGGCGGCTACCAGAATTACCAGGGCGGCTACCAGAATTACCAGGGCGGCTACCAGAATTACCAGGGCGGCTACCAGAACTACCAGGGCGGCTACCAGAACTACCAGGACTCCTTCAACAGCACCCCCTACGATTCCATGCCCACCTCGGGAACGGCCACTCCAACCACTCCCAACGCCAACCTGTCTACTGCGTCCCTTTCGTCGCTCAACACAGCGTTGAACAAGCTCAACGTGGCAGACTCGCCCATTCTGGGCCACTTGGCTGCTCTCAACGGTGCGGGCAAAATCGCCGACGTCAGACCCGAGGTTGAGGCCATCGTGGGTCTTCTCACCGAGGGCCTGCTCTCGGTGATCTCCGAGTGGAAGCTCCAGGAGACCCTCCGGTCGTTGACCAAGCCCAAGAACGCGCCTGTGGTGCGTGAACTGGCGCTTCTTATCATCCAGCAGTTGGCGGTCAAGGTGCTGGGCCAGACCCCTTCCGAGGCTTATTTGTTGCCCTTCTTCCTGGTCGCCTACGACATGTACGCTGACAAGGACAAGAACGTGGTCAAGGCTTCCAGGGCTGCGGTGGATGCCTTGTACGGCGCTTTCCCCGTGGAAGCTTTGGGCTCCGTGGTGATGGACGAGTTGTTGGCGTACGGAAAGTCGCTGGCCAAGTGGCCCTCCAAAGTGGCCTGTTTGGGCACCTTCGAGCGTCTTGTGGAGGATGTCCCTGCGGACCTCCTCGAGTTGCGTTTCGTGGACGCCGTGCCCGTGTTGACGGACTTGTCCACAGACTTCAAGCCCGAGTTGGCCAAGCTGGGCTTGCACACCTTGAACAGATTCGTCAAGGTTTTGGACAACTTGGACTTGCAGAACAAGTACGATTTGATCGTGGACACCTTGGCCGACCCCAGGAAGGTGCCTGAGTGCATCCGCAACCTTTCGTCTGTGACGTTTGTGGCTGAGGTCACGGAGCCTGCATTGGCGCTCTTGGTGCCCATTTTGGACAAGTCCTTGAAGATGTCCTCCTCCTCCAACGACCAGTTGCGTCAGACCGTGACTGTGACCGAGAACTTGACGCGGTTGGTCAACAACAAGCGCGAAATCGAAGTTTACATCCCCATTCTCTTGCCGGGCGTGCAGAAGGTGGTCAACAACGCCTCGTTGCCGGAGGTGCGTGAGTTGGGTGCGAAGGCCCAGGCGGTTTTGCAGGACGCTGAGAACGAGCAGTCCGATGGAAAGTTCCACGGCCGCTTGGACACTGCTCGTGCTCGCGCCTTTCTCTCTGAGGGTCTTTCTGAGCACGTGCTGCCCGTGGCTACCAAGTTGCTTGCTGACGAGACCACGGCTGCGTACTTGGCGAGAGTCTTACAGTCGGACGCCAACGTCAATGACTGGAAGCGTTTGCGCGAGTACCTCGATATGGTGGTTTCCGACGACGAGTTGCGCGAGAAGTACGTGGACGAGGTGGTGTCCAACTTGCGTGATTTGTACACCAGCGAGGACACCAGAGAGTACGACGACGACGATGGTGCGGTGGAGATCGTCAACGCGGACTTCTCGTTGGCGTACGGCCTGCGTATGTTGCTCAACAAGACCACGTTGCGCTTGTTGAAGGGCCACCGTTACGGCTTATGCGGCAGAAACGGTGCCGGTAAGTCGACCTTGATGAGGGCCATTTCCAAGGGCCAGTTGGAGGGCTTCCCCACTGCGGACCAGTTGAAGACCTGCTTCGTGGAGCACAAACTCCAGGGCCTGGAGGCCGACATGGACTTGGTCAGCTTTATCGCCTCCGACCCCGAGTTGGCTGGTGTGGGCCGTGCTGAGATTTCGAAGGCATTGTCCTCGGTGGGCTTTCCTGACGAAAGAATCGAGCAGCAGGTGGGCTCTCTTTCGGGAGGCTGGAAGATGAAGCTCGAGCTCGCAAGAGCCATGTTGATGAAGGCCGATGTGTTGTTGTTGGACGAGCCCACTAACCACTTGGACGTGACCAACGTCAAGTGGCTCCAGGACTACTTGGTGGAGAACACCGAAATCACGTCCTTGATCGTTTCGCATGATTCCGGCTTCTTGGATGCGGTCTGCACCGACATCATCCACTACGAGAACAAGAAGTTGGCCTACTACAAGGGCAATCTCCTGGAGTTTGTCAAGGTCAAGCCCGAGGGCAAGTCGTACTACACTTTGACAGACTCGAACGTCAAAATGGCGTTCCCGCCGCCCGGAATCTTGACTGGTGTCAAGTCCAACACCAGGGCGGTGGCGCGTATGACCAACGTGACGTTCTCGTATCCTGGAGCTGCCAAGCCCTCTTTGCTGAACGTTTCCTGCTCGCTTTCGTTGTCCTCTAGAGTTGCAATTTTGGGCCCCAACGGTGCTGGAAAGTCCACCTTGATCAAGTTGTTGACAGCGGAGTTGATGCCCAACGAGGGTAAGGTCGAGAAGCACCCCAACTTGCGTATTGGCTATATTGCCCAGCACGCCTTGCAGCATGTGGAGCAGCACAAGGAGAAGACCGCTAACCAGTACCTCCAGTGGAGATACCGTTTCGGTGACGACCGTGAGGTGTTGCTCAAGGAGTCTAGAAAGATCTCGGCTGAGGAGAAGGAGCAGATGGACAAGCAGATCGACATCGACGACGGAAGAGGTCCCCGTGCGATAGAGGCTATTGTGGGAAGACAGAAATTGAAGAAGTCGTTCCAATACGAGGTCAAGTGGAAGTTCTGGTTGCCCAAATACAACTCGTGGGTACCCAAGGAGACGTTGCTCGAGCATGGCTTTGACAAGTTGTTGCAGAAGTTCGATGACCACGAGGCGTCCAGAGAGGGTTTGGGGTACAGAGACTTGACACCATCGGTTATCAGAAAGCACTTCGAGGACGTTGGTTTAGACGGCGATATTGCCGACCACACGCCCATGGGCTCTCTTTCCGGAGGCCAGTTGGTCAAGGTGGTGATTGCCGGTGCCATGTGGAACAACCCTCACTTGTTGGTTCTTGACGAGCCCACCAATTACTTGGACAGAGACTCCTTGGGTGGTTTGGCCATTGCAATCAGGGACTGGACCGGAGGTGTGGTGATGATTTCGCACAACAACGAGTTCGTGGGCGCCTTGTGTCCCGAGCAATGGCACGTGGAAAACGGAGCTGTCGTTCAGAAGGGCAATGCAGCTGTTGATAGCGCGCGCTTTGCAGACGGTGTTGAGAGCAAGGAGGGCTCGCCTGCTCCTTCAGGACCACCTGCTAAGAAGCGCGCTGATGACGATGACTCTCCGGCCGATATCAAGGTCAGAACCCGCAAAAAGAAGATGACCAGAAACGAGAAGAAGCTCCAGGCCGAGAGAAGACGTTTGCGCTACATCGAGTGGTTGAGCTCCCCCAAGGGCACTCCTAAATTCCCCGACACTGACGACGAGGAAGAAGACTAGCTTACCTACATATGTACACTAATAGAAGCGCAGTTAATGGAAAAGAAGGCTGAAATTTGCAGACGTGAGAAATCACCAAAAGTCGTGCCTCAACCGTCGCACCCTATGAATTGGAAACACTTCTCAGTGGCGACTCCACAGCACACGACACTATGGCCGACAGATACTCTTTTTCGTTGACCACATTCTCCCCGAGGTACGTAGCCTTTTCTGAAGACACTTGGACCCGCATTGGTCCTTTTTGCGGCTCCAAAAGGCCGTTTTTGGGCCAGATACGCAGCCCATACGAACGCCTCTCCTCCACACAACACTTGCCAAATACATACTAACGCCGCAGCGGGAAGTTGGTACAGATAGAATACGCACTCAATGCTGTCAAGCAGGGTGTTACCACCATCGGCATAAAATCCGCCAATGGCGTGGTAATTGCCACCGAGCGGAAGGCCACCAGTAACCTCCTCAAAAACAACTCACAGACCAAGGTCGAGCTCATCACGCCCGATATCGGCATGTCGTACTCAGGAATGGGTCCGGATTTCCGTGTGCTTGTCGACAAGGCCCGTAAGTTGGCCCACACGAACTACAAGCGCATCTACAACGAATATCCGCCTGTTAAGATCTTGGTACAGGAGCTTGCTAAGGTGATGCAGGAGTCCACGCAGTCGGGTGGTATCAGACCCTTTGGCGTGTCTTTATTGGTGGGCGGCTACGATCACCACTCGGACTCGTTCCAGTTGTACCAAGTCGATCCTTCCGGCAGTTACTTCCCGTGGAAGGCCACGGCTATTGGCAAGACGTCAGTCTCGGCGAAGACGTTTTTGGAAAAGAGATGGAACGAGAACTTGGAGTTGGAGGACGCCATCCACGTGGCGTTGTTGGCTTTGAAGGAATCTGTCGACGGCGAGTTGACGGGAGAGAACTTGGACATTGCCGTGGTGAGCGACTCTCAGGAGCACATGTTGGGTTTCCAGGGAACCGACGTGCCGGGCCCGCGGTTCCGCAAATTGAGCGTGGAGGAGGTGAACGATCGTTTGGAGGCGTTGTAGAGAAATACAGAACAGGGAGGACACGAGGAAGAAGTAGAATGAAGCACTAAGTAAATGTCATTTAGTAGCAGTAAACTCGAGGTGAAGTAAACGAAGAGGGCATTTGGAGGAATTCGAAAATAAAAATATTTATGACAGCATTTCAGAGGCGACGGGGAGGGCCCAATAAAGCCCCTGGCCACTGTAGTCAGTGGTTTCTGTGCAGAAGGTCGGTCCCATATTGTCGTTATCGCTGATAGTATATGCAGGACCACATCTTCGCTAGTGCCAAAAAAATCTGCAGAGCATCGCATCGGCATTTGAGATTCAGAATACGACCATGGCGCAGCGGAAGGGCAGCAAGAAGAGAAGCTCCAAGAAGATTCTTGATGCTTTCCAAATAGCCGAGCGCGAAGAGGCACGCAAAAACGGAGAATCTGATGATTCTGGCTCCGAAGATGACCTCAAGGTTATAGACGGAGTAATGAATGCGCGCAAATTCACCAAGAACGGCGCCAATGACGAAAGCGACAGTGCCATGGAGGACGAAGAGCTTGACTCTGACGAGGCTCTTGGGTCGGACGACGACTACGACGTGCTCAACTCGAAGTTCTCGCAGACACTTCGCGACAAGAACAAGAAGCAGAAGCAGCGTGCTAAGCAGATCAAAAGAGGCGATTTGAACGAGGACGAGGCCTCTGAGGAGGATGAGGAGTACGATAGCATTGACGAGGAACAGTTGGTGACGCTTTCCGAGGCGTGGGACATGGACGAGCGTGACAAGAAGAAGCATGCTGGAGAAGACGTGGTTTTCAACGAGGAGTGGGAGAGCGAGGAGGAGAGCCAGAGCGAGAGTGAGAGTGAAAGCGACAGCGAGGTGGAAAGTGAGAGCGAGGAGGAGGACGTTTTCGACGTGGATGAGGACGAAAACGTGGACCTCTCGAACACAGTGTCGCACCTTACGTCGCAGCTCAAGAAGCCCGCGAGGGAACGCAGACAGTTGGTGACAGAGGCCATGGACGAGAACGAATACAATGTTCCTGCGGGCAACAACAAGCTCTCTCTCAACGACATGATAGCAGCCGTCGACCTGAGCATCTCCAAAGACGCCATCCTCATAGAAGAGCCCGAAATCGACGACGATGGCACCGAGAAGTCGCGGGCAATGGCTGTCCCGCTCCCCACACGCATCCAGCAGAGACACGACCGCGAGGCCGCCTACGAGATGACAAAGGAGGAGTTGAAGAAATGGAACGAGCCCATTCGCGAGAACCGCGATGCAGAGTACTTGCTGTTTCCTCTCAATGTCGAGGAGGCTGTTCAGGGCTCGGTTTCGTTGCAGACTGATGTGGAGCCGCAGACTGAGTTGGAGAAGCGCATCCATGGGCTTTTGGAGCAGTCCGCGTTGGTGGACGACCTGAAGGAGGCCACCTTCGAGCAGATAGCCACCGCCAAGCTCACCAAGGACGAGATGATGAAGCGCACTCACGAGCTTCGCCTCATGCGCGAGTTGATGTTCCGCGACGAGCAAAGGGCCAAGCGGATCAAAAAGATCAAGTCCAAGCTGTACCACAAGATCAAGAAGAGAGAGCGGATGAGAAACGAGGCTCTTGTGGAGGACTCTGAGGACGAGTCCGACCCTGAGGACCACGACATGAGGCGTGCACAGGAGCGTATGTCGTTGAAGCACAAGACTAACTCTGCGTGGGCCAAGCTGATGATCAAAAGCGGTCTTTCAAAGGATGCTTCCAACAGAGGCGAGCTCGAGGAGATGTTGCGCCAGGGCGAGCGTCTCAAGAGCAAACAGCTCGGCTACAAGGAAGGTGAGCAGAGCGATAACGGCGCCCTGGACATCGAGGAGGAGTACGCCAGGGATGCTCTGCGTGCTGAGAAAGACGAGCTGAACAGACTCAAGCTCGGAAAGGGCGTGCTCAACATGGAGTTCATGCGTTCCGCAGAGGAGCGCCAGAAAAAGGCCAATATGAGGGAGTTGGAGCAGCTCCGCAAGTTGGAGAGGGGCGAGGATTTGGACGACTTCAAGGAGGCCTCCTCTGCCGTCGATATCTCCAGAAACCAGGGCCGGAGGGTGTATACACCAGCAGCACAGTCCATGCAGGCTCTGGTGGACGCCATGAACGCGGACGTTCTTCAGGATGCGGAGGATAACGAGGCCAAGAGCTTGGACCGCAAGTTGAGCAAGAAATTTGCGGTGGTGGACAGACTCAAGGTGAGTGTCGAAGACAGCAGCGAGGAGGGGCAGGAAAAGGAGGATGTGGAGGAAGCAGAGGATGCCAAAAACCCCTGGTTAGCGGCCTCTGCGGGAAAGAAGTCGTCCAAGTTTTCCAGGGTAGACAAGAACTCCACCAAGCTCACCAAAGCTGCTGTGAAGGTGGCCAAAAGCAAGAAGAGAAGCTCCTCTGAAAGAGACGTGGACGATGACGCCTTTATCGACATGCTGGAGACCCTTGTTGTGGGCGGAGGCAGAAACCGCATGAATGACAGCGACGGAGACAGCGACGAGGATGAGGGTTCCTCTGGTAGCATGTTCCACCAGAAGTCGTTGATCAAGGAAGCTTTTGCCGGTGACAACGTGGTGGACGACTTTGAGAAGGAAAAACGCCAGATCATAATGGAGGAGGACGACAGAGAGGAGGACGTCACGTTGCCTGGCTGGGGCGACTGGGCAGGCGATGGGGCCAAGCCCAAGAAACGCAAGTTCACCGTCAAAATTGACGGTGTTATGCAGGCCGACAAGAGAAAGGATAAGAACTTGAAGAACGTCATCATCAACGAGAAGGTGAACAAGAAGAACCTCAAGTACCAGTCTGCGCTGGTGCCCTACCCCTACGAAAGCAGAGAGCAGTACGAGCGGGCGTTGAGGATGCCGGTGGGACAGGAATGGACGTCTAGAGAGACCCACCAGAAGTTGACCAAGCCGAGAATTTCGACGCAGCAGGGTGTGGTGATCGACCCGTTGAAGGCGCCCTTCAAATAGGGCGGTTGAGGTGCATTTAATGTATATTAGAATGAGAACAGGAGCATAAGGAATTGTAGGTGGAAAGTGCTTTGGCTGACTGGGAGCTGAAAAATGAGCATGAAATGAGCGATAGCAGCGTTTAGCAAAGTCTGAAATGGCATTCTGGGAGTAGGGAGTTGAGAAGCGTCTCTTTTTAGGAAGGCTGCAAAAGGGCATGCGTCTCTGGTGGATTGTGCTCACATGCAGGATGGAACTTTGCAGTCATTAAATAGCAGATGAAGGCTTCCCTTATGAGCGTACCATCTGCTAGCACTCTACATAGAGCCCAGAATACCTCACTTGAATATGGCAACTTTGCCGTTGTTGCTTGTCGGGTGCTTCTTCACTGCAAAGAACCTCGTACCGTCTTCCTATGCAGATACCGCGTGTATTTATATGCAGCCACACAAGAGCTGGTGCATTTGATGTACCAGAATACACCTGAAGAGCTCATCTAGCACAATTGCATTATTTTGCAATCTTCTAGCAACAACTTTCGATAGAAGGGGCATATAGCTCCTACTTCAGCGACATCATAATACCATTCACTCCAACAAAATTCCGTTTCTCTCGGCCCAAGCTCTGCCCGACAAGAAGATACCATGAGGATCGGTTTCCTTTCTGACCTTATTCCACCTGACCAAATTCTGGCCAAACCACTGCTTCATAACAGGGTTGAAGCCAATCATGGAATAGTGCTCCTTTCCACCAAACGCCAATTGCGACTTCAAGTCTTCCTGGGTGCGGTGGGCGCCAGGCAAGCCAATGAAGTTTTTGGCCCAATGCGGTCTTCCGCCAGCCTGCGACAAGATGTCCTCAAAAAGCTGGTACCACTTGTGCGTGTTCACATTCGTGCCAAAGGGCCTGTACATGGTGGCGTTGATGAATAAGGTCAATTGATCGTTGGTGACTTTCGTAAAGTCCTCCTTCCACTCCAAGTTGTACGAGGAGTTGTCCAAGAAAGGCGTGAAGTTGTTTCCCGGAACGGGGCCCGCACTCAATCTGTTTCTGGAAGAGAGCCACTCTTTGGAGGGGTACAAGGACTTGTTACCGTCCTCATCAACAAACGCGGTGTCTGAGTTTGTCATGTTAGCAGCTCTCACTTCAATCGGAGCATGGACGAAGAAGTCGCCAGTTTTTGCTGCGGCCTGAATCACGTTGTCGAGCTTGGTCAAGACATCAATTCCAGTGGTTAAAGGGGCGCTCCATTCGTTGACAAACTGCGAAAACAAGCAATTCATGTTCAAACCTTCCACGGAGTTCTGAACGGCGATACTACCCCTTCCAAGTGTCTCCACGTTACCATACTGCTGTCTGAAGACAAACTTTTCCACGTAGGGCGTCAATTTGGGACACAAGTGCACGGAGATCCACAAGAGCGACTCGTAGAAAAAGGCACCCATCGTCGTTCCATACCACGACGGTCTGGGGTCACTCAAAGGGTCATCTGACTTGGAAGCCCTCCAACAGACACATTTGGCGGAGTAAGGGAACCACCACACACGGATGAACTCTGAGTCCAACCAGATGGTGTCCCATGACTTCAATAGGGTCGAGAACAGAATGATCTCTTGCTTGGACTTGATGGTGTATTTGGGGACGGTTCTCAAGGTGACCTGAGTGATAATTCCGATCTTGCCCAACGACAAGAGGGCTGCGCGGAACAAGTCCTCGTTTTCGACAGAGGAGCAGGTGATGAGTTTTCCCTCGCTGTTCAAGATCTGGATTGAAACAACCTGCTGTGAGACCAACCCATGGTACTGCGTAGAGCCGTGGGTTCCTGTGGAAATCAAGCCCGCAATGGACTGGTCGCTGATGGAGCCGAGGTTCTGGATGGCCAACGAGTTCTTCTTCAAGTACTCGTTAAGCTGGTAGACCCTAATTCCCGCCTCGACAGTCAAATCCACGAACTTCAACTCGGGGTCTTGGGGGTTGGTGGCGGAGGGGCCGAAGAAGGGCTCCTCCAGCAAAACCGCATCGAACTTGTCCAAATTGCAGAGCCACTCGTTGGTCATGGTCAAGTCACTGGGCGAGTGGCCGGAGCCCACGGTCATGATGGTTTTTCCGAGTCTCCGGGCCTGGTGAATAAGCTCGGTGATCTGCTCCAAAGAGGAGGGCTGGAAAATGGCCTGTGGTCGGCATTGGAAGGTGCCCGCCCACGTTCTGTGGACGAGCTTGGTGGTGAGAAACGGCTTGACGGATTCCGGTACGTCTGCGAGCGGCATGTGGAACTGGGGGAGTGTGAAGGTGAGATTTGGTGGCAATTGTGAGAAGTCCGATCGGTACCGCGAAAGAGGCCAATAGTAGGAGGAAGAGAAGCGGAGGATGAGCAGAAAGAGGTCAAAAATGGGGTCAAAGGCAGGCGTAGACTCGACAGTAGCGTGGAACGGCGCACTGGGTCGTTGGCCTTTATTCTACGTGTACGTCCGTCCTGGTGAGCTACTGTGTCAAGTGAAGGAAGACCAAGCCATAGCAGGCCCATCGTAGAGGGAGCCCCAGGCGTGCTGGGTGTGCTACTTGCAGCCCTGAGGACACATATAGAGCTGCGTATCTCCATATGTGAGCTCCTGCCTGAAGCCTGTCTCTCTGCACTGATACCGGCCCCTTACTCTGACATACCAACCGTTCAGTCAAACTCTCTCCGGGCAGGCCAGTACCTCAGCTTTACGAGCCCCTGTGGCATCGCAGAACCTGCCCCTCCCCTTCTATGGCCTTCCATCTTCTTCTCTCCCCTTCCATGTCTCTGGCCTTCTTTTCGCTCACCCCCTCAACAGCCTCTTATCTCTTCATCTCATCCTGCACCAAGGCCTTCCCCAGTGCCCCACCAAGCCGCCTCTCGTCTCTGCACAAGCCGCCGCAACGGCTTCGTTTTGCCTAAGTCCGAAAACTGCTATCCGTGTCCAGTTGCACCTTCCTACCAGCACATCCCGTCGTAACTACTAAGGTGCCATTAC
Source organism: Wilhelminamyces tanticharoeniae (assembly GCA_030558325.1). Lineage (NCBI taxonomy): Eukaryota > Fungi > Ascomycota > Pichiomycetes > Serinales > Metschnikowiaceae > Wilhelminamyces > Wilhelminamyces tanticharoeniae. Next base: position 540,693 of record JAJMSI010000003.1, on the reverse strand, counting down.
CAGAACTTTCCCACGTTTATAACAGTCGCCGTGAGTCCCCGCCTAAGCCTCGAATCGGCCTACTCCGATCTACTGCTCCGTCGCCACCACTACCAGGAGAAATCAAAGCTGGTGCTTCCACGCCGTCTCCCTCCCACAAGAGCCTCTCTGACCACTAAGGCTCCGTATACCCAGAAATTTCAGGACGCTTTTCTTGGGGCCTCTTCCTCAGTTTATTGTATTGTCGCATTCGCGATAACCTCCTACCACACCCTTTGTCCCCAATAACGTCCCCATGATCCTTCCCTCAGCACCCTGGGGCCAGGGATGGACGCTCACGGTACTTTCGTCGTGCCTATGCATTCTCGGGACGCTTGTCATCTACTTTGACGACCTCTACGTGCTCCTTTTGCCAAGTTCCATCACCTCCAAATACACCTTCCAGCTCCGCGAGAACTACACCTTTCTCAACGGCTCTCTCGCGTTCAGCGCGGGCTGCTTATTGTTCACGTCGCTCGCGCGCCTCCTTCCAGAGGCCGTGCTGCATTTGCTGGACTCGGACGAGGACACGCTGCTCAACGCCGTTTTGGTGTTCAGCTACATGTGCGGGATCCTCGTGTGTCTCGTTTTCAACGGTCTATTGCACCTCATCACCAGCGAGAGCGTCGTCCACTGTAGTCACGACGAGGAGGCCCACTCCCACAGCCACAACGCCTCCACTGAGCCCGCCAAATTCTCCGATGCGGGGCCTGCTCTGGACGATACAGAGGGCTCCGATGACCAGGACGTTTCCGAGGTCTCGGAATACCGTCCGACCGAACCCTCGCAGTCCCACCACCACAGCCAGTGGGACGCGGTCGCCACCGAGCTGACACCGCTCGTGGCCATGCAAAAACGCGAGTCTCGCCACTCGCTTCTCCACTACATCACTCCCCGCGAGGAGGCCGTGGGAGAATGCAAGGGCTACACCTCTGCAGAGCTCTGCTTGTTCAAATATGCCACCGACGAGGACCACCAGGGCGCAGAAGGGCACCAGAAACCGCTCCATTTCTGCGAAATCCCCGTTCTCTCGAACCCGCACGACGACATCCACTCCAGCCACGACATTCACCCGACTCACCTGAACCACACCCACAGCCACAACGAGGACCATCTGCACCACACGCAGGATCACCACCACCACGTGAACCTGCCGCTCTCGCGCTTGCTCTTGATCGGCATCCAGACCACCCTTGCCATCACCCTCCACAAGTTTCCCGAGGGCTTCATTACCTTCATCACCCTGGCCACTAACCCTGAGCTCGGAGTGCTGATTTTCTTGAGTCTTTTGATGCACAACTTCACCGAGGGCTTCTCCATGTGCTTGCCGTTGTTCTATCTGTTTCAAAGCTCCAGTCGCCACTGGGCCAAGTTCAAGGCCGTCACCATAAGTGCTGTATTGGGCGGACTTTCGCAGCCATTGGGAGCCTTGGCTGGATACGTCTTTTTGCGCTACAACAACCCGGGCAGCAACTACAAGGACGACGAGACTCTCGAGAGACTTGACTACATCTTCGGCATCACTTTGGCTGTCACCAGTGGCTTTTTGACGGTCATTGGTTTGTCCATGTACGGCTCGGCGGTGGCCTTTGGGGGCTCGCCTAATTTCGTGATGCTCTGGTGTATTGCCGGAATCGCCACCATTGGGCTTCTGACAGTCTTTGCTTCATCGGCATTGTGAAAGTGACCATCAACACAAATTGGCTTCTTTTACAAGCCATTGCTATCAGTGAATTCGGACAAAATGGAGTACATAAAGCATTTCAAATTAAAGGCATCTATGGAAAGTTTCAGACAGCTCAGAGAGTAGTGGTTTTTCAAACGAAAGGGGCTCTTAACTCGTTTCATTTAACAGCCATATTTAGGAAGACTAGACCCCATTTGTCATTGCAGGAAACTACGCAAGTTCTAAATTCAAAAGACCAATCATTTCTCTTCGACGTCAAGAGAGGCTTCCTACCTGGATTCGGAAAGGACTCATCCCAATAGTTAGCTGGTGACAGAAAAAGTCGTAGATATCAAATAGTGGGCCACGATATACACCCTGTATCATGCAACCGCCTGTCAAAATTGCACCCTTCGTTTCGGGAATTAATTGGGTTGGCACAGGTCGGAACTAACAGATTCTGACCTCTCAACATGACCACAGTGACAAGATCCGAGCACCGGTTTTGAATCTCTGCAATTTCCGACTGGTGGTCAATTCTGACCGCAATACTCCCGGCTCTTGTGGCCATCACCACATCATTGATATCCCGCCTAGGATTGCAGTTGTGACATGAAGTGTGTCGAAAAAAAGAGGGATGTGACACACGGCACCCATCGTAACAGGATATTTTCGGGATCACCGGTTTTCAATTCCGGTCGCCGACTTCCGGCCGTTTGACCAATTTCGTCCCATTTTGCCGCAAAAGGGTCTCTGAGTAGTAGCCCTACGAAAGCCCCATATCTGTAGGACGTTTTCTCCAGATATCTCCTCTATCTCGTCTTCATTTCTTCCCTCAACCTTTTTCCGTCTGTACGCCAAATCACGGAACTTCATTACCAGTCCTAATAATGCTGAGCATACATCCGTATGCAGCATACTGCAGCTCGACAGAAGGTGAAATAATCAACATCACCGCCATCTGCCGCCACCCACACCCCTAGAATTGCGCTATCTTCACGTGACACCTTCATCAAGACCCTAGCATGTCAGCCAAAAGTCCCCATAGCATACTAGCATAGTACGGGACGTCCTGCATTTATCCACCACATGCAGGCGTGTGCACGGGCCAGCAATTTTTCGAAACTAAGGGTCACTTTCTTCCACTACGCAGTTGAGCATTTTTGACGAGAACACCATCCCGCTAACCAGCAAAGTCCATTTCCCGCCAAATACATGTTGAGAAGTTCCCTATAACCCCCGCCTATGCCAGAACCCGCCATCATGTCGCACGAGTTACCATTACCTTTGCACCAGAAGAAGGCAGCCCAGGCTGCGCAGCATAAGCCTGCCAAAAACCAGGCTGCGAAGACAAACAAGCACAGGCCAGTTACTGTACCCGAGCGCCAGCTTCCCAGTGGCAAAAATGTGGATTTCGGACACGGAAACCGCAAGAAACACGACACGTTACCGGAGCCGACCCTTCCCAGTGGCGCAAAGCCCAACTTCTACAATGATCTGAAGAGCGAGACGCCGGAACACCCCAACACCAAGGCGCCTGTTTTGCCTAGTGGCGACAAGCCGAACTTCGGCAACAAGGGCCCCAAGAAGGGCAAGAAGGTGGCGGAAAAGGCGCCTGCGGAACCCAAGCAGAAAAGGCCCTCCAAGAAGGGAACCTCGGTGCCCGAAGAAACCTATGCTGGCTCATCGTTTCACTCGTCGCCCGCGGCGCTCAACTTGCCCAAGCCCACCTTCAAGACGTCGCCCAAGAGTGCTGCGACGGCCCCTGTGGGCCCCACTATGGCCGCTCTGCCCGGTATGACTCCTCCGCAGTTTCCCGCCACCGCGTACCCACCCGGATCCGGTATTCCTCCCAACGTCCCCCACCAGATGCCCCACCAGATGCCCCACCACAACAGCCAGGTGCAGCCTGGCTTCTCGTACCAGGTGACGCCGCAGGGCCACATCAACTACTCCTTTCCGCACGGTGCGCCGCCTGTGGGCTATCCGATGGTCACCAGCCATTACCAGTACCCCGGAGTGAACTATCCTCCTGCGCGGGGCCTCTACCCACCCCCTCCACAGCAGTTCCACGTCCCTCACGTGCAGGCTCCACAACAGCAGGCGTCGCAGGGCCAGAAGATCAGTTTCAACGACTTGCTTGGCTCGGCAAAGTAGATGCCAAACCTTTGTTTCTGGCCCATCTGCCCTCGTACGGGACCCGCTTTGCTTTTATTGTTCGATTTCACGCCCCAGGGTCCTTCCGCCTCGGTTGGAAGGCCCTCGGCGCTGTACATTACCTGCACACTGTGTAATTCTCTCACCTTTTTACCATGGGTGTTTCCCCGAAGCACCCGAGCCGTTTTTTTGGTCAGTTTTGGCCCCCGCCGTTTTTCTGACCTTTTTCGGCTGCTCTGCCAAGTCAGCACCCCTGGCGTGGCCCTGCGTCCGTATCTTCTATAGAATGTATATTGTCGCTAATCTCCGCAATCAGGGCTACTTGCCAGCAGCCACAGTGGTGGTTATTGGGGTCGTGCGCCCACCGCTCCGATCCCATGATATACACCATCGCTACTAGAGGCGTTTTCGCTGTTTGTTTTGCACAAAACCCCTTTCTGCGGCTCCCTTTTGGTACTTCTCTGCTAATCCGTGGTGTTTCACGCTTTAGACCCTGTTGTTGTGAGGATCGAGCACATACCCCTAGCATACCATGAACAGCAAGGAGGTCAGAATCACCGCCCTCTTGGTGCTAGACACCGTCTTCTTCCTTTTGGAGGCCATTATCGGCTACTCCGTCCACTCGTTGGCGCTTATTGCGGACTCCTTTCACATGCTTAACGACATCATCTCCCTAGTCATCGCCCTCTGGGCAGTTCGTGTGAAGAACACCAAGCCTGCTGACGGAAAGTACACCTATGGATGGCAGAGGGCTGAGATTTTGGGTGCGCTCATCAACGCTGTGTTCTTGCTTGCGTTGTGTTTCACCATTGTCATTGAGGCCATCCAGCGCTTCTTCGAGCCTGCGGAAATCAACAACCCCCAGCTCGTTTTGGTAGTTGGTGTCGCTGGTCTTATCTCGAACTTTGTGGGTTTGGCCTTGTTCCACGAGCACGGCCACTCGCACTCGCACGGTGGCTCGGGCCACTCCCACACCGATGCCGAGGTAGATGTCGACAGCAATTCCATCGGCCAGCTGAACAACGGGTCGTCGTCTGACTTTTCCGAGTTCTTCCCGGAAAACGTGGTCGAACGTTACGGAGAGCGCACTCCCTTGGTCTCCTCCGAGCAGCTGCACAGCCACTCTCACGGATCTGAGCCCCACAAGCCGCAGAAGAAGAACAAGTCCATGAACATGGAGGGCGTCTTCCTCCACGTTCTAGGCGACGCCTTGGGCAACGTCGGTGTTATCATCACTGCCATCTTCATCTGGAAGACCGACTACTCGTGGAGATTCCTTTCTGACCCGTTGGTTTCTTTGGTCATCACCGTGATCATCTTCTCTTCCGCATTGCCCTTGTGCCGCAAGTCGTCCAAGATCTTGCTACAGGCCACTCCGCCCAACGTCAACTCCAACCAGATTGTGGAACGCATCGTGGCGTTGCCGGCCATCAAGTCTGTACACGACTTCCACGTGTGGAACTTGAACGAGGAGATTTTGATTGCATCCTTGCACGTTCAGTTGTCGCCACAGTCGCCTGAGACCAAGGCAACGTACGAGACCCACATCAACAAAGACGAATTCGTCAACGCCGTGAGCCAAGTCAGAACCATCTTGCATGGCTTCGGTATCCACAGTGCCACTATCCAACCGGAGTTCTCCGCTGCTGAACACGAAGAGGAAAGAATGGCCTCCCAGACTTTAAACCGCAAGGTCAGCGCCTACGGTGCTACCAGCAAGCTCAACTGCTCTGCCGATGATGCTGCTGGCTGCGACAACGAGGTCTGCTTAAAGTAAACATGCTCCTCCTGCGGTTGCCTTTCTTTGAAGATAAATGAACGGTGACGCGGTGAGTGAAGGTTTTATGCTCAGTTTGGCTTAGAAACACTACATCTTGCAATTAATAGGTATAACATTAGATAAAGCGGTGTAAAGGAAAAACAAGCGATGAACAGACAGCTTTAAGAAGAGTAAAATGGGAGAAAAGCCTCTGAGAGGAAAGGCTTTCATTGCTATTACAAGGCATGGACAGGATGGGAAGGCCCTCTTGCCAAGGCTACAGGTGCAAAATGCACGTCAACGTACAGATATCGTAGATAGCCGGGTCAAGTCATCAAAGCGTCTCTGCATATGCTAGGCGGCTGTATTGAGTGAATGTGGGGTTTTGAGGCACATTGCGATCAGTGAAAAAGACCAGATGTTGCGATATGAGGAAGTTCCGCTGTATGTCTATAAGAGAGAGAACCTTGTATTGGTCGTGGGAGGAAAGCTGAAGGAGAGTCGAAGATGGAATATCAGGGGTTTTGCTGGAGTTTCTGCGCGGAAGTTAGGGTGTAGAGTTGCGCCAGTCAGTTGGTGTTTTGGGTCCATAAGTGAGTGATCGCCAGCTTTTAGAACGCGACCAATGAATATGTGTAGAAGGAACGGCTATTCAATAGCCAGATGGCTGATTGGCGTGTGGTTCCCTTATTGTTGGCATCCGTTTGACCCAACCAGCGCCCTGGCAAAGCCTGCTTAGTGGCGACCTCCAGCTGTCAATGTAGTCCGTATTGCATCCACCGATGACACACGCAACCGCTACCCATCTCACCTTATATTCACTTTTTGCAGTTGGTAAAGCTGCCCCAGTCCCCTCCGAAGAACATCTGCTGGACTTTTCAGCAATTTGCCACGTACCCTTCACGGTCCCTGAGCGCATGACTGCCTAAAAAGTACCATTCGGACAGTTCGATACAGGGTCTCACTTCTGCAGCTATGCCGTTGGTTTGCAGCTATGATCTGCGTTGAAGCTAGAGATGTGCCTTCTTGAGCATGTTGGCCCGAGTGGTTGCAAACTAAAATCTGCAAGAACAATCTTGGGTCGCAGACCCGCTTACTTCTCCGATTGGAGCATCCACCAGTGGGGATCTCAGGGCTGTGGGGAAGCACATATTGCCTGAAAGTCTTTAAATACACGCTCCTCCCTACGCTGTCTGTCGTTAAGATGTACTATACACTAACCCAATGAATATGCTACATTATGCTACAGTTGCTGTTTTTCTGTCTGGGACCGTACGGCCCCGCGGCCGCCAGCTGGCCCGTCATGATGCGTGTGAGCGGCGACTCCGGCCCTGCCCGGGTCTTAGTATGAGATGGTGGCGAGGGCGGCGTTTTGGACGAGGAAACCCGCTTCCCGCTGTGCTTGATCTTTTCGGTGTACTTGGGCGTATCGAAGGAGTTCAACAAATCGAACGCGTCGTCGTCAGAAGCAGTCTCGTTCAAGGAATCCACGTCGTCCAACGGAACGGGCTTAAGGGGGGAAAACGAGAGCGTGCAGACGGAGGCCAGGTCGTCGTTGGCCAGCAAGGAGAGCAGCAGCGACACCGTCAGCTGGTCGCCAAAAGAGGCCCTGTTTCCCGGACTGGAACCCGAGCGCGTGTGCGACGCGGCGATCTCCGCCCACGAGGGGTCTTTTCCTCTCTCCAAAACGATGCGGGCGAGACGGTTGTAGAAATCGATCCAGCAGATTTCCACGGCGGTGGAGAAGCGCGTGCGTCCGAGCATTTCCACCATAGTGGCCACCAAGCTCTCGCCCAAGATCACGTAGTGGGTTGCCGAGAAGCCCCACATCCGCGCGTTCGTCTTGCTGACTTTGGTTACCATATAGCTGACGGTGCCCGCACCAGAAGAGCCTATGGAAGAAAAAGTGGCGAGAACGAGGCCCACCAAGCCCACCATCTCGGTGATCTGGTAGGTGGTGGCCACCACGCGCATGTCGTCAAGGCCTATATCGGGGTCTGCTAGGACGGTGTCCCCGGAGGCGGTTCTCTGCTCAAACCTGCGGATGTTCCCACAGAGCTGGTAGTGGAAGTCAAATGACTGGACGTTGAGCGCGTCCCACGCTGTTCGGAGCCTATCGGCTTCCGCGGGTGCTAGAAGCCCCACGAGTTCGGGCATGGGCGCGATGTGTGCAGAATGGTGTGTAGCGAGGGCCTAGCCTCTGGTGGTGAATGGAGCTCGATAGAGCGAGTTGGAAGGACGATTTAATTAGCGCCTGGAGAGAAGCGGAGTACCGGCCTTTTCTCGCCAGTGCTGGCTTTGTTGTCGCTAGAGCCCAGAACAGGGAGGATGTCAGGTGCGTGGGGGCAGGCCGTGGGTATGCGATGCGAATCGCACGCTATATAAGGCCGTGCGGGCCCAGTTGGGGACCGTGGCTTTGTGCTTTTGTCCTTCGCATGGCCTATTGTGGGTACATGCGTCCGGGGAGAGGTGCATGGAGATTTACTGCGAGTTGCTGCGGCTCGCTAAATGTGCAGGCAGTGGGGGAGCGGAGTTTGGGCGAACCCGGGGCAAATGCGCCGAAAGGCGCGTGGAGACCGCCTATTTGGGGGCGGTTTCTGACCCAGATTTTGCGCTCCTGGCCGTGCGGGCAGCCGCTGTGCGCCAATGAAGGGCCTCCACCCCCGGACGTTGCGATGGTGCAGCAGGTTTTTTTCCGAATGCGGAAAGTTCGATCGCGAGTAGTATTTTCGCCAGCCTACACGCTCTAAGCTCGCCGATCGCCGCCAGGGGCCAGCACGGCGTTTCTGGGAATTTGCTACTGCGACCTGCTCCCAGGGTTCCCGGGAACAATGTCCCCCCTGGCCAGCATATGTCAGTGCACTAATCTGGCCAGCCGCAGACACCTGCCAAAACGAGCCCTGGGCTTCCCTTGGCCCGGACGTCAAAAATGGGACCCGTAGACGACCCGAGCGCGCCGTCGTTCCACAGTGGAACGCCCGCCCCTGAATAATTTGCTGGGCCCAAGCGAGCGGCATGGTTTTGAATGAATGCACTTGCTAATGGCCAGTGGCTATTGTGCTCGGCACGCTAATACCGCACGGGGCTATTGTGATCGGCGGGCTCCGCACAACAGTGGTCCGGTCTATAGAACGCCAAATACGAGGCTCTGAATAGCCCCGCCTTGGGCGGCTGCGAGAATTCGCTCCTTTTAGAGGGAACGGCTTGGCTACGCTGGGCGGGAATAGTGCGCCTGCGCTAGCGACAAATTTGCCGCCACTACGCGGAAATACGCCGGCGAGAAAACCGCCGCCCAAGGCGAAAATAAACGGGCCTCGCTAGCGGCAAATGGAAATCGCACCGGGCGATGCCCGCGAATTTGCCCCTGCCCCGCCTAAAATTGAAAACCCGCCCACGACTCCCACCACCGTGAGGGCCGGAGCACGTCACACCAACGTAATGGCTGGGCCACGTCACACTGACGTAGATGGCCAGGTCTCCACTACACCACCGTGAGGGCCCGGTCCCCACCACAACCGAGAAAACGCCCCTACCCCAGATACCACACAAACTCCACGCGACGTTTTGTTCCAAGCTCATTTTTCTCTCTACCGCGCATCCATTTTCCACTGTAGACTTCCCAACATTCTCTCCGCTCGACGCCACCCACGGCTTAGTCTCGGCCAATTGTATACATGAGGAGTGTGTGTGTATGCTGTCCCTGTATACTTCCACTGACGTGCAGGCCCTCATGCGGTGTATTTACGCTGTCCTGGAGACTTTGCATGTGCTGGGCCCCGGGTTTTTGCAATTTTCGCCCTTTCCGTGCAAAATTAACCCTTATCGTAGTTCGGCTTCTTCGGTTTATCACCACCTGGGCCATGCAGATAGTATATTTACGGCCTGCCCCGCATCGCATGCATAAGCGAGTGGGGACAGTTCTCTCGCACTGTGAATACGCGTTGTTGGCTAACAAGACGTGCGTGGCGCACATGCTAGTGTGAGACAATGTCCCAAACGCATGCCGCACTGGGATTGGTGTTGCTCACTGCTACATAGGGCAGCACTGCAGCATGGAACTGCCACGGGATTTGTTTGTTGACATGGTTTGGTACTACGTGGCGCACCATACCCTTGAGAGCGGATCCCCGAGCCAACGAGTCAGAGAAACATGGCCTAGCTGAGGAAGGGCACACTAAAGAAGCGCCCCGGGTCACCGGAACACGAAGGCTGTGAAAATGTCGTACAGGCCCTTTTTCAAACAGACTTCTGCACGGTCGTAGCCCTCTCTGTCCTTAGAGGCACAGTAGTGGGTAGTTGCTAGAGAGTACGGGCATCTCTAGGGAAGCGCATAGCGGTGTCGATAATCTGCTCCAGCCTATCTCGCTATAGAGCTTCCATTTCTGTCTAAAGACGTCTTCATTCTGCTACCTGACACTGGAGTTTCGTGCCCGAAGCACCCGAGTTCAACTTAAAGTGCACAGTTTCAGAAGCTTGCTTCTCCTTCCACTGTCTATTGGGGTGTGCGCGATATCAAAATAGCACAGATGCTACTGACCGAGCCCAATCTGGGATGAGGAACATAGTTCTCGTGCCCTAGAATCCAAAGAGTACTCCCTAGAGTCGCAGTATTTCATTCACACGCTTCCCGCGCCAAAGCAGGCGCACCAACTGCTTGCCAACCACATAACTAGCTGCCAGACACGACTGGTTGCCTGGCAGTTGAAGTCCTCGGCAGCTTCCCTGCCACAATCTTCCTTTTCGGCCTTTCCGCTGCCAGTATCCCTTTTTGGCCATCCTCCCACACGCACTGTCAAAATTCGCAACCATTCCACACCACCCCGTACTCACCATTTTCACACCGCAGACTACACTCGCTAAACCATTACATGCATTAGATATATATGCCCAAATGCGGTTCCTGAACCGCTAGACTCGGGTTTCTCCAGCTGTGGTCGATGTGGCGGGTCCGCACACAATCTTGCTGGTAGGCCTCCACTAAAAGCTACGTCCAACCTCCGTCTCCAAGAACTAAAAATGACTGGTTGCGCCACTAGCGAGCAAAGAGGGCGTACTGCAGCTTTCTGACGTTGTACTTGTTCTTGGTGCGGGTGTCGACGGTACGTCTGGTGTCCACCAGGGCCCTTCTCTTGGAGAAGAAGGAGAAGCCCAGCATGGACGATGACGACGTGTGCACGGACGCCAAGTCGCTGACCAGCGCGTTGGCAGCTCTTCTGGTCGACTTTGGCGCCTGGGCCGTCTTGGTGGCCGAGTATGGCGACGAGTACGAGCCGCTGTGGGACGGCGCGCACGAGGGGGTATAGGTCGAAGAAGCCGACGTCTTTCCGTCCGACGACGAGGACGAGAAGAGCAGGCTGAATCTTCTTCTGAGCGACTTCTTGCTCGCGGTGGACGCGGGCTTGGCAGGCGCCTTGGCGCTGGCCTTGGTCTCCTTCTCGGGGGCGAACGCGTTCAACATGTCGAAGCAGTCGTCGTCCGAGCTGGCAGCCGATACCAAGGTGGTGGTGCTCCCTCTGGCGGAGACGGGGACCGAGCGGGCGACGGGCGCAGCTGCGGGCATGGTGGGCCGCTTCATAAACACGTTCTCGGGCTCGTTGTAGCCCACCTCCTCCATCTCCTTCTTCAAGATGAAGGAGGAGCGCATGAACCCGAGCGAAACACGCTGCTGGGTGCTAGAGCTCAACTTCGAGAACGACGTCGTCGACGACGCGTACACCTTCTGGCCGTAGATTGGCTTGGGGATGCTGCCCTCGGACACCTGTCTGGTGTGGTTCATCTGCCACTTGTTGGCCACGGGCGAATGGGCAGAGGATTCGGTGCCCGAACTGATGGACGACTTGTAGTCGCTGTTGTGGAGCGATAACGTGTCCGCCTGCGAGGACGCCTCGTCTGTGGAGGACCTGTCGAGGGTCAGCTCGCCGCCCGCCTCGTAGCTAGAGTCGTTCTCAGACTCGTAGGTCGAGGAGGCATTGTCGTCCTCCACGATGGGCGCCAAGCCCTTGATGCCAAAGCTGTTCTGGTCAAACACGCGCTTGGGCTGCTCGACCACAGACTGTGTGAAGTCAAGCATGTCGTCGTCGTCCTCAGTGGATTCGGCCAACTTGAAGGTGTCGTCTTCCACGTCGGAAACACTGCCCTCAGAGGAGGTGGTCTTGGTTTCCAAAGGCTCGACAGAGGCGCGCTTGGCGCTTCTGCGGGGGTCAAAGCCAAAGGCCTTGTCCTTGGTCTCGAACTCGTCGTCGGAGGTGTCCTCGATCACGTTGGCGGGCTTCTCGAACGCCAACTTTCTGGGATCGAAAGAGAGCGAGGCCGAGAGCGTGGGCGTAGGAGGCAACAGCTTCTCCTCCTCGACAAAAGAGGGCCTTCTTGCCGACCTGGGCGTGATGACAGGCTCCTCGACTTCCACAGACGGCGCAATGGAAGAGGGTCTTCTTCTGATGGGAATCTCCTCCTCGTCTTCCTCCTTGATGGAGTCGGGAGAGGGCGAGCTTCTCTTTCTGCGGGGGTCGAACTGCACGCTGGAAGGAGAGGAAACGGAAGCGGGCGAGCTGGGGCTGTTGCTCAACGAAGAGATCACCGAGGTGGAGATGCTCAACGGCTTCTTGAAAGACAATCCCTGGGGAACCTTGACGGAGACAGGCTCAACGGCAACGTCCACGCTTCTTCTGAAGCCTCTGTACTTCTCGTTCTTGGAGAGCTCAAACTCGATGGTGGGCGAGTTGTCAAGCACGCTTCTGGGCTTGAGCTCCTCAGCAGGCGCCTCGGGAAACTGCTCGACGGGCTCCTGGCTCTCGGAGATGGGCTCCTGGATCTCGGAGACAGGCTCGGCCTTTCCTAGGTTCAACGGCTGCACGGGCTCGAGCTCCTGCTCGGACTCCGACTCCTTCTCGGATCTCTGAGAGTAGATGGACTCGTAGTCCGTCAGCTCCTCGTGTGACAAAATGGAGTTGGCGACGTAAACGTACACCTTTATCCACAAAGTCTCCAAGCCGGGGTGAAACTTGCCCTTGCCCAACCACTGTCTGAAGGTCTGGATTAAGGCCACGCCCATGGGCTCCAAGTACTGGACGCCAATGGTGATGATTTTGGGGTTTTCACGCAAGAACTCTTGCATGCACTCGTCCAAGAGCTCGGGAGAGTCCATGTACATGACGGTGAACGCCAAGATCTCGTTGAAGGCCTTCAGCTGCTCGTGCACGATGGCGTCGTTGTTCAACACGCTCTTCAAGTCGGCATTGGCCGCAAGCAAGTTGGCGAACAAGCGCGACGTGAACAGGTCCTTGTGGTATCTGTTGTTGGCCTCGATGTCCGCCCAGGATGTGGCCACATTGCGGATCTCGTCGCCAGTTAATTTGAGAGACATGGTTTCTGTATAGCAGCGAGTACGATACAGAAAGGACCCCAGGCGAGACGAGCGGATTCTTATATATGTTTTCCTTCTGGGGTTGAATAGGCAATTACCGCATCGAGTAATTTTTGCATCTGGCACATGGCCTAAACCTCAAGACACTGAGTAACAGTTACCCAGAACGGCTTCAAAGTGGTCGCAGCCGCCTGCACACAGCAGAATTGCCGTTTCGGGTAAAGTTGGGCTCATAGCAATTTCCACATGCGGAAGTTCTGCGAGGGGAGCCATATGCGGTTTCCTAATCGGGTAAAGTAAGTAGTGTGCTAGCATGTGCAGGAGCATCGTTCGCGAAGTTTTCCTTGCCCCAACATGTAAAAATACAGAAGGCAGGGGGCGCCAACCTGTAAAACGGCCAAGCCCAAAAAATTCTGCGCATGATTTCGAAACTGGGGTAAATAGTTTGCATAAGATACCCAACTGCGGCTTAACGGACTTCATCCTGCATGGGGAGAGAGGAGAAGTTTCCAGACAGTGCTTCTCAACGCCCAATCTGGGCCCAAAATAGGCGTCTCTATCAGGCAATCAGAGGTAGTATTAGCATTATGCATTTATGTAGTATAGTACAGTAGAGCTCTGGTAAAGGCCGCTAGTGCGCAAGTACATTCTCTGAAATCCTCTCGTGAATTTTCAAAGTTCACCTCGAACCCTTCTACTCCTCTCACACCTGGAATTTGTTGTCTCCCACCAACTTCTGCGACACGTCGCTCGTCTGTTTGTCTTCCAGCATGGTAGTATCGCTGTCCAGAAAGGCGTCGTCGGCTGCCACTGGGGCCATGCCGTCCTCCTCGCCCGCAACCCACTGTTCCGCCTTCTCGAGCTGCTCGTTGAACACGTAGGTCAACCTGCCTATCATGTCAAGAGACTCCTTGGCAAAAACAAAGATGCGGTCGTTGGACTTGCAGTTTGGTGCGGCAGCAGCAGACGTCTGCTGGATGGAGTTGGGTAAGTTCAAGATGATGTCGCGAATAGTGCTCTTCAACTGCATGTTCTCTTGTGCAATCTTGCCCTCAACAGCAGCATCGGACTTTTTCTCGCTACTCTCCGTCTCGGCGTCTTCGTTGTAGTCCGCGCTCAAGGAGGAGGGCTTGAAGTTGGAAATCACATGTATGATCTTCTTCACGGTGCTTATGATCTCGGTCTTGGTCTTCTGGGTGGCCTCGGGGTCAGCGATGGCGTCTTTGGGCGCCTCCGGGTCAGCGACTGCGTTTGTGGAAGCCTCGGGGTCACCAGCAGCGGGTCTGGACTCCTCACGCTCCTTGATCTCCTTCTCCTTACCCTCCATCTTCTGTTGTAGAAAGACCACCTTGGTGTTGATGTGTTCGTTAGCGAGCTTGAGGATGTGCAAGCAGAACTGCAACCGCTTCTTGGTCTCCAAGGAGACCGTTTCAGAGTCCCTGTGTGAGTGCACGGAGCCACTACTTCTGGTCCTATCGAGTCTCCTCTTCTTGTTGAGCTTGTCCTCCTCTTTGAGCTGGCGAGCGCGGTGTCTGGAGTTAAGGTTGAGCTCGATCTTGTTCACCACGGGAATGGCCGCCTTTTCCACGATCTCAGCCGCGTAGTTGAACGGCGCATAGCTCCGCTTCAGGCTCTCGTAGTACTTGTAGGCGTTCGTAACAATGGGGTGTTTCGACACCTGGGCCACTCTTGTCACCAAGGGGTGCTCCCCCTCAGGAGCAGCATCGGGCACTTCCACAGACTGCGCCAGCAGAGGCCTTCCAACAGACAGAGCCTCAGATCCAGGAGAAGGGGTGGGGTTTTTCGTGAGCTGAGTGAGCACCTCGGCTGCGGACACCAAATCCTGGTCGTTCTGGTGGTTGTAGGGTGGGGGCGGCGACGCCTCGAACGAGGCCGTGGACGAGGCCCGGCTTCTGCTCGTGTTGTGGGCAGGAAGGTCCTCCGGGAGGGACAACTTCCGTTTGGCAGCTCTAGTCATAGCTTTTGGTCAAATAGAGGCAGATGGGGAGATGTTGCCTCTTCTTGGAGCGGTGGCTATAGCAGAAAGGCAGCGTGTGGCACAGCGGTACAACGGAGATTGGTTGAGGACAAATTCGCCCTTTTTATCAGGGCGGTGGCATTTTTCGAGGCATGTGAAAGGAGTGAGTGGAGACCAAGTGCACATGCAGGAGTTGTGGAAAAACACATTAATCCGATCGCCAGTGAGTGGACGTAGAGAAGCCCCCAAAATCCCGCCCTTCGGCGTGTGCGTTGCAACGGCACTCGCAACCAGCTGCGGAGTGCAACTGGCGACCATACAGGCGCATTTGGGAATGTAAGGCTGCTTCTTCGAAGTGGAGACCACGCACCTGCAGATTGTGGGGCACGATCGTGCGCAACTCCGAAGTCACTCCGGAACAGACGGATTTATTGCCCTTGTTCTAGTGGTGCCCTTCTCACGAGCGCCAGATGCCCGTAGAGCTCCATCTCCTGCTCGAGCTGGCCTTTGGCAGTCCATCCTCGGCCAGGCACAAACACCCGTCTGTATGGGCGGTTGTGGTCGTCGTAGCGAGCGAGATCGCAGTAGCGCAAGACGCCGTTGAGTGGCAGCAGCGTGCGTCCCTGGAGCGTCGCGAGAATGTGCCGTTTCCAGAGAGCCCTGCCCTGCGGGGTGAGCACGTCAAAGTCACGTGGACGGTGGTTTTTGCGCTGGAATCTGTTTTCTGGAGCACTGCACGTTTGTGGGTGCAAGTACTCTCCAGCTGCAGGGCATGCTGGGTATGGCGCGTCTGCGATGTATGGGGTGTATGGAGGCCTTGGGTTGTGGTTTTTGTTCTTTTTGCGTTCAACGGCGTCCTGGAGGGCGCTTTCCTCGGAGGTGTCGCTCAAGGTCTGTGGGGGCATAATGGCCACTATGGGCTCGTTGGCGGGACACTTGCCACCGTTCTGCGTCCCGTCAAAGAGGCCCAGAACGGCTACGCGCTTCTCAGAAAGGGCCGCACTTGTGTTTTCGGCGCTCCGTTTCCCCATGACGTAGGACGGAGGGGTCCTCTCGGTGCGTTCGCATTTTCGCAGCCATTGGACCACTGGACCCAGCAATGCCCCCTCCTCCTCCGTGCCTTTCTTTGCTGGAGTGGCTGCAAAAGAGGAGAACGCAAACGCCACCGAGAGGTGTAACACGATGCTCACAGCGAGGCCCCCGAGAAAGTGCCACTTGGTGAAAATGGCGCCCCCCGTTTGGGTGGCATGGTCCCTAAGTATGGCCTCGTAGAAGCACCTCTGGATGTGTGGAAGGAAGAGAACTCCGTCGTTCCCAGACACCAGTTCAAGACAACTTGCCTGTTAGTAGCCGACGGCCCACCAAAAAGTGCCACTTACGTCTCAAGCTGGTGATACGCCACCCGCAGAAAACTCTTCTTGGCCGCCAGCAAAAGTAGCGGCCCGTACCGTGAAAAACAGACCCCGTTGTCCCGCACGTCCATACACAAGGCCATCAGCTGGAAAGCTGGCACCAGCGTAAGCTGGAAACAGTCGTAATCCTTCTTGGCCTCTAGCGTGGACCAGAAAAGGAAGCACGCCCCTATAAGCGAGACAATTACAGCCACAATGGGCCGCATTTCTTCCACTAAGTGCATGTTCCGAGCCCACAAAACCTGGAGCTTGAGCTGGGCGAGTTCTGGGCTGTTTCTGTCAAAAGGGGCTCGCTCCTATGAGACTCTACTGGAGGATTTCTTTCTACACTGCAGGCCTCCACTCCACAAATGAGACGAAGCGTGCGCAAAGAATGCAAAAGCTACCAAAGGCCCTTTTGTCTCCAACCACATCTTCCTGCCCCAGGGCCTGCCACAGCCACTTCCAGAAGATTCCACCGCCATCCACACAGCCTGTGACGGGCAGTGCGTGATGCTGGCTGCTATTTCAGGTGTAACTGACGGAATTTATCTCCGCCACGGACCTAGCAAAATGTCGCGAATGACGACGAATTCGCTGACATAAGCGCCATCCGGCCTGTCGGTTGGATATATAATCTGGAACTGATCGTTGCTTCGCTTGCAACTTCCAACTTGCGGAATCCCCTTTACCCAGCAATGCCGGACTCCAAGAATCCCCCGACGGTGCCCAGTGGCTGGTTGGCCAAATGGGACGACAAGTACAGCACCTACTTCTACGTGAATACGGATACCAAGAAGTCCCAATGGGAGGCCCCTGAAGGCACCAAATTTGGCGACTCCAAGGCCGAAGCTCCCCCCGCCTACAGCTCATCTGCTTCCAAGCCGTCGGCTTCGCCCGCGCCACCCAACAAGCTGCCTGCGCAGCAGTCCAAGGGCTTGTTTCACCACCACCAGCAACAGGGCTACGGTGGCGGCTACCCGCCCCAGCAGGGCTATCCTCCACAGCAGGGCTACCCGCCGCAGGGCTACGGAGGCTACCCGCCGCAGGGCTATGGAGGCTACCCCCCTCAGCAGGGCTATGGGGGCTACCCTCCCCAAGGCTACCCTCCCCCACAGCAGTACATGCAGCAGCAACCGCAGCCGCCGCGCAGACAGGGATTTGGCATGGGCGGAATGGCGTTAGGTGTGGGCGGTGGTTTGTTGGGTGGCATGTTGCTTGAGAACGCCATCGATAACCACGATGACCACATCTACGACCAGGGCTATGACCAGGGATACGACCAGGGCTATGACCAGGGTGGCGATTTCGGTGGTGGCGACTTTGGCGGAGGCGACTTCTGAGTGTTATGTTAGAGGGCATCGCCGACATGCGGGGCAGATGGCTGTTTCAGTACAGAACCGTCCAAGAGATGGGTGTCAGATATACGATATAGCGAGAGCTGAAGAACGTAGAACGAAACATGTTAATCCGAAGAGACAGCGCGAAGAGCGTACGAGAGCCATATTGCGACCAAACCAGCCCGCTGGTGGCAGCGTCTTTCATGGACAAGTAGGTATCTTTCAAGCACCATCTTTTCCTGCACACGTCTGGCCAACCAAAAAAAGCGAAAATGTAACAAAAAAGACAAGCCCACAGAGCACCACCAATGAGATTCACCAGAGTATTGAAGCAGGCTGAGGAGGTTCTCGTGCGGTCCGCGACCGGCATCCCCACTGGTATAACCGGTTTGTACCAGCACCCCAACCCCAGACCGGCGTTGATCTCCTTGTATAAGCACACGCTCCAGGTGTTGGACCAGCAGTTTCCCAAAGACTCCATCTACAAGCAGTCGGTGGAGGCGTTGACCAAAAACAGGTTGAAGGTGGTGGAGGAGAACGAGATAACCGAGAAGATCGAGGCGCAGATCGGAGGTGGCTTGATCGAGGAGATTGTCATCCAGGCGCACGATGAGTTGACCTTGGCTAAGGAGTTGGCCAAGCTCAAGGTGTGGGAGGAGTTGGAGGAGAAGCCGTTGGAGGACCAGTGGGTGTACTTCGGCAAGAAGATCTAGGGGCCCTCGCATTTCACGTCATATTTATTCGCTCGAATGCACGTTCGTATAGAGAAGAAGGTAAGGGCGACGAAGAGTCAAAAAGACGTAAGTTCCACTAGGGAGGCGGCCCGGCGTGTGCAGACAAGGGTGCGTCTGTGAGAAGTGGCCACTTCTGGTCTCTGAGCGCGAAGCCAACTTCGAAGGCTGACGTTAGCAGTCTCCTGAAATGCCCTGATGGTAAAAACGGTTGCGAGAAGTCCAGGGTGCTTGGCTGAAAATTCCAGAACTCCTTCCAGCCAAGACCTCCCAGACCCTGCAGTCGAGAGCCAACACTCTTGGCTCAAGACACAAGTACTGGCGCCCCCTCTACATTCTTCATGCATCCCTGTTCTCAACTAGATCAATATATTCACACAGTGTATTACAAAAACTGTAAGTGCTAACACGGCGTACTCACTCGTCTCCCTCGTCTCAACACCACATGTGCTCTGAACAACAAGAGCTGGCTGTCTAGCAGCAGCCATTTGCCTTGAGGCCCGTGCTGTTCTGCGACACGTCGATGCCGCTCGGCGCCTGCTGGGCCTCATCCACGTGCTTGTCCTGGATGATGGACGCCAACTCGTAGAAGATAGACTCCACGTTGTCGTTCGTCTTTGCAGACGCCTCCAAAAACGGGATGTTCAAGCGCGACGCCAACTCCTGGCCCTGCTCCTTGGACACCTGTCTGCTTTCGTCGTCGTCCAGTTTGTTGCCGACCAAGAATATTTGGGCGTCGTCGTTGGCATGCTGTGTCACCGTCTGGAACCAGTTCTCTACGTTCTCGAAGGTTCTGGAGTCCGTCACATCGTAGATCAACACGATGCCCATAGCGCCTCGGTAGTACGCGGTGGTGATGGTGCGGAACCGCTCCTGGCCCGCAGTGTCCCACACCTGCAACTTGATCTTCTTGCCTTTGCTCTCGATGGTGCGGATCTTGAAATCTATGCCGATGGTGGTGATGAACGACGGGTTGAACTTGTCCTCGACAAATCTCAAGAGCAAACACGACTTGCCGACGCCCGAGTCGCCAACCAACAACAACTTCATGATCATGTCGTATGACCGGGAGGGGGCTCTTCCACTCATTGGGAACGCGTTTCTGTAGGGATGAACGATAGGGGTGTGGCTATGGTTGCCAGGTGTATGTGTGGAGCAACAGAATGTGTGCTGGGATTACGTGGCAGCTGTCAGGCGCTGGGTGATGGCTGTGGCAGGCTGGTTCGGAGCAACTGGCTTATTGGAATCGGCTCGCGGGCGTGCGCGCACCAGGACTATACGAAGGAGACGAAGGGAGGGGAGGAGAGGCCTGGGGCCCTTTGGTGGCGGCACTTGTTCTGGGGGGAGCATGGCCATTCAGTAGGCACTTTGGTGTTTTTAGCGCTTTTTAGGTGCCCTTGGGGTCGTATTCTTGGAGTGGTGGACCGCGTTCTACACGTACTAAACCGGAGCGTAGTAAGACCACCGGCAGCGAAGACAGAGTTGGTGTGGCGAAATCATGGATGTGATGGCACGTTCTACAGGCTTCTCTAACACCAACTTGCTTTTTTAGAAAGCTCCATTTTTCTGGGTGTCTATTCTTCTCATCACTACTTTTCTCAGTGTAGAATTAAACAACGCATATCCCGTCTTTCACCTTTTTTTGTCAGTATTTGGCACTAAATTGACGAATTCTCGCTAATCCCTACTGTTCAGTATTCTTCCCTTGTAAAAAGTAATGTCTAATAGTCTTATATCTCGCTCTCTATTCTTCTTCCCCGTACTGTCAGTTCTCTTCTTATCTCAGGAAGCCCGGTCATTTCCCCCCTACGCCCCACTCTCCTTTCTACTCATCATATTCTCTATATTCGCTGCTCTACAAGAAAACCTCAGCGTTGATCTCCACGGAAGACGCAGCGTAGGGAATCTCAAACGCGTGCAAAACCTCCGGGTGCAAAACACCAATGGCACCAATAGCCACAGCCTCGGCTCCCTCCGCAGCACGGAAGTACACCTTGGCACCTCTTCCAGGGAAGAAGGTGGGGTTCTCGGTGCCCTGCTCGATCCAGAAACCGCGGCCCTTCTGCTCCTGGGGGTTCTCCAACCACTTGGTTCTCATCGTCTGCATCATCTTGCCCAATAAGCCCTGCACGAACTCAAAGCCGGAGGTCTTACCGGCGTAAATGGCAGACCAGTTTCTCTGGTTGAAAGCTCCGCGCTCGAGCTTGGGGTTCTTCAACACAATGTCGCCGCACTCAAACACCTTGATGGGCAACGAGTGCTTTCTGTTCTCCTTGATAGTCTTGAGAATGCCCGGCACCAACGTGGTTCTGACCACCTGGTACTCCACGGTCTTAGGGTTGGCCAACTTGACGGCGGTGGTGTTGTCGTCCTTCTGGCGCAAGAACTTGAAGTTCTCATCGTGCGAGCTCAACGTCAACGGCAACACCTCCAAGTAGCCGGACTGTGCCGACGCTGTTCTCAAGATGTCCGCCACCTTGTTGATGGGCAAAGGCACCGCCACCAAAGAGTCGCTCTGGGCCTTGGTCTTGACCAAGTTGTTAAAGCCATACGCGATGGCGGCGTCCTCCATGATGTCGCACTGGTGCAAGATGTCCGGTCTGGTGATGGGGATCTCCACATCGAGAAGGTCCTTGTTCTCCGCAGAGGGCTTGGCCTGCAACGACATCTTCCTCAACAAGCGCGCTATCTCGTCGCCGCTCAAGTCCAAGCCCAAGCACGAGTTGATGTAGGAGATCTCGGCCACCAGCTTTCTGGGCGCCACGTTGGGCGTGATGCGGTTCTCGCCGTTGTGTGCGGACACAACCTGCACCGGCTCGATGGCGAAGGGCGTCTGCGAGTACACCGAGAACATGGCGCACATCTGCTCGATCACAATCTCCGTCTTGGTGCGGTCGGTACCGGTCACCTCGATGAACACGTTCTTGGTGTTCACAGAGATCTTGGAGTGCTCGGAGTTGATGATGGGCGGCAACGAGGCCACGGTGCGCTTGGCGTCGAGAATCACGGGGTACACTGGCAGGTCCTTGATGATGTGCAAGTACTTGCCCAAGTGTCTATCCTTCTCGTAGAACTCGACCAAGCCGGACCCGTTGACCACCTGCTTCTGGTTCAAGGGCACGAACAGGATGTCCTTGGGCGCCAACGCCTCGTACGTGAACGGCGGTGTCAACGTGTCGTAGTCGTGGGTGCCGATGGCCACCAACGTTCTGTTGCGACACAAGTTGGTGTGCAACTTGTCCTGCAACGCGATGAACGAGTCGTACGCACGCTGGTCAAAGGTGACGTTTCTCAAGATGGCGGACGCCGCGTAGGGCCTGATCTGCTGGGTGGACTCGTCGATAGTCATGGTCACAGTGGGCGTGGCGGGCACGTGGTGGAACGGCGCAGCCTTCTTGGTGCCGAGGAACTCGTTCAACGCCTGCGCGATGCCCTCAATGCACAACATATCGTATCTGTTGGCGGGCACCTCGATCTTCAACTGGGGTCTCTCGTCACCCACACAGTCGGCGGTGGTGTCCTCGTCAAGCTCGATGCCGAACTCGAAACAGAGCTCGTCGAACTCCTCGGTGGTGTAGCTCCGGCCTAAGAGCCTGTAGAGGTCCTCCTTGTCGACAGGAATGGTTGGCATGGTGGGCGGTGTGGTGGTGGAGAGAATTTTTCGTAGCTTGAGAAATTGACAGAAAAGTGAGAGTCAGAGGGTGGCAGACGAACAGGACTGTACGAAGACAATGCGGAAGAACAGAGAACGGAAGAAAGAACGAACGCGATAAACTAGGAAGTGGCAGTGACGAATCCCCATCTTCTAGTGCCACGTCGGCTGCTACGCTGCTTACGGTAGGTGCATTACACACTGGAGTGCATGTTATAGATTGTATGTGAAGGCCATACTGAGGCTGCGACTCTCTTGCAGGAGTGGAACGAAGACCCCATGTCCGACGACAAGACCTCATGTCGCTTTAGACCCTGCTAAGCCGCAAATAGGAACCCAGGCTCGTAATGTACCAAGCTGGGAAAACCGCAAATTAGGCCCAGAATAGTGCCCTTTTCACATCCTATATCCTGCCTTATGCGACCCCAAGTTCTACCGGGGCTGTCACTCTTCACTTTTCCTCTTCTCCCTTCAAATGCAACTTGGCCGCGATCGTGTCTACCACGGACTTCTGCTCCTCCGCTTCCTCCTCCTCTTCCTCGTTCAACCGGTGGTGCGGCTGAGGTTTATCCACGTTCTTGCGAACCTGCTCCAATACCTCCAGATCTTCATCCCCTAGCTTTTCAATGCCCTCAACCTCCTCCATCAACGCATTGACGTCAAAGATGGGCCCCGGGGCCAATGCTGTCTCATCGTACTCCTCCATGGGGTCGTTGCTAGGATCCTCCTTTTTGGATTCTCCTTCTTCGCCCTTTCCATCGTACATGTCCCACCAGTCCTTCTGCTTGGGCCGAAACCAGTCCTTCCACGTCTTCTTTTTCACCTCAGTATTCTCTCTCGCCATCTTCATCCGCGCCTCTTCAAATTCACTAAGCAACTTCCTGGTACGCTCTCCTTCGCCGGCATCGGGTTCCTCGATCTCTGCAAACTCCTCGCTGAGGATTTCCCACTCGATCATCTTCAAGATCTTGGGAATCACCTTTCTGTACGCCATGTGTCCCTCCACCAAATCTGTGCAGTCGACATTTTCAATGCCATATATCTCATCAATGGGAGATAAGCCAGCCACCGCTCTAATTCCTCCTCCAGTGGCTCGAAAAAGGTAGCCCAAAATCCAGTCTTTGGTGGAATAGCCGTTGATAAACCGGCCACTCACCACGGATCTCGCAAGCGAAATCTGGTCGTGTTTGATGGTGACGGGATTACCGAGGATGATGACATTTTCAATCAACCCAAAACCGCCCCTGGTGGCCAACTCTATCAAGCAAGAGTAGATGAGTCGTGATCCTAGAGAAAAGCCCACGAGCGTGATGGGACGAACTCCCATATTCCCGGCTATAAGCGTGTCAGCGAGAATCTTGCCTGCTTTCCACGCTCTGTCCAAGGAAACGTTCCAGGGATTGTCCAATAAATATGACAATTTAGACAACGCCATGGGCAATTGGATGGCCGACATCAACGCCGTCAAAATGGTGGCCCCCAAAATCTGCTGAATGGAAGTGGACAAGGCCTCGGAAGCGAGAATTCCTATTGTCTGGCCCATCGACTGCAACATCTCAGGTTCCCACAACAAGGAGAACATATCGCCCATCACAGGGTCCACGGTAGAGAACGGCAACCTCACATCGTCTAGCTGGCCATTCATCCATCCACTTACTGTAATAATCAAATTAGTGCGCTTGTTGTTATGCAAGGGTTTGAGCTCAAACGTGTGCACGTCCCCCACTCTTCTGGCGCCTGCCTTGGAGCCCACTTTGGCACCAGCAAATATACCACCAGTGGTAATAATTGCACTTCCACCCACTCCGGCGAGAAAGCCGCTTGTTCCGGTGATACCCACTGTGGTGAGACCGGCTGCGAGACCTGCTCCAATAACAGGGGCCAATAAGCCAGCTGAGAGGCCTATGGCGAGAGAGCCACCGATGGTGGCTAGTCCAATATACGCCAACCGCTTGTTCTTGTTCTTCTTGATGTACTTGTCGATGAACAGTCTATCATTTAGGAGCTCGTCCTTGTTCTCGATGGTCTTGTTGCTCGTGTCCAACTCTAAACTCTCAATAAGTCGTCTCTCGAACTGGTAAATCTCCACCTTGCTGATATTCAAGTATTCCGAAAACTGAATGAGAAGAGACCGCGACCTGCTGTCGTAGTAGCCATCACTCAAAAGTAAAAGAAAAAGATCGCAGACGATGACCCAGCTCAAATCGAAGCCAGGGGTCTCTTTTTCAATTTTTGTTTTGGGGCCCTTCAGCTTCAAGAGGCTGTCAGTCAAGTCAGATACCTCGAGGCCGTGGATACTCAAATTCTCGATCATTTTCTTCTCGTCTGCGTTCAAGTCCATGTGGTCGTATAGCTTGGTCATTATGTACATGGTCCAGTTGGCAAAATGGCGCTGGCTGAGACTGAGCTTTTTGGCTAGCGATTTGGACGACTTGAATCGAAGCCTGGCAAGAGAGGTGGCCATGTCGACTGTGGCGAGCTTGACTATGCCCACATATGCAAATTTCTGTGACTCCGTGAGCATGCCCTTGGTGCCCTCCAAAGTCTCTGCAGAGTCGAGGTTGTCGTCCTCAAACTCGAGATCGTCTTCAGAGATGTACTCAAGATCTTCCATCTGGTAGTTGGCCTGCTTCTCGATTTTGGACTCGGCCCTAATCTGGAAAAGAAAGTCCGTCTTTCGGTTCAACACGGAGTACTTCGCTAGCTGCTCCTCAGTGTCGATTTTGGTGTATCCTCTCGAGGTGGGCTTGTTGTCAAGGGAGTCAAAGCGGTGGTCCGTTTCGAACTCGAGGTCCCCCCTTTCGTTGTAGTAGTCGAAGGCGGACACTTTCTTCATGGACTGCCAGTTGGTGGCCTTATCGTTGAAGAAGTCGTCGTCCTCTTGCTGTAGCTCGGCTAGTACCTCCTGCACACCACCTGAGTCGTTTTTTCGGTGCTTTGCTGTGATCACCCTTTCGTGGGGCGTATTGTCAGTGCTCTTTCTGGAGTTGGCATTCGAAAGATCGAACTCCACGTAGCTGGTTTCGGGAGTGGGCACATATTCCAGTACTTTGGACTCCTCGACAGGGCTACCGAGGTCCAAGGAAATAGACGACTCACCTGTAGTCGTGGGAACCGACGGTAGGCTCGGAAGCTGCGAAACGCTGAGCCTGGACCCGAACTCACGGGTGTTTCTTCTGGGTAGTGTGGCCCCAGTATAGCTGATATCCGATGTGATGGACGAGTCCTCGCTCACGCGGGGAAACTGGTGCATGGATTTTGAAATGTGGGGTTGTAGAATGCAATGAGAGAAAGAGGCCAGATGTGGCGTTAGTAGAGAAGCCAGTAGTTATATATATGACAGGTCCTGCAGGAGAATAGACGTCGCGTTTGTAAAATGCGA
Organism: Wilhelminamyces tanticharoeniae; assembly: GCA_030558325.1. NCBI lineage: Eukaryota > Fungi > Ascomycota > Pichiomycetes > Serinales > Metschnikowiaceae > Wilhelminamyces > Wilhelminamyces tanticharoeniae. The sequence continues at coordinate 515,256 of JAJMSI010000003.1, read as the reverse complement.
CAGGAAACGCGACAAAATACTCAGAAGACATGTGCGAGAAAGAGTGCGCTAAAACATCGAAGTATAGAAAAAGACAAACCCAGAGACGTGACAGCCGCGAGGCCAGGCATGGCAACAGTCCCGTCGATTCACACCGATCAGAAAACTGCGAAAATACTTCATCAAATCCCTTACTCTACACTACAGAATATGTCTGCAACATGGTTTTACTCAAAGCGGCATTCGCCAAAAGGCATACGCAGAGTCCAGGAATATGTTGCTGCGGGCCGGTGGCCGAGCTGCAACGCAGTGCGAACACTGCGTGAGCTCAAGACCTGGCCCGCTTTCTCTACAACCCGTCGACGGAGCGGCTCTGTGCAATGGCCCGAGGGCGCTGTCGCATCGTATAGAGCACCGTTCCACCCCAGCCACCTGGCACACTTCTGGACAACCGCTCAACCCCCGAAGGAGGACCAGCAGCCAGAAACATGCGTTAAAACGGCTTCTGGGGACGCAGACCGGAGTCTGCAGGAAAGGCGTCCACAGAGGACACGGCGATTCAACTTGCTTCTCGAGCGCCGAACTGCTGAGGAAAACGACTACAGCCAGCACGCGGCAACCGAAGTTTAGCCGCACGCCGACTGAGTGCCCACCCCAACACAGGTTGATGAATTAGTAAAGAGCCAAATAAAAATGTGCGAAACGGTGCCTTTTATAGCGCTACTAAAATCGCCGATGCGGTTACCCGGCCGAAGTATTGCCTGTAGGGTACATAGTGAAGATATTTGCAACTACACCCCATTTGCACCCAAAGTCATGAGCAAACGCACCCCGCGGCCACGTGGCGAGGCCACCAGTGACATGCTTCCGTTCGCGTCCGAGCACTCGCTTGCGCCCACCAAAATAGTGGGCCTCTTCGAGTCCACTTTTCACCATATATTAGAAGCCCCCGATCTCCAGGACCACATCCAAATAGTGAAGGGCGAGCTCTTCAAGCGGGACTACCTTTCTGCCTTTGACAGCGACGACAAACGCTTTGCGTACGCCTCCCGCTGGTCGCCTGCGCGTGCCCTAGCATACTCTTCTCTCTTCGCTTCTCTTCCTGAAGTGGTGGCTCTTCTCGGAGACCCTGACCACCAGTCACGTGTGTTGTGTGTTGGAGGGGGCGCTTCGGCTGAGGTGGTGGCCTTGGGGGCTGTTTATGGACAGCTCAAGGGCCAGCAGCCGAGCTCGGCCTCGAAATTGCACGTGGATATAGTTGATATTGCAGACTGGACCTCTGTGGTCTCAAACTTGACCCACTTCATCCAGAAAAACTGGTACTATGACGGAAGCAACTTTCAGACCAATTTTCTCAATGCCGACATCTTGGCAGCGGACGCACAGAAGATGCAACTTCTGAGCTTGGACTTGGTCACCCTTCTCTTCACCACCAACGAGCTCTTCTGTGAGAAGAGAAAGGAAACCGTCAACTTTTTGCATACTCTCAACAAGAACTGCCAGAAAGGAAGCTATCTTCTTATAGCGGAGAGTGCGGGCTCGTACTCCCACATCACCGTGGGTACAAAGAAATTCCCGGTTCAGTTCTTGATAGATACCATCCTCGTGGGAAAACCAGGTGCCGAAGACGGAGCGTGGGAAACCGTCCAGCTGAGTGAAAGCTGCTGGTACCGAGTCGACACTCGCAAGGTCGAGTATCAAATGAAGCTCGAAAACATGCGCTTTTTCTACCGCTTGTACAGAAAGAAATAGTCCGACATTCATCATCTAATATACCCTGGCATCAATATATGCTGTATGTCTAGATTTGCAACTTTGCAATGGCGTCCGCAAAGTCAGCCGTTTCGTTGGTGGAAGACTCATTCTTGGAGTCGCGATTGGAGTCCTTATTGAGCTCTTTCTCGATATCTCCCTTGTTGGCCCTCGTGGTCTTTTCCTCAGCTTCTTTTTTGTCATCCTTCTTGTCTGCTTCATCATCCTTCTTTCCCTCACCTTCGACATGCGCAGTCTTTTCGATCTCCCACGCCAACTCTCTCGCTGTATCCTCTGCTGGCTTCTTTGTCTTCTTGATAGCCGATTTTCCCTCATAAACCAACCGATCCAAATCCTTGCCCCAGCCCAACATATCAGCTAATTTCTCGGCCACTATATCACAGTCCTCGATCACGCGAATGTCGTTTTTGCGCTTTCCTGACTTGAAATCGCCCACAACCTCGTTATTGACCAAAACACGTAACGTTTCCTTTCCCACCTCTGAGGGAAGGGCTGCAAAAGGGTATACTGTTAACGAGGTTCCTGCAACAATAGCCACCTCCACCTCCTCGCAGTCGTCGTCCCAAGTGTCGAAAAAGCGCCCGGGCAAGGCCTCGCCAAAAAAGACGATATCTGGCTTCACGTAGCCCCCACACTCGGCACAGCAGGGTATGCCCTTGTTCACGTCCATGTTGAACATGTGCCTTTTGAGATCCTCAGTCGACATCTCCGCATTGCAGTCAATACAGTGGTTATTGGCAAAAGAGCCGTGGGCCTCCACCATGTACTCATCTTCCACGCCCGCAATTCTTTCTAGCGTGTCTATATTCTGCGTGTAGACCCTCTTCAACACCTTCTTGTCCTGAAAGAGCCTTATCAAGTAGTGGAACTTCGACGGAACAAACGTTCCAGGGTAAAGCTCATGCGCCAACGTGTAGAAGGCCTCAGGGCTCTTTTTGAAATAGTCTATGTCGAAGACCGCCTCCGGGTAAGGGAGCTTTAACCGCTGTAGGTTGGCATATAAGCCAGTTTTGGGGCTCCGGAAATCAGGGATTCCCACCGAGGTCGAGATACCGGCCCCCTGAAAGAACGTCACCTTCTTTTTGTTCTTCACTGCCTCCACGACAGGAGCAAGTAGACTATCCATTTGGGGAGTTTTTATGCCACTGAATAGAGCGCAAAATGGCTGCAATGATAAGAAACCAGTCAGATTGCTTGTAAGGTGTGCAAATGTGCAGGAAAAAGGTTGAAAAAAATGATGGCGATTTCTCATGTCCAAGATTACCCAGCACAAGACGTTAATGAAAAAGTGAGCAAACTATGAAAGTGCGTAATTGTTACCTTTAACAGACAATTCGGACGGGTATACTAACTGCTTAGCAAAGAATCAGCGGTCTTGATCTCCAGATAATTACCTCGGAACTCGTCAGTAATGTGTTGAACTACAGGCTCCAGAACATATATAATGTGGCCAGTCTGCAGAGACAGTTTTTGCTCAAGTTTTCTGTGCCTGACTCCAAGAAAGTGGTGGTTCTTGATTGCGGTAACAAGCTTCACTTGACAGATTTCGACCGTGCCACCACGCAAGCGCCGTCCAACTTTGTCACCAAATTGAGGAAACACTTGAAGACCAGAAGACTCTCTCAAATCAAGCAGATTTCGAACGACAGGGTCCTTGTTTTCGAGTTCAGCGATGGTCTATTCTACCTCGTTTTGGAATTCTTCAGTGCGGGAAACATCCTTCTTTTGGACCACGAACGGAAGATCCTCTCTCTCCAGAGAATGGTCAATGATAAAGGCGACAACGACAGATACGCCGTCAATGAGATTTATAAGATGTTTGACGACACTCTTTTCAGCGAGGACTTTGAGTACGAGCGCAAAGCTCATTTTGCGGAAGAAATAAGGGTTTGGATCCGCGCCCACAAGGAGAAGTTTGATGAGAGGAGCAAGGCCGTAGAGGGCAAGAAGAAGAACAAGATCTTCTCGATCCACAAGCTCCTCTTCGTCAATGCCAGCCATTTGTCAAGCGACTTGATTCAAAAGAACTTGGCCGAGCTGGGCGTCAACACCTCCGCCAGCTGCCTAGAGTTCGATGATGACGAGAAGTTGGAGACTGTGGTTGAAGCGTTGGATAAATCGGAGCGTGACTATATCAATTTGATTACCAGCTCCGACGAAGATATCACAGGCTTTATTGTATCTAAGAAGAATCCCTTATATGACCCCGCGGGTGAGGACTCATCCCCAGACTTGGAGTATGTCTACGACGAGTTCCATCCTTTCAAGCCACACAAGGAAAATGAAAGTATATACAAATTCACTGAGGTCAAGGGCTACAACAAGACCCTTGATACATTCTTCTCCACCATAGAATCTGCCAAATTCGCATTGAAGATTGAGCAGCAGAAACAACAGGCTGCCAATCGCCTCAACTACGCCCGTGATGAAAGAGACAAGCAGATCCAGTCTTTGGTGCAACAGCAGGAGCTCAACACTAGAAAGGGCGACTCCATCATGTATTTCGCTGATTTGGTAGACTCTTGCAGAGAGATGGTTCAAAGGCTACTTGACCAGCAGATGGACTGGACCAACATTGAGAGTGTGCTCAAGTTGGAGCAGTCCAGAGGTGACCGCATTGCCCAACAGATAAAGCTTCCGTTGAACTTGAAGGAGAACAAAATAACCATTTTTCTTCCTGATATCGAGGAGAGTGCCGCATTTAATGAGAATGGGGATTCAGACGAACTGCTGGATGAGTCTGAAACAGAGTCGGAGTCAGAGTCCGAATCTGAATCCGACTCCGATGAGGACTCGGATGAGGAAATCTCTGCAAAGGCCGCTCGAGGCACGAAAAAGAACACCAAGGCTAAGAAAAAGAGCTCCTCGCAATTACCGGTTTCCATTGATTTGGGCTTGTCGCCATTTGCCAATGCCAGAGTCTACTTCGGTACAAAAAAAGTCGCAGAGACCAAGCAGGCAAAGGTGGAAAAGAGCACTAGTTTGGCGTTAAAAAATGCCCTGCGCAAAATCGAACAGGACTTGAGTCAGAACTTAAAGAACGAAAACGAGACTCTCAAGTTGATCAGACCCAAGTTCTGGTTCGAAAAGTTCTTTTGGTTTGTGTCCAACGAGGGCTATTTGTGCTTGGCTGGACGAGACGATTCGCAGGTTGACATGATTTACTACAGGCATTTCAACGACAACGACTATTTTGTTTCCTCTGACATTGAGGGCTCCCTTAAGGTGTTTATTAAGAACCCTTTCAAGGGTGAGGGTGTTCCTCCTTCTACGTTGATGCAAGCCGGAATTTTCGCCATGTCGGCGTCCAATGCGTGGAATGGAAAGATCACTGCTGCAGCGTGGCTTTTGCATGGAGACGAGGTTTCGAAGAAAGATTTCGATGGCAGTTTGATTCGCAGTGGGGCTTTCAATTATAAGGGAAAGAAGGTGTTCTTGCCCCCAGTTCAATTGACAATGGGGCTTGGATTCTACTGGCTCGGAGATGAAGAAGCTGCCGCGAAGTATCGCCAGATCAGACTTGCCAAGGAGCTGGAGCACGGCTTGAAGATTGTCATGGACAACAAGAAAGAAGACCTTGAGGATATTATGGCGAAGGCCAGTAAGTCGCCTGAGCCCAAGGAACCTGAAATTGAGGACGCTTCAGAGCCTCTTTACGATGAATCCCATGAGGAAGAAGTTGAAGATGTGGAATCGGACACCGATGGTGTCAGCTCGCTTGAAGTTCAAAAGACAGCGCAACCAGCCAAACTCGCGAGAGGCAAGAAAAGCAAATTGAAGAAGATTGCGACTAAATACGCTGCCCAGGACGAAGAGGAGAGGCGCGTGAGAATGGAAGCTTTGGGAACGTTGAAACAGAAGGAGGAGCTTGAAAAGAAAAAGGAGTTAGAAGATAATAAGCCCGTTGAGAATAGTCGGGCCCATGCTGCGGAGGTCGCCTTGCGCAAAAAGAAGCAGGAAGAACGTGAGCTCCAGAAGTATTTGCTTGATGACGACAACGAGGACGAGTCCAGCGTGACGAACTTCCTTGAGATTCTTGACTCATTCATTCAGAAGCCACAGGCCAGTGATGGGATCACGGGGCTTGTTCCCGTTTTCGCTCCGTGGGCATCCATGAACAAGCTCAAATACAAGGTCAAGATCCAGCCTGGTTTGGGCAAAAAAGGCAAGGCCATCAATGATGCTTTTGCTTACTTCAACAAACGCAAAACGGACCCCAGTCGCAGCGATACTGATGTCGACTGGGAAAATGAGCACGAATTTGTGGCCTCAACTAAGCCCAATGATATAATGGGCGTTTTTACCGTCAGCAAGCTCAAATTAGTGTTACCGGGAGGAAGCGATGCCAAAGCTAGTAGCAAAAAGCCCGCCTCCAAGAAGTCCGGCGCCAAAAAAGGGAAGAAATAGGGGGTATAGATACGGGAAGGGGTTATATGTCGGAATGGTGGTTGCAAAATTAGAATAGATCAAGTATTTTGTGGCCCTTGCAGCATAAGGACCAATTAGATGCTGCAAATCATAACTAAGCGGCCGTTTTTAAACGTTTGTGCCCCATTCGGTAAATTACAGACATTTGCCGGCCCCCCTGCACCAACCCACGTGCTAAAGTGCGCTTGGCAACCAGTTTTGAGCGCATGCGGGCTTAGGAGCTGCCAACGTGGGGTCGCAAGATGCGTTGCAAAAGTTACACCAAATGGGTTAAATGGGCCATTAACGCCAGTTTGTAGTTCATCATCCGCAAAATGGTTTCTCTCACCAAAATCCTTTCTACTGGCTTGTTGCTTGCCGCCGAGGGCCAGTTTCGCGATGTCGGGGCACCCGAATTGGCTGCAAAAGAGCAGTACGACATAGTCAAGTATTTAGCTGCTGCAGGTCCCTATCTTCAGCACCCCGGCTACGGCATGTCCCTTGAAATCCCCGATGGTGCCAAACTCGAGCTGGTTCAGCTCCTCTCACGCCACGGTGAGCGATACCCCGGCTTGTCTGCTGGTCTTGGGCACCAGGCTGTGGTGAACAGGCTCCAGTCGTACAACCAGACCATCAAGGGCCCGTTGTCCTTCTTGAACGACTATATCTACTACGTTCCCACGCAGGACCTCTACGAGTACGAGACGAATCCCTCAAACTCCAAGAGCCCTTACTCCGGCTACGACGACTTGGTGAAACTGGGCTCGTACTTCCGCTCCCGCTACAACGAGCTCTACAACCCGAACGCATCGTTGCCTCTCTTCATCGCTGCTTCCAGAAGGGTGTACGACTCAGCCCTTTACTTTGCCCAGGGCTTCTTGGGTGAGGCCTACTCCGACAATGCCATCACCAAGGTGGTAGTTTCCGAGAACAGCACCTCCGGAATCAACTCGTTGACTCCCCGCTGGGGCTGCACCGCCTTCAACCTCAGCTCCAACGCCGCTCTTTCCAGCAAGTACCCCACCAAGTACGTAACTGACATCATCACCAGACTCACGGCCCAAAACCCCGGCATGAGCATCTCTTCCTCGGATGTCACCACCTTCTTCCAGATCTGTGCTTACGAATTGGCAGCCACGGGCTACTCGCCGTTTTGCGGGTTGTTCTCGCAGGACGAGTTTGTCAACTACGGCTACTCGCAGGACGTGGGCTTCTACTACTCGTCTGGCCCCGGCGGAAACTACTCCAAAGAGGTGGGATATGTTCAGCTCAACGCCACGTTGGCGTTGTTGAAAGACGACTCTGCTACCAACAAGGTGTGGTTGACCTTCACCCACGACACCGATATGGAGATTTTCCACTCTGCATTAGGGCTCTTTGACACCATCAACCCCTTGCCGGTCGACAGAATCGAGGTCAGGGACTCGTACCACCACGTGAACATCGTGCCCATGGGCGCCCGAACCATCACCGAGAAGTTGAGCTACCAGAACGAGACCTACGTGAGATTCATCGTCAACGACGCCTTGGTGCCCATCCCCTCGTGTGCCAACGGCCCCGGCTTCTCCTGCAAACTAGCGGACTTCGAGGCATATGTGAACAACAGGTTCGCCAACCTCCAGTTCAAGAGCACGTGCAAAGTGCCTGACAATGTCCCTCAGAACTTGACCTTCTACTGGGACTACGAGTCGCAGCCTCAGAACTATGACGGTTCTGTTCCCAGAATCACCATGTAGGTGGTTTTTTTAGAAATTTTGTTAGAAAGAAAGCAGATTCGTAGGCGACCCAAGAGGACTCTCTCGCAGCCAAGCTGAAAAATGAGAATACATGAATTTTGCATTTCTTTGACGTACATCGCGAAAAGCCAGCAAAAGCAGACTGAGCGAGTACCAGTTAATTATGGTAAAAATGGTACAAGAGCTATTCGGGGGAGGGAGAACCGAGGTCAACAAAACAAAATATGGCGAGAGACCTGTAGACTACTCTGGCTGTTTTACTTCTTTTCGAGACTAACTGCCCCTCGTTGAGCACCCTTTTGCAGCCTCCATAGACCAGTGAGTTGGAAGAAGGGCACAATCCTCAAAAATACCGCCCCAGCTCTCACCAGAAGCATTCCATGCAGCATCTCTCCCCAATGACCTTTCACTACAGTAAGCGTTTGTCAATATTCTCCTTCGCTCCCTCACTTCCTTACTCGTGCATTCTCCTTATCCCACGTGATCCAAAGGGTGCGAATTATGCGAAACACTGTAACCTCACAATGGTTTCCTTTGCCAGAGTGCTCACTAACGGCCTTATTCTCGCCGGTCCCAATGTCTACCAGTCCGTTTCCACCCCCGAGCAGGCTTCTGTTGAGCAGTACAACATCCTCAAGTACTTGGGAGGCGCCGCTCCCTACATACACTTCCATGGGTTCGGTATTGGCTCCGAAACACCTCCCGGGTGCAAAGTCACCCAGGTTCAGCTTCTCAGCAGACACAGCATGCGGTACCCCACCACCACCAAAAACGAGCGCTTCCTTCAGCTTCTTCTGAAATTGCGCAGCGGCGGTAGAAGATTGAAGGGCTCCTTGGAGTTCGTGAACTCCTACCGCTACTTCGTGGACGATGACCGCGACTTGGAGGAAGAGACCAGCCCCGCAAACTCCAACGGGCTCTACGCGGGAACAACAGATGCGTTCAGACACGGCGCCAACTTCAGGGCTAGATACAACCACCTTTTTGACCCCAACTCCAGCTTACCTGTTTTCACCACCGATTCGCACAGGGTGCATGTTTCTGCCCAATTCTTTGCCCGGGGCTTTCTCGGGACGGACTTGAGTGCCAAAAATGCCCAGTTTGTTGTTCTCCCCGAAGAGCCCTACATGGGTGCAAATTCCTTGACGCCCCGCTACGGCTGTGGGAAGTACAACAAAACTGCCCACCAGGCGCTTATCGACGGTTTTCCGAAACATTACGCTACCCGCGTGGTCCAGCGACTTCAGAGCGAGAACGGGGGCCATCTCAGCATCGCCGAGGAACATGTGGACGACATGTTCGCTCTCTGTGCTTTCGAGATCAACGTCAGGGGCTGGCTGCCCTTCTGCGGGATCTTCACCAACGACGATTTCGTGTGGAACGGCTACGCGCAGGACGTAGGTTACTATTACACGTCTGGTGAAGGAAACCTGCTTTCGAAGACCATCGGAGGAGAGCTTTTGCTAGCCTCTTTGCGGCTCCTCAAGGAGGACTCCCAGCAGCGCATCTGGCTCTCCTTCACCCACGACACCGATATGGACCATTTCCACGCAGCATTGGGCTTGTTTTCCACCCCAGAACCCTTGGCCACCGGCCATGTGGACTTCTACAGCCGCTACACGCACGCCCAGATTCTCCCCCAAGGAGCGCGAGTGTACACGGAAAAGCTCCAATGTGGAAACGAGTCGTATGTTCGCTACATCGTTAACGACGCTGTGGTTCCCATTCTGGGGTGCCAGGAGGGGCCCGGCTTTTCGTGCAGCTTGGCCAACTTCGAGGAGTACGTAAGCACACGGCTCAAGAGTGTTGACTATGTTGGCCAATGCGGGACCGCGGCCAATGCCACGGGGATCTCGTTCTATTGGGATTATGTAGAGGGAAAATACCCTGCAGAGTAAGTAAGCCGTGCACAGGGGCCCTTGGCAGTAAATCAGGTTAAGATCGCCTAAACCGCTTTTGAATTTTTCGTAGCTCCTAGGGTGTATTGGCTGAGCCCATATAAGCTGTATTGCGGGACACGGGGTGGCTGCAATAAGGAGACATTTTGCGTTCAGCGACTTCTATTGTGCAGTGCAACCGGCTCCCAATGGCTGCAACTGGACGAAATAGGAACCTGAAGCGGTTGGCAGCTGTTTTAAGCTCCCTTCCCCTGTATTGTATGCACCGACTTAGGTTCCCCAAATAAGCACCTGCATATGTGCCATGGGCTGCAATTCAGCCAACAATAGCGAGCCTCCGGTGCTCAACGCCCCGGCAGACGATCGATTGGTGGTGCACGTGGCAGAGAAGCCGTAAACGGGCACTTTTAGCACATTTTGGGAGAAATGCGCATTGTGTGGGCCAGTCCAATTACCCAGTGCTAGCCGGTTGCAGTAGGGCCGGTTGGGCCGTGTGGGAGCGGGAACTCGATCCGACCCGCTGCAGGAGACAGCTGGAGAGAATAGGAGGCCTCGGGCATCGTGAGGGGCGTAGGAGGGGCGTATAAAATGGGGCGTTTGTTCCTTTTGCATCCATTTCGCAGCCTTAATTTTACCGCAAAACAGCCTCCATGGTCAGTTTATCCAAGTTCTTCAACAGCGGCTTGCTTTTGGTGGGGCAGTCCATATTCCAGGACGTGGCCCAGCCCGAGCAGAGTGCCACAGATGGGTACAACCTCATTCGGTTCTTGGCGGGCTCGGCTCCCTACATCCAGAACCCCGGTTTCGGCATTGACAACGGGTTTCCCGCCCAGTGCACCATCGAGCAGGTACAGCTTTTCAGCAGACACGGCGAGAGATACCCCTCCCACTCCAACGGAGTGCAGTTGGAGGCCATCTACAAGAAGTTCAAGGAGTACAACGAGACGTTCAAGGGTGATTTGGCGTTCTTGAACGACTACACCTACTTCGTGCCTGACAAAGCCTTGTACGAGAAGGAGACCAGTCCGCAGAACTCTGAGGGTCTCTATGCGGGCACCAGCAACGCCGAGAGACACGGCATGACTTTCCGGGCCAGATACAACTCGCTCTACAAGGTCAACTCCACACTCCCGGTGTTCACCTCCAACTCTGGCAGGGTGCACCAGACGTCCCGCTACTTTGCGCGGGGCTTCTTGGGCGACAGCTACGACGAGAGCATCGTCAAGTACTCGGTGATCTCCGAGAACGCCACCCAGGGCGCCAACTCGTTGACGCCCAGATACGGCTGTGCGGCTTACAACTCGTCTGCCAACCTGGCACTCGCCAGCGAGTTTGACACCAGCTACTTGAACGCCACGCTCGCGCGTCTCACCGCCAACAACACCGGGTTGCCGTTGACGGTGGCGGACGTCAGCAACTTGTTTGGCTGGTGTGCTTACGAGGTGAACGTGCGTGGAGCGTCTCCCTTCTGCAACATCTTCACCAACGAGGAGTACATCAGATACAGCTACCTGTCGGACCTCAGCAACTACTACCTGAACGGTGGGGGGCACAACTTGACGGCCACGGTGGCTGCGCCGTTGTTGGAGGCCAACTTGAAGTTGTTGATGGACAACTCCTCGTCCAACAAGATCTGGCTTTCGTTCTCCCACGACACCGACATCGAGATCTGGCACTCGGCCTTGGGCCTCATGGAGCCCACCGAGCCGTTGCCCACGGACCACGTGCCGTTCCCCAACCCTTACTCACACGTGGGAATTGTGCCGCAGGGTGCCAGAACCTACACCGAGAAGCTCAAGTGTGGCGACGACTACTACGTGAGGTTCGTGGTCAACGACGCAGTGATTCCCATGCAGACGTGCCAGAACGGCCCCGGTTTCTCGTGCAAGCTCAGCGACTACGAGTCGTACGTGAAAGAGCGCTTGTCCGGAAAGGACTATGGTACCCAGTGCAATGTCGCTGGAAAGGTACCGACTACCGCGACGTTCTACTGGGACTACACCAACACCACGTACGATGCGCCTGACATCAATGCTTAGACCATTTGCAGTGAGTGTAAGCGGGAGCTCCACTGAGGGTGAGTGAAAATGCGAGGAAGGGGATTTTGCCAGCTGTGCTTGAAGTAGAATGTATGTGAAAGGATGGAAGTGTAGAAAAGGGAGAAGGGCCACAAAAAGGCTGCAGAAAGAGAGGAGCTGAGAGGGACAGGAGACGGAAAAATGAGGGGATCGAAGATGGCAGACGTCAAGGTTGGAGGGGTGAAGCCACTGTGGAGAAGGAATGAGGGAGAGAAGAACACGGGAAGAAGCAAAAGAAAAGCATCAAAACGGGGGAGGTAGGCGGAAGAGCGGAAACAGTAGAGCTAACAGCACTAGAGCTGAATGCGGTGGAGGAAGGGCTCGTAGAAAGATGTCGATGTGCTGAGAGGAAAAGGTAGAATGCACTCAATAGCGGAAATGCCCCCCACACAACGACGAGAGTGGGCTGAGCCCAAAGAGAAACCGACGACTCCAAGTGCCCCTTTTGAAATCCCCGCCAGAAAACGCCCTTCCCTCCATGGGTGCAAAAGAGGGCCGTATTTCGCATCATCTGAGGATCGGCGCCCCGACATTACAGCGCCATCTTCGCTAATGCTGTCACGAGAGCTAAATGCCAAGTCTGGGGGCCACTGCAGAAGGGGCTATATGTGGAGGAGCACAGAGAAAGGAGACCGAGACAATTCCGATCGCAGGCGTTTTGGCTATTTTGCGCATGTTACTGGAATCGCTGTTGTCAGCAACCAGCCTTGCGAACAATGCCATACCAACAGACATCTCGTAGTCCAAGAACGCGCTCGCGAGGTATGGACATAGCAGTGAGGCGACAAGGAGGACGAGATACTGGCGAAACGCATTTAGGCGCTGGCGGTTCTGCCTTTTCGGCCCGAGTCACACCCCGGATTCGGGGGTGGAAGCGCCGTGATGTAGCGTTATCGCAACGGCGTTCACAGATCCCCTCCCCTGCCAAGAAAGGCCACCCGCAAATGCTCCGGACCAACCTCCTATCTGGCAATCCCGCCAAACAGCCGCTTAGGAAGCGCTCGGCTAAACCTCCCCTTTCCTCCTCCAGCAGCTCCCCACATTCTCTATCTCTAGGCCAATAACCGCAGCTGCAGTTCAAAAGCCTCGCGCTAGCCCCCGCGCACACTTCTTAGCCCCACGCGCGTCGATAACGATATCTTTGGCACTGCTAGCACGGCTTAGAATTGCAACCTTTCGCCTAAGGGGGGCACCCCACTAAGCCCCCTGGTGCGCAAATCCCACAACGCCCATCAGAGCAGCCTGGCGGCCGGCATACTCGGCCTTTTGCTGGCCACAGACGGGGCCCACAGAAGCTTCCGCACATGCTCGACGGAAATTCATCGCCTTCGTCGGTGGTCGGATAATAGACATGCACGATAGCCGCCAGGCTCTGTGCGGCACCAGACGGCATTGTTGATGACCACAACCGAAAGCTGGCTGCCGTAATTGCGCGATATGGCACTAATTAGGGGCGTCTTATCGGGCCCTTCGCCAGCACGGCTCTGCTTTTTCACCGCATGCGGTTCCGGAAAAAAGCGCCGTCCTTTTGGCGGTTTATCCGGGTGCGTCAACGGGAAGAGCGCAGGCGCCACGAAAAAGGCCAACACCGACGAACAGAGCACATAAGAGGACAGCACATGTGCCACGGCCGCCTCATCCTCTCTGTAAACGCCCCTCCTAAGCTGACTCTCGCACAAGCGAAACTCACTTTCTCTCGGCACTTCGCTGTCACGCCCAAAACGGCAATCGCGCAGATCCGCTCCGTCGTATATATGCACCTCAGCAAAGGCCCTCCAAGGCACTTAACCTTACTGCCTCCACAGCGACCGGTGCCGCATGAAAAATAGCGGGGCCGTGCTGCGCCCACGCGTATTTCTGCCGCCTGCAATCTGCGTGCGCTATCGTTATCTGTGGCGCCCCGCAATGCACCATCTGGAGCCACACAAATGGTTGCAACAATGCGGCATCGTCCACGTCTGAGGCCTATATAAGGCCGCCAGCACACGGCTTTTTGGCCCCCATCGATGGCGGGCGAAAAGAAGGATCAGATCGTGCACTCCGACTACGACGACTTGTCCACGCGCCCCGAGTCCTCGGTGGACGAGGACTACGACTACGACGACCCCTTGAACTACTCCACCCATTTCGTGGACGAGCACAACCCCAAGGGTCTCCGTGTGCCCACGCAGCACGAGGCGGCGACCTTGAGAAGAATCTTGGGCCGTGCTTCCTATGCCTCGTACCTCATCTGTCTCGTGGAGCTCGCCGAGCGGGCCTCCTACTTCTCGGTCTCCGGTGTGTTGGCCAACTTCATCCAGAGACCCTTGCCGGACGGCTCGAAGACCGGTGCACCGCTTAGCAAGTTCAGCTCGGAGTCTGCAGGTGCCTTGGGCTTGGGCGTTCAGACGTCCTCGGCCTTGACGTTGTTGTTGACCTTCCTCGCCTACGTGGTGCCCTTGTACGGCGGTTTCGTGGCCGACACCAAGTTGGGCAGGTTGAAAGCCATCTGGATCGGTGTTATTACAGGTGCCGTCGCCCACATCTTGTTCATCATCGCTGGTCTTCCCTCCGTTCTCGCTCTGGGAAAGGCTGCGCTCGCCCCCACTATTCTCGCCATCATCACGTTGGCGTTCGGAACGGGCTTCATCAAGCCCAACTTGTTGCCCCTCTTGATGGACCAGTACCCTGACAAGCGCGACGTCGTCAAGGTGTTGCCGACCGGCGAGAAGGTGATCGTCGACAGACAGAAGACGTTGGAGAGAATGACGTTGATCTTCTACTGGGCCATCAATGTGGGCTCCTTCTTCCAGTTGGCCACGTCCTACGCCGCTAGACGCGTGGGTTTCTGGTTAGCCTTCTTCGTGCCCATGATCATGTACCTCTTCCTCCCCATCGTGTTGATCTTCTTGCATAGGCGCTTGGTCAAGGACGACCCGCACGGCTCTGTTCTCACCAACGCCTGGCGCATCATCTGCGTCTCCCTCAGGGGCAACTTCATCCAGAGGCTCCGCTCCAACGAGTTCTGGGAGTATGCCAAGCCCACCAACATGCTTGCCAGAGGCGAGCAGTGGTACAAGGCCAAGTCGCAGACCGCCATCTCCTGGGACGACCAGTGGGTGTTGGACATCAAGCAGACGTTGAACGCGTGCAAGATCTTCGTTTACTTCATCATCTTCAACATCAACGACGGTGGTATTGGCAACGCCCAGAACGCCCAGGCCGGTGCCATGAGACTCGACGGTGTACCCAACGATTTGTTCAACAACTTCAACCCCTTGGCCATCATCATCCTCATCCCCATCTTGGACTACCTCGTCTACCCCACGTTGCGCAAGTACAAGATCGACTTTAAGCCCGTGTACCGTATCTTCTTTGGCTTCTGCGTGTGCGCGTCGTCGCAGATTGCCGGTGCTGTGATCCAGAGAAACATCTACAACACCTCGCCCTGTGGCAACATGGCGTCCACCTGCGACCTCCCTGCGCCCATTACCGCTTGGCAGGAGGTCTCTTTGTACGTTTTGCAGGCCGCCGGTGAGTGTTTCGCCATGACCACTGCCTATGAGTTGGCTTACACCAGATCGCCGCCACACATGAAGGGTCTCGTGTTGTCGCTCTTCTTGTTCATGTCTGCTATCTCTGCCGCTGTCAACGAGGCGCTCTTGTCGGCGTTGAACGACCCCCACTTGGTGTGGTGTTTCGGCGCCATGGCCATTGTGGGCTTCGTTTTTGCCTTCTTGTTCTTGTTCCAGTTCCGCAACTTGCACATTGAGATGGAGGAGGAGAGAATCGCCAGAGAGAAGTTGAACCGTGACGTCGACCTTGCGAACTTGGAGGCCGAGAAAGTCGCCCGCAAGGAGGTCTCCTCCGACGACGAGCCCAAGTTGGCTGCCGTTGTCTCTATCAGATCCGCCGTGGGCCACTAACTGGCGCGGCTTGTATAATAATCCAGACCGAAAGCGTTGCGTAGTTTGCCTTCTTTGTGAGAACCAGGCCAAGGGCCTGAGAAACCTTTCCAGAAAACGGCCTCGCTGTGAGTAGTAAGCATACTTGGACACGTGGAATATCTAGCAACTATTGATAACCTGCCCAGATTGAGCGCTCCAGTACGCCACGGTGACTATTCGTTGTGTAGCTTGAGAGATGAATCAGTGCCTGGCATTAAGGTCCCTTTCGCTAGGGTGCCCCATTTGAACGTATTGGAACGTAGTCAACTTCTCAAGGAGGTATTCAGGAGACCAAGCATGCTCAGCCCTTAGAACTCCTGTCGCGAACTTTGAACACTAATTCCCCACAACCAGGGCTGTTCACTCACCAGTTTTTCTTCAATAGTAGACTATGTTGCACTTCGCATGTGCTCCACGAAAAGCCCTAGCTCGCAAAAGCACCCAAGTCCTCCACTTATGCCTCCAATGTCCACACACAGTGCCCTACGAAAAAGCTCCTTCTATCACCCCATTTACACCTCTTCTCTCACTCACTTCGCAATATTGCTCACTTCTACACTCCCCCTTCATCATGCAGTCGTATTTACATACTCTATCCTAGTCGCCGCGCAAGGCGCGTATCACGGCCGGCCGTCTCATCATGTACTTGGTCCATTTGTACACCTCCGGGAACTCGACTTTCAAATTTATGCCAATTCTGTCCACCACGTTGTTCCAGGGCACAAACGACAAGTCTGCCACAGTGGCCCTGTCGCCCACCAACCACACGGGGTAGTCGAAGTAGCGCGACTGGCTCAAAGGCGTGGTGCCCGCGCTGTAGGCGGCAGCGTTGTCGACATCCAACTCCATGATCAAGGCCTCTCTTCTCTCTGCAAGCGCCATCTCAATCACTCCATAAACCCTTCTCACCTCGTCCGTGTACCGCTCCACGGCACTGGGAACGGGACAGCTGTGGAAGTAGCGGAAGTGCAACGCCTGGCCGATCATGGGCGCGTGCCCTGACGTCTGGAAGAACAACCAGCTCAGAATCTGCGACTGCTCCACCAAGTTGTCCGACCACAAAGGGCACTCGCCGTTCTCCTTCATGTACTTGGACACGAGGTAGAGGATGATGGCGCCTGACTCCCAGATGGACGTGTTCTCGTTGAAGTGGTCGATCAACGCCGGCACACGTGCGTTGGGGTTGATGGTCACAAACTCGGGCGCCCGTTGTTCGCCGTTGTTGAAGTCCAAAAAGATTGTGTTGAACGGCAGGTTCAACTCCGACAATATTATGGCCACCTTGAAGCCGTTCGGCGCCAGTCGGTGCGAAAATAACGTGTAGCCTTCCGTTGGTTGGTTGCGGAAGAACTGGCTGATCCGCGACTGCAGCTGTTGTGTGGTAGCCTCATTCTGGAGCTGCTGCTGCAACAAGTTGAGATTGACCTCGTTCTGCTGCTGGTCCGTGAGCGACACGGACTTGAGCCCCGCAGAGAGGTTAGATATGGGCTGGTGGTTGGCGCTGCCGTTGTCCCCGTTGTTGGGGTTTCGAGAGTCCATATTGTGGGGGGGGGCGTGGGAAGTGGGGAAAGTCCGATAATGGCTCCGTTGAGGCCTCTGCCGCGTGTCGTGGTCGATTCAGGCGCTTCCTTCGTAACTGGCCCCTGATTGGCTCTTCAGTCGCCTTGGGGTGCCGTTGTCCGCGGTCTCTGGTGACTCCTATGGGCCTAACTGGAGTGGCCCTGGGGTCGTGTTCAGTTCAAAACAGCCGGATGCGGCGGTGCTGGGTGCAGGGCGGTTTGTAGTGGCTCGCGCTTCGTTTCTACTGTCGCTCTGCTCGTCAGGACGGCGACTCGTGCTTTTACTGCTTTTAACACTGGTTGTGGAGGGGTTCCTAATTTCGACATTTTTTCTGAATGTTATGAGTGTGTACTGTGTGCAGGACCGGTTGCGGAACGGATTTATTTGTCTGACTCTTTCAGAACGAGATAACCACCTAATAAACAGAGGCTATATGACAGTGGCGACAGCTCCCCATGTTGGCATTATCGTGTGCGACACCGATTACCCCGGTATCACCGAGAAGTACGGCGATTTCGGCGATAACGTGTGCGATCTCCTTCAGGCGCAGGCGTCTTTGCCCTCCCAGTGGCCCTTCGTTAAGTACCAGGTGGCTAATGAGGGCGACCCCAGCGAGTACGTTCCCGAGCTCAACAGCCTTTTTCTCTCGTTGATGACGGCAATTGCGAACGGATCCGTCAAGGGCTTGGTTTTCACGGGCTCCAGGTCGGACTCTTTTGACGACTCCATTCCGTGGATATCGGAGCTCAACAAGTTCATCGGCGCCCTTTATAAGCTTGATGATTTCCCCATGGTGGGCCTCTGCTTTGGACACCAGATATTGGCCCGCAATTTGGGCTCCAAGGTGGCCCGAAGCCACCCTGAGATCGGCCAGGAGGTAGGCACTACTACCATCACCCTTAACACGGACATAATCACTCTTGAAAGGTCGCCATTCAAGGACATTTTGGTTACCGACGGTGCTGTCCATGACCACTTAAACTTGGTGGAGTCTCACAACGACATCGTCTACAACGTTCCTGCTGCCGAGAACGCCAGAAACACAGAGTTCCACTCCATTGGGTACTCCGCAAAATGCGCCATCCAGGGCCTTGTGGCTGTTTCGGGCCCCATTCGTCTTTTAACATTCCAGGGCCACCCGGAGTTTTCTTCAGACCAGGCTCTAGAATCCTTGGCATTGGACTTGAAAAACGGTCTTATCACCCAGGAACAATATGAAAAGAGCGTGTACAACACTCAGATGTTGAACAACCAGGGCCCCTTGATCGGGCTGGTTATCAACAGATTCCTAGCACCCAACTAGAGTACAAGTGCATAGACTAAATGCGTTCTTATATTGGCATCATATATTACACGTCCCCTATTCGTCAAAAAGACGCTTGGTTGGAGACACTA
Source organism: Wilhelminamyces tanticharoeniae (assembly GCA_030558325.1). Lineage (NCBI taxonomy): Eukaryota > Fungi > Ascomycota > Pichiomycetes > Serinales > Metschnikowiaceae > Wilhelminamyces > Wilhelminamyces tanticharoeniae. The sequence goes on along the minus strand of JAJMSI010000003.1, from coordinate 496,504 downwards.
TGGTAAATCCCTGCAATTTGCCACCGTTTCCGCTGCCGCCAGTGTTGGCGTGTTTTGGCGACGACTCGCTTCTGTTCAGCTCCAACCGGCGACTCAACTTGTCGTTTATGGCTCCCAAGTGCTGTACTTTCGCCTCCAAGTGACGGATCTTGTCCTGTGCAATTTTGCTTTCGTAGCTGTGGCTGGACGTCAACTTGGTCACCACCTCGCGCAACTCTTCTCTTTGGTTTCGCAAGTTCAACAACTCGATCTGGTCGTCCGATTGGTCAAACTGCTCCGAAATGAGCTCGTCTGTGGAGTTACTGTCCACAAGGGACAACTGTCTATTAGAACCAACGCGGCTGGCGCTTGGTCGGACCAACTCGCTGGAAACACTTAGCTGCTTCTCCAAGTCAGGAATAACCTTGAGCTTCAAGTCAGCGTTCTCTTTGAGGAGCTCGTTGTACTTGTCTAACAACGTCTGGTCCTCGCTGGCGCTGGTCTTGGTGTGCTGTTGCATGAGCTCGTCTATCTTGTCTTGGAGCTGGTTGACCAAATCATTCTTGACGATTAATTGTTTGTAAATCTCGTTCTTCTCGTAGTTCAACTTGAGAGGGCTGGGTGACTGGCCGTTCTCCAAGAGGATGGCGTGCTCCTCGCTGATAAACCTCAATCTTCTCTCGTTGTTCAACTTCTCCTGTACCTCGTTGAGAAGCTTCAGTTTGGCAAGAACCTCGTGCTGGGGGTTGGCGTTTTCGTGGCCGGTATTGTTGTTCTTCAAACGATTCTCTAACGCCAACTCTCTTTTGATAGAAGACGCCAACTCCGCTGTCACCAACTGGAGCTCGTTCAACAACTCGCTGTTGCTGTTCATTATAGCCAAGTCCTCCTTTGTGAACTTAATTGGCTGTTGTGGCGCTTTCAAGGGAACCTTGTTCGACAGAGTCGTCGACAAACGACGGCGCGCCAGAGGAGACCCGCCAGCTCCCAAAGAGCCATTTCTCAGGGTCAAAGTGTCCTCTCCAACGCTGTCGTCCAAAAGATCGTCGTGCAAATGCTGCAGACTGGACTTCCGACTGGATTTGGAAAGCCTCTTCAACAAGTTCTTCCCTGTGAGCGAAAAGGATCTGCTGCTTCTCGGTCTCTCGGACTTGGCAGAGTTATCGGTCTCTGACCTAAAAGAATCGTCCGCCAAAGGAGACAGCATCAAGTCTGAAGTGTTGGTGCTTCTTATGTAGCCCTGCTTGGGCGTGTACGCAACATTGGTCATCTCGGTGGGAGTAACCTTGCTTTGAGAGATGTCATTGGAGGTATTCGCGGTGGGAGGCGTCTTGGTATGGTCGCGCGAAACAGTCAGGCTGGTCGACGGCTGAGAGATGTGGTTGTTGCCTACCTCATTGAGATCCAGGTTGTCGGAATAAAACGAGCTTCTGCTGGCGTTTGTGCTGTCGTCGTACTGTTTGAAGGGACTGGAAACCGCCTCAGGCAACGGCGGGGAAGCATACGCCTTGGTGTGCTCACTCAGCGGCGACCGGAAGTTATTGAAGGCTGTGTTTGCCACCAAAGACTTGTGAGAGGCCTGCCTGGTGTTCATCTTGGAGTACATAGAACTGGAGCTCGAAAGACTTCTATCCTGAACCGGCGACCCTCTGTCTTTTATGCCGTTGTCCTCAGTCTGGTGCTCGATTTCCAGCTCATCAGCCTGCTCTATAGTGTCGTCGTCATCATCAAACTTGCGCTGCACGTTGGGAGACGGCAAGTCGTTGTCCTTGTTGGGAGAGTTGAAGTTCGACGCAGTCACGTAGATATCCTTCCCAGAGGCACTGCTGCTGGCCGTCACCGTGGCTCCCAAAGACTGCAATTTGTCACGGTTTCCGTTCTCGTTGTAGTCGTCGTCGTCCTCAGGTCTGATAACCGAGTCGCGGTGGTCTCCGCCCAGCTTTAAGTTGAAAGATGGCGAAACATCCACTCCATCGGTGGTAGTAGTCTTCTTCGCAGGCGAAACCTGCTGGCCGTTGTTGAAGAAATTGATCTTTCTTAAGCGCATGGAGTTGGTCTTCTTTAAAGTAGATTTACGTGATATCAGAGGACTTTCAGTGCCGTCCTCGTCAAACTTGTAAACCACATCGTCCTCCTCGTCTTGGGTGGTATCAGCAGACAAGGGCAAAGACTCGTTGAGTTGCTGCTGTCTAGGATCGAAGGTGGGGTGGACGGCTCTATTATTGGCCTGCTGTGAAGTGGCCTCGTCGTCTTCCTCAGGAACGTTCATTAGCGAGTCGGTGGAGTTCTGCGGCGGTTGATTGGGGAATTTGGGAGCAAAATTGGCCCGCGGAGGAGGGAGCCCCTTCTGCATCGGACGCTGATTATAGGGGCCACCCATGGGGGGCATGCCTTGGAACTGTCCAGGCGGGCCTTGGTACTGTGGATGACCCTGATGCTGTCCGGGGTGTCCCTGGTATTGTCCTTGGCCCTGATACTGCTGGTATTGCCCCTGCTGACCATAAAACTGCATGGGGCCCTGTGGGTGGTACTGGCCATTGGTCAACGACAGTGTTCTGGGCCCTGCGGGGAACGGCCCTTGCTGATTCATATTTCTGGGGACCGAAGGACCCGGGAAAGGCCCCCTGTTGTTCAAGCTCATGGTTCTGGGCCCCTGCTGGGGGTTCTGGTTGGAGTTGAGCGACATTGTGCGAGGGCCTCCCATCGGGTTCATCAACGACATGGTTCTGGGCCCAGTGGGGGCGGCACCGAGGGCGTTGAAGGACATGGCCCGGGGATCGCCTGCGGGCTGGCCCTGCATCGGGTTGGAGCCTGCTAGCGACATGGCGCGAGCGCCGTTGGCGTAGTTCATTTTCTTCTGGTGGTTCATCTGCTTGCGGTATTGGATGTTGGACATGTTCTTTCCCGACGCCGGGCCTATACCGCCAGCGCCTAACGTGGGAATAATGGGCGTGGTATCGAGGGTCTTCAGGGAGTTCATGCCGTAGGGTCCGCGGTCGCGCATGTGTGTGATGTCATCGAAAGACATGTTTCTTCCGGTGAGGTCGCCGATGTCTGCGCCGGCGTCGTCATCAAAGGCGCCCGGCACCTTTCTGCGGAAAAGCCGGTTCACAGACATGCTGCTCTGGGAAGTGAGCGATGCCTTGCGCGAGCTTCCCACGCCCGGAGCGGCGTTTACGGGCGTCATGAGGTCGTAGTTAGAGGGGTAGTTGTTGGCATACTGCTGCTGCTGCATGTACTGCTGCTGAAGCTGCGCCTGTTGGGCCGGCGATTTGCCGCTGAGGGCGTCTATATCCTGTTCTCCACTAAGGATCTGCTGTCTTAGTCTCCCATTCTGAGTGACGGAGTCCATGGTGGCAGGGGAGGCACGTGGCAGGCGGCAGAAAACGAGTGGCTCCGCGTGCTAGAGGGACTTTAGAAGACGTTTAAGGGTGGAACAACAGAGCGTGTCTGGGATTTTCAGAAAAAATTGTTTGGGGCAAGATCCGGGGGCGCACGTCACGTGCGTGGCGGGTGGTAGCGGTCGGCAGCGGCCGTCCGGAACGCCCGGAAGTCCCGCGCGTTTCAGCCCAGACGAGCCATATCGGGCCGCGCGTGCTATTGCCGACTACAGGGAAAGGAAGAGAACAGGGACGGATTGGGGGGCAAAGTGGCCTTATTGAGGTCCCGTGGCCCACATGCCGAGGCACGTCCGCTTTGGGCACTTTCGCAGCTGTTTTGGGACCAGCGTGTGTTCGAGGGCCTTGCGAAGCCATGGCAATGTTCGGTGCGCATATAAGTCCTCTTTGCGGTGGAATTTCATTAAGAGCCTGCATGTGCCGCAGGGGCTGTGGGCCAGGCGGCCGTTATAATGCCAGGGCCGACGGAGTGCAGAGAAGCTTCTGCTGCCGATTGTGGGCTCGAGCCCTGTGCACGCGGTAAGGCGGGTGCAATTGGTGGAACAGGGTGCTTTGGGGGATGGGCCAGAGGGGCTTGTGATGACTGATTGTTGAAGGCTGTCTTTCTCAGCTGGGCGCAGGCACGGTTTCTTCTGCTGGAAGGGCTAAACTGGTTCGAGATCTGATCACCAGAATGGGCGCATCAGGGCTTAAGTATTGGGTCACTGTGCGAACTGTTAAATGTAGAAAATGGGCATAAAATAGGAAATGGCTGAGAATGTGGAGAGGGGGCCATAGACTCGCAAAGTGGTCGAAGAGGCTGCCGCACTGCTGGCAGTTTGCGGTTTGGAGGGTAAAATGTTGCACAGTGAACTTCTGTGCTGGTGGTGGGGGTGTCCGTACAGGCGTGTCCGTTTTCTAGATAGTGAAGGTCACGGGGCCAAAGCAACTGCTCTGCAAAGGAGGGTGAGACTCCAGAATGGCTTATTGGAGATGATTGTGCAAAGGGTGCCTTTCATGCATCAGGCGGCGAATTGCTCGTATGAGCGCCCCTAACAGCGCCCTGTAAGCCTCTGTATACAGCTTCCAGTGCTCTTCACAGACACCCGCGCACCACATACCATTTCCAAGCACTCTCCGTATTCCTCCGTAATGCAACAAAAGGATCCTTCGCCTCTTGAAAGCACCTTTAATTCGTACTCATGACCATTCTCTTCGTGTTCATCTTCTCCATAGCGTGCGCCCCATACTGTGACATCTCTACCACAAGTACCTCCAACACACATCCCTCAGATTCCCGAGTGAGCCGCACCTTCTTTTCTTTTCCCTCTAGCCTCTCCTTTTCCTCAGTTGCTTTTCTGGACTTTTCTCTTCCCTTTTGCTTACCCTTTCCCTCCCCTCTTCCTTACCCTTTTCCCTCCTTTTTGCACCCATCATCGCGAAACGGTGTTCGCACACAATTTTTTTCAGATGAGCAGAAATCCACCCGTTACCACCACAATGTCGGCCGAAATCACCAAAAGAGGGGCCGAGCCCGAGCAAAGTGCGCCCAAAAGACAGAAGACACATCTCGATATCCCCAGCTCGAACCCCGTGGGCGAAAATGGCATCTCGGAGTGTTTCCAGGTCTTCTCCACCTCGCTATACCTCTCGCTAGCCCCTTGCCACATCCAGAACCCCGTCAACGGCATCAAGTCGCAGCATTTGGACCCCATGATCATGACTTATCTTCCCAAGGCCAAGGGCGTTGTTTTGTCCTACTCCAACATCGCTCTTTCGCACGATAACCAGCTGGTGGACGCTGACGGAAACGCCATTCTGGTGGCCCGCACAGCAGACTCCTCGCCCTACGTCTTCTTGTGGGTGGATGTGGACTTCTTGGTGTGGAAGCCCGAGGTCAACGACGTGTTGGAGGGCCTTGTCTACATGCAGACCGCGTCCCACATCGGCTTGTTGATTCACGACACGTTCAATGCCTCCATCAAGTACTTCAACATCCCCAGTGACTGGGAGTTTGTCCCCAGCCAGGCGGATGAGTACGGGGACGAGGAAGCCCCCGAGCGCGAGGAAAAGGGGTCCAGGTTCAAGTCCTTCGGCCACTGGGTGGACGGCTCTAGCGCCAAGATCGAGGGAAAGTTGACCTTCTCCATCAAAACCATCCACACCACTGGCCGTGTGGTTTCTGTGGAGGGTACCTTGGTCAAGCCAGGCGCCGAAAAAGATGCCCAGCCATTCTACAGCGAAAGGCGGTCGTCCGTGGCCACTCAGAAGCCCCAGAACACTCGCAAGACCTTTTCCGATGACGATCAGGAGGAGGTGGCGGTGGCAGAAATCCTGGAACCCGCTGAGGACGAAGGAGCGGTGCCTGCTTATACTGCTGCCAGTGACGAGGAGGCCGGAGAGGCCGACTCGGACTCAGACTCAGACTCCAGCTGATAGCATTGGCATAGACTGGACGTGTACACTATTAATGAACAAAAAAGAAAAGATATACCTTGTAATGAGGAAGTTAAAAAAAAAAGATGTCGGTGGTCGACAGTATAGACGACAGCTGCAGTAGCAATGAGTAAAGAGAGAGATATGGGTTGGGGTTGAGCTTGAGGGGTGAATATGGCTCCTCGGTTTTCATGATGAGAAGCGGACTAATTGCGCAACTGGGCTACTATAAGGCATTCTATGAGGATGAACTACTAACCACGAGTTTGCTCTTCTAATTCAATTCACTAGCGCCTTCGCGTAGTCCCCAGAGCATAATTTGGGAAGACTTGCACGCCCATTTGCCGATTCAAAGAGCAACTCCTCATTCGATCATTCAATCACACACCTGCTTTGAGCTTCAAAGGTTGCTCCTTACTTCTCACCGCCATGCCCATGCATTCTCGCCTCTATAGATAAACTGTATTCTCCAAGAAAACCAAATTCTGTGCTCAGCTCTATTCTTCACATCCCCAATTCACCTCCCTGTCTACTTCAAGGGCTTGTCATCATTGAGCATCCTCCAGATCATGTCCTTATCGCGAGAAGAGGGAAGGTCGTATCTTGTTCTTGGTCCGTACATCAACCGGTGCCACTTTTTCCTGTCAGTGAGCCCCAACCGGCGAAGATCCACGCCGCCATTGAACAGCCTCGGCCGAGCTGGAGTAGAGCTGCTTCCCATCATGGTGAGCTTCTGTACCTTGTCAAGCTTTCTGAAATTCAAGTAAGTGATTATGGCACCCTGAATGAGGGAGAACGCCACCACCGCACCAAAACCGAGGTTCAGCTCCTCAATATAGTTCTTCAAGTTCATGCCATAGAATGCCGGCAACAAAGTGGCCACCGTGAATCCGAGCGTGTATACTGTGACCTTGAGCTCAAATAGCATGAGCGAGTTTCTGTTGGTGTCGAGAATGATGTTGACGATTTCTTCCGTGGCCTTGATATCGTTGATGAGGGAGCCTGCCTGCTGCACAAATTCGTCGCACTGCTTATAGTAGGACTCCAAGATCATCTCGAGCTCCTCGTAACTAGTCTCCATGTAAGGAGTGCTGGGATCGCTCAAATTCATGCCCGCGAGGTCCTCGTCGTTGTCGAGAAGCTCCTCCAAAACGTCTCTGATCAAAACCGCCTTCTGGTAGAAGCTCGACAACTTCTTCAGCTTGATCAACAAGTCCTGCAACTTTCCTCGGTCGATCTGGTCCTCGAGCTCAGAGAGTATCATGCCGCAGGAGTCCGTGTGGATCTGGAGCTCAGTTTCCAAGTCGCTCATCACGCTGATAAGGATGCTTTCAAGCGCTCGAAACTCGTAATGCAAATAGGTGTTTCCCGGCAGGGGCTTGAGCTTCAGCTCGAGATCGTACATAAACAAGCCTATCTTTTTGGCCACGTCCGGATTGGAGGTGTCGAATACCTTGACGGTGTCGGCCTTGATGATGGCCTTAATGTGGAGCAAATTGACCAAGATTGCGTTGGACGACCGCACCATGATCAGCGGAACAACGTCGATAGAGGAGGTGTCGATTTTGCGCAAGTCTCGGGGAAAGAGATGATTGGCTTTTAAGAACTGCATTTTGGGGTATTTCTGTGACACCCCTGTGATGTTGCCATTGATGTCGAACGTAGTGCAAGAGACAAACGAGTCGCTGGGTGCGATGGGCTTGACCTTGCTGTAGATGTGGGTTCCGTTCTTTCGCTCGTGGTTGCTTGACTCAGAAGAGCGCCCCCTCTCCCTAGATAACTGGAGACGTTGAAGCTGGTCACCGACGCTGACAGGGTCATATTTGGAGACATACAGCCTCTGGAAGGCTTTATTTCGGGCAAGGGGCCTGATATGTACATTCGAGATGCTTCTAGGGGCGATATTTCGCGCCACCGTTCGAAGACCGTGGAGAGATGGGGTCCATCTGGTTGCTATTAGAAAGGACGATGGCATTTGTGGGAAGCTTAAAAGCCCATTATTTGGTGGTAAATACGCGTGTTAGATGACTAAAGGCCCTCGAAACTGCTGGCAATGCGATGTGCGTGGAAGAGTATGTGGATTCTTTATCTGGCCAAGCTACTGATATATGCGAGTGATTTTTTCGCATGGGTACGCAATGAAGTTTACTATGATAAATGTGAATATAAAGCTAGCGCAGCGTAGAGAGCCCCCGAAACCCATAGAACACGACACAGTAAAGTAAGGGGTGTCGGAATCCTCTGGGCGTGAGTACCTCGCGGCCCGGCGCGGTCAGGCAGAATTAGAGGGTGCAGAACGGGTCTAGTCAAAGAACTTTCTGGTGGCGGAGATGCCGAACAACTCCAATCTGAGGCCAGGCAACGCCTCCTCGGACAACAACTTCAATCTCTCCTCCAAAGTGTTGTTAACCTCGATCTTGCCAGACTTGTTGACCACCACCACGCCGCCCGAGAGCTTCTCGTCCAAGAAGTCGTCCTCGTTGATGTGCACCTTGACGGTGATCTTGGACTTCTCCGCGAACTCCTTTGCGGCGTCGTCCACAGCCTCCTTGGCCAACGCGAGGTCCGCCTTTCTGACCTTGATGGTGACCTCGTCCTCCAACAACGCCAACAAGCCCTCCTCGATCAAGCCGGCCAACAAGGGCTTGTAGTCGGCCTTGTTCTGCGTGAACAGCTTCAACTGCTCCTCGGCAGCGTCGAAAATCTCGTTCAAAACCTCCTCCTTGGTGGCCAAGATTCTCAATCTGGTCTTGTTGCCGATGGTGGACTTGGTAATCTGCTGGGCCAACGACGCCTTTTTCAACTTCTGCTCGTACGAGGAGTCGATGGCAGCAGTCTCAGATCTGACGATGGACGCCTTCTCGATTTCGTACTCCTCGTCGGCCTTCAATCTGATCTCCTTGGCCTTCTCCTGGGCCTCCTTTTCGATGAAGGCCTTCATCTTGCGGAGCTCGGCGTTAACCTGCGGCGTTAGTACAATTGCCTAGTGCGGGTACGCCCGTCGTCGGGGCCGCTACTTACTTGGTCCTCGGTCAAAGACATGGTGGATTGGTGGGTAATGGCACTGGTGGAAGTGCTAATAAGCGGAAATTTGGTGGGAGGGCGAGCTGGTGCGCGCACGCAAAAAACACCGAAAAGTGCAATCTCGTTTTAATTTCCAATTCGCAGCTACAAGTTCCACGGCTAGTCTATCGGCAATAAATAATAAATAGTAGTCTACACGAGCGAGTCCAAGAACTTTCTGGCCACCTCCACGCCCATGAAGGTGGCGGCGTTCGCCGGGAACGACCTGGCCAATGCAGGGCCCACGCCGGGGAAAAACGCCTTGACTCCGCCCTTGGCGTAGATGTTGGCGGTGGTCTTGAAAATGGACACATTGGTGTTGGACGACTGCTGCGTGGACTTGATGGTGTCGATGGGGAAAACACCCAACCACATGGCCACACCAGCACTTCCGCCCGCGATGGAAATGGCCCCCAAAGACAAGTCCTTTCCCGGGGTCGACAACTTCTCCTTCAAGTACTCGTAGGTGGCGAAGTAGAGCGCCGAGCCGGGGGCGTCTCGGGCCAAGGTGGCGACGGAGCCCTTGAAAATGGACCGGATTCCACCGGTTCTGTACATCTCGGCGATAACAGCGCCCATGCCCGACTTCTTACCGCCGTCCTGCACCTGCAACATGACCTTGACTCTCTCGAAGGGGGCGGCCACCAAAGTGGTGGGAACGGCAGAAAAGGCACCCGCAGCGGAAATCTGCCCAATGGTGAACTGGTCTGGCGTCTTGTTGGTGTAGGTGCCCACAAGCTTCTTTCCCACGTCGTAGCCCCAGAAGGAGACCGCGAACATGGGAGTAACGCCCAATAACGGCGGCAACACACCTCTGTAGAAGCCTCTCAAACCCTCCTTCGCAAGCGTCTGCTTGATGCACTCGGTGGACGACTGGAAAAGGCCCGTCTGCAACCGCACCTTGACAAGGTCAAAGGGGTGGCCGGTCAAAACAGCACTGCGTGTTAGTTGGGCTGAACGTTGACCAATCTGTGGTCTCATCTCTTTCATATGAAAACTGCAACATACCAAATGCCACCAAAGCCTCCGGAGGCAAAGGACTTGACGTTGTCTACCAAAACGCTGTCGACTTCTTCCATATCTGTATTTCTAGCGTGTGGCCGTTGTGGGCGAGAAGAAGTGCTATGTGTCTGAAAAACCGGAGAGCAATTGTTGGGATCCGCGGATGTTATATACTATTTCTCAAATCTCGGACCGCGGAACATCTGCACCGCATGCTGCCATAATAGACTGATATGCGTTTAGGGGGCCATACGGAGCCGCACGCATCTCGGCTACCCTAACGGTAGTCGTCGGCTACCGGCGGACTTTTTCGAGCCTACGGAGCCTCTACATGCTGCTTTTCCCACTAAGGTTTTATACATTACTGCACACTAATATACAGCTAACTGTTCCCAACGACACATTGGCTTTCCCGGTGGCTTTATGTCTGCTTCTCGGCTTGTTTTCACCCACTCCGGCTGCATTTAGGGGCCCTTTCATCCTCTGGGCGTGTGATGAGCCCGAAATGTGGGGCAGAACCGAGGCTCTTTTCGGGGGCTGCGTTCCTGCATCCGCGGTTGACGAAAACGCGCCTGCGACACAGTGCGACAATTAGAGAAACTTGCTCAACTCCTTCAAATCCAAGTCGGCTCGCAAGTCCCTGATAAATATCTCGCGCCGCACCTTGAAGTTGCCAAAGTACACGTCACGGTACATGCGAGTGACCGTCTGCTCCAACTGCTCCTGCACATGTTCCACACTCTCGTCTAGAGTGCCGTCGTCAGCAAGGTTTTCATGGAGCTTCAAAAGGGACATGTAGTTGACCGCAAGGGCGGCGAACATCTCCGAACCCTTAATGAACTGGAACAGTATCTCAAGAAACGTGTAGATTTGGCTAATGAAACTCTCGCCAGATGCCTTACCAATTGCGTCCTCACTCAAGATTTTGCACGACGTGATGTGCCGAAGGTATGATGAATGCAAACCAAGAAGCTCGTCAAACGTCAACTCGTTCATGTTGTGAACCACTTCTTGGTTTTTCTCCAATCCTAACAATCCGTGGCTGTTCTGGACCTTCTTGAGGAAACCCTCGTTTAATACGGGCAATGTCAAGATCTCCCTGTTGTTGCGACTGTGCATGTCCTTGGACCTGAAGAGTCTCTCAACGATTAACTTTTGAAAGCCTTCTTCGATCACGTCGAAAGAAAGATACCTGATGATGACGTTGACGAGTTTGATTAACTGGTTGCGTATCATGTTAATCTTGTTGAAGGCATCGGCAAGCCAGATCACTTTCCTCTCTCGTATTCCCGGGCGGAAATTTGTGCTTTTCAACTGCCTCTTCAATTTGCTGTACTTGGCAAGTGTCTCTCTCAAATCATTGCGACCGAGATTACCGTATTCAATGTAGTTGTTGTTGAGCAAATAGTGAAAGTGTCTCAACTTCCACAAGAAATTGAAGATCTTCAAGTATGCCAATGTTCCCTCTTGATAATTCAAGATGTAGTCAACCGCCAAGTCGTTTATCTTGTACTCTAAAGTGAAAACTTCCCAACCAATGTTTCCATGACTCAAGTCCAATATTCTGGCATCGATTCGGTCGTTATGCACAAATGAAGTACCAACACTCGAATTCTTAATAGAGTCTACTACTATTCCCGAGAGTTGGTTGGAGGTCAAGTTTCTCGCTGGTTCGTTGAAAATACCTAAGCCGTTCCGAATGATAACTTCAATGAAGTCGTTTGATCCCATCAAGAGAACTTTTTTGAAGTTGATCAAATGAGTGAAGAGTTGGTTTTCGGGACCATAAATTGTTACGCTGAAGAAGTTGAGCAATTCTTTATACTGCTGGTTTATCAAGTCGCTGATGTCGTTGACGTTCATTGTCTTCAATCCCTTGTGAACATTGAATATGAATCTCGAATACTTGGCGATATAGCCATTGATGAATTGTAGTTCCTTGCAGTACTTATTGAGGAAAATGAGCATCTTGCCGATTTGGAAGATCTTGTAGCCAATGTCTTTGTTGCTGGCTGAGAATAAAAATGGTGGGATCCGCTTAGGTTGAAATTCTATTATATCGCTGATGTGGTTTTCCTGGACGTTGAAGCAGATAAAAAACTCATTGTGGCCGTCTATGAGCTCGCCCTTAATGATCCACTGTTCAAGAATCTCGTAATAGGGTATTGATATTTGGTAGAAAATGTCTCTGCTCAATGCAGAGACCCTCTCGTCTCCAAATTTGGACAGTTCGAACACGCTCAAAAGAAATTCGAAGCCATTCAATGTTTGGAACTTGGCCAAAAGCGAATAGACCAACCTTAGCTTGAGTATGTCGTTGAAAATATCATTGTAGACACCTATTAGGGAGTCCCGCTTCTTGTTGAAAAGGTGATTAATGTGGCTGACGTAGTCCTTGAGCTCGCCATCAACGCAGCGAAGGAACGCAGTCTTAATTGGGCCCAAATTCGTAGACCACCCGGTTTTTTGGGTCTGCTCGAGAACCGTTCGTATTTTGCGATATATGAGACCCGCTTCCAAGATATCTGAGAGCAAGCCAGTGTAGCTGGCATTGATGCCGCTGGGAAGCTTGATGTAGAGCTCGCCGTTCTCGTTGACCAAAAACACAAACAACTTGGAGTCTAACCCAAGCAAGGAGTAGGAGATGTAGGTAAGTAAGGAGTCCTCCGAAAGTGTCTCGTAGTAGGGGTCTATCAAATCTGCAAAGGTCGCTCCTGCGGGCGCCGGCTTATCAAAAGGATCAGTTTGGCGCTGTCTCTCGAGTCTGGGACCCTGGAAAGGAGACGATTGCAAGGCATAGGGCGCACTAGATGGGACCTGAAGCACGCTGGGCGCGGGAGAAGACCTCATTTTCGTTGCACTCAGTTCTTCGGTTCTGTGGACAGCTCGCTGGTGTGATAGTAACGTGTCCAAAAACACAAGGTAGTTGCACACCTGTTCCACTGAAGTGCATGCAAGAAGCTTCTCAACGGTGGAAGCAAAATGGGCCCACTCTTCGCGAAGGTCGTTTCGGGCGAAGTCGGCTTTGAAGCGGTTGAAGAGCGAGTTGATATCGGCCTGTTTGGGGTCCTTTGTATCGGACAATATATGGCTCGAGAGGTCGTTGGCTATGGTGTGCACATATTCCTGGCCAAATTCCACGGGAACTAGCGAGTTGACGAGTCTGCTTATGTAAACCTTCACTAGCTGGTGTCTGTTAAGCGCCATCAGACTAGCGGTAGATTTTGTGTGGGGCTGCAGATAGCAGTTTGGGAAGAAGGTTGTTGTTATTTGTTTTTGGGGCGCGTATAAATGCGGCTCAGAAAAAAACTACCCGCGTTTAAGTAGTTTTTGGCTATGGAGTTAGATCTTCATTTTACAGTAACTTTTGGAGGAACATCTTACAGAACACTTCTAGTAGGTTTAAACTGTCGATTGCCAGGAGACTGGTACGGTAGGTAGATAAAGAGGCACTGTCCTCTGGAGCCAGTCACAAAAAAAGCCAGTACACGGCAGCAAAAAAATTGACCAGCGCAAGACTTCGAGCACCGCAATAGAAAAACGGAAATGCCCTAGGCGGCGATTTTGATGCCGGAGCTAACGGGCACCGGGTCAATAACGGGGTCGAAAACATTGGGGTTCAAGTCCGCGTTGGTCAATTTCAACTGTTCGTCTGTCCAAATATGGTCCACTGGGGAGCTTTGGGGCTCTCCGACTCCACACAAGCCGCCTCTCTTCTCCCATTCCTGAGTTCTCGGCAACGACAAGTCATTGAACACCGAGTCGATGGCCTCGAGCAACTGGTTCAGGATCTGAGGGCCGTGGCCCGGCGTGGGAGTGATGCGCAATCTCTCCTGGCCAATGGGAACAGTTGGGAAGTTGATGGCCTGGACGTAAATATTGTGTTTGTCCAACAACAAGTCCGAGGCCCTCTTAGCATCGGCAGCGTTTCCAATCAAAATGGGCACGATGTGCGACGGGTTGGGAATCACGGGGATACCCATGGCACCCAAGTTGTTTTTGACAAAACGGGTGTTTTTCTGCTGGGCCACTCTGTCCAAAATGGTCGCTCTCTGGTAGCGGATCGAGGCGCTGGAGCCCGCCATCACTGCGGGCGGCAAGGAGGTGGTGAAAATGAAGCCCGGGGCGTACGACCGGAACCAGTCGATCATGGAGGCCTTTCCGGTAACGTAGCCTCCAACCGTTCCGTAGGCTTTGCCCATGGTGCCGGTGACCATGTCGATTCTGCTCATCACGGTCTGGGAGGGAGGCTGGGAAAGACCAGCCTTCAAGTGGGCGTCGAAGTCGAGGTGCTCGGCCACACCGGCGCCGTGGGGGCCGTACATGCCCACCGCGTGGACCTCGTCCAAAAAGGTGAGAGCGCCGTACTTCTCAGCCAAGTCGGCGATGGCCTCGATGGGCGCAATGGAGCCGCACATGGAGTACACGGACTCAAAGGCAATCAACTTGGGCGTGGAGCGCGGCACCAGGGCCAACTTGGCCTCCAAGTCCGCCAAGTCGTTGTGCTTGAACACCTGCTTTTTGGCACGCGAGTTGCGGATTCCCTGGATCATGGACGCGTGGTTCAACTCGTCAGAGAAGATCACCAAGTCCTGGATCTTCTGGCCGAGCAAGGTCAAAACAGCGTCGTTGGCCACGTAGCACGACAGGAACACCAACGCAGCCTCGTGCTTGTGCAAGGCCGCCAACTCGGACTCCAATTTGACTGCGTGTCTGTTGTGGCCAGCGATGTTTCTGGTACCGCCTGCGCCGGAGCCGTAACGGTCCAACACGCGCTTCATTTCCGCCACCGTCTGCGCGTTGCTGCCCATTCCAAGGTAGTCGTTGGAGCACCACACCGTCACCTTGTCGTCCTCCAAGGTGCGGTGGGCGCGGGGAAACTCCTGGGCCAAGCGGTTGATGTTGTTGAAGTAGCGGTACGACGAGTCGGCACGCTTCTTGTGCAACTCGGCGTCCAAGAAGCCCGCGTAGTCGTACGTGGCCTCGTTGGAGCCGAGGTCCACCAGCTGGCCCACCAACTCGGAGTTCTTGAAGGCGTAGGCGGTTTTGGGCGGGTTTTGCGCTGCCGAGCTGCTGGCTGCTGTGGCACGTGCCGTCTGGGACGCGCTGGAGTACTCGCGGGCGCTCAAAGCGGCCCCCATAAAGGGGCACTGGCGGGCGTGCTGGGTCAACACAGACCGCAGGCTCAACTGGCGGAGCGCCTGCGTGGACGTCAGCTTGACAAAGGGGCAGATGCTCATCGAGGCTCTGGTGATGGACTCCATGTTTTCTGCCGGGTGTGGGGGGTTTTGCGTGAAAACCCTCGGGGCTGGGGAAAAGTGGAGGTGGGAGAGATGAAGCTATATGTGCGAATTTCGCAGATTCGCAGACTGGGCTTTGAAAAATTTACTGGCAAAAATTCCGGGCCGATGGTGCGGCCGCTACCGGCTTCCCGAAGAGGAAATGTTGTACCGATGTGGGACTAGAGAAGATGTGAAGAGGCGACCATGTGACGCTGGCAACGGCAGTAAAAGCGTGTCTTGTTGGCGACTCGGTGATTTCGTCCCTGGCAATACTGGCGAATCACAGCGGTGCATTGTCAGCTTCGCATTCCTTTTGCGGGGCACCTAAATTGCAAATTGCACGTTCTTCTCGAGCCCCTCCATATATCCATTCGTCCTAAACACCGTCTACGTTTGGGCCTGGCCCAACGCTACCAAACGGCAGCTCCCTAGTTAGCTGGTCTGGTCCGCGGTGCACGCACGACACCGGGCTTTGGCAACGGAGATTGGCGCCTTCTAGGAACGGACTATGGCGTCATACTTGCATGGTGGGAGATGGTGTCGTTTTGGGCCTTTTGCATGTGAGGCGGAAGGCCCGTGCTGCCGTGTCTTTGCAGCCGAATGAGTGCAACATGTATGTTGGTGACGCAACGCTCGTCTAGTGTTCGTTCTTGGGCGTAAGTATACGACTTCTTCTGTCGCGAAAGCCTCCACCTTCAGAAGCATGAGCTCTTATCTGGGGGCTGGTACTGGACATTCGGCACTTCTTGTCTGGCCGTGGTTTAAGACGTAACTGCGTGATTGTGCTTGCCTTCAAGCACCATATGTAAGGAAGGTGCAACTGGCCCAACACCACGGTACAGGTCCTGCTGCATCCGCCTCTGCGACCTCGCACCAGGCCTCCTGGTTTCTCGTCCCCTCACTCCTCTCCCCCTTCCTACACCATGCACACCTCTTCTCAACTCATTTATTGTCAACCGTCCACTCACATCCCTAAAACTTGGCCTGCGCCTTTCTGCCCACCGTGCACTTGATCAAGCCGTTGGGGTCCGGGGCCGGGTAGAACAAGTCTTCGTTGTTCTTGATGCCCTTCCATTCCAAGTTGAACAAGATGTAGTGCTTGTTGGGCAACTCGTACGTCACCGTGGCCACCTCAGGCGCCACCTGCAAGATCTTGTGCGACATGTTGTACATGGTGGCCTGCACCGATGCCGAATTCTCGGTCGCAAACAACTCCAAGGTGATGCCCCTGGCCTGGTCGTAGGTCTTGTCAAACAAGCCCTGGTCCGCCTTTCTGTAAACGTCCGCAAAGGTGCGGATCTGCTTGTTGTCGTAGGTCCACGACGCGTCCACGTCCGTCGACAAGATGCGGTCGCGCGTGGGCTTCAACGTGGTGTAGTCGCATACGTTGTAGCCGTAGAACATGGACCCCGTGGACTTCAACACCGTCAAGTCCTTGATGGAAGAGACGATCCGCAAGTCGTCGCCCTTCTTGGAGTACGTCAAGAACGTTCTCCTGGTCTCCGGGCCGTCGTTCTTGAACGAGTGCGGGTGCAACTCACCGTCGACAGCGTACTTGGACCACTTGCTCTGGACGATGTTGATCTGGATGCCAGAAACATGGCTGTACTTAGACGTGAAGTGCTCGGCCAAATGGGCAGCAAAACGCTCAATGGGCCACACGTCTGTGGTCTTGGCCTCCACCAAAATGGTGTTCTTCACCGTGTCTGTAGGCACAATGGGGCTGTTGTCGGCCTTGGTGTAGGAAATGTCAAAGTCTCCCTTCAACAACACCTGCACATTGGCCTCCAAGATCTCCTGCTCGTTGGGGTTGCTGGGGTTCTTCTTAACCTTCAAGAACTTGACATTGGCCTTGCCGTAGGTGGAGTCTAACAATTGGGACATGCTGAGAAAATGGAAAAGCGGATCCGTTGCTGAAATCTCTGGCTAAGGATGGGGATCGCCTTTTTATATATGGTCGCACTGCTTATCAGCGACACAAAAACGCTCGGATATCCCCGACACCTCCCACCAAAAATCCAAAACGCCAACTCGCGGCCACTCTACTGGGCCTTGCCGATGGGGCCATTTTAGGTATTGGCTGCAAAAGGACCGAGGTTCCAAGTTGGAATGCTGGTCCTGAGAACGGTCGTGTCCTTATATACTGTATCAGCGTCTACAAACGGCATTGGTGCCTGTTCTTCACTTATGCGAGGCTCGTCTAATCGCTCAATTTCTTGACACTCCTCATTCCTTTGCAGCTACATCTCCTTCGGGCAAAGTGGCGCCTCCCGCTTCGCTGGATGTCAACAGGTCCTCGGCAGCATCTAGAACCTTAGCAGCCACCTTCTCTCTGGGGCTGGAGCCCAATTCAGTCCTCACAGGATCCTCGGACCCCTTCTCGTCCCCATCTTCTGCGAACCGCAAGCTCTTTCTTTTCTTGACCTTGGAGTCGGTTTCAACCGCATCTTTCTCGGACCCCGTGGCTAGAACCTCCTCGCTGGGCTTCTCGCTCAAGACCAACTCGGCCGTTCTGATCCACCGTCTTCTTCTGGTGTACTTGGAGAAGGTGTCCTCTGTGGTGGGCTTTTTCCACGTGTTGTCGTAAAAAATGAAGCCCTCATCGGGGCCCGGGTTAGCAGTCGTTTTCGACCGCTTGCTGTTGGGAAGTGTTATGGACCCGTCGTTGGTCAAGTCCAATCTCCATGTCTTGTCGACCCAGCGCCATTTGGCGCCATTCAACGTCAACTGGTTGGACTGCTGGCTTCCAAACGAGTAGTTGTTGTTTTCCGGGTTGGGTAACTGGAAGGTGTCGATGGACGACAGTTCGTTCAAAAACTCATCGGTCCAAGGGGTTCTTTCATATGACAACAAGTTGGAGGTCCAGCCTATACCGAGCCAGCGTCTCTGGTTCTCGTAGATGGCGTATGTGAATCTCACGGACTTGTGGCCGTCGCCAGACTCGTCCAAGTTGCCTTCGCTGTTGAAGAGGGTGTTTTTCTGGACCTTGGCGAACGCCGCAGCGAAAAGGGAGTGGTTTCTGGCCCTGGAGAAGTCCAACCCGGTCAAGTAGAACACCAACAAGCGCGCCAACTTGATCTTCCACAAGAGCTTCCTGGTGACTCGCAGGTAGGTGGAGTTGTAGGTGAGCACGTAGAGGCCGGCCATCAATAACACCGTGCGCGGGGTGATGACCAAAAATGTGATGATCAAGTAGAGCGGTGTCAAGAACACCGTGGTGAACAACAAGCGCTTGATATCGTACGCGTTGAGCGACAATGACGTGATGGGCGCAAGTAAAAGGTCTGCCTTGATGCATGTGGTGGTGAGCGCCTGTACGACGTCGTCCAACGTGGGGTGCAACTTGGTCTCCTCCTCGATGCGGTAGTTCAACAACGCGTAGAGCGTGATGATGCCCACGATGACAATGTGGCCGAACCACGTGACCACCGTCTCGAAGTACAAGGTGCCAAAGCCCCACACGCACATAAGCACGATGTTGACCCAGTAGTCGTCGTTGGTCCACGTGAAAATGGACAACGTTTTGTTCACAATGAGCAAGTAAGGGTACGCCTTGATCAACGCCTTGGCCACCGTGGGCGGCGTGGACGACAACAATGGCGACGTTTGCGGCTTTGTTTCCTTCCTGGGTGCCGCACCATCTATTAGCGACGGGGTGGTGAACTGGGCTCTAACCTCCGTCTCGTTTTCAGGGCTGTCGGCAGCATTGTCCGGGAGCGGTGTGGTCTGGGTAGCGGTCTTCAGGTTCAGGCGGCCTGGAGCCTCTTTGGGGACCGCTCCAGCGCCTGCGGAGTCCGTGGGGGGCACCTTTGACATCGCTGGGTGAGAATGTGGGGAGCGTGTAACTAGTGCGTGGCCCACTTGGAGTAGCAGGGTGGCAGCAGTACACACAAATTGCCTGGAGGAGAGAAGTGGGCTTTCGTCTGTAGATGAAACACCGTAGTGGCGTGTAGGGGGGACGGTTTGCGTGTGTGGGGATGGCCACTAGTGAGGAATCACAGGATAGGGAGAAAATTTGGGGAACCTGTGGGATTTTTGAGACCTGAAAACCGCCTGTATGCAACATGACTGCGAAATGGAAGACCTCTGCTAGGTGCACAACTTACGTGGTTTGAGTCTCTTCTGCTTGCTGGTGTGACTGTGGGTGTTGCGTTCAAGAAGGCATTGAAAAGTGCTGTAGGAAAAAGGGGCTCTGTTCTCCAAATTTTCCTAACTTCTTCGACTTCTTCGACTCCTTCAATATCTCCCTAGCGGTCCCGTAGGGCGGCTGCTTTTGCACCCAAACCCGCTCTATTCATCGGTACCGGACCCCCTTGCATTTCCATGTGCTTCGCAGCTACCCTGTAATTTGTCTGCTCTGTGTTATGCGCAAACCCAAGAGCCATTGGCTCTGGTTGAATATATTTGGAGTAGCCCTTCGGAGTTCACAGGTAGGCCACAATTCCGAATATCACCAAACTTCTAGTCTTAACCATTGAAATGGTATTCTACTGACCTGTGAACCCCCATATCCCCGCTTCTGAGCAGCCTTTGGGCTGATCTATTTCTGTAGCCGCCAATCGTACTCCCAGCGAGCACTATCGTCACGTGATGTTTGGACAAGGTTTCAAAAGCGGACCACCACTTTCCACAAAACCATCACAAAAGCTGGCTGCAAAAGGCCTGGCTCTGTTATAAAGGGCATTCGATGAATTTCTCCAGCCTACTATCCAAGGAAATAGCCAAGAAACGCCAGAGAACGAGTGGCACCAATGCGCTGAAGAAACCCAAGCACGAGGGTGCAACAAGCCCCGAAGGAAGTACGGGACCTAATGAAGAGAGCACTGCTGAATCAGAGACAAACGCACCAAAGCAAGAGGCTGAAATCACAGGCACCAGTGATTTCGCCGCTTTTGACGGTACCGCCGAGGAGTGGGAACTAGTAAACTCCATATCTGACGAGCAGCTCAACCAGAAATTGGCCGATTTCAATGAGCTTGACAACGAGCCCGATCTTCCTAAACTAGAAAAGATCAGAAAGGTCGAGATTCTTGTTCGTGACAAGCTCAAAAACGAGTTGTACCAGAAGCAGCTACTGCTAGAACAGGCCACTGACGTGACTCTAATACGCGACGAAATCGCAGATGACCAATTCAAGGACAAACTCTACGTCCAGGTCCGCAAGTTCGTCAAAGTGCTAGTCAAAGACTGGGACAATCATCTACAGACACAGGTGAGAACCATCCAGGGGGATGAGGGGCTCTCGGAGCTCGATCGAGAAGAGAAAAGCGATGTGAACAGCGACCAGCAAAGGCTTCTTTATGAAACAAAGCGTGACTTGGTGCGGTTGCTATACAAGCTTCGGTCTCGAAAATTGAAGCCGGATATGTTGGTTTCTTTGGCGACCATCTTGTACTATATACAAGCAAAAGACTTTGCAAGGGCCAACGAGAGCTATATGAAGCTCAGTATCGGAAACGTTGCATGGCCCATTGGCATCAAAGATGTCGGCATTCACTCACGAAGTGCCTTGCTGAGAATTACCGGCGACGATAAGTCCACTACTGCCAACATTATGTTGAACGACAAAACTAGACGGTGGATAACGGCAATCAAACGCTTGATCACGTTTGCGGAAAAAACGAGTTCAGGCCTGAAATAGACAACCTAGTATCTTCGTAACGACAGCGATAAACCAATTTGCATCATACACCTGTAGACCATGTCCTGGCAATACGTGGTGGGTGCAATTTTCAGTCACGTGTGGATCTCTAGGGTTAAGCCCTAGACATTTTGTGACTGATGCTGCGTGAAAAAACTTGAAATTCCTGTATACAGACCTGGCGCCTGACATCGCTTCCCGATACCTCCAAAAAATTTACTCGTGCACTATAAACCCTACACCACATATTACACATTAAGATGGCTGTATGTACCGCCAAGGGCTACGCAATGAAATCAGGGCCTTTGTATTGAAATGCTGTTCGTGAACCTTGCTTCCCAGAAATCCACCTGAATGTTTGACATGGTGCAATGCTTCCACAAAACTCATGATACTTGAGCAACCGTCTATGATGTATTTTACTACTTTTCATCATACGTAATGCACCACTCGACTACATACCAAAAGATCTAATAATTTCAATCACCGCTTATGAGTCTTGTTCCTTCTCAAAGCTCGGAAACTCAAGAACACATACGACACAGGCTCTGTATATTAAAGAACACTTACTAACTCTCCAGCGTGAAATCAAAGACATTAAGGAGTTCGTTGAGTTGGCTAGAAGATCCGACATCAAGTCTGCCGTCATCAAGGTCAACAACAAGTTGAACGCCAACGGCAAGAAGTTCAAGCAGACCAAGTTCAAGGTCAGAGGCGTTAGATACCAGTACACCTTGGTTGTCAACGACGCTGCTAAGGCCAAGAAGTTGCAGCAGTCCTTGCCCCCAACCTTGGAGATCAAGTCTTTGTAAATAATTTGTCGATTATTTGTTAGATTAATATTCATGCGAACGGTTCAGTAAACAGCGTGGTATCGTGTAATGTATATTAGATGCGTGTATGTGCTGGCGTGCTAGGCCACATCCTCCATTTCGATGTCGTCGTCGTCATCAGCGTTGTCGTTATTCTCGTTCTCCACCTCGATGCCCAATCTGGCGGCCCGCTCGGCGTCCCTCAATCTCTTGTACTCGGGCTTCAAGTTGTATTTGGAGGTGTAGGGGCCCTTTTTGATCAAATTGGCAATGGACTCCAACGACTCCTTCAAGTACGACTCGGGCTGTCTTGTTCTCTCCTTAAGACCCTTCATGGACCAGTACTCATACTCCTCGAACAAGCGGAAAAGCAAGTCCAACAAGTCCTTCTTGGGCATTCTGATGGCCCTTCCGTCTGCGTTCTTCTTCGAGTTCGACTTTGAGAATACCGACGTGTTGTTTCCGCGAATATTCGGTCCAGCGTTGGACTGGATCACACCGGGGATCTCGTGGAGCAATGTCACCTTGGGCCGCGGCTTCGCGGGCTGCATTATGGTCTGTCTCTTCAAGAGCATTGAACCATACTTGGAGTCGCTCTTTGCGGGAACAATTTGGCAGTCGTGGCAGATCTTGCCCTCCAAATTGGTCTTTTTGGGAATGGTTTTGACGGAGGGAATATACTTCTTGTCTCCCTCAGGAGTGTCTCTGTCGATGCTGTAATATTTGTACAGCTGCTGCTGTCTGTACTGGAGACTGGCGTCTGGTTCCGGGTCCAATGACTTCAATTCGGGCTGGTCTGGCATCTCGCCCATCTCTGTCAACTCCTGCTTGAACTTCTTCAAGTTCTCTTCGCTGAACACATACGAGTTGTGCACCTGGGTGTTCAACACCGAGATGTCGTACTCCTGTGGAATGTCCGAGTTTTTGTCCACGTCCTTCAACACCAACTTGACCTGTAGCTTCTTATTTCTGCCCGGGCCCGATTTCTTGATCTTGACGGTGCCAAGCTGCTGGCCCCCCAACTCCTGGGTGCGCGACCACTTGTCTGCCAAGTAACGCGGCAACTTGACGAGCCACACCTTCTGGTTGCCATTGGTCAAGTTCATGTCGAGCGACTCGTTCTCCTCCAAGTAGTCCTCGGGATCCGAGAGAAGTGAGAAGTCGGGCTCGTCGTTGTCGTTGCCACCGTCTTCTCGGCCCACCTTGCCGTTTTTGGACGCAGCGAGCGCTGCGTTTTTGGAGTCCACGCTGGCCTGCTCCTGCTTCACGATCTTCTTGATGGGACTGGGGTTGGCGGAGGCGCTCATTGATGTGTGGACTTCTGGGAGAAACAAGGAGACTCTCAGTGTGATTCTACAAAAGTGCGATAAAAAAGAGTGCACATTGTTCTCGCTTGCAATATTTGCAGTGGCCTCCACATCACATTAAAAGCACACTCCATTTCCACAGGCGCCCATAGAACGCGTTCCCTTTTGCAGCCTTCGCATCAATGATAGAGCGGGATCTCCCTATGGTCATCAGCAGACCGCATTACATCCCCTCCAGGGAGTGCGGCTACTGCCATGGCAAAAAGACCAGTTTTCAGGCCCTCAAAAGCATGGAGTCCAAGGCCGACCCCACCAAACCTTCCCAATCTGTCACTATAGGCGCCTCAGTCGAGCAGATGACCTGCAAGCACTACGATGAGATGATCAACCAGGGCTTCAGACGATCGGGTACCTTCCTCTATAAGCCTGATCTCCTCCGTGGCTGTTGCCGCCTCTACACCATAAGAACAGATATGGCCCACTTGAAAGTGGTCAAGACGCACCGACAAACAATTAATCGCTTTGTCAGAGCCATACAGGACCCTGAACCTCCAGTTAAGATAGCGAATAAGAACGCTTCCTTCTCTCTAGACTCCCTCATAAAAGCAGAACAGGGCAGTTCCAGGTTCCGCACGCGCTTCGAGAAGTCCGTTTTTACCAAGGAAAAGTACGCTTTGTACAAGAAGTACCAGATCAGTGTGCACAACGACGACCCGCTGGAGATCAGCGAGGCGTCCTTCAAGCGCTTTCTTTGCGACACTCCCTTCCTTGACGAAGAGGTTGAAGGCGATCCCGAGCAATGGCTTCATTTAAACAGCTGGGTGAAAAACTGGTCTTGTGGCAAGAAAAGTGGCGAAAATCGTAAAAGTAGGAGAATGGGGCCTACCCACGAGTGCTACTACCTTGATGACAAACTCATCGCAGTTTCTGTGATGGACTTCCTCCCCACAGGTGTTTCGTCGATCTACTTGATCTGGGACCCCGACTACGCCCACTTGTCCCTCGGTACGTTATCGGGTCTCCGCGAGATCCAGATGTGCCAGGAGCTCGAGCTAGGCTACTATTATCTAGGCTACTACATTGAGGACTGTCCCAAGATGAAGTACAAGGCCAAGTTTGGCGGAGAGGTGCTCGACTTGTGCAACGAGGTTTACTTTCCAATGGATAAAGTGGCACAATTCTTGGTGGGAGGTCGCCTCTTCGTTGTGGGGGAGCAGGGCCAGGTACCAGAGGCGGAAAAAGACGGCTTGGATGAGCTTGAGTTGGAGAACACGGGCCATCCAATTGCGTACGAGGAGAGTGATTTCTACAATGAAGAGCTCGTCGATATAAGTGAACTCGTTTATGGCGGAGACCGCGTCTACGCTAGGGCTACTTCAGCACAGGAGGCCTTAGAGAAGCGTCTCGGGTACCAAAAGCTGTGGTTTCTGACCACCGACGCCCATCTGCTTCCATTGGTTGTTCCCGGTGTCACTCCTATATGGCAGGTTCTCGAGTGGTTTGAGAACGGCGTTCTTGACGACCAGCTTGAGGTCAGCATTTTTATGATGGTTGCGAGCGAGATGAAGGAGGTGCAGTTCGGCCAATTGAACACTACAGGCAAGAAGGTTGTCATTGATGCCATTCGTCTCTTTGGCCTCGAGAAGGTGCAAGACTCCATTTTGTTAGTTTAGGGTGGCTTCGTACCATTCTGCAGGCTCTTCCTCGGCATCATGACTCAGGGGACGGCCATTTGCAGTCAAATGACCTGGCCCTGCATGCAGGAAGTGGTCACAAATGATCCGGTATGCGTCGTGTGCAGGTATACCGAATCTCCCCACAATTCGATAGGGGTCATTCCATTTCAGTGGGGAAGTATAAATAGAGCAAGGACCCGGGCAAGAATGAAAAATCCCACGAGTATTCACATACATCGAACAGTCTTCACCGATTGACTCAATTGCTACAACTAACATACACAATGACTAGAACCATTAAATGGACCGTTCACGAGCATGCGTCTGAGCCCAAGTGGTTCACGCATAACGGCCACTTCAACTCGAACCCCAATGGCGTCAGAAAGAACGGTGCTGGAAGAAACAACTGGGGCCAGCCAGGTGACGAGTTGAGGGACGACGCCAGCTACGACAACATGAACTTCTTTGGCCAATCTGGCAGAAGGAACTCCAACCACAGCGTGAACGAGGAGAACATGAGATCATTGAACAACTCGTTGGACAACAAGATCCAGTAGGCGAAGCCGTAAATTCATTAAAAAAGGGGCCTGAGGCGATAATGTGACATGAAACCGCGACATTAAAAGGCGACATACGGTGCTACATAGATACCCCCGGCCCACCATACGAATAACGAAATACACGATAACGAGAACCATTGTAAAAGCTAAATATTGGCGCTGCTCTATCAAGCGTGTTTCTGGATCTCTTCAGCACGCAACTTCTGCTCGATTTCGGCCTTCCAGCCCTTGCGTCTTTGTCTCTCCTCGTAGGCGGCCTTGTTGCTCAACACTCGGTCCACGATAAAGGCGGTGTTGATGTTGTCGAACCTGTGGGGCCCGATTTCCCTGTACAAGCCCGTTTTCTTCGATTCTGAGTAAACCTCGTCTGCCAAAGGCGTGGGCCCGTGGTAAACGGCCTCCACCTTGCCCGGAAGAAGGGACAAGAACTCTGACGTGGGGGTGAAGGGTGCCCCCAAGACCACGCCGTCCACGTAACGGCACTGCAACACGCACAACGAGCGCTCGAGCAAGTTCATGATGGGGTAGTTCAAGCCCTTGTGGCTGTTGATTGTGGCGTCGTCGTGGATGCCCACCACCACAGCAGCACCGGCTTTTTTAGCCTGTTCCTTGACGAGGCGCAAAGCCTCAATGTGGCCCGGGTGGAACAAGTCAAAGCCGCCGTCTATGTAGAAAATGGCCTTGTACTGGGCGCTCTTCTCCTCCGATGGCTCCACCACCGTAGTGAGAGCCCCTCCTTCAGTGTGGAGGTACACCGCAGAGCCGGGCTTGAGGCCCGTTTCGTCGCTGGCGTAGGTGCCGAACTTGGCCAAGAACTCGCTGTCGAACAAGGGGTGGCTCCTGTAGTCCCCGCGAACGGGCCTGAAGTGGTGGTTCTTGCTCATGAGCAACATGCGCCCCACCAAGTCCGTGGTGGAGATATTGGGGGTCCTCTTGACCACCACAAACTTGCCCAAGTCCTTTACCACCTGGTAGCAGTCTTCGCCATTGGCGTCTGTGGTGATGTCGTCGCCGTGAACGACGTATTTGCAGCCATACTGGTCCATGACCGTGGGGTCTGTGACGTAGGGGGCGCTTTCCACGGTCTGCGTGGCCCATTTGCACGCCTCCACCGCCGTTAAGCGCTCGGCGAGCTTCATGACGACAGGACCCTTGTTGTAGAGAATGTCCTCGTCGGAGTGGACGCCCACAAAGAGCTCTTTTCCGAGCTGGCGGGCCTGCAACATGGCGCCTGCGTGGCCTGTAGTTAGTGGGTGCACCGGGTGGAGATGAGCTCAGTTGGCTACGTACCGTGGTGGGCGAAGTCGAAACACCCGTCGACCCAGATGCGCTCGTTCTCTATGCCGTCTGGTCTTTCGTACATTGGGGGTGTGGGGCAATTAGGTGGTTAGTGCAGATTTGGTCTTTGATCTGAAAAAAGGCATGTGCGTGCCACATGGGCCAACAAGACAATAAAAAAACTGGGCGGTTTCGGGGCATTGAAGGGCGAGCAGAACGCAGGCTGTTTCTGAGTCCATGGTGCTGACTTTGGCCCCTTTCCCTCGTTTTTGCGATTTTTGCGGACCTCTATTGGGCAGCAGGCGTTCTTATCGCTGGCCCGGAGGAGGGCCTTTTTCGTACAGATTACGGCGAAAAACAGCCAGAACTGGACCTTTTACAACTATTTCACATTTTCGCACAGTCCTGTTATAATCCCATATATATATATATTCACGGCTGTCGCTCGTACACGCCCACCGTCTGCCCGTTGTAGTTCTGCGCCCGCTCCGTGCCCACATAGGCGGGTTCGCGGGCCCTTCCCTGGGCAATGTCGCGCAGCGTGCCCAAATAAGTGGGCTTGGGGTTCTTCTCCCGCTGGTCGATAACGTACACCATGTAGGCGTAGATGGCCGCAGCGTTTCGCGTCAGACACCCGTGGAGCCATCCGAAGAACGCGCCGATGACCGGTGGGAACGTAATGAGAAGATCCATGAGAATCTGCAGCTCGAGTTTCGCAACCAACTTCTGCGGAAGCACCATTCGCTGAGTAGCAATGTGGATCAAGCGTGCGTGCACCCCGTACATCACCAAGGGTCCTATTCCCGGAAAGAGAAGCACCACCAAAGGCGCTAGGCCGAGCCCGCAGTCCATTCCCACGCCGCACGAGCCCATGAAGCACTTGTCGTGGGTCCAGGCCTTCAGCTGGACCGTCTTCCAGAGCCTCCGCTCTTCCTCAGTGCTGGAGGGGGGGAGCCGGCGTTTTCCGTTTTCGTCCTCGTAGGGGTCTTTTCCGTTGAAGTGCTCTTCTGCGTAGGTGTTGAAGGCGTCCATCGCGACGCTGAAGCCGGGGAGGCCCTCGAGCTGGCCTTGGAGCCCGGACATGCGAAGGGGTGGGCTATGGAGTGCAACGCGCGGAGAACGGATTTCTGGGGCACACCTAATAAATGCAAGGGCCCAAAAACGCAAAAGCGACCAAGTTCGCAACCCTGTCCAAAATGGTATATTACACTACTGTACACTACCCTAGCATGGCTGCTAGCTCCGCCGCCTTCACAGGCTGAACGGCGCCGCCCGTGTCCTTTCCACATATGTAGCACTTGGGCCGCTTTTGCACCTTGAAGCGGTCCATAAAGCACCGCTGACAGAACACGTGTCCGCAGTTGGCCCGCACCGGGCTTCTGTAGTCGTTTTTGCAGAGCACGCACTTGAAGGGAAGCGCCTCTTTGTTGTTTGTAGGGCCCTTCTTCTCACTTGCCACGGTCTCCCACTGTTTCTCCAGTGGTTTTCGCGCTTTGGCCTCGTCCCTGATGTGTAGAAACTTGCACGTGTCGCCGTAGCCACAGTAGCCTGTCTGCTGGAAGTCCTTGCACACGTCCGGCTGGAAATCTGTTATGGTGGCGACCCGCACATTTGCTGGAGGAGGTTTGATGGGTCCCGAGACGGCTGCAACACGATTATGCAGGGATCCGTTACTGTATTCCTCTTCAGCGTTGTCGAGCTCCTTCAGGGCTTCTCTGGATACAGTTATGCCGTTTTTGGTGTCGGAGGTGTGAACTACTTCCCGGAGCGGTTTTCGGGCCCCTGAGACCGCTTTTTGCGCTTTCTTGCCCGGGAGAACGGGTCCCGGAGAATCCTCGTCGGTCTCT
Organism: Wilhelminamyces tanticharoeniae; assembly: GCA_030558325.1. Taxonomy (NCBI): domain Eukaryota; kingdom Fungi; phylum Ascomycota; class Pichiomycetes; order Serinales; family Metschnikowiaceae; genus Wilhelminamyces; species Wilhelminamyces tanticharoeniae. The sequence goes on along the minus strand of JAJMSI010000003.1, from coordinate 468,244 downwards.
GGATCGTCACGCGGCCGTTTGGGAGCCTCCGCCCGCGTTTTCACGACCCTTTTTTTGAACATGGGGTAGTTTTGGTGCATATACTCGCCATCGCACTAAAGGAGTTTTATCTGCAGGAGGCGATGAAGCAATTGCTGAATCGGGGCCCTTTTGATGGCAATCGCAACTCCACCAATTGCCACCAAGACCGATGCTACTGAGGCTGTTGCGCCATAAATGGCCCTCAATACGCCTTCTGAGCATGTGCGGCTACTCCACGACTGTGAAGTCCTTTTTTCAGCTTTTTCCGAACACCTTTCCCCATGGAGGCCCCCCCAAAGAACCGTTTATGGTGAATTTGCGGGCTTTGAGAAGGGAGTATCGCCATCTCCAGAGCGAGCACCACCCTGATATAGTTATTGGCTCGCAGGCATTGAAAACGGACCCAAGCAGCACTGCTGGGACCGACGTCTTCTCGTCTCTCTTGAACAGAGGCTACTCCACAATAAGGAACCCGTACACCCGGGTGGCGCATTTGATTGAGTTGCACCAGCCACAGCACGTGGATGTTACCAAGGACGAGGTAGCGAAGGAGATAATCGCCGGCTTCCAGCAGCTGTCGCCCGAAAAAGCGAAGATTTATGGGGACATGCTTATGCAGGTGTTGGATGCCCACGAGGCGCTAGAGATGGCGGAAAACGAGTCCGATCTCGACGATTTGTCCTCGGAAAACGACATCCGCATCGAAGAGACAGAAAAGAACATTGATAGGTTGCTTAGAGAGAAGGAGGTCGTGTGGGAGGCGGTGATGATGGAGGCCATAAGAATGAAATACTGGGTCAACATCCAGAATGGCATCAAGGAGTGGGAACAGGGAAAGCCAGTGCACTTGACGCATTAGGGGGAAGAGGGAGTTGGTGACGGGCTCGAAGAAGTGCGGAAGGGTTGTCGGAATTCTGCCCCATGTTCTCCCCACAATATCCCACTTTCCGCCTCGCGGACTACATATTCCTGTGCTATAGTACATGCAACGATATAAACGTATAAACAAGACTCCGACAATTCGCAGCGGCGACCAGAAAGAACTTGAACGGTGTATGTGTATGCTGGGGCAGAAGCCTAGTTGCCGTCGCTGGTCATAGTCTTGTCGTCGTCGTCGTCAGCTTCTTCATCTTCCATCTCCACGGAACGATCATCCGAGTCGGCATCAGCACCTTCGGGAACGCCCAATTCGCAGGCATTGAACTCGTCGCGGTCCGCGTCCAGATGCGGATGTATGCGCAACCACTTCATGCGCGGGCCCAGCGAGCTGAGCTCGTTAATGCGGAAACCGTAGAGCTTCAAGCCGAAGTCGTCCTGGTTGACCTTGTTGATGCGGATTCGGCACTGGTTTTCGATCTCGGGGAACATCTTGACGAGAAGCCCGGGAAACGTGGTGCCGAAAAACGCGCCGTCTATGTTGAGGTACCGCAGCAGCAGCGGGAGGTAGATGTCGTTGCAACATGGGCAATAGAGCCGAACCGTCTCCTGGCCCGGGATGTCAGTGGAGCCGACGGGAATCAAGTGCATGCCGTCGCAGTAGTAGCGCGGGCACAGTCCAAACTCGTTTTTTTCGAATTTCGTGGCCATGGCCGTCAACCCGGGCTTCAGGATGATGTAGCGCGCGTGGATGAGCCCGTAGAGGAGCTCTGCCAGGCACGAGAGCAACGCCTGGTTAGGCAACTCCTTGCCCTTGGGGCCTCCGCGGTTGTCCTCGAGCGTTTCCACTTCGTAGTCCATGATGGTGTAGAGCGCTTCGCGGTAGTACGGCACCTGCAGCAGGAGGCCCGTGAGGTTGAAGTCGTCGTTGATGAAGTCCTGCGCGACAGGTACGAAGTAGTCGTGGCCGAACGCCTCGCAGAACTGCTGAACGAAGGGGACGTATTCGTCCTCAGGTTCGCTGGACATGGTGGACGGAGCTGTGGTGTCGGTGTGTGTCCTTCGTTTTGAAAGAAGGTCGTTTTGAGAAAGCAGCAGCCAAGCCGGGTGGTGCGTATCTGTTTTGCGCAGCACGTGTGGTCTTCTCCCAGGGAATGCCTTCCGAGACAGTAATCTGCTCCGAAGTGTTAACAGCCTTATATTCAGCGAGTCAACCAGGTAACTCTCAGTTTCCTCTCGTATCAATCAGGCCTGGGTATAGATGTAGTATTCACTATCACCTTATCGCCTTAATCGCCTTTATTGCCTTCTTCGCCTCAGACGATGGACTGTTCCTCCTCCAGAGGGCAGCCCTTTTTAGTGGGCGGGTAGGCTGGGAACAAGGGCAAAAAAACAGGTACACAGGCCTTTTTGGTCGTGGGCCTACTCTGCAACAGCGCGTTGGCACTGGCGGTGTTTTCCTGGAAACCGGTCCGACTGAAACCGTCGGTGTTATGGGTGGGGGTGAAGAGGTGGTTTTCGTCACCTAATAAATAAAAATGATTTCTCGCACGCCACGAGCACAACAGCCACTTTGAGAGGTGCACCCAAAACAGCCAATATCGTGCCAAAATGCTCGATTTGCACCCGTACACGCTTCTTGTGACGGTGGTGGTGGTTCTAGCCGCCCGTCATTTTGTGAGCGCTGTTGGAAAGGCCCGAATTCAGGACGCTGGCTGGGCCCTCTTTTCCACAGTGGGGCCCTTCTTAGGCAACTCCAAGATGGCCAAGCTTGGCGAAAAACGCAGGGACGTCGCCTCGGTGGTAGCCCAGAAGAAAAAGATCTCCGCCCAGGACGAATATGCCCTCTGGACGAAACTAAATCGCCGGCAGGATGCGCTCAATGCTGAGATCAAGGCTCTTTCCGACGACCTCGGCTCGTCCAAGGCGGCGGTCACCAGGGTAGTGAGCCACGCAATTTCGGCATTTACGGTCGCTCCAGTGTGGTTTGGGCGTTTTTGGTTCAGAAAAGCCGTGCTTTTCTATTTACCCCAGGGCGTTCTCCCGCACTACGCTGAATGGGTGTTGGCGTTGCCTTTCGGCGTGACCGGCACCGTGGGCTTGACGGTGTGGATGTTTGCCGTGAACACGGTTCTCTCGGCGGTGGTGTTTTTGGCGTCTTTTCCTTTTGAGGCGTCCGTGCAGAAGCCCTCCAAGCCTGAAAAACCGGCACTGGGCAAAGCAAAGTCGCCAGCTGAGGGCCTCACGCCCCTGAAAACGACCTCTACTGGGTTTTAAACGGCAGTATTATGGTGAAATGGCCGTGAAGAAGTGAAAAATGGGAGCATATTTGGTGCCGAAACATGTGTCCTCGATGCTTGTGTACTTGAGAACATGTGTCCTCCAGTTTATAAAAGTGACTTGATGAGACCATTATCCACGAGTCAAGAGCTGGAAATTCGTTCAAAAAAGGACCTCAGGAAGGCTTTCGCCGACTACGTGAACTTATTCAGGAGATTTGTAAAAGTCAGGGACTCATATCTGCCTGCTCGCAAAACCCAAGTTGACGAACTTCCCTCTCCTAAATAGGCAAATATACATCACTATTTTGCAATTCACTGTACTTACCTTAATAAAATACGTGGGGTCTCCGTTTACACCATCTTCAACTTCTTTTCCTCCATCCATTTTCCTATGTACACCCCGCGAGCTCAAGCTGTTCGGCGAAACGTGCCTTCATTACCCTTTCGAGCTCCTCCGTGGTCTCGTTGAAAATGTACCTTCCCCTGGAAAGACGCCGTAAATCGTTCTGAAACGATTTGTATGTTTTTTCAACTAGACGTCCCACAACCAGAGACGAGACACTCTCAACCTCCTCCGCAGACAAATAGTACCACGGGTCCACCAACTTCGTCCACACCTGCAAATCGAGGGAGTACCCATACACAGAATTGTTTCCTTCCAACACCAATAGTGGCGAGCCATCGTTGGGGTTAACTTCGAGAGCTCGCACCACAGGGGAGGCCACCATGGTCGGGTTCTTATTGGATGAGTCAGCAACAGCACTCTCCGGTATGCAAATTTCTCCGTTGAGGACGGCAGACACCGAAACCCCGCGCATAACACCCTTCAAATGGGCCTCTCCCTGGCGTAAATCGGGAAGTCTCCAGCTGTAAACTAAGCCGGTGTTGGTCAAACACATCAAAAAGTGCAGTTTCTGCTTCAAAACTACCACGTTGTCGCCGAGCTCGAAACTAGGACAGGTGAACGAGCCAGATTCAGCCAGTACTATCTGCACCGTTCCCTTGAAGGAAACAAGAACGTAGAATGCGAGAACGGTGTCTATAACCACAGGAAGAACGTGCTGGATCCTGTAGGGGAAGAATAGCGTGTACTTTTTGTTGATTCTATCGCTGGAGTTGGAGACAGTGACGGTTGTGGGGTCCTGGAAATCAATTTTGTCGTTGTAGTGCATGTCTGGAAGGGCGTCCTCGTCCTCACCCCACGGAGGCCCATTTCTGACCTCAATTATGGAGGTGAGATTCTCGGGAAGGCTCTTTTCTTCATTATGAGAGGCGTCGGTGTGGTTCACGCCTCTGACTACCACCTGGAACATCAAGTCCTCGTCCATGTCGATGGAGTACGCAGAAATCATATCTCCACCAGAGCCGGTGTTATTAGAGGCCGATCCAGTTTCTTTGGCACCAATGAGACGTCCCATTTCGTTGCTGAGAACCTGATGGTTGCTGAAAAGACATTCCGGAAGATTGGAAATGAGCTTGAAGCTGTTGGGGTAGCGGGCCTCTAAGAGGGCCCTCCTCATCTTATTTCTCTTTTTCTTCAAGGCAGCACCCGAAATAGCCTGTATCTGTTGCTGGCTGGCATCGTTGTTTAAGTCAAAGCCCATGTCCTCGTTGTCGTTGTCCTGATCATCCAACGGCGCATTGAGATTGGCCTGGAGCTCGTTGAGGCCAGCAACTTTCAGCTTGATGCCGTGAACAGACGCCTGAAGGCCCAAACGGGGCAAGAAATAAGTGGTTTGGGATATTTTGGAGCCCAATTTGAAACGCTTGGCCTCGGACCCACCATTGGACGCCAAAAAGCTCGATTTGGGAATGCTGTTGACGGACGAGGAGCTGACCAAAAGCGGCGCCACACGCTTCTTGCCATTCTTAGTGATAGTAATGCTCTGGACCAACTTATTGGCCTTTTTAGGGACATTGCCGGTAGGTTTGGGACTCCGGGTACTCTCAGGTGTGAGAATCTGGCTCTCAGGAGTAGGGAGCTTGGGAGGAGGCGATTCTTCGGGTTTCTTCGGGGCAGTCATGGCCCGGACCAACAAGGAGGAGGAGTCCTTTTCGCTGGAGAGCCGCTTCTCTTCCAAAATAAGCTGGTCGGTGCTCTCGGCAAAAACGGCCGATTCTCGATCGGTGCCGTATCTGTGAAGCTGTACATCGTTGGCATCGGCGCTGACAACGTCTCCCAACTCGCCTTTCTCAAAGGAAACACAGGTGATGAAGCCGTCCAAGCAGCTGAGAAAAAGCGTCTCTCCGTCAGGAGTCCAGCAGATATCGGTTATAGAGGCCTCCACAATGTTCAGGGCCACCAATAAGGGTTTCGTTTGGCCCGTGCTCCATACTGCGAGGCTACGGTCCTGCCCCCCTGTAGCTAATATGGTGGAAAACGCATCATCCAGCTTCCTTTTTTTAGGGGTGTTATCCAGAAATAGGCGTGGAGAAAAGGAGCACACCTCACAGGGCGCCTCGTGGCCAATGAGGGAGAGATCGGTGCTCCAGTTGCCTCTATTGATGATGGCAATAGAAGAAACGGGCCCGTTGGTGGCGTTGGGCACCGCTATGTGTTGGCCATCCGGCGACCACGACATTCGGCGAAAATACGATGTCAACGGCAGCTTTTTGAAGGGTTCTAGCACAATATGCTCCATCTGGAACTCGTAGCTATTGTATTTCTTGTGGTAGCGGAAGATGCGCACCGTTCGGTCGTCCGAGGCCGTGGCAAAAAACTTGTTGGCCGGGTCGAAGACTATGCCCTTGACCATAGACTGATGGATATCGTAGCGCTTGACACGCTCAAAAGTAGTCCCGCTCCACACGATAATAGACCTGTCAAGGCCCACCGTGACCAAGAGCGAGCCGTCCGGCGACCAGCAGATATCCTGAATGTCGTTGTCGTGGGCCACAAGCCGTTTTCGGACGGTCCAGTGCTCCAAGTCCGCTTCTGCTTCGCCAAACTGCTTGGGCCGATTGGCCTGCTCCTCGTCTTTTTCCCATATGAGAACGATTTTGTCGTCGGAGCCGGAGGCAAGAAAGCGGCCGTCTGGCGAGAATTTGACGCTGGTAACCACGCCATTGTGTCGGCTCATGGAGCAGAGGGGCCTTCTAAGGGCATTTTCAGGCATCAGAGGGGCCGCAGAAGGGTCCTTCGAGGAGGCACTTTTGAATTGTAGAATGCTGGGAATGTCCCAGATTTTGACGTTTCCATCAAGCCCGCCTGAGGCGAGCCGGCTGCCGTCGGCGTTGACGCTCACGGAGTAGCATTCCACCTGTTTGTTTTCGCCTGGTGTTAGTAAGGAGCTGAAATGCTGAAATTGCGGGGAGTGGGCAATAAGTACCTTTGTGCCCGAGCCACGGGAGCTTGAGAAGGTGCATTGAGGGCTGTGTTTGTGTTGTGGACGATTTTTATTGGTGTTTGGGGCTTGTATGGGGAAGTGAAAAAAGAGTGAGGGTGCGAAAACGAAAGGAGGAAAGGTGCAAAAACGAAGGAAGGAAAGGTGCAAAAACGAAGGGAAGGGTATAGCGATAGGATAGAAGAGCTAAGGAAAATGGAGTGAGGGAACACCTGATAGAAGGGGGCCTCTTGGTGGTGTGGCAAAGAACAGAAAAATTGGGGAGATTTGCAATTCGAATACGATGGGGAAGTGGTGGTTGCTAATATGGGGGCCTTTTTAATCTGAGAAAATAGGCTATACGTGATAATAGGCTGTCTCTTGTGCAATAAAAAAGGATAAGCGTAGGATATAGGCTGCGGAGAATCCATAAGAAGCCATGCAAGTCCGAAAACGTCTTACTGGTTTGAATCTATCAAATTATACTAGGCTGCGAAGCATAACTATCACTCCATTTGTGCCCAAGTTCCATACAAATGCAGACAATTTTCACCTACCCATCTCTCTAACACTACGGTTTGCACCGGAATTTCACTCATTGAGTCCCCTTTGGCATCCTTATATATTGCACCTACCTGATGTATCATACTTCTGAAATGCACATTATTGAAGTAGCCAGTACTAACAGATAGAGCAAAAATAACCCAAGCCCATTAACGGCTGCAAGTATGCAACTAGTCAACCCGAAGAATACCCTTGTAGCCATAGTCATTAGAACATTCTCGAACATTCATTTCCGCCTCACGTCTCAATTCCAAACTCGAGTTTTACGGCCCTTCCGAAATGTTTCAAGCCCCTCTGCAACTTCTCCAACGGAACCGCGGCATAAGTTCCCCGGAAGAAGATGTTGTTCTTTGCAGTTTCGCTTACAGGCACCTTCGGCTGTGGGGGCTCGGTTTGGCCCTCGGCACGGAACCATGAGCCCGGGATGATCAAGCAACCTTCGGCGATGGAGCGGTCGAAAACAGCCTCCTCCACCTTTGACACGTCACCACCAAACTCTGTGTGAAACTTGGGGTGTTTGGATGCGTCCAAGTTGACAGTAAAGAACATGCCAGCAACAGGAGGCGTGTAGGAGACGACTTCCTTGGGAAAGTGCTCTGCCACCGAGTCGATGGCTACGTCTCTCTTGTGGGTGTACTCGGCTCTCAAGCCCATAAGCCAGTCTAGGTAGCCGTTCTGGCCCCATCTCTGCAAAATGCCGTTGACAACGGCCTGCAGAAGACCTGCCGGGGTCTGGATGCTGACCTCATGGATGCGCAGGAAACGCTCCAAAAGGCGCTTCTGGCCCACGATCCAGCCTATGCGCACACCAGGGGCCAAAACCTTGGAGAACGAGTCGAGACGAATAACACGCCCCTCCACATCCATGGAGAGGAATGACGGCACCAACGCCGCCACAAAGTCGTCGTACGAGGAGACAGCGTGGCTCCGCTGCGTCACGTCGGAGGTGTAGGTCTCCATCTGCAAAAAGTAGTAGGGCTCGTCCTCCACAAGAATAAGGTCGTGCTTGCACGCAAGAGCGTAGATCTTCCGGCGTCTTTCCGCCGTCAAAGAGGACCCCGTCGGGTTTTGGCCTGTGGCAATGGTGTACAAAAGACGCGGCTTGGGGCCCACCCAGCGCTCCAACTGGTGCTCGAGAGCCTCGGGAACAATGCCGTATTCGTCAAGCTGCATGGGGATAGTGTGTATTCCCTGGGCCCGCACGGCCTCCAAAGCCGATGAAAACAGGTACTCCTCGACCAAAATGGCGTCTCCGCGGTTGGCAAAGGTGCGCAACGTGGCGTCCCACAGCTGCGTGTTACCCACAGACGTCATAACCCCCCAGTCGCGATAGGGCGGTCTGTGGATAAGCTGCGTGTGCTCCCTGAGGAACAGCAAGAGCTCGGGCTGGCCCTCGGTGTAGCCGTACTGCAATGCCCTGGCCAAGTTGACCTCGTCGATGGCGGGGTCGTTGAGTTGCGGGTTCTTGAACACCTCCACTAGGGTGGTTGTTTCCTCGGTGAGAGGAGCCCCTATTCCGTTGGCAAAGGGCGGAGTGGGAACTTTTGCGCTGATGCTCTCCACGGGGAAGTAGTCTGACAATGGCAAGCCGCCCCCGAGGAAAACAACTGAGGGGTCGCTGAAGTACTTGAACGCCAGCTTGAGCCGCAGGTTCTGTCTCAGACGCGACTCCTCAGAGAGGTGGTGCGCGAGATCACGTGCCTGGGGAAGGACTTCGGGCGCTACGGGTGGCTGTGAAAGTGTCATTCTGGCGTATTCGTAGAAGAAGGAAAAGTGGTTGCAAATATAAACCTGGCAATGGCTGATGAGCTTTCTTTTAAGGCCCTTGGGGGACCAGGGCCGAAAATGACTAATTGCCGTGCACACGACCAAAAAACTGTATAGGCGCTCACTACCCCATTTCTCTCTCATGGGCGATGCACGTCCTGCTGCTAACGGCAGGCGAGGCCGAAATCTTCTCCGAACTGTGGCTAGGGACTACTGAGGCAATAGTGGGGCATGCGCTCGTTATACACGTCTTATTGTGGCGTTCCCCAGGGTCTATATGCTTTTGCAGCTTCTTATAGAGAACCGCATACTGCGCGTAGTCGGTCCTCTGAGGTGCTGGTAGCGTAGGAAAACGAGGCAAGCTGCTCCGCCTATAATCGGCAATATCCGCTATCGGGGGCCATAGCAGAAGCCCACATCTCCGATAAGTGACGGACCCCGGAAAAGGCGCCAAAATTTCCCTTTTGGGACGCGCGGCCCACCAGCGGTACACAGAAGATGTGGGGAATGACGTTTGGGCCCTGCATGGGCTGATGGGCGGCACCAGGGGCCAGTGACATATTGCGGGAAACACCTTCAAGTCCATTTTCTAGGACATGCCAAAAAGGGTCTGTGTTCTTTGACTGCAAAAAGCGCAAGATATCATTTTTTAGACTCCCAATGGGTAGCGCGCTTTGATGCAAAACCCAAAATCCGTTTTGAATCGGCACCAAGACCTTTATAGTTAAAGTGAACCAGTTGCGCTTATGTCCCCAACCCACGGATTATCGTGCTGGACGCCCTCAGAACTCTGAATTGCGCCTTCTGCCCAGATTCGCAGCCAAGGAAAGCGCAAAATGTTCTCACGTCAATGAGGTTAGTCCAGACCAATGAGGTTGGTCCAGATCAGCCTACCGAATCTCCGACATCCATACTGTCACTGTGAAGTCAGCTGCAGTCATCTCACACACAATCCTCGCACCCGCTCGCTGTCACACAAATCCGTTTTTCTTCCAAAGATGGCCTACCGCAACTGCAGAAAAGCATCCAAAAGCACCAGCGACGGGGGCTCGTCGTGCTTGTTCTTCTCGAAGACGTTCCAGAACCGTAGCGTCTCGTCTCCCGCGCCTGTGACGATGGTCTCTCCGTCGGGCGATAACAGGAGGTACAAAACTCGGTACGTGTGGCCCGTCAACTGGGCAATCTGCTGGATCTGGGGGTACTTCCACACAATGATCTGGTTCCGCAGATACCCGTGGGTGGAAACCAACTCGTTGGAGTTCTTCAGCCAGATGAGATTGCACACCTGCAGCCCCGTGTTGACGTCCTGCATCATGGACCCAGTAAGCGTGTTCCAGGTCTTGATGGTCTTGTCTGCAGTGCCTCCTCCCGACGCTAGCACGCCTCTTTGATGCGGCGACCACGCTATGGCCTTGACGGCAGCAGTGTGGTCGCTGAACGTGTGCAAGGGCTTTGTGTTGAGCCCGTCCCACACGTAGAGCTTGTTGTCATTACCTCCGCTAGCAAGCTTGTTTTCCTCCACGTTCCACCGGAGCCCACACACCTCCTGTTTGTGGGCATCGAACTTGTTGACGTAGTGGTTTTCGATTCTGACGTCGCGGTTGAGGATGGACCGATCCCGCGACCCGCTCAGCAAAATGTGCTCGTTCCATGCGAGCGAGCTGACTCGCAAGCTGTGGCCCAGCATGGTGCGAACACACTTGATTTTGGTAGCATCCCAGATCTCCACGAGGCCCTTCGACGTGCCTATGGCGAGGTGCGTGCCCAGCCCGATCCAGTTGAGCGACGTCACCTTGTCCTTGTTTTCTAGGTTGCAGAGCCGGTCAACCAGCTGGGTGGCTCCGTCCCAGAGATAGACGGAGTCACCGAGGCCAACCGCCAACACGTCCTGGGCGCCCCAGTCCACCAAATTGAGATAGAAGTCATCCAGAAGCTCTGGCGCGTCCAAAACACGATATGGCACCTTGGAGATGTTTCGCGGTTTCTTCTGCGGACTGAGAAGCAACTTCTGCAGCTCCTGGCGAACAGGCAGAAGCAGATAGAGCTCGTTGTGCATGTCACGTGAAATGGGCCGTGCCTTGCTGGGCAGCTGGTATGTGAAGAGGTTTGCGGACTGCCTGGGAGTAGACGCTATGCTGGCAGACTCTGAATGGGCGCCCTGGCCTATTGTAGACCTAGGAGGCGTAGTGCGGGTTTGACCGCCCGAATTGGGGTTGGAACTTCCCGCATGGAGAGCAGTATTGGCCATAGCCGCGCCCCCCAAGCCGGTGGAGGAGCCGTTAGCGGCACTATTGGCACCGTTGGTGCTTGTATTGGGACGTGTAGAATCGCCCAAAGAGCTCCCGGAAGCCGGTCGTTTGGGCCCGCTGGCGCCTAGTCGACCTGTGGCTAAGTCAGCTGTAACCATCGGCACGTTGTCGCCGAAGAGCTCGGCCCGCAAGACCGTCGAAAACGTGCGGTTAGCCTCCTCCTCCTTCCGTATTTCAATCTCGTTATCCATGCGATCTCCGGCGGTGCTAAGGGCGGCCGAGCCGCGGCTGCGGAGGTCCGGCAACACTTCCTGATTCAGCAAGCTAAACGCCGCCTGGAGGTCGATTCCCGTGCGGTTGGGAATGTATCTATCGCTGAAAATGGCTTTTTGTTGGCGCCTCCGGGGCGACAGCAGGGGTAACGCAGCGTAGTTTTCGTGGATTTTTGGCGGCAGCAAGTTCCGTGTAGACCTGCTGGGCAGATGCGGCGTTTGAAACACATTTTCTGGCACATTGGGCCGTCTTACTGGCCTGTCGTCAGCCATTTGCAGTGAAAAGGGCAAAAATGGACGTAGAAAAGCCGTTCTTTCGGCAGCAGCCAGGGTCAATAGCAAAGAGTGTAGCCTGAGGGCTGTGGGCAGGTTTAGGCCTCCAGATTGGGGGCGGAGCGGACGCGAGCGGCCAGGGTTTTGGCTGTATGGGAGATTAGTGCACTTCTCTATCAGGGAGAAACGTCGATTTAGTGTGGCCGCGTGCAGGACTATACATACGGGAAATATATACGGGGTGACGGTACGCCCAAAAAAGAATACAGGCGCCCAAAGGCTTGCGAACGCCAGAGGTACGGGTTTTTGACCGGAAGCAGCCGATTGTCGACTTGGGCACCACAATAGCGGTGGTCTGCGAACACAGCCGGCATTGTTGTGGAGCTGCGCCATGTGCAGGGCGTCGGTGACATCGGCTGCGTAGCGATGGCGATGCAAGTGGGTTGCATTGGCGAAAGGACAGGCGGAATTGTGGTGACAATACGGAACCGAGTAGACGGCACTTTCGAGAATTGAGGAGGGGTGGCCAATTCGAGGAGATGTCGGTAAGTGGGAAATTTCCACGCCAAATTGCTTAACTGGAGCAGCGGCCCCTTTCGTCCCGGAAACGGCCGAAAGCTGCGGCATAATTGTTCTGCTGAACAGGGTATCAATTCGGATGTTTGGATGTGTGCAGAATGAGAAGTGATTGTAGCAGAGACATTATAGAACGGCTTCCAGCCTGTATTTTGCTCGAGGCCCCTGGCGGCAGAAGCCAATCGAAGTCAGTCCAGAGCAGTAAGGAAAGCAGCCAATCTAGGAAATTCAGGGGAAATTTCTCTAGGGGCCAGTGGGTCTCAGGATAATCTTTAGACAATTGCAGTTCCTTATCACTTATCCTCGTCTTTGGGTCAAAGCAAAAATCTGCTCTTGTTACTGAGGCGGCAAGGAGGGGATCAAGCTCAAGCGTGCCTTTCTGTCCTGCAAGTTGTGCCGAAGTAACAGGTACTCAATGCGCTCTCTTTTCGTTCTCAACATGTTCAAACGCTCTCTTTTGGCATCGTCAGATTTGGACACCTTGGACGGCTCGCGGCTGCGCTTGTCGGAGCTCTCGAGGCGCACCTGAAGCAACTCCACCTTTGTGGCCAAATTGGTCTTTTTGCGCGCGAGTTTGGCGAGTTCTCGGTCCACCTTGGTGACCAACGCGTTGATTCGGGGGTGCACCTCGTTGTGCAAGTGGGTTTTGGCCATAATGAGGTCGGACTCGGGAACCAAGCCGAAGATCTTGTCGAGTTTGAGGATTTTCTTGAGTCTGGGGACGTTGCGGGTGGCGTCGTCTAGGGTGTCCACAGAGCTTTCTAGAAGAGCTACGCTTTCGGAGAGGCGCGCGATACTGTTTTGGAGACTGCGTGACGTGTGTGACATGGCGAGGTGGGGTGTTTGTGGAGGGGATGATTTAGGTGTGGAGATGGAAACACGACAAGGGCTGGGTATAACTGGAGGCTGATAGGTAAACAGTGAGAATAAAAGCGTGTGCGAAAACAGAGGACTGATAGCGAGAAATGAGGTGCGGAAAAACAGCGAAAAACGATAGGGAGAATTAGGAGAATTTAGGGAGACTTCGCAGGGAAACAATTCTGGGAACTATACAAAACAGCACAAGAAAATTTGTAGAATCGCTGGCAGCAGCAAGAACGGCAGGTGTACGGATGAGAGGTGCAGAGTCGACAAATCGAGTTGAGGCCTGCTCTCGAGGGAGCACGAAACCTATGTGAAAGCACAGATGGAAAGTGTTAGTGAAAAGCACAAATGAAGTGTTAGTGAGAAGCACACATGAAGTGTTAGTGAAAAGCACAAATGAAGTGTTAGTGAAAAGCACAAATGAAGTGTTAGTGAAAAGCACAAATGAAGTGTTAGTGAAAAGCACAAATGAAGTGTTAGTGAGAAGCACACATGAAGTGTTAGTGAGAAACTACTCCAGTAATGTTGGTGCGAAATGCCACTGGAAAATCGCACTAACAACGTTCCTGCGAAAACCCCCAATCAAGCCCCGACCCCCACCTCCTTCGACACACCCTAAACACCAAACCCCGCCGCACGTAAAAACCGCCCCACAGCCATACTCTCGCACCCCGTACTCCCCACCTCTTCTTCTTTCCTCTTCGCTCTCGTTTCCTCCCACTGGCCCCACTCACTTAGCCGAGAGTACCCCAACCTGCAATCCGCACAACCTGCAATTCCCACACAAACACAGCAATTCCTGCACGCGCCTGGTGTTATATCTTTCACCAGCCCCCAGCCTCCTTCCGTCGTCCAGCGTGAAGTCTGCTGCTGCTGCCGTCTCTTCCCTTCGCCCGGCACGCCATGAGCAGACCCGATATCCCCATCCACTTGGACGTGGCGCAGGTCTTCCCCAAGACCGTGGGCGGCCCTTTGAAGTCCGCAAAGACCGAGGTAGCGGCCCGAAAACGCCTGAACTCCCAGTCCCAGGTGGTCCAGATGCCCGTGGCCAACATGCGGTCCGCGCTAGCCGCGAAGGAGCGCCCCCAAAAACGCAACCAGGTGGAGTACTACGTGACTTTGGCCTCCCTCAATGACACCTTCGCGAAGAAACACCTCCATGTGCCATACTACCCCGAGACCACGAAGTTGGGGCGGCCGGCGGGAACCAAAATCAAGCCTGACGTGTCCAACGGCTACTTTGATCTGCGTGTTTTGAGCAGAAACCACGCGGCCATGTTCATAGACCCCGGGTCGGGCCAGCTCATGATCCACGACTTGGGCTCCTCCAACGGCACCTACGTCAACGAGGAGAAGATCACCGACGACCCCGTGGCCATCAAGATCGGTGACGTGATCAACCTCGGCTTCAACATCCAGGTGGAGACCAACCACAAGCAGATCAGCGCCCAGGTGGAGAACATCAACATCATGTCCAACTACATGAAACACGCGCCCAATACCACTGAGCTCATTCTGTCACTCAAGGGCTTGAAGAAGGACGATTTCCCCAACATCGACTCGCCCGAGTTCAAGCACTACGACTTCGTTCAGCACCTCTTTGCGCAGGTCGCGGACCAAAAGAACGACCCCAGCAAGTCCCTCTCCTTCGACAGCGCGCTATTCAGTGATATCAATCCCAGCATGGAGGAATCGCTACTAGGCCTTCTGAACAAGGGCAGCATTGGCATCTTCAACAACGCGCAGATCACTAATCCGGGCTCGTTGGAGGCCACAATCAACTGTCTTTCTGCCAGCTTGACCAAGGCCAAGCAGCAAAGCAACACGCTCCGCACGCTCGAGACCTTTGTGAGTAATTACCAGCAGCGCCTCAATGTGTTGAATACCAAGTATCTCCATTCTGAGAAAGAGAAATCCGCCAAATCCATTGAGGACGAGTACCGCAACGAGATCATCGCGTTGAAGCGCACCAAGACAGAATACAAGCTGTTCAAGTCTGATACGTCCGCCAAGCTCGCAGCCTTGGAGAAACAGGTGGAGGACTTGCAGAACGAGCGCTCTTCCTACCAGGATGAGGTCTCCCACTATAAGGAGCAGCTCAGCCATAAATCTGCCGAGTTGCTCAAGCTTGCCGCCGACAGAGTGGAGTATGACAAGGCTATCGACCTGTTGGCCAACAGGAGCTCCTACAACGGTCCCGAGAAGGCCGATTCTAATACTAATGATTCTAACGACTTTAACGAAGGGGGAATTCGCAGCTTAAGACCGCTGACGGCTGCAAATAACGATGAGAATGCGGAGGTCAGGCCCCAGGCCCTTAAGGGCGGTATTTCGGCTTCCTCCGATATGAAGGGCTCCTCAAATGGGAAGGCACATGCCATTTCTGTGACAGAACAGTCAGCGCAAATAGCAGTCCCAGAACCGAGTTCTGACCCTACGAACGGATTCAGTTCTTTTCCCCCTATGGATTTGTCGGACGACAGCTTGCATTTCGGTACTGAGAAGGAGAATCCCGAGAAGAATGGGGCCAAAGCACAGGAATTGTTTTCCTCCAAATCGCACCAGTTGCAAGAACAGAAAGATGTCTTCCAGAGCGACATCACTCCGCCCAGCTCCGACGACGAGATCGAAATCAAGGCTGATCTGGCGGCAAAGTCCCACTACGACAACGAACATAACGTCGTTGGGACAAGCACCGAGGTTCAGGACAGCACCGATGAGGAAAACCCCGGGCCGAGGCAAGCAAATACCAACGAAAATGTCCAAAAGGGGGCTCTCTTCGTCCAGACCGAGGACCTAGCCAAGCACAAGAACTTGTTTCTCCTCGTGTGTTTCTACGTGGTTGTTTCCGGGTTCGTATTTCAGAAGGTGTTTGGCCAGGAAGTTTAGGAACGGGTGTATAAGGGCAGCTGTATCCGCATGGGTGCTATAATTCCATGGATTCGTTTGTGCGGCGTAGAAAAGTGGTGGGAGCTTGCGGTTAGGGGTGCAGTTTTCAGTGCACTCAGTGCTCTTACTTGTTTGCAGTATAGCCTGGCATCACCAATTTGGCTGTGTTCTTTAGCACAGCCAAGCACCCTTCAGCTCTTTAACTCCCTTAATATAAGCTTGGTACACTAAGATACTTCTGTTCTGATTGCCCATATACACTACTTCGCCTTGGTCGTATTTTCGTAGCGGATATGGGCCCATCTGTGGCCCTTTCGCAGTCTCTTCATAGTCCCTTTTTCATTTTGCATCTAAAAATTGCTCGGTGCGAAAAATGGGGCCACTCATACAACAAGCACCCCCCACCCAAATGCTCAGAAACGGGCTCACCTCGTCCGTACGCCCAATCGGGGCATCACGGGCACCCAATGGGGCTCTCGGTCAAAGGAGGCCTTTTTTTTTCAGCGCAGCAGCCGTCGTTGGCTCCTTCATATTCAACGAGAACAACCGCCTAGCTGACAAGATGGAAAACGGACAGCTCCACTACCACGACCCCAACGCCGCCTTCAACAAGCACAACGAAAACAGGTACTTTCGCCGACGCAGGCCCGCCTACGAGGGCCACGTGCCGCTCTACAACTTCGAGAAGGTGTTGATGCTTCTTGGGTCCTCTGTAGGGGCCTATTTTCACCCGGAGCAAAACCAGCACATCGTGGCCTTGGGCGAGTCCACGGCCATCACCCCCGTTTTGGAGCGCTTGAGACAGCAGATGCTCAGCGACGATGTGGGGCGCCAGATTCTTCGCGAAAGGCCGAGGATAACCTCCACGTCGTTGGACTTGGGCTACCTCCGGGCCCTTCCCGAGAACACCCTCGGCAACACCTACATAAGATGGTTGGACAGGGAGGGCGTCAGCCCCGACACGCGGGTCGCCGTCAAGTACATCGACAACGAGGAGTTGGCGTACGTGTACCAGCGGTACCGCGAGTGCCACGACTTCTACCACGCCATCACGGGCTTGCCCATCATCATCGAGGGCGAGATCGCGGTCAAGGTGTTGGAGTTCATGAACATCGGCATTCCCATGTCGGGGTTGGGGGCGCTTTTCGCGCCGTTTCGGTTGAAGCGCAACCAGAAGGAGCGTCTCTACAACATCTACTACCCGTGGGCGTTCAAGAGCGGGCTCAATTCCAAGCCCTTGATCAACGTCTACTGGGAGAACATCCTCACCAAGGACATCGACGAGCTCAGGAGGGAGTTGGGCATCGAGCAGCCGCCAGACTTGCGCAATTTGAGAAAGGAGTACTTCGCCAAGTTGAAGGCGGCGAAGAAGATATGAACGGCATAACGAGTATTTAGGCATTACATGCACAGAAGAAGGTGTAGATTACCCCATACTTTAAGCGAAAAAATGCTTGCTAAATGGGGAGACAGCCGAGACAAATAGCAACAAAAGGTGACAAAAACAAACCGAGACGGGGTCAAAAACGACAACGCTCGAGACAGAAACAGCCGCAGAGTCCTCAGTATAAGAAGGAGTCTGGAATCCGAAGCGCTTGACTGATCTTATCACGGTAGTGAAGTACTACAGCAATTGCTAGTGCTATCGTCCCACACACCAATATTCCCCGGGCAAAGAGAAGCTATAACGGAGGATTTACTACTCCCGGCTACTCGCTTTTGACCACCTTACTTCCCTAGCACCCGCACTCTACACTCCATGTCGCAGCTCATATACCAGTATTTCCTCAAGAAGGTATGTTATTTCCACCCATCCACTTCGTCCCAACACTAACCCCAGACGCAATTGGACCACATTGTCCAGATGGGCCCCGGGAGCGACCCCTATTTCGAGGAGATTCCCGAAGACGAGTTGCACTTCTACCAGCGCAAAGGGGCCCGCAGAAAGAGAAGAATGCCCACCATCATCCCGCCCAAGGACGCCAAAATCTTGGAGTCCGTCAAGCGCAAGGCCTACCGCTTGGACTTGCTGTTGAGCTTTTGCGGCTTGAGGTTGGGTTGGGCTGGGATCATCGGCTTGCTCCCCTGGGTGGGGGACATCATTGCGTGCTCCTTGGCCCTCCAGCTTCTCAAGAAGGCCGAGGGAATCGAGGGTGGTCTTCCTGCGAAGTTGAGGCTGCAAATGATGGTAAATATCATGTTCGACTTTGGAATCGGGCTCATTCCTTTGGTGGGCGACTTTATCAACGTGCTTTACAAGTGCAACTCGCGAAACTTCGTGTTGCTAGAAAAGCACTTGGTGGAGAAGTACTCCAAGGGCACGCATGCGGCTGTTCAGCCAGCGGACAAAGAGCACGACCCGCAAAAGCCACCAAAGGCGCACGGAGCTGTTTCTGGGAACGGAGCGAAGGGTGGCGGTCTTCCGTTGATTAATGATAACGGCCACATGGTGTGAGAAGGGGTAGTCAAAAGTGGACGACTCGAATACAAGATCCTCAAAATGAGAGTAGATGTCCATAAAATGGCCTATACGGCGTCCGTCTGTTGGGAAATAATGGCCTTATTGCCTTATGGGAATCTGTGAGCTGAAGGGCCGGAGTGGCCACAAAGAGTGCGTAAGCTTTGAGGTGCTTCTAACAGTACCGCCTGGGCCCTATGTTTTGCTCCTGCTGTCTCCACTTTCTGTCATGTCTCCACACCACCGCTGTTCCTTGTTTCTTCTCCTTTCCCCTCCTGGTTTTCACCCTATTTGAACGCCCTCTCTAACCTCCCCAAACGCTCCTCGAAGCCATCCACAAAGCCCCGCAACTGCTCCAACTTCATAAAACTCAATTCTATGGCCTCGCACTCGCCCACCAACTCCTCTATGCGCCGGGTCTCCTCGTCCAACCGCAATTGGTCCCCAAAGTAGGTCTTCTTAATGTACGCCTCCTTGGCCCCCACAGACGCGAAAGTGGCGTCCGCCAATGCCGCGATTCTATCATTGATGCGGTACACCAAGTAGTCGTAGCTGACCGCCAACTTCTGGAGCTCCAAGGGGTCGTCGTTGGGCTCCGTCATTCCATATGGTAGTACTATAGGGTCTGATCTAACATCTCCCATGCAGGATTTCCTCACTCTACGAAAAGCCAGCTAATAGGGACCCACCTACGCCACCAACCCGTTCCCAAAACAGCGCTTTTCGACGCATCATGTCCAGCAGCTCGTCGTCGGGGTCGTACTCCCTTTCCAAAATCAACCCCAAGTTGTTGCGCAGAATATGTGAGTATCCAGCAAACGTGGGGGCCTCTTCAATCAGCCCCCTGGAAGCGCAAATGGGGCCAATTCTGCCTCAGCAGGCTCAATTGGCCCGTTCCCACGCCCCCTTTTCACCCCGTAAAGGCCCTACTAACGCCAGACCGCGCATGCAGACCGACTCTCAACGAGCCCAATCTCGCCCTTAACCTAGAGATATGCGACTATGTGAACGCCAAACAGGGCTCCATTCCACGTGAGGCAGCCATTGCCATTGCCAAGTTGATCTCCCAGAGGGACCCACAGACCAGCGAGTTGGCGGTGGCCTTGTTGGACAACCTCGTCAAGAACTGCGGGTACCCCTTCCAGTTGCAAATCTCCCGCAAGGAGTTCTTGAACGAGCTCGTGAAGCGGTTTCCGGAGAGGCCACCCTTGCGCTACACGCGTGTGCACAGGTTGATTTTGGCCCAGATCGAGGAGTGGTACCAGACCATCTGCAGAACGTCTAAGTACAAGGACGACTTCGGCTACATCCGCGACATGCACCGGTTGTTGGCCAACAAGGGCTACGTCTTCCCGGAGGTGAAGGTGGAGGACGCGGCGGTGTTGAACCCATCCGACAATTTGCAGTCGTTGGACGACTTGCAGAAGGAGGAGTCTATCGTGCACAGCGCCAAGTTGCAAGAGTTGATCAGAAGGGGCCGCCCGCAGGACTTGCAGGAGGCCAACAAGTTGATGAAGATCATGGCGGGATTCCGCGACGACCATCTTGAGGAGAACAAGAAGCAGATGACGGACGATGTGGCGCGGTTGAAGCGCAAGGTGGAGATTCTCGCTGAGATGTTGAACAGCATCCAAGCGTCGGACGCGCGCATCGACGACTCCAACGAGGCGCTTGTGGAGTTGTACGCTTCGGTCAAGAGCTCGCAGCCTATTGTCACTAAGATTATCGAGGAGGACAACGACAACGAGGAGTACGTGGTGGAGTTGTTGGGGTTGAACGATTCCATTAACCTGTTGGTGAGCAAGTTCCAGCTCTTGAAGAGCGGTGACACGGCGTCGGCTGCACAGATACAGGTGTCCAGCGGCTCCCACGGTCAGGGCAATAACCAAGAGTTGAACTTGATCGATTTCGATGACGACGCGCCCATCAGCAACGACCAGACGGGCCGCGACACCCAGGGCTACAACGACTTGTTAAGCGACTTATCCAACTTGGCGTTCACCAGCTCTGGCTCGGGCAGCAATGCCAACCTCTTTGGTGCTGGAGGCTCCATCTCCTTGGGCCTGGGCGCCATACAACAACCGCTGCCCCAGATTGGAAAAGCTGCTGTTGCTGCACCTGCCACCTCGTCCAACTTCGACTTTTTGTCGGACTTGAACTCGCCCTCGCCTCAGCTCCAGTCAAACACCTCCGCCAGCCAATTGGACCCGTTTGGGTTTGACTTTCCCAGTTCCTCACCTGCACAAGTTCAGAAGCCTTCTGAGCCCTCTGGTGGAGCGGTGACCACCAAGCTCATAAACCAGTCGGAGAACCTCAAGATCGAGATCCAGTTGTACGGTGATACCGGGGAGTCGGTGTTGCGCGGAAAGGCGTTGTTCAGCAACTTGAAATCGTCAACTGTGTCCAATTTGAAATTCTTATTGGCGGTGCCGAAGAGCTGCAAGTTAGCTTTGAAACCACAGTCCAGCGACACCATTTATGCATTCGGCAACCAGACCTTGTCGCAGGAGTTCACAGTGGAGAACCCTCAGAACAAACAGTTGAAGGTCAAGTGGAAGGTGGAGTACACCATTAACGCCAACCACACGGAGGAGACGGGCGTGAGCGTTTTGGACTGATTATAAAAGTATACGACGTGAAAGTTTATGTTTTTGATTATTTGACTAGAAGGAGAAGTTCAGGACATCCTTGGATAATAAATGTGTTCGTGGACACTAAATTCGTAACATACATAAAATAACTAGGCCAAAACACCTACTGCGACGGCTTGCTCAAAACATCGTCGATGATGAAGAGATAGCCATTGTCCACCTGCCTGACAGACTGCACGTCAATCCAGCGGCCACCGCGCACCTTGATTCTGTAGGTGTTACTTTCCGCGTTCTGCTTGATTTTGATGCCCTTCCCGTTGATCAACTTGGTCTTGATGGAGTTGTCGCGGCCCAACGACAAGCTGGTCGTGTCGTGGAAGTCGAGAACGACGTGGTTACTCAAGAAGTCAGCCAAGTTGTCCTCGATGACAGCGTCGTCACTGTCGTCGTTCATCAACGGGAGCGGGAACTCCCACGGCTTCAAGCCGTCCAATTTGGTCAGTAACGACTCGTCTGTGGGCGCGATAATGAGCAAGGACTCTGAAAGAAGTTCCGTTCTCTCGGAAATGGCCTTGTTGTCCCTGATGTAGCCGGAAAAGACGGAAATGGACTGGATCTGGGGCAAAATGGACTCCAACAACACGCTGTTTTCAAGTGGCGCAGGAAAATCCATAACAACCTGGTCATTCTCGTCCACAAAGCGCTTAGCCTTTCCGTGGGTCTCCAACCTGAGCCTAGACATGTCGTAGACGTTCTTGGGCTCCCTCTTGGTGATTTGTTCGCCTTCAAGGTTGAGATGGGTGTAATCAAAGACGTTCTTAGGGGCCCTCTTTTCGTGCACGCCATCTACCTCCTTCTGGATGTCCGCCTTCAACAGCTCGATGTCAACGACGTTTTTGGCCATGGCAGATGTGGCAAAGGCCGCTAAGGTCGCAGCTACAAGGGTGCTAGCTTTCATTGTTTCAGGAAGAAGGTGTGGTGTGAGCACTTATCCCTTTTAATTTGCGAAAAAAGTCATTTATCTAAGGGATGCCAAGGTTCGAAAACAGGCCCAAAAATTAGTGATGCGATTGCGATAGGCTGCGAAAATAAGAACTTGAGAAAGGAAGAATGAAGGGCTGAATAGGCGGGAATGAAGACATAAACTAAGTCCTGGAACGGATGCTTAAGGTGGAAGCTGATGTTTTTCAAATAATAGGAGTTGCATTGAGCGCGTGATCTTTTGCTAACTGCAACTACTACTAAATATGCCCTCCTCAATGGGGGCATTTTCCAGTTATTGAAGCTCTTCGGTCAATAAGCCTATGGTTCCCTCAAAAGTCATTTTCCAATTATTGCACCTACTCGAAACACGCTTCACGCCAAATCGGGACTGCTAAGAAGGACCGCTTCTGTATTTAGTGATCCTCCTTTCCCGTGGAAGACGGCATTTTCCCCGAATTTCCTATCCAAGCTCACTAAGGGGCCTTTTCATTGCCGAAGAGAACCTCTAGCTTATTAGAGTCTTCCCGTTTCATCTCGCCCTGTCATTCTTACACCTCCCTGCTACATGAACAGGTCCTTTAATCCCTTCTACAATTACGACCTAACATGCTTTTCCTCTCTCAACCACCAAAACTACACTTCGCACACTGTAGTGTTCTTTACATTTTTTAAATAAATCATGTCCTGATTAGTACAAATTGGAGGCTATAGATGATTTGGTAGCCAACCTATTAGGGAAGAGTAATACACGAAAAATGGAAGAGTCAGGCGGACAAGAAATAAACTGGCGTTTTCTTAAGGACGCCCGGGCCTCATGCTTAGTACAAAGCAGCACCGACAGCCACGAAAGCAACGAAAACGGAGACAATCTTCACAGGGGAGGTGGTAGAGGCAGCGTTCTTCTTGGCTGCGCTGGAAGAAGAAGAGGAGGAGTCAGAAGAGGAGTCAGACGCAGAAGCGGTGTCGACGGAAGCTCCGTTGGAGTTACCCTTCTTGGAGGAGGAAGAAGAGATGGTGGAGGACGCACCCTGGCAGTAGAACTTGTCACCCTTGATGTCACCAGCCCTGTTCAACTTGGTGAAAGCGTCACAGGACAAGTCGCCGGTGGAGGTCAAGTTGAAGCCACCAGCCACTCTCTGCAAGGAGTCGAAAGAACCGTTGTCAAACTTACCGTCCATGATGACGGAGCCACCAATGGTCTCCAACTTGGAGAAGCCGTCGAAAGAGCTCAAGTCGCCGTTGTCAGTGACCTGCAAGGCACCGCCGATAGACGTCAACCTGGGGAAGTCGAGCTCCTCCAAGTCGTCGTTCTTGTCGATGACCAAGGACTTGCCAACGGACCGCAACTTGGCAAACTCGATCTTGTCCACGGAGTTCGAGGACAAGGCCAAAGAACCGTTGATGGTGGTCAAGTTGTTGGCAGACAAGGAGTTGATGGACTGCAAGAACACCGAGTTGGCGGTGGTCAACTGGTCGAAGGCCACGTCCACCTTCTCAGCGTTGTAGGACACGGACAAAGAGTCAGTGACGGACTGCAAACCGGAGTCGATGGTGTTGATGTCCTGGTTGTTGTTGACGTCCAACACCTTCAACTCGAACACGTTGATACCGGTCAACGACTTCAAGCCGGTGTCGGAGATAATGATGGAGTCAGCGGAGGTGATACCGGAGGTCAAGCCAGTCTGCTCCAAGGCAGGAAGGGCGTTGAAGGTCAAGGTGCCGACGGTGGTCAACTGGGCCAAGTTCAAGTTGGACAAGATGGTGTTACCGGCCAACGCAAGCTCGCCAGCCACCAACTGCAAGGAGGGCGCAAGCAAGGACACAGCCTTGGTGGCGTTGTTGACCTGGAGAGAGCCATAGATCTGCTGCACACCGGTCAAGTCGATGGCGCCGAAAGCGTCACCCTCGATGACAATGTTACCGACGGCAGTGGCACAGGCCGCCACCTGGGCCACCTGCGAGGAGGCGGTGGCGGTGAATTTCGAGAAAGAGCACGCCTTGTTGACGGAGGGGGTGGCGGTGGTCAAGGTGGAGTCTGCGGTGGTTAGTACAGGACTTTAAGAAAAGGGACGAGAAAAGGGACGCCGATGACAGACGACGCAAGGTCAAATGACCGTAGAGTTGCAGCCATGAGCCAGCCACATGTCGCCGTGTAGCCACCACTTTCTGCTTTCCCATCGCACACATTTTTTGCGTCAAGCACTCATCAATTCCGTGCCCAAAACCACCTCGTTTTTCACTGATCGGGCTCCTAAGCCTCGCCATACGAGCGTAGCAAAAACCCGACAGTGAAGCAACGAGGGTAGTGGTAGGTTCAGAAGAACGGGAAGCCCAGAGGGCCAGAAAGGTGCTATTGGCAAGCCCAGTGTGGCCCCGTTTTTCAATTGGCGTAGAAGGGGAGAAAGAGGTGGCGATACGGAACCCCAGGTATATGGGCACCAAGGCAGCGGTCATAGACGGAGCACACAGGCAGAACCATTGCAGCGGGTCTAGGTACCATTAGGTCTGGCAGACATGGCTTGTGAAATCATTTTCTGCAACCTCTAGTCCTAAGATGACAGGGGACGCCCCGCCAAGGGGGTGGAGATATACGTACTGTTGGCACCAAGAACCGAGGTGGCAAGCGCCGCAACGGCAACGAGTTTTCCGAATTGCATGGTAGAAGCGAAGGGCAAAGAACCTGGATAAGAAAAAGCAGAAACCGGAAAACGAGCGAAAAGGGGCGCTGTGTCGCTTTTATACGGTGGGGACAAACGAGGAAAAGCAGCGAAAAACCCAGCTCCGCATAATGAAAATTTTTATTCCCTACACACAGGCCCAGGGCGCAGGATTTTGAGACAAGGGCAGGCGTAGCACGCCAGCTTTGGACCTTCTACATCGTAGTTTACGCATCTGGGGCTTCCCTTAAAGGCTCCTCTGGTTCTGCGTTCCTGAGCACTGAATACGGGATTTGCTAGACGAAACGCTGTTTGTTTGTGTATTCATATGGTGGCTGGATACGCCAGCCTCGTGTTTTTATACGGCACGTGCCGCGGCCCCTGCCCAGGGGCATTTGTGGGCTGTCGGAGCGACCGGAAGCAATGTGGTTGCAGGATGAGGTTCTTGGCCGTAGCCCATGTTGCCCAAAGCGGAAACACTCCTAATGTGGCACTTAGTTTCCGTATGTTGGTTGCGGGCCCCAACTGTGCGGTAAACAAACCTATTGTGGAGACTTTGGAGATGCCGAATTCTCTCTTGTCTCGGTATCCCCAAGTAGCCTGAAACAGCAGTAAGAGCGAAAAGCTCCGTACGTCCTTGATACTGGGCTGCGCTTCGCCCCTTGCCAAGTGGCGCCCTTATTAGGCTATTTCGGCCCTCCTCTAGGGGTGCCCTATCGGATGTCACTTTCCCGTTTAGGCATATCGGGCAGCGCGCCTAACACATCGGGAATTGATGGCGTGCATCGCCTTACGACGGCATACGACGAGTGGGGCGTTGTTAGGCGCCGGCCCGCACGGCACGTCATAAAACCTAAACCCGCCAGGGGCGCGCCCGGCAGGCGCACTCAGGCGGTGCACCTGCCCGATCCGGAACCCCAGCGGCCGCTTTGGGCCGCCACAGGCACGCGAGCGCCGTGATCCAGAAAATACCCCCGATGCGGCCATTTCGGTCCCCAATCCGGCTTCCCGGATCATCTGCCGGAACAACCTCTAAAACACTCTGTTCATTGAAACATCTACTACGCTTTCTCTGCTAACTCCTCAAGCAACTTGAAGTTGCGCTGCTCGATGGACCCGTTGCCCGGCAACCGCGTGTTGCCCATCAAGAAGCTGTCCACCTCGCGAGCGCACTGGCGGCCCTCCTGGATGCCCCACACCACCAACGACTGGCCTCTTCTGCAGTCGCCCGCCAGGAAGAGGTTGTTGACGCCCTCCACCTTGTAGCCAGACGGGTCCACGGTGGCCACCGTGCCTCTTTTGGTCTTCTGCACGCCCAACTTGTCGGCCTCGGGACCCACAAAACCCATAGACAACAACACCACATCCGCGGGGAAAAGCTCCTCGGATCCCGGCACCTCGGCCATCTGCCAGCTGCCGGCCTCCAGGCGCTTCCACTCCACGCGCACCGTCTTGATGGCCTTGACGTTGCCCTCGTCGTCGCCCACAAACTCCTTCGACAAAATCAGGTACTCTCTGGGGTCCTTTCCGTAGTGTTCCGCAACCTCCGTGTGGCCGTAGTCGACGCGGAAGATGCGCGGCCACTGGGGCCAGGGGTTGTCCTTGGGCCTAGCGGCCGGAGGAGTCGGCAACAACTCGAAGTTGGTCACCGACTTGGCTCCGTGCCGCGTCGAGGTGCCCAAGCAGTCGTTACCGGTGTCTCCACCGCCAATGACAACAACGTTCTTGCCCTCAAGCTGCTTGCGGACGTCCTCCAAGTGCTCCTTTCCGTCGATCAACGCCTTGGTGTTGGTGTGCAACAACTGCATGGCAAAGTTGATGTTGTTCAAGTCGCGGCCCGGGATTCTGAGGTCTCTGGGGATGGTGGAGCCCATGGCAAGAACGACGGCGTCGTTCTGCGCCTGCAACTCCTCCAAAGTGACGTCCTCGCCAATGGTGGTGGAGCAGACGAACTCCACGCCCTCCGCAGCCAACAAGTCGGTTCTGCGCTTGACGATCTTCTTGTCCAACTTCATGTTGGGAATTCCGTACATCAACAAGCCGCCTGGGCGGTCGCTGCGCTCGTACACCTTCACCGAGTGGCCGGCCTTGTTCAACTGGTCGGCAGCCGCCAAGCCAGAGGGGCCCAGGCCAATGATAGCCACCGTCTTGCCGGTGCGGAAGGAAGGCGGTGTAGGCTTGATCCAGCCCTGCTCAAAGCCGTGGTCGATGATCGCACACTCCACCAGCTTGATGTTCACGGGGTCGTCGTTGATGCCCAAAACACACGCGCCCTGGCACGGCGCGGGACAGATGCGCCCCGTGAACTCCGGGAAGTTGTTCGTCATCAACAACCGCTGCAACGCGTCGTACCACCGGTCCTGGAAAACCAACTCGTTCCACTTGGGAATCACGTTGGAGATGGGGCAACCGGTGTCGGAGGTGCAGAACGGCACTCCGCAGTCCATGCAGCGCGCGGTCTCGTGCCGGAGATCCTCCTTGGAAAGCCGAGACGTCATCTCGTTCCAGTCGCCGGTGCGGTCGGCCGCAGGCCGGTACTTCTCGTTGCGCCGGCGGTACTTCATGAAGCCCTTGACCTTGTCGAGGCGCGCCACCGCCTTCTTCTCGACGGTGGTGTCCAAGATGGTGTCCTCCACATCCGCCACCTTGGGCTCGGGCGCAGTCACATGGCCCTTGGACGTCACGTGGCCGTGTCTGATGCGGGCGGCCTCGCCGTTAGTGGCGTCCAGCTCGGGGTCCTCCTTGATCAGCTGCAAGAACAGGTTCAACTCGTTCTTCTTGGCGTCCGCGGCCTTCTTGGCGTTGGCCTCCAACACCTTCTTGTAGTCGTGGGGCAACACCTTGACGAAGCGCGGCAAGATGCGGTTGAAGTCGCGGAGCACCGAGTCGGCCACCGCCGAGCCCGTGTAGTGGCGGTGGTCCTCGATAAGGCCGCGCACGAAGGCGATTTCCGTGGGGTCCAGAAGCTCCAGAAGTTCCACAGTGGCAGCGTTCACGCGTGAGGAGAAGTCCTGGGCCATGTCGAGCACATAGGCAATGCCTCCGCACATTCCAGCAGCGAAGTTGCGGCCGGTGGAGCCCAAAATGACCACCCTGCCGCCCAGCATGTACTCGCAGCCGTGGTCGCCGGTGCCCTCAGCCACGATGGTAGCACCGGAGTTTCTGACTGCGAACCGCTCGGCGGCAATGCCGCTGATGAAGGCAGTTCCGGAGGTGGCGCCGAAGAAGGCCGTGTTACCGGCAATGATGTGGTCGCCCGCCAGGAACACGGACTCCTTGGGCGGGTACACGATGATGCGGCCGCCCAGGAGACCCTTTCCGATGTAGTCGTTGGCGTCTCCCTCCAACTCGAGGGTGATGCCCGGGGCCAAGAAGGCGCCGAACGACTGGCCCGCGGAGCCCGTGGCGTTCACGTGGATGGTGTCGTGGGGAAGGCCCTGCTCGCCAAAGAGCTTGGACACACGGTACGAGAGCGTGGTGCCCAAGGTCCGGTCGGTGTTGACCACATCGCAGTCGATGGTCACAGGGAGGCCCTTGGACAAGGTGGTCTCGGACTCGTCGATCAACTTGTTGTCGAGTCTCACGTGCAAGCGGTGGTCCTGCTTCCTGACGCAGTGGGTGGCCACGCCCGGCCGGATGGTGTGCGCAGGGGTCAAGATGGGCAGGAGGTCGATGTTGGCGTTCTTGGTGGAGCGCACGTCGTCCCTGACCTTCAACATCTCGGTGCGGCCCACCATGTCCGCGATGGTGCGGAAGCCGAGGTCCGCCATGATGCGGCGCAACTCCTGGGCCACGTAGTAGAAGAAGTTGATCACATGCTCGGGCGTGCCCTCGAAGCGGCGTCTGAGCTCCGGGTCCTGCGTGGCGATGCCCACGGGACAAGTCAGGAGATGGCACTTTCTCATCATGATGCAGCCCATGGCAATCAACGGCGTGGTGGCAAAGCCCCACTCCTCGGCACCCAAGAGACACGCCATGGCCACGTCTCGGCCGGTCCTGAGCTGGCCGTCCGTCTGCAAGACGACCCGGCCACGGAGGTCGTTCAACACAAGCGTCTGGTGCGACTCCGCGAGGCCCAACTCCCAGGGGAGGCCCGCGTGCTTGATGGAGGTCAACTTCGCAGCACCGGTGCCGCCGTCTCCGCCGGACACGAGGATGTTCTCGGACCCGGCCTTGGCCACACCTGCTGCCACGATGCCCACGCCCACCTCGGAAACCAACTTCACGGACGTGCGAGCACGGGGGTTGGCACACTTGAGGTCGTACAACAACTGCTTCAAGTCCTCGATGGAGTAGATGTCGTGGTGCGGAGGAGGCGAGATGAGCCCCACGCCCGCAGTGGAGTGACGGGTCTTCGCAATCTGCTCCGAAACCTTGTTGGCAGGCAACTCTCCGCCCTCGCCGGGCTTGGCGCCCTGGGCCATCTTGATCTGGAGCTCGTCGGCGTCCGCAAGGTAGTGCGAGGTGACTCCGAAACGGCCCAGCGCAATCTGCTTGATGGCCAGCCGCATGGAGTCGCCGCCAGCCGATACCTGCGACCGCGCAGCGTCCTCTCCACCCTCGCCGGTGTTGGACTTGCCGCCGAGCCTGTTCATGGCCACCGCCAACGTGGAGTGCGCCTCCATGGAGATACTGCCGTAGGACATGGCGCCCGTGAAGAAGCGCCGCACGATCTCCGTCCACGGCTCCACCTGGTCCAAGGGCACAGGCGTGGCCCTGTCGCTGTCGAAGTCCAAGAGGCCACGAAGCGTGCAGTTCCTAACGGCCTCGTGCTCCTTCTTGGCGTACGCGTCGTAGGCGCGCTCGTTCTTGTTTCTGACGGCGTCCTGGAGCAGCCCAATGGCCGCGGGCTCGTTGATGTGGGCGTCTCCGCCGTCTCTCCAGTGGTACTCGCCCGTCTCGGGCAAGCCGGCGGGCTTCACAGTGTCTCTGTTGGGGAAGCCCCTCTCGTGCAAGGAGAAGGCGTCCTGCGCAATGTACTCGAACGTGGTGCCCTTCACACGGGACGCCGTTCCCGTGAAACAGCGATCGATCACCGAGTTGTCCACGCCGAGCGCCTCGAAGATCTGCGCGCCCTTATACGAGGCCAACGTCGAGATGCCCATCTTGGACATCACCTTCAAGATGCCCAGGTCCACCGCGTGCTTGTAGTTGGCGATGATGGCGGCCTCCAGGAGGTCCGCCTTCAAGAGGCCCTCCAGCTTCATGCGGATGAGCGTCTCCATGGCCAAGTAGGGGTTGATGGCGTCCGCTCCGTAGCCCACCAAGCAGCAGGCGTGGTGCACCTCACGGGCCTCCGCGGTCTCCACCACGATGGCCACCTTGGAACGCTGCTTCTGTCTCACCAAGTGGTGGTGCACGGCACCGGTGGCGATGAGCGCAGAAACAGGCACCCGGTCCGCAGACGCCCTCTTGTCGCTCAACACCAACACCTTGGCGTTGTCAGCGATGGCCTGCGAGGCTGCGTCGCAGATGGCGTCGATCTGCGCCAAGTAGCCGGTGATGCCGCTGTCTCTGGCAAACGTGATGTCCACGGTGGACACCTGCCAGTCGGGGTATGCGGCCGCCATGCTCTTGACGGCGTTCAACTCGGCCGTCAGCAAGATGGGCGACTTCAACAACAACCGGTTGCACTGCTTGGGGTTCATCTCAAGAAGGTTGCCCTGTGGGCCCACGTAGCACTCCAACAGCATGACGATCTCCTCCCTGATGGGGTCGATGGGCGGGTTGGTCACCTGCGCAAACAACTGCCGGAAGTAGTCGTAGAGCAACTTGGGCTGTTCCAGGAGACACGCCAACGCGTTGTCGTTGCCCATGGAGCCCAACGCCTCCTTTCCTTCGGCCATGGGGGCCAAGACGGTGGCCACCTGCTCGTGCGAGTACCCGTTGGCCACCAAGCGCGCGTCGGTCTGCACGGTGGTGGCGGAAACGTCGATGTGGTGGGCGATGTCCACGTCTTTCGCAGCCAATTTCGCAACCAAGTCGTCCATGGTGATCATGTTGGCGAGCACCCAGCTCTTGAAGTCGAATTTCGCAGCCACCTGGCGCTTCAACTCGCGGTCGTCCACAACCTTGCCCTCCACAGTGTCCACAAGAAGCATTCTGCCCGGCTGCAAACGGCCCTTGACCAAAATGCGCTCTGGCGGCACGTCCACCACGCCCACCTCGGACGCGCAGATCATTCTGTCGTCGTCGGTGATGTAGTAGCGGCACGGCCTCAAGCCGTTTCTGTCCAAGTTGGCACCACAGTAGCGGTCGTCGGCAAACGTGAAAAGTGCAGGGCCGTCCCAGGGCTCCATGAGACACGCAGCCCACTCGTAGAAGGCCTTCTTGTTGGCGTCGATGTGCTCGTCGTTCTGCCACGCCTCGGGAATCAACATCATCACCGCCTCGGGAAGCAGGAGAATGCCATTGACCACCAACAACTCCAACACGTTGTCGAAGGCCGCCAGGTCCGAGCCGCCCTCCTCGATGATGGGGAACAACTTGTTGAGGTCGTCGCCGAAGAGCTTGGACGACATCACGCCCTCTTTGGCGCGCATCCAGTTCTTGTTTCCACGCAATGTGTTGATCTCTCCGTTGTGTGCGGCCCATCTCAACGGCTGGGCCCTGTCCCACGAGGGGAAGGTGTTGGTGGAGAAACGCAGGTGCACGAGCGCAAAGTGCGCCTCGTACTCGGAGTTGACCAAGTCGTGGTAGTACAGGTACACCTGGTTGGGCGCCAACTGGCCCTTGTACACGATGGTCTTGTTGGACAAGGAGCAGATGTAGAACCAGTTGTGCAAGCCAATGGTGTGCAGCGCCTGCTTGCGCAAGATGAACAACTTCTTTTCGAACTCCTTCTGGTCGAACACGTCCGAGTCAAGCACAACGGCCGGCTGGAGAATGAGCGGCTCGCGTGACAACGACGCCGGCCCCAAAATCGACAGGTCGTGAGGGACCGCTCTCCAGCCAAGCACCTTCAAGCCTACGGACTGTGCCAACGTCTCAAACGTCTTTTTGGACTTCTCGTACACCGCCTCGTCCTTCTTGAAGAACACATTTCCGGTACCGTACTGGCCCAAGGGAGGCAAGTCCACGTCGCAGAAGTACTTGAACTCGCGCTTCAAGAGCCTGTGGGGCAACGAGGACAACAAGCCGGCACCGTCACCGTCGTTCTTGCTCAACTCTCCGCCACGGTGCTCCATGTTGCACAACAAGTTTCGGCAGTCGGAGACGATCTTGTGGGAGGCCTGACCCTTGATGTGGCACGTGAATCCGACACCACAGGCGTCCTTCTCGTAGTCGGGGTTGTAGAGGCCCTTGGCCACGGGGAGCGTCAGCGCCCACGACTTGTTTTCGGGAGTTTCATCGTAGTCGTACACGTTTGTGGGGAACTCTTCCTGTGCATAGGAGGGAGACATCTGGGGTTAGTACGGCTGCGGCAAAATCAAAGAAGCGGTTGGCAAAAGGCCATGTGGCTGTGATTGAGCGCTTCTGGCCAAGGGATGGGCCGGACGCCCCAATTGGGACCATCACCTGTCAAACCCAACACAGGTGAAAAATCACACGGGCTGAAGCCCCAACACCATTTCAGCCCAAACACAGCCGAAGCTGGCTCAACAGCCGCAATCAGCCCTCGGGCACTGCTGCCACGGCTGCGTCCTTCGCTATACATACTATATCACGCTACGGATCAACGCAGCTGTGTCCTCACCAAACGAATTACTGAAAACCTCCTAACCGCACCGTGAACTTTCCTCTATATATATCGTCCCATGCACCGGCGCCTGATTCACATCTTGGGACGTGGGGCTCAGCGACCGGGTGCAGGAAAAGGCGTCCCCCGCCAATGGGAGCGTGTTTTCGTCTTATCTGCCGGGCGATAGTGTATATTAGCCTGAGCCCTAATCGGGACCCCCAGTCAAAAAAGCGGAGACGTTACTAACGGCCCGGTTGCCATTGGCTGCGGCCGTTACCGGCGGCACGTGATACGCCCCATGCAGGCAGCCCCGCCTTACCCGTGGGCCGCCGGGCCGTTGGTG
Source organism: Wilhelminamyces tanticharoeniae (assembly GCA_030558325.1). Classification (NCBI taxonomy): domain Eukaryota; kingdom Fungi; phylum Ascomycota; class Pichiomycetes; order Serinales; family Metschnikowiaceae; genus Wilhelminamyces; species Wilhelminamyces tanticharoeniae. The sequence goes on along the minus strand of JAJMSI010000003.1, from coordinate 435,574 downwards.
GCCCCGGTGTTTGGTGCACCCATACACCATACCGGAACGAACGGGCCGGGTGCCTTTTTGACTGGGTGCCTTTTTGACTAGGTGCTTATCCGTTTCGGGACGCCGCGGATGGGGTCGGGGAAACGAGCCAAGAGCAAGGGTGGGTGCCAAAAGCCCAGGTTCGCTAATGGATGTGACCCAATGCCTTGCAATATACTGGTTCCTGCACGTGATGTCTGCTATTGCCTTGTATGCCAGTACTGTTAATGTCTTCAAGGGGTTTGATGCTGTAATGCCGTAAAAGCCTGTACTATGCTGATCTTACGACCGATATTGGTCTTACGGCCGACATTGGTCTTACTACCGATACTAATTTTACTGCTCCAATTATCCTCCTAGCCTTTTTCCCCAGTGAGTTTCGCCATTCTTCACATGTTCCTTCCCTTCCACCACTGACAGCCTCTCACTCGTTCTACCTCAGTCGTCTCTCCGCTCTTCTCTTCCCGTGTATTCTTCCGCCATCCTCCTCACAGTAATGCCTTGCACCGTTTCTCCCCTGCCTCTCCCCTTTCCATTACTGTAAAGCCAGCAGGGCTTGAAACCACAGTGAACAGAGGTACAAGGCGCTAAATCCTTTGGCCCATTTTTTTCGCAGTTATTGCTCATATATGAGCTTATTTACGAATACTCCCAAAAATCGAATTACCCCTGTATTGCGACCAAATACCGTCTCCCCCCTCCCAAGGTCCCATCTGGCTCTTGGCACGAACCGGACCCCGTAATCCATTTTACACGGATCCTAGACATTTCCGCCAATCACGTGACACATGGTCACGTGACGTTCTCTATTTCAAGATGGCCTGAAAAAACCGCTCCTCTCTTCTCCATCGCCATGCTGGAAACCACCGAGCTCAAGCAGATGGCGTTTCCGCCGGATGTGCTCGCCAGAATCGCCCCGGACATCTCGTTACAAAGACACTTGGCCATCGGCTTGCGCCCGTCTCTCAGAAATTTTCACGAATTCAAGGCCAATGCTGTGTCCACAGGAACCCTCAATAAGATAGCAGGTGGGGGCAACAACACCATCATAGGCTCCTCCATTGTCAAAAATGGCCCTACCACCATTATCTGCGGCATCACTATGGGCGTGGTCGAGAAATCGGCATCTGATTCCTTGTTATCCTCAGCAACTGCCGCCCAGTACACCTCCATCTACCCAGTGGTGGATATAGTGAGAGGCCGCTCTGGCGCCCCCACAGACGAGGAGATGATAATATCGCAGCGCCTATACGAGACCATTTTGCATTCCAAACTCATATCGCAAGCCTCGTTGAACATCAGCCCGGGCTACCAGATCGCCAGCGAGGAAGACGGCTCCTCCAGAATAGTGTACCCTGAGAAGGAGGAGGACTACGAGCTTTTGAATGCGTCCACCTACAACACTAGCAAGCGTTTCTCGTTCGTGTTATACGCGCACTTGAAGGTGTTTTCGCGGGCCGGGCCTCTTTTTGACGCCTGCCACAATGCCCTAGTCAGCGCCTTGCACAATGTGAAGTTTCCCCGGATATATGTCAACAGCGATTTCGACATCAAGGTGCCTGTTCGGTCGCGGGGCAACTTTGGGCATCTTTCCAACTCGTCCAACAACTTGAAAATAGACATCAACGAGGCGCTTCTCTACCCTATCGAATTGAGGGCCGAGGAGACGGGCTACTCGTCCAGTTTTGGTTTGATTGACTTGGAAGACGACGCCAATATTGATGAAAACAAGACCGTTCTCCTTGCGGACTTGGAGGGCGACGCCGAGGAGGCCTGCACATCGTCCAAGATCAACGTCATAGCGAACAGATCGGGCGAATACTTGAAGAGCGTGAGCATCAGTGGCGGGGGCTCCAACGTCACTTTGGAGGTGTTGAAGAAGAGCATCGATTTAGCAAAGGCTAGGTCCACCATGTAATATAGAGTCGGTAACATTGGCGCTTATAGTATAAAAGCATCGTTATGTAGTTAGAGAGACCAAGTCTTGCAGAGGGTGCAGGGGTATGTAATTTTGCTATAATTGGATGTCAGTGACTTTCACCACAATGGAGGCACAGAAGTTTAATCATACATGGGCTCGAGTCATTACGGGCACTTGAGACTTCTGTGCTGTGTCAATTGTTTCCTGGTCTTGTGGTGTTCAACCCTCTTATGCTGGCCACCTCATTTTAGTACTCCCCAAGTGGCTACAAAAACCTATCACATCCTCGTCCCGCACTAATGTACATAACGTAGCTACTCTAACCCATTCAAGTTGTCGCTCACCAAGTTGTCGTCCGAGGAACTCTCACTAGAAGCTGGCGACGATGAAATGTTGTTGTTGATGTGAACGGACCTGTTGCTATCGTCGCTCTTGGAAATCAACCGTTGTTTCCGCTTGTTGAAGTGGTCCGCGGAGTCCTGTCCGAGGTCCTTTAGGTCCTCCTCAGTGATGGGCGATCTGGACTTCTTGGAGGACGTACCTCCGCTGGAGGTGGTTATCGAGGAAGAAGTTTCAGGCTCTGTTTCGTCACCGGCACCATCTTTTTCTTCCAGCAACTTATTGAGGAGCTCTTCCTCAGATGCCAGTAGCTCGCTGTATGTCTCAGTCTGCTTCTTGATTTCGCTCATCGTGGTCCTCAATTCTCTGAGCCTGGACTCGTACGTTATCCTGCCTTTATCAATAAAGGCGGTCAATTTCTCGCCGCCCAAAGACAGACCTCTCTTTCTGTAGAATAGGAGGTATGCGGCGCTCGTTATCACCTCCGAGGGGTCCGTAATGGACGTCACTCGCCCATCGTTGAAGTAATACCACGCGTTGTCTCTGAAGTTCTTCGCAGAAGCAGTATAATGGCCGCCTCCCAAACCGCCGTAGTGATTGTCCACGGCTATCAAGTCATAGAGAACTTCACCATCGTGGGGAGAAGCAACATACGGCGAGATATCCAAGCCCTCGATGGGGAAATCCACCACCACGTCGATTTTGTCGCTGAAATGACGAGCACTTTGGAAGCGCTTCAAATGGATGGTAAGAATATCACCAGTGGACCAGATTTGAATGGTTTTCGTGGCCTGCTTGTGCTCCTTGCATCTCGGACAGTACCACAAATCGTGGCCTCCCAACACCTCAGGGGTATTGAAGCTCTTCAAACAATCGTATAAGGAAATGGTGGACTTCTGCTGCTTGGCCAACTGCGCCTTGCTGGACTGCAATTCGGGGTTGGGAATGTGCTCGGCCTCCTCCCAGAGACGCTCCTGGAAGAATCTGTCGTGGATTTCCGGGTCCCACTCACATACAAGCATCGTTTTCTTGCCCACCAAAATGGGGTGATTGTCCTTGTTTTCCACACCAGGAGAGTTCTCCACTGACGGCTTCACAGACTCCGTATACATCTGCGGCGGAGCCAAACTATCTTCAAATAACGAGCACAAGTTGTTGTCACTTTCCTCGTCCAGGAGCTGCGGGGCCCTTGGGGGCGTGTCTCCTGTGGAGCCGCTGTTCACTATAACAAAATCTTCGTCATCGTCGTCCTCGTGTTTCTGTGTGGTTTCTAGTTCGGCGCTCAGTTCCTCGGCATTTTCTTCAGCATTTTCAGGCTCTTCCAGGCTTAACAGGTTGACGTACTCAGTGTAGTGGTAGTAGTTGCGCTTCAATTCAGGGAGCTTTTCTGCCAAACTGGGCAAGTTGTGGAGATGGGGCTTGCCTCGAGGTACATTGAGAACAGCGCTTTCTGTTCCATGATGGTCATGGTAGTACTTCACTTCAAAGCCAAAATTGGCGCCTATGGCGGGGTTGGCAAAGGAAACATCCGAAGAGTAGCCCTCCTCATCGTCTGCAATGCTATCCCCAACATCTTCTCTGTCCTTGGGCTTCAAAAGAGGAAAATCTTTGGAGGAATAGAACTCCTTAGCTATTCCCTTGATGGAGGTGTACTCGTCATCGAGTTCTTTAGACAAGAGCTTGGCCTTTTGCTCAAGTTTTTTTCTAATTATGCCGAAGCTGGATACTTCCTCATCGTTCAAAACGATGAAGAAGGGGAACACAAACGACTCTGTCATGTTGTAGGACTTATTGGAATTGGGGACAACATTTACCACGGGCACTATTATGTCGGATTCAGGATCGTGAGGAATCACATAGACCACGATCTCGTCGGCGTCAGAAATTACCTCGCTAATTGGGAAAAACTTGATCTTGTCGTAGCTCTGCTGGAAGTCATTGTAGAAGAAGTGGCGGAAGATCTCGAATACAAACAAGTGAGCTTTGGGAACGTTGAGGAAGCGGCTCAAGTATGCCAACAAATCGTCCACGTTGGAGGTCTTGTTCAACTCCACCTCCAACTTCCGAATCGACTCGTCGTCCACTATGGTGAAGGTGTGGTACCACTTCTTTTCGATGGGCAATGGCAAGGTGAGGTCGTTGAATGGGTCGAAAGTGATGGATGTCTTAGAGCAATCGGGACACACCAACGTGGACTGATACATTCCGGTGAACAAGTCCACTATAACCGAATCGTTTCGCTGCTTGTGCTGTTTCCAGCACATTTCCGCCAATCGGAGGATAGCGTCCGCATTACCCAAGTCGTCGTCGGAAAGTTCCGGTTTCTCGCAGTAGGGTTTGTTGTAGATGCGGTTTAGGTCCTCATGGAGGGCGTCCAAGAGCCAGCTGAGAAACTCCTGCGAGTCCTGCTGCAGATAGCCCTGGAATAGCGACGAGTAGCGGCCGATGGTGTGCTTGAAATCACGCGGAGAAACGTATGAAGAGGTGGTGGTGTCGAAGAGTTTGCGGAGCAAAGAGCCAAAGGCGTTGGCAACATCGCCCTTGTTACCCAAGGGGTTGGACCTGTTGAGCTCGTTCTCAAACAAGTTTAAGAAGAAATAGTGGTTGATTTCCGGCACATGGAGCAAGCACTGTAGGGCCAGGTTCATATAGCAGGTGTTTCCTAAGTTGGCCAAGCCCAAGTTGCCGCCTGAAGTGGAGAGGACGTGGTAATCGAGCTTGCCAAAGTCGAAGGACTCAAAGTACACATCCACAGGGAACCTACCGGAGGCCCTATCTGCGTTTTCGACCAAGATGTGGTTGCGGCCTTTGTTGTCCACACCCTGGCTCTTCAACGTGTGGTGGAGATAGGTCTGTACCACCAACAGCTTTCTGTGGACATCGTGCACGAAGGAGGCTAAGGATATAACAGGGGGAATCTCTTCCTCCAGCTGTAAAAACCAGATCCGCAAACGGGGCGCGTTGGTAGCCGATGGGTGCGATGAGCCCAGTTTGAATAGTTTGACGCGAATGGCCTCCACTAAGTCACCAAACGAGCGTGTTTGGGAGAGACTGAATGTGATGGAAGGCGCGTGATGGGCCCTGGCAGTGCTTCCTCTGGAGAGCTGGTGGATGGAGAAACGAGGAGGATTCCTCTCGATCTCCTTGGCATCTGAATCGGGGTTTACTATGACGAATCGGGCCACTGGCTCGCCTTTGGTGCCGAACCAGGCATCCAACTCGTGAAAAACGGCTGGCGGCACGTTATAAGTGGCTACAGGCTCCGATTCGATGGGGTAAAGAGCGCCCTCATGGTCCACTATGGAAGTGAAATCGAGCGGTCCGAGGGCCTGTGCTAAATCAGTATCGGTTTCTGCGTCCTCGGTGAAAACGCGCTCAAGAAAGGCGCTGGGGATGATGTACCACACGTCGCCCTCTTTTGAAGGAGCCTTGAGGAGTGTCCGGAGCGCTTTTCTGCGAGTGGCAAGAGCGCCCGTGTTGGACGGGTCTGTGGAGGTGGAATTGGCTGCATAGGGAGCCGCTGGCGACGCCTCTGGCGAGGACGGCCTGTACGTAGCCTGTTCGCTTGACATAGCCTGTGGGGGAGCGGTTTTGGCCGAAATGTGGCGGGAGATTTGGTGTGTCGTATGGGGTACGGCGCGAAACAATTGCTGAAATGGCGAGAAAAGGGCGGAGAGAAGAGCAGGGAAATTTTAGTGAGTCGGAAAGTGTGCGCGCGCTGGAGAAGAGGAAAATAGCGAGAAAAGTTAAAGAGACCTAGGAGAAGACGGGGCGAAAATGGGGAAAATAGCGGGAAAAAATTAAAAGCTGAGGGAGAACAAAAAGTGCCTTGGGCGAAATCGCGCGGAAAAACCTACTGCGGAAAAAAGTTGCTGCGGAAAGGGTCCCCAGTGGAGAGAAATTGCGATACGAAGGTATGGCTGGCGGGCCATTGAGTGTGACAAAATGCGTCAAAGACTGTGTGGCCGTCACTACATAAGGTTTCTGTGTTAAAGAGCCGGGATAGCGGCGCCACGTAGAAGCTACGACACACCAACTGCGACCTTTAATTGAAGGATGGTGGGTCTGTCGTCAGCAAGACTGATGGTGAGACATTTCCTGGCTGTGCAATTAATTTAGGCGGGAAACCCCCTAGCAGCCACAAAATAGGAACCATTTTCGCGGGTTTCCTACGAAATCCTCGCTATTCTCGCTGCGCAAAACTCCTCGGTGGAAATGCCCCTAAAGTACCCCAATTATCGCCCCCAATTTCCCGCCCAAGTCCCCATTCAGGCCAAATTCCCCACAAAAGAGCCATCTGGCATGAATCGTTGCTTTGTCCTTTCACTCCCTTTTCTTCCTAATTGACTCACCTCTTCCCTCTTCCGGTCTCCCGCAGTGCGAATTTCTTAACCCCAGATATCACTAGCCAGCACTACACCAGCCCCCACCAATTGCACCCTGAGAAGCGCCACTGGCCCCAAATCTGCCACTACACACTTATACCTCCCCATAGCCCCACTGGAACCCTCCATTACCCCCTGCCGGCTCACTCGAAAAGCTAGGCTCCCCTCATAGTTTCCCCGGAAACAACCAAATACCACCGGAGCACACATTATTCACGCAATATTCACAGATATCTCCCTAGAATGCCCTCAGACGACCATGATTCCTCCGATTCCGGCTCCGACATCTCCCTCATTAACTATGTCTGCGTTACACTTCTCCCAAACTACTCCCTCAACAGAGACCTTCTCCTTAACTGGAAGACAGAACTCTCCGCCAGTGATGCCCTGGAGCTCTCCCTAGTGGTAGAACAGGACATAGTTGTGTCATTTCCGTCTCGCCACGTTTCTGTGACCTCAGCAGTCCCGCTAGAGGGCCTTTTAAGGCTTCTTCACCAGCTAGAAGATGGCCTCTATCTCGACCTCAAACTTGTGGTTTTGGAGCTCGTTCTCTACGTGGCTTCAGCATCCTACTCAGCACGAATCCGCTGGTTCAGAACTGGTGCTGCCGACCATCTTATCGATAGCCTTCTTGGAATGCTTCCGCACATAGAACTACTGGCCTTGGATTACGAGGCTCCACTGGTCCTCTCACAGCACATCCGGCTTTTGGTGGTTTTTCTCGAATTGGGTTGCGATGTTAAACGCCTTCGACGGTTAGTGGGACCGCTTCTGTATCCCCAAACCCCCCCTGTCTCGCGACTTGTTCTCTTAGAGCTTTTGAACCGCATTTTCGACGCTGTTCCCACTCAATTTGGCTTCTACACCTTTTGCGACTTCCTCCAGACACCAGTTTCTGTGCCCTTTCTCCGCGAACTGCTGTTGCTGAAGGAATTGACTGTCCAATCGTGGTTCAAGGTGGCCTCTCCTGGCGAGACGGAGGGCTCCTCTACAGCAACTCTCTTCGTATTGGCCAATTCCGCCGACGACAAGGCTGCCGTGCTCAAAATTGTGCTTCTCAGCGACTCCCAATTTATGGTGGTTGTTTCCAACCCGGCAACAGGCTCAAGGATGCAATTCTCCTTCAACCAGATCCTCCAGCACTCCTCCGCGAATCAGGGCTTCGTACATGTGGCATTGTCCTTCGACAAATACAACAATCTCAATCTCTACATTGACGGCGACTACAGCGAGTCCATACCGTGCCCCGAGGTGAGGAAAGTGCTAGCATCCTGGGATAAGGTGTACATTGGTGCAGACAACACCAATCCTGTCACGGCATCCTTCTCCAGCGAGCTTATAGTGCGGAATCTCACTGTTTTAAACGTGGCTTTGACCCACGAGTGGATCTCGCTTCTCTATAACCTTGGCTTGTCTTATAATTGGAATTTCAAGGACTTTAACGACGACAATTTGCTCACACTATTGAACCACTTGAGCCCAAGAGCCCTTACCAATTTCTCTCTCAAAGTCAGCACCTTGCGTAGCTCCAAAAGACCGGACAGAAAAACGCGTTCGGGAGACTCGCGAGCATCGTCCCCCACAGAAGGTTATTTGGCCATCAGCACTCAAAAATCCGAGCTTGTTGGCTTTCTTTCTCGCCACAAGATCCAGCAATCGAATGTGGTCTTTGACACCAACAACCACTCTTTTGCAGTGCTCTTTGGAACCTCCTCCAAGGTCCTTTTTCACTCCTCCAAGTCCATTTACGAGGCCCTTTACAGTACTGGAGGCACTCTTTTGCTCCTTAGCAACGTGGAGTCAGCCTCAGTTGGCGACTTTTCTGATAAAAAGCTAAAGGACACCATCCTTTACAAGTCTGTGACGTTGCTTTTGCTGGTTTTGAAGAACGATTGGAGGCTCAACAAGGAGTTTGAGAACTTGAACGGCTATGGCTTGTTTCTGATCATTTTTACCAGGTATAAGGAGACCCATAACCAGTCACTTACCTTTGACCTTCTTCCCCAGTTCAGCAAAAACAGCGACCTTTCTTTCCTGGCTGATTATGACAAGAACAATTTATTGACCATTTTTCTCGCCTACTGCGGCTACGACTTTACGAACCCCTATGAGTCCGTCATTATCAATCTGCTCGCATACAGATTCACAGTGCTGAACTTCGAGCTCTACTTGGACTCTGGCAACTTCAGCTTCTTACTCTACCATTTTCAGGTCCTTTTGGTGGGCAGCAAGTTCAGCGAGTTGAACACGTTGGAACTCACCCGCATGAAGCTCTTGAAGAAGGTGATCCAGTTCTTGAAGTCGCCCTATATTGCTGATCACAAGGATTTTAACGATAGCCTAGACCAGCTCTCCTTCACGTTGAACTGCATGATAAAGGCAGATACCTCAGTAGAGGCTATCAGGTCCATGTCGCTCTTCATCATCTACTCCCTTTACCACAGTTCTCAGGAGAGAACTGCCGAATACGGCACCTTAGTGTTGCAATCTTTGACGGAAGTCTTGTCTGACCCCAACACGTCCATCAAGGTGTTAAAGAAGTTCTCGCGATCCATCACCATCCACTGGATCTTGCTTCTTTTCAACTACAAGTCCCACAAGGGAAGCAATGAGGGGGTGCTGAAAAAGGTCGTCAAGTGCGGCTTGACTTTGCTCGCGAAATTGCTCAAGGTGCTCGGGTCCTTCATCATCAAGCGCTTTTTCCAGGCCAACCACGGCCTCGACATTCTCACACACTTCTTGAGGAACTGGTGGCACGATGACCAGATCTTGAGCTTGATCTTTCTCTCCAGCTTTGGGTTCGACACTCTGGAGGTGGAAAAGCAGCGCTTGACGCTAACTTCTATTCTTTCTTCGGAGCTGTATTTAGAGAAAATGGGCCCCTTGATCATGCCCGACTTTCTCATCTTGCTCAACAACTTGGTGTTGAGCTCCATGATTGCCTTGAGTCTGAAGCACGGAAAGGTCTTGAGTGCACAGAGCTCTCCCGCCAAAAGCAGACTCAACTCGTACTCCCACGACGAGGACATCGAGCTCTCCTTGAACATTTTGCACTTAGTCAACCAGTACTCTGAGTCCATCAGACTAGGCTTTGAGAAGGTCAAAAGCTTGGAGACGTTCTATTCCCAACCCGAGTGGCTCGAGGGCGTCTTTGAGTTATTGGGCCACGTGAGATTGGCCCTCGAGTGGGTGGATACGGAATTGAAAGAAAGCTTTTCCAGCGCCTACGAGAAGTTAGTAGACGTTCTTTCGGGAATTTTTGTGTCCAAGTTGTTGGCCTCTAAAGAGATCTTCAGGATGATGGAGAGCTTGAGTGATATCACCAAGAAGTTGATTTTGGAGACGGTTTTCCCCAAATGCTTCCAGCACATCAATCAGTTCATCAGCGTTTCGAACTTTATTTTCAACGAGAAGGAGTTTATCGAGGGTGCCTGCAGCTTGCTAAATTTATATCACTCCGACTTAATTCAGCAAAACTACGAGGTTGCGGTAGACGATATTCAAATCTACTCTAGGTGTGCATTATCCATTTTGGAGACGGTGGAGTCGAACAAGTCAATTTTCGCAAGCGACCACCAGAAATTGGAGAAGTTGAAAGGCGCCCTAGGCAATGTTCTTCTTCTCTCTTTTTTGAAGCTCTCCGGGGAGTACAGCTCCGATTGGGTTGACCTTGAATACGAGGAGGAGGTACGCAACAACGACCGTTTTGGTAGCAATTTGAGTGAGATTGTGAAGCTTCTTCTTTACAGACAGATCATCATTTTGCAGCCACAGGTTTTGAGTGACGGGCGCTTGAGCAGCCTCATAAACTTCATTCTCGGTAACTACTTCCGTCTAGACCACGAAACGCAGGTTTCCAAGTCGGAGTACATTTTCAACTTTCTCCGCACCTGTTTCATGATGCGTCAGGACACCTTCGCTAACTTAATCGGCCGCTTGTGTGCTAGATCCGAGTACAACAACTCCCAGCAGATGGTGGCGGACTTCTTCAACTTCTTAGTAACAAAAAACGACGAAGAAACGCTCAGAAGCATCCAAAGACAGCCCACGCTCAAGAATATCTTTATCAAAAACTTTCATGGCCAGCTCGGCAGCTTCAAGAAGGAGTCAACCTTGAATGTCTCAGATATGGTGGGCGTGATGTTGAACAACGGCGGAAAGCTCGGTTTCATGAACAACATCTATATCAAGAGCTTTGAGAAGGACTGCGAGCAATTGAAGGCTCTGATCGTCAACGGCGAGCTCATCAAGTTCAACAGGGCAGGGCAGGACCGCCAGGAAAATAACCATTTTTTTGTGAACGGTTATAACGCTGCCAAGGTCGAGGTGGAGCGCTTGGTTTTCCTGAAAGAACAGGGAAAGAGCTATGTGTTGGACTTCATTGAAAACGTGGACCGCATGAGAAAGAGGCTCATTGTGGAGGACCAGTTGGCGGAGTCGGAGAAGCTCTCCTACAACATCGACATTCCTATCAAGAACATCGATCCGATAGATGTGGACCTATCTGGGTTTGAGCACTACGACTATGCCATTGCCAGAAACAGCATCGACACGTTGAGTTTATCCGAGGACCCCTTTTTGGACTTGGATCTGGAAAGCTTCGAGCTTGTTGACGGAACCTCCGAAGGCTCAGAAACGGAGGAATCCACCACCGCCTATGAGGACAAGAACCGCAAGGTAATTAGGAGTCTATTTGTGGGCGACCAGATCGTGGCCCTCTGGAACGTGAGCGAGATCAACGGTCTTGCGCCCATAGAAAGCTTGATGATTTTGGGCTTGGACCACCTCTATTTGATCGAAAACTACTTCCATTGTGCGAACGGCAACGTTATAGATGCTCATGATGCCCCTGTGGAGTTGCGGGACCCTTATTTGCAGCTCATCAACTCGCAGTCTGTGAAACACCTCAAAAACGACACAAACGGCTTGAAGTCCCACAAGTCGAAGACCTGGGGCTTGGAGAGACTCAGCTGCATTTCCAAGAGGCAGTTTCTCCTCAGAGACATGGCCTTAGAGATGTTTTTCAGCGACGGCGCGAGCATCTTGATTACGTGCTTATCCACAAAGGAAAGAGATGCCATATATGCGCGACTCCACCCCTATGCCACCGGGAAAGGCTTGGACAGCGACCTCGCGCAAATCCTCCAGTTTTCTTCCAGTTCTCTGGCTTCTAATGGCTCCATTTCCAGCGGGGCCACGTCTTTCTTGACTTCAAAGTTAGCTTCTTTCACTGGGTCCAGCTCCACGGCTTTGACAGCAGCCACCAGGAAGTGGCGCATGGGCGAGATGTCCAACCTCTACTACTTGATGATCATCAACACCCTTGCCGGGAGGACCTTCAACGACTTGACCCAGTATCCTGTTTTTCCGTGGGTCATAGCGGACTACACCAGCGAGAAGCTCGATTTCTCGAACCCCAGCACCTTCAGGGATCTCTCCAAGCCCATGGGGGGGCAGACCAGCCCCCGAGCCGAGCAGTTCCGGGAGCGATACGACGCCTTGAGCAGCCTCCAAGACCACAGCTCTCCGCCCTTTCACTATGGAACCCACTACTCGTCGGCCATGATTGTGACGCTGTTTCTCATCAGAATGAAGCCGTATGTACAATCGTACTTACTTCTCCAGGGCGGAAAGTTCGACCATGCGGATCGACTCTTTAACTCTGTTGAAAAAGCGTGGGTTTCGGCCTCCAGAGACAACACAACTGATGTGCGGGAATTGACGCCAGAGTTCTTCTACCTTCCTGAGTTCTTGGTCAACTCCAACAACTTCGAATTTGGCGTTCTCCAGAACGGCGATGTGCCCAGCGACGTTGTTCTTCCTCCGTGGGCACATGGAGACCCCAAGATCTTCATCGCAAAGAACAGAGAGGCGTTGGAGAGCTCCTATGTTTCTGCCAATTTGCATCTCTGGATCGACTTGATTTTTGGGTACAAGCAGAATGGACCCGCAGCAGTAGACTCCCTCAACGTGTTCCACCACTTGTCGTATAACGGTGCCATCAACTTAGACAACATCAATGACGATGTGGAAAAACGAGCCGTCATCGGCATGATTAACAACTTCGGTCAGACTCCCATGAAAGTGTTCCAGAAGCCCCACATCGCCAAGGAGACTCTCAATTTGGCCAACTTCTATTTGACGCTTATAGACAAAGGCGTACCACCGAAGCTGGTTTTCGAGTCCAAATTGAAGCTTCCCATCGAAAAGCTCGAAATCAGCTCCAAGACCCGCAAGTGGGTGGGCAGGCCAGCGTGTATCAGCTCTGAGGACGACTTGCTCATTCGCAAATCAAGTCAGCACCACTCGGCCGCGTGTGGCTCGTTGATAATCAACGAAACGTCCTTTCTCAACATTCACCTGGCCAACATCACGTGTGTGCTCCAGATTGGAAACAAACAGTTTTTGACGGGCTCCGAGGACGGCATCATCAACGTATGGCAGTGCAATCTCAAGAGCGGGCTCAGCTTGCAGTTCCAGTGCACTTTGCGGGGCCATTTTACAGCTGTCCGTCTGTTGAAGTTCAGCAAGACGTTCAAGGTTTGTTTGAGCGTTGACGCAGACGGTGTGGTGATGATGTGGGACCTCACTAGGTTCAAGTACATGCGCAAAATCACCGCCACCCCCGACGGGCGCAATGTGCTTGCAGCCGTCTCCAACGACACCGGCAACTTTGCAACGGTGCACAGCACCAAGTACACCAACGTCTTGACCATCTACTCGATCAACGGCGCCGTGGTGTTGGAGACCAAGCTCAGGCCAGGACAGGTGACTGCCCTCTCCTTCGGCAGCACCAACGACTCCATGGTGTGTTCGGACAAGCGACCGGTGTTGAACGACCACAGTTTCTGGCTTAATGAGGTTGTGGCCGTGGTGTTCAGTCTGCCGGACAAGCTGGTAGAGCTTTTCGAGCTCGTTGCTGGCGATGGCTGGCAGTTGGAAGAACTTGATACGTTGAAGATGGCCGACTCTGACGTTCCCGGAGCACTTACGGCGCTAGAGGTCTTCAAGAAGACCGAGGTGGATGCCGAGGAGAGGCTCTGTCGTGGCAGCCTTGTTTTGGTGCTTGGTGACGCCACGGGGCGGGTGTATAGCTGGGAGTAGAAAAGAGACATCTGCTAAGAGAGGGTGTAGGCATCGCGTGTTTTGCGACTTGAGACGCAGCAAACGTGACATTTGTTCACAAGGGCCTTTCGACATATTGGTCTGTGCCTTGAAGGCTATTTGTTGGGTCTCTCGGAGGACCGTGCTAGAGCCCACTTTTTGCATCTACATTTTACTTCTTGCGCATTTCGCAGTTTTTTCCCCATATTTTCCTTTAATGAGGCATTGCAAGTCTCACATTCAAAACACCTAAAAACAACACGGATTCCACCAAATCCACCGCCAAAAATCAGCACTTTGCCCAGCACCCCCCAAAATGCTCGACGGGCTCCACGCAGCCCTTCCGCCCGTTTCGGTCAGGATCGTGGTGCTGTGTTTGGTGTGGTACCTGGTTCTGTCGGTGACTCTGCAGCTGACCAAGCTCATTTTGGTGCAATTCACATACCCGCTTTTTTTGAGCCAGTTCCAGTTCTTGATAGGCGCTGTTTTGGCGCTAGCCTTCATCAGCACCGTGAAGACGTTCCCTGCCGTTTCGGGCCATTTTCCCGCCGGAAGCGTTCCGGTAGACCCCCAAAGCTCCACGTTTCAGAAGGCGGTGTTTCTTAAGATTCTTCCTTTGGGCCTTTTTCAGTTCTGCGGCAAGTTCTTCTCGCTCAGCGCCACGCTGCTTGTCCCGCTCGCCACCGTGTCCAGCATAAAGGCGCTCTCGCCCTTGGTTATTGTCACGGGCTACCGTTTGGTGTACCGTGTGCAATTCCCGCTTCTCACCTACTTATCGTTGACGCCCTTGGTGGGCGGGGTGATTTTGATGATTGTGGGCGAATCTGCTGACCCCGGCCTCGCGCTCTTGGGCGCAGAAGACGGCGTTTTCGACTCCTCTCACGTCAAGGGCCTCATATATTGCATTCTCAGCACCGTCGTTTTTGCATCCCAGAACATCTACGGGAAGCTGCTCATCACCTGGGACACAGCCAACGCCGTGCTGAATCCGGCGGCCTTGGTGCTCAACACAGACCCCTCCAGGCCCGCCACGCCGGTCGTGGCGGACCCCGAAGACGGCTTTTCGGCCATGGAGTTGACCCTCCCCGTGCGCAGACGAAACAGCGCCTCCAGACTTCCGTACTCCACGTCCGATTTGCGCTTGGATGCCAAAAATGAGCAGATGAATCGGCTCAATGCGCCCTACATGGCCAGCGCAGAAAAATCGCAGTCCATAAACTCGCCTTTTGCAGCCCTCGCACCCTCGCAAAAGGTGGCCAAGCCTGACAAGCTCACTATCGTGCTCTACTGCCTGATGATCGGGTTCGCGTTCTCGTTCGGCGGGTTCGTGGTCCACGAGTTGCCCAACATTATACACAGCTTGGCCAACCCGAGGGAGTTTCGTGGCTCCGTGGACTCGTTGTCAGACGTGTTGTTCGTGGTGGTCCTTATTGTGTTCAACTCGCTCTCTCATTTCGCGCAGACGTTGTTAGCCTTCCATTTGCTCGGGTCCATTCCTGCGCTCTCGTACTCAATAGCGTCCATGATGAAGCGCATAGTGTTGATTGCCGTCAGCTTGGTGATGGCCAACGTACTGAGCGGGTCCGGCTGGTTTGCTAGTATCTCCACGCTGCAGTTCTACGGCTTGGTGCTCATCGCCATCGGGCTCTACTGCTACGACAGGTGGGGCTCCAAGAGCCTCAGGGCCAACAGGAACTGATGAAATGTTTGGAGGGCTAGAATGCGAGGCTGACATGAGAACACAGAGGCCCTGTTCCAGCGGGGATCCTCGCCTGTCAAAGCAAGGGCCGCTTGGTGGAACAGCGCCTGGGGCCCTTATCCAGCCACGCCCGATTAGTCCGTGACTACACGCCCCCACCGAAATGGACACGAGTAGTATGCTCTAGTATGTGTTGTAGAGAGCACCAGCCCTGGGTTATAAGCTGTCGCCCTACAATAATACACATACATGTACAATAGAGAGCGTCGAAAAATCGGGAATCTGGCTGTTTATATACTACGCGCATTCTGGCCGGGTAACCTCTGGTTTTGTATAGCGAGGGCCACCCATACAGTCCCATCTAAGCAGCCAACCCACCTGGCTACTATATAGGAACGCAAAGATGAGACTCAGTGTGTTGACGCCGTTGCTCCTTTCTGCGTACTGTTTTGCGGGCGAGTACGCTTTCAGGGGTCAATTGACACACCTCCCTACAGATGCCCTCCAGCACCAACAGAAGTACAGCGACAGGGTGTTGAACGCCTTCCAAAGCAGAATAGACGTGGATTTGGTTTCTATGGAGGGCCCATCCTTCCCGTCTACTAAGGGCTTGGTCGATAGAAGCTATGCCTTCTCCTTCGATGGCTTAAGTGCTGGTGAGTACGAGTTGCATGTCAACTCTTATGATCTTCTTTTGACCGCCAACAGGTTCAGGATTCAGATCGACGCAGAAACGGGCTCTATAAAGGCGTTCGAAGACTATTTGGACAAAAGGGGCTTGAATACTTCCTCGGTGCAGGTTTTGGGTGCAGACAGGCCTTTGAGCATCAAGATCGACGGTTACAAGGACTACTACGAGCAGCAGCAGGGCGGCGTGCTAGCCATTTTGGCGGACAGCCCCCTTGGATTCATCTTCAAAAACAGAACCTACACGATCATTTTCTTTGCGTGCGTGGGAATGATGCTTTTCCCGTGGGTTCTTTCCATGGTGAGCCCTGAGTTGGCCAAGGAGTTGGAGGACGTCAAGAAGAACGCCAACGACAAGTTTGCCGAGAGAAATGCGCCCGTTCAGGCTGCCCCCG
The DNA here is from genome assembly GCA_030558325.1 of Wilhelminamyces tanticharoeniae. Classification (NCBI taxonomy): domain Eukaryota; kingdom Fungi; phylum Ascomycota; class Pichiomycetes; order Serinales; family Metschnikowiaceae; genus Wilhelminamyces; species Wilhelminamyces tanticharoeniae. The sequence goes on along the minus strand of JAJMSI010000003.1, from coordinate 419,026 downwards.
CGACGGCTAAAACAACCCAGTCTCGCCCGCAGTCAAGCTCCGGGCTCAGACAGCGAAAATAAGTCTTTTGATGAAACCAACGAATGCAAGCTGGGGCTGGTATGGAAATGTTGGTTCAATGAAGAAGGTCTGGTGACGGAGATATTCATTAGGAGGAGCTGTGCTGCTCTCGGAGAATACGGCACCGATGAGCTTGAAATGGGCGCCTCAGGTTTGTTTGACATTTTGCAGCCCAGGTGTCGTCATATCCCTAGATTTATCACACTCCTTATATATGTACCATAAAAGTCATAACTGAAAACCTTATCAGCCTTTCCCCTGTGTCTCTCCTCTACACCTTCACGTTGAGCTTGAACCCCACGATGTACCAGCGGCTAACGTACCAGCAGCAAGTTCCCACCACGCCCATAAGCCCACAGAACATTGTGAAGAGATTGTACCTATCCTGAGAGCCGTTTCCAATGATGGCTGCGCTTATAGGAATGCCCACCAAGTTGCCGATGCTGACCACGGAGTACATCAAGCCATACCTCTGGCCAAACTTGTCCACGGTGGTGATGTCGCCTAGACAGATGGGCGTGAGCGAGAAGATAGAGGAGCTGAAAAACCCGCACAAGACTGCAAAAACGTACAAAACTGCTGTGTGGACCCCAAAGGGGAGCCAGAGAACAAGCATGCAGAGATCGAACCCGAGCAACATCAACACCATGACGTTGTAATGGCCCCAGATATCGGAGAGAGCTCCGGGGACGAGCCTTCCCAAGATTCCACTGGCGTTGAAAACGGTCAAGAGAATGTACGAGTCTGACTCCGACATTCCCTGCGCAATGGCGTAGGTGGCGTAGTAGGTGGCTATGCACAATAAGGGGATTTCCGTGAAGAGGCAGCCAGCCACGAGAAACGCGTACGAAGGCTCTTTGAAGGCCTGGAAGTCAAAAAAACTGGACGTTTTCGACATGGCCCTCCTCCTTCTGGATACCTTCGAGTCGATGACTTCGGCCTCATTTGCCAGCTGCGCGTAAAAGCGCTCCTTCACAAAAAAGGTGGAGCAGAGCAAGCACCCGAGAATGATGAATGCGAGGGTTCTTATCGCCCAGCCGTAGCCCACCCGCGTGTAGAGGGACCGCAACATAAGGGGAAGCAAGAGACCGCCCACGGACCCGCCCAAGGTGGAGACGGAAATGGCCGTTCCCCTTCTGGTCAAAAACCAGTGGGACGGAACGCCAATGAGGGGCGGAATGCAAAGGGCGTTTCCGATGCCCACGCACACCGAGAGAGCTAGAATGAACTGGTACACCTGGGTGCAGAAACTGAGAGCCATACACCCCGCAAAGGAGAGCAACGTTCCTGCGGCAAGAAGCATCCTGCTGCCCTTTCGGTCGAAAATGGGGCCAGTCACAATACCCCCGAAGAACGCTATGCACATGTAGATGGAGAAGATCCACGCCACGGAGGAAGTGTTCACGTGCTCGAGCTGGTGGGTGGAGATGTAGGTCTGAATGGCACCGGAGGAGTTGATGAGCCCAAAAGTGGTGGTGAAGCCGAGAAAGGACCCTAGGACTACTGTGTTGGCGCGGAGACCGCCTTCGGGCGCACTTTCGTCGCTCTGTGGCCCAGTGGGCGAAATTTCAAACGTTTCTGTGGGGACAGAGGGTGCCGTGTCCACAGGCTCTAGTGTACGAGCATGCGAAATTTGGAAGGTCTTTGGAGGCACCGTGATGGCCCCCAGATACCTCAGAGACTCCATTGGAAGCGAAGCGGTGAAGAAGAGTGGGTGGTTGGGGAAATTAGTCACAGGACCCTTCGGGATCCCAGTGCCGAACCAAGAGCTGGTGTACGGGTTTATTGGCGTTTGCAGCCAGATGAAGAGGTTCGGCAAAAATTCCCCTTTTGGGCGGCCCTGTTGGAGAAAGATGAAATGGAGGATAGGGTTATATGGGGGCTTTGGGGTCCACGTCGTATATATATTCAGTTTTTCCAGTGCTCGTATAGCTGCAAGCTGGTTATTTTGGTGGCTATAGGCTGGGTTGGCCATCGCTATTCGCAGGGTGGAAAAATTAACACAAGCGCCTGCTTCATATGTGTGCCCTGAAACGAGATGGATATTGAATATGGCGGTGGAACCTATAAAGACGGTTTTCTAGGATGCGACCTGCCAGGGTCGCAGATAGCCGCATTGGGCACTAAACACTTTAAGCGAGTCGCAAAACGGTTCTATTCTCTTTGGACGGTTCATTTTTTGCTTCACTATTTAAGACCCCATCAGCCCTGCCCCCGCTCTTCTCTTGGCTGCAAAAAAATACATCTACTTCTTCTGTTGACGGGCGGGCCCCCAAAGCTTCGATTTCGTACACCAATTCGCAGTCTGTGGTTCACATTCTCCGACCTCACCGTCAATTTTGCACCCACCAGATAACCGTTGTTTCTACGATTCCTCTTCATGTTTCTCCTTTGCATTTTCTCTTCCAATATCTCTTTTCACATGTTTCTGTCCTTCACCCTGGGCTATTCACTACTCATTGCCGTACTTTTTCTCCTTGCCCACACTTCCGCGATAGTCCTTCGCCTGGGGATTGTGCCAGCCATTCACATAGTCGAAGTCCGTCTTGACCCAATGCGCAAAAGGGTAGGTGGGCAACGTCTTCACAGGCACGTCTTTCTCCACTAAGCCCTTTTCCACCTGTTTCTCGATGAGCTCGTCGAGGTACCCAGCGATGTGGTCGCGGAGAAGCTCGAAGTTCTTATACTTAATGATGCTCTCGGGGGCCTCGTAGATTATCTTGCGGAGCAACTGCGGAACCATGGGCTCGTCTTTCATCTCCTCTAAGGAGTAGAAAATAGGGTGGTTGGTGAAAATTATCGTATCGCTTTTGGGGAGCCTGCGGAGCGTCTGTCTCTCCACCCTGACATTGAAATCGCGAGGGTGTGTGGATTTCACGTCATCGGCGAGTTCCGGGGCCGCCTCGGGCGTCTGGTAGACGTTATTCACCTTCAATTTGTGGTCCCAGGAGATGTACCACAGGGCCCTTTCCACGGGGTTATTGGGCAGAAGCCGCTCGAACCACCGCTCCATCGAGGTCTTTAACTTCTCCTTGTAGTACGGAACACCCTCGTGTATAACATCCAAATGCTTGCCAAGCTTCTCGTGGATGCCAAAGGAGCCCCCAGGGAAGGGAACGGCTGCTGCCACGAGGTAGTGGAGGCCATCCTCAGGGCTCTTTTTGACCACGTAAAAGTCCTCCTTGGCCATGCGCGTCACATAGAGAAGCGGGTGCTCCTTCAAGGGAAGACTCATATCCAACACCTCCTTGGTCAAGTTGTTGCGCACAACCCTTCCTTTTTCCCCCTTATTCTCTAGTACGGTGAAGAGAAGGGGGTACCTTTTGGTCAAGTGGTCTGCCACCGTCTCCATAAGCTCCAAGCTGCCCGCGTAGCCTTCCGGCAACCAGCCGATGTTCTCCGAGCCATAGGTGTTCCAAATACGCTTTTTCTCTTGGATGTAGTGCCAGTAGTACTTATCCATGTCGAGCCAGTTGTTGATGTCAAGACGGAAAATTGACATTGTCTGGTGGTACGGCCATCTGAAGGGTCGCCAGGGCCTGTCGTCGTAGGACTTCACCTGCTCGGGTGTTATCATGAGCGGGGTGGGCTCGGGAAGAGGCTCGTTGTCGTAGGCAGAGTTTTTTCTGGACCCCACTGGGGTCGCCGGTGGCGTTATGGAGAGATACTTGTAGAAAATGCCATGTATATGTGCGAAATAGAGGCCGTTTAGCTGCTTGTGGTAGAGCGCATACAAAACGGCTGCGCCCACTGCCAAGATAACGTGATACATTTTGGTGATGGAAAGTGTGCACGTATGCCAGGACGTATATATCCGTATTGCTGTATCGACGTGCTCTCGAACAGTATATATACCTACATACCCCCACATCTCTATGTGCACTATTTCGTGCTATCTCATGCTGCGAAACTTCGCCCTTTTTGGCTGAGTTTCCGGCTGCGAAATCGCGCGCTATCGCAAGGACTTTCTTGCCTAATGGGGCAATGCAACCCTTATCTATGGCCCCACCAGTAGCACCTCCAAATCCGGGCTACGGACCCAAAAGGCTGCTCGCTACCGAAGTATGGCCGCCATCTCGTCGCACACCGCATCGCCCAAAAACTGTAAAATTTGCATCTGCTCGTGGGTGCTTTTGCCTTGTATCTCGAGAAACACCTTTTCGACTGTATCCCGGCACCACATCTGTAAGAGTGCGGTGTCGTGATGTGCTAGCAGCCCCACATACTGCCGGAAGCTCTTGGACCCGAATCTGAGGAGCCAGTGCGAGTTTCGCACGTACCGTTTGGCTAACTTTCCGTATCCTGAGTCCATTACGGGCCCATAGAGGAGATTGGACCGTTCGGCCACCACCGTCTCGAACTGGCGGTCTAGAAAAATTCGCAACATCTCTCTGGCCACCAAGTCCTGCAAACCGTGCGCAGCTTTGAGTCTGTGGATGCCCTCGATCACATAAACCCGGTACATGTGCTCTCCTAGCGTTCCAAACTTGGTACAGTAGTCTGACAGCCCGACCACATACTTCTTCTGGACTTTCACAGACCAGAGAAAGCTCCGTGAGATCTCGTAGTTGACATGCAATAGCTTGTGAAGATTTGTAGATTTTGTGAGCTCTGGCAACGAAAGGTCTCCCATCTTCCAGAACCTAGAGGGCCTTCTTTGAGGCGCACTGAGCTCAAAATTCATAATGGGAATGTCGGCCTCACGGAGCCCCAAGTCGCCTGGAAAGACCTTCAAAACCAGGTTTAGCCTAGTTGTCGCCGCCCGCTCGCCTTTCTGGAGATATAGGGTGCCGAAATACTGCTCCGCGGACTTTGCCTGTGTGTTCTGTCTGACCGCGTTCGTCTCAAAAACAGCCTGAAGAAGTCTTACCGTCTCTTCAGAGGCGTCAAGAAAGGTGTGTAGACGGCGGCCGAGCGATCTCTTGTACGCCAAATACGCGATGTAATACTTGCCCAAATTTTCAGCGAGAGACTCCGTTTCGGGGGCTTCTGGGGTTAAACTGGTTAGCCTTTTTGCGATGTTATCGACTTCGAGTTTTTCGATCCAGTTCTTCCGGTATTTGGAATATAGGGAGAAATCATAAGCCTTCAAGGCCTTGTAGAAGTAGCCTACGATCTTGGAGGTTTCTGCGGCTGAGCCGTGTTCCACGATGGACAAAAAAACCAGCACGAATTTTGCAGCCCATTCCTTTAACTCCTCATCAGTCGAGTTGATGACGAGCGCTAGAAAGTACTGTCTCATTTGGGTGTTGACCAAAGCAGATCCGTGTCGCCACCGCACAAGCTCTCTTTCATACTGTTCGCTTGCAAGCAAGCCGTCAAATACCCTCGTTTGGTCAAGAACAAACCTGGCAAGAAGATCCGAGTTCAAGAGCCCTACTATAAGTCTATAGTACGGGGCCGAGGAAGGGCTCATTTTCGTCAATAGGGCCTGTCTTGTGTAGAACCGGTAGGCACGATGTCCCAATTTTGACCAGTGGTGGAGGGCATCCTGGAGCAGGTTTGTGCTCCCTTTCACTGTTGAGAACAGAGATGAGTTGTGCATTAGTAGCGTCCTCGTTGTGTCTGAGTAGTCTTTCAAGCCCGGAAGATTCAAGAGGCCCGGCTTTTGTGGAATGTAGTCTTCGTTTAGTCCAAGGTAAGGCGTCCCTTGTTGGTATGATTTCAACCTCAAGTAGCGCTTGAAGTGGTCAAAATCTGCGTTTTGGCAACCCTCGACCGCGCCCATGAGGAATTTCTCGCAGGCAACTGAATCCACTAACGAATAGAGCCCTATGAATGTCAAATAATTGTAGTCCTCGGTCAGGATCGACGGCTCTCTGGGAACGATATCGAAGTCTATTTTCACATCGTTGAAATGATCCTCTACGAAAGAGCTGAGTTGTTCCACATGTGCGTCGTATGTAGCGTATTGCAGAGGTTTTTCCCGGATCAAGTACTTCATAAAAACCATGTCAAGGAAGTCCTTTCCCAAGCCCTCAACCTCGTCAAATCTGATCTCCTCGCCCAGATCGCCGATTTCAGCGAGTGTTGCAGCCATATTTGACGGTAAGGAAATTTTGGGGACCTTCGGAAGATGTTTCAGATACTTTACATCTGGACCGCTTCTGGACAAGCCTTCGAGGGAAACATCTGAGTCGCCTTTGCGTTGCCATTTAACGAGAATTTGAAGCCATGAAGAAACTTCTCCTGGGGAGTTGCAAAGGTCAAAGAGGCCCAAATAGCGGTGGAACATAGTAGTGGAGCCGCAGTAGACGAGATCTTCACCTTTGAGGACCTTGCGAAAGCTGGAGAGTCTCAAAATGGAGTCGAATTTCCCCATGATGCGACTCGCAATCTCACCAAAAGTGTGATCTGAGGTCTTGTACGCCATGAGAAGGCTGTGTGCTGCATGAAACTCAAAGGACAACTTTCCAAATTGCTCAAGGACGTCGAGACGCCTAGAAATGGGCCCAATCGCCGTAATTCTGGGAAATGACCTGCCCACATCGCACATGTAGAGGTAATGGAAGTTTTCAGAGGGCCTTCTTAACGCTGGAAACTCAAGGGGCATTTTGGCTGCATTCGGATCCCACACTAAATGGTAGTCCATGACCTCTTCTTTTGGTGGTAGATGCGCAGAGAGGGCGTTGAAATGGTCGGGAAAGGGCTCCGCAAATGCCATGGCCTTGGGGCTCTCCTCAAAAACACTCAAAACGAAGCCTTCTGCTGCTCTGAGCTCTGAGAGTGCAAATTGGCCAATGTAGGTGAGAAATGATACATCGCAGTGCTGCTCGTTATATAGGGCCGTGAGATGGTCCACAAGGGAGACTGCAAACTTCGAAATATCGTCTTTTTGCAGCCACGGACGTGTGCTGAGAAGGTACCTTGTGCTGACGTAGTGCATGTAGAGTTTTCCGAGCTCCTCCAAATCCAGGTGACTTCTCCATTTGACGAAATTTATGTCGGGAAAAGAGACATTGTTTCTGAGGCCAGGAAGGCTCATTACGGGGTCCCGAAACTGCAATTTGGGCGCTGTGGGAAAAGATGCATCGGAATTCTGCCTGTTATTGAATTTGGACTGGTCGATAACCTCGTCTATGAGCTGCTTTGTGTCCAGAGATAGGCCCCTGTGGAGCAGGGGAGAAAACGTGCCATTTTTCAAGCAGAAAACGCCAGCCAGGTGGCGTGTGAGGGACCATAGTTTATCGTGAGAGTACGATCGTAGTAGCTGCGTCCTTAATGGAGCAAAGTGCATTTTTTGGCGTTTTTCGGGAGTATCTGGGGGCCATCTAGGGGGATTGTAGATTTTGCGACTTAAAATTTAGTTAGACAGGTAGTCACTAGATAGATGAGAAAAGACGCTGAAATGAAGGGGGTCAGCAGCTAAGCAGCGAACGAATGGGAGCCAACCACCGCAGAAGTTTTAAAGGGTCTAGACTTCTCTGGGTGAACTGCTGGTAAAAAGGCTTCCAGTATTGGCGAGCATTGCAGGACGCTAATAGGCAGCCAAACACCGTCAACTTAACCTACATGGTTTAGCCATTCAACTTAACACCAATTCCAACTCTGGTCCTCACTAGCCAGTCCAAATATGCATCGCCTCAGCCTCTCTTCTACCCTGCATCTTTTTTATTTGTACATTTAGTATATATGAATTAGCACGTACATGCCACGCAAAAAGTAGCACCTTCAGCACCCGTCGAAACGGGTTCCTCGGCACCGCCGTCCGCGGTTGAGGGGAGTGGTTGGTCTTTCATTAGCATTGGAGAGAAAAGCTGGTCACCAAAGTGCACAAGCAGTCCAATCACAATCTTCTACCTCTTCTACCACCCTTTCTTCTGGTGGAGTCGGAAGGAACGGGGGTGACGTCCTCGATTCTGCCGATTCTCAAGCCAGATCTGGCCAAGGCTCTCAAAGCAGACTGTCCACCAGGACCGGGGGTCTTGGTCTTGGTACCACCGGTGGCTCTCAACTTGACGTGGACAGCGGTGATGCCGACCTCTTTACATTTCTGAGCAACGTCCTGGGCAGCCAACATGGCGGCGTATGGGGAGGACTCGTCTCTGTCGGCCTTGACCTTCATGCCACCAGTGACTCTGGCGATGGTCTCCTTACCGGAGAGATCGGTAACGTGGACGAAGGTGTCGTTGAAGGAGGCATAGATGCGGGCAACACCGAAAACCTGGGAGCCGTCTCTAACAGGAGCTGGATGTTAGTATGGTTTGGGGAGGACGCATGCGAAGTGTTCAGCGTTCTACGGGGCCTGTGAAGCGTTCGGTCTCCCACAAGGCCTGCGGACTGTTCCTGAAAAGTGGCCCTTTGATGGCCCCTAATGAGCGTGGCATATTCGAGCACACTGGGATCAAGTACTCCGTTTAGATGGAAAGTTGGCCTGTCGCGTTGCTGTGCGTGGTGCTGTTGGGGAGATCACACATACCAGAAGACATGATTGTTGTTGTGTTACAGTTACGGTACTTCTAACAGAGACAGTTAACAGTTTTTTCAGTAATTTTTTTGGTGTTCCCAGCGGTGCAGGCAATTTTCGCCAGTGTGCGAACCGGGCGCTTTTGTGCGACTTTCTCCCGCTGTGCATCACGTGCCCTAGGGCTGCAGCCCTACTGGCGTTAGAGGAGGACCCATAGGGAGTAGCTTGGCTGCGGCTGTATGGCTGCTGCGATTTGGCATGCTGGGTGACTAGGGACCCCACAGCAGTAGAGAGCGCTGGAGTGTGTTCTACGTGTATTAGGTGTGCGTGGAATTTGCAGATTTCGTACTAGCTTCTGCAGACGTAGGTAGACTACCTCTGATCGCAGACTCCCCCATCACCAACTATGGAGATGCCCTGGTCGGACATGTGGTCAAGTTTTGCATTCACTGCGGTCAGTAAAACGAGATCCCAAGTAGCACGTTGGCACCAGTCCCGTCTATCGCTGAGGAGTGCTTCCATATGTGACACGTCCTCCATACATATCGTCCTGTCTACACATTCTCGTACAGTTTGTATTAATAGAGTACATGATAGCACCGCACCCAGCCACACATCTAGTACACGAAGCCCAAGATCTTACCGGAAACGTGCTTTCTTCTGGCCTCCTCGTGGTCCATGATACCAGCAGAGGTGGTCAAGATGACGTAACCGAACTGTCTAGCAGGCAACAAGTTGTCGGTCCATCTCTCAATGTCGTTGATCTTGACGTTGAATCTGGGGGAGATGACACCGGTCTTGTTCAATCTACCGTTCAACTGAACGACGATCTTGCCGGATCTGTGGTCGTCGATGTACTCGAACTCACCAATGTAGCCGTGCTTCTGGATGACGGACAAGAACTTGATGATGACCTTGGAGGAGGGTCTGATCAAGACCTGGCGCTTGCCGGTCTTCTCGGCGTTGTTGATGGCGTTCAAAGCGTCAGCGAGGACAGAGGTTCTAGTCATTGTGCAGTGATGTGGAGTGAAGAGTGGAGCCAAAGGAAATTTTTCACTTTTCAGTTGGTGCGGTGCGCGCGAAAAGACAGTCACAATTGTGGTCACGTGATCTATTCCTGCAGGCAGTGCCTGGTTTTGTGTCTTTCCTGTCTCTGGCAAATTTTCTCCTGCGAGTCCCGAGAAAAACTTTTGAAGTTTTCAGACCGCTTCTTGATACTATCCAAAGCAATTAAAGATGCCTGTATGTACAGAGTACCATAATGTGGTGGACACGAGGGAACAGCTGAAACCGAGACGACTGAAAAGTGGGGATCAGGCTGTCTGCAAGCCAAGTTGAGTGACCATGGAGGTCCAGTGAGAGGCTCAACTAAGGGCCTCCTTAGCACGGGTGAACTCTTCGAAAACGACTGAAACGCGAAGGAACTCACGCTATCTCTTTCTTGGCGGGCAGGCTTGTCTCCGTGCTCGTATTAACGTTGATTTGTGTCTTTGCATTTGTCTACCGCCTCCCTATTAACCTACTCTTCACTCAATACTAACTCCCCAGTCCCAGAAATCTTTCAGAACCAAGCAGAAGCTTGCTAAGGCCCAGAAGCAGAACAGACCCTTGCCTCAGTGGATCAGATTGAGAACTGACAACACCATCAAGTACAACGCCAAGAGAAGACACTGGAGAAGAACTAAGTTGGGCATCTAAGCGGATTGGTACAATTTGTTCAAATGCTTACCAACATCTTTTAGTGGGTGTGCGTTGTGTTCTGGCGCGGGTGCACTCTTGACGGGAGCTTTCTGAATTATAAAGTAATCTAATCTGTATAGCATGTTTAATTTATGAAATGTTCGTATGGACAGTAGAAGTGGCAGGAGAAGATGAATGTGGCGGTGACATTTCATAGGATTTCGAATTCGATAATGGTGCTAGCCGCCTCTCACTCTTGTAATGTCGCTTCAAAGGCGTACTTTTTCCAGTATTGGCCCTGAAAATGCTTGGGAAGAGACTTCTTCTTTCTGGATTTAGTATTCAAAGCTTTCGGGGTCCGTCATGTAGGGTACCAGGCCAGTGGATAACGCATTTCAGATGCTTAATTGGCTAGGCTCAGATTTTCGACTCGCCATCTGGAACACACTTCAACGCCGCTATCGGCCAAGGCTCTATTCACCACAGACTTTAAAAGCCTAGAAACCACAACCAGTTGCTCCTCTTTCAACTCTAAAACTACCTTTCAACGTCCTTATATGTGCACTGGGTCTATAAATAGCGACATCGAATTAACTGCTTTACCTAAACCTCCTCCTCGAAAACTGTCTCGATAGGCTTTTCCATCAAGGAAGCGTGCGACAACACCGTCACCGACGACGATCCAATCAACCACATCATAGTGGAGATGGGGCTGGCCAAAAATCCCAACGGCACCGCCACAATCAACAAGCCTGTGTACAACTGCGACGTGTTGAATCTGCCCATGGGCAAGACCAAGTCGTTGCCACCCAACTTGCTGATTCCAAACAAGCCGCCGGCAACGAGCACGATCACAAACATCAACAACAAATTGGTGACCAACGCGTAGATGCTCAAAATGGACACGATGGCGATGTAGTTGGCGGAGAAGTAGCCCAAATTGTAGGACACTCTGCTCTGAACCTCGCCAAAGTTGGCGGGTTTGGATACTCTTCTGAAGTCCAAAAACTCCTGGGGAGGGCGTATCTTCGAGACCGAGGTCTGCAAGGAACCAACGTCGTTTCTGATTCTCTCGTAGCTGAAACGGTCGGAAAGCTGGAAAAGCTGCTGGGGCTGAGTTAGTGGGGCCGTTGTGGAGCTAGAAACGCGCTAGAAACGCCATAATTGCGCAGGGAATACGTACGGGGAAGCTGGAGAGAGAGAGGCCGCTCATGGTGTGGTTGTGGGCTTGTGTGGGCGCGTTTGCTGCGGTATTCTTGGTGGTACGTAGCACTAACGGGTGTATTTATGTGTTTTTTTTTGCGTGTCACAAGAGGACACTGTGTGCAGGGTGTAATGGGACGTGTTAGGGGTTATAAAGTGGTGGAGAGAAATAGCTGTTTCATTAGAAATAGGAAAGTGAGGGCGGAATGGCTTTTGCGGGAATTGGGGGGCTCCAAGGCGCAGATTTGGCTCTTTTTCTGAAAAATGGGTATAGGAAGGCCACCCTAGGTACCTTCTGTACTTTGTTGCGAAAAGAGGAAGTTCCTCCAATTTTAGGTCCACAATAAAGGCACCCCTCGAAAGCCGCTGTTCCAAGACATTAATAAGCAGTTAGGGTCAAGAAACGCTGTATCTGCGTGTTAGGTCTACAGCTGCCAAATCCGCAATTGGCTCTTATCGAATCGGTCCTCTTTGCCTCGCCTTCTCGTACATGTTTCGTGCATTTCTATGGTGCATACTGTGCTGGTGCGTTAAACTGGCACTTCTATATTTCCTAAAAGTGCCTCTGGCCCCTTCCATGAGTCTCCTGACTTTTTGCATTATCTTCTGCTGCATCTGCCCTCTTTTGTGCAACCCACTTCTTAGCTCAAACCCAAGTCCTTCTTCACCATGGCGCGACAGATGGGGTGGTAGGTCAACTCGAACTTCTGGAAGTACTTCACAGCCAAGTCACGGGCCACCTCGTTCAACACACGGAAGCCAGGACGAACGAACTTCATTCTGCCCACAGTGCCCAACCACTGGCCCAACTTGTCGTAGAAAGCCGTGTTGTGACCGCGCACCTGCAACGCAAACCACCGGTACACCACCTCACAGTTGGCAGAGGCGGAATACGCCTTGAAGACCTCGGTCATGAACTCCAACGCGCTCACGTGGTCGCTCCACAGGAAGCCGTCCTGCTTGTTGAACGAGCTCAAGGTCTCCAAGAACACCACCAGCTGGTTGGCGGTGAACAGCTCGATGTCCTTGGGCGAGAAACGGCCCTCCAACGGCTGCTTCTGCTGAAGCGCCTGCAGCCAGCGGTCCGCCAACAGATAGCACTGGTCCACCAAGCTGGTGTCGAAGTTGGGGCGGATGGGGGGCATGCCGGGCTTGTACAACCAGGCCTCCCAGTCAAGCAGGTCCAAGGCCTCGTGCTTGTCGGCGAAGAAGCCGTACAACTCATCGATGAACTGGTAGGTGTCCAAGGACTTGTACTTGAAGGTGTTGAAGTAGTGCTTGACGAAGGGGTCGAAGGCCGCGGTTCCGCCCACCGTCTGCTCAAGCACGTACAACAAGGTGGAGCCCTTTTCGTATGGCACGGTTGAGAAGGCATCGTCGGGGTCGGTGCCGTCCTTCTGGTTCTGAACAAGGGTGGAGAACTTCTCGGCAGTGGCACCCATGGCCTTGATGGTGTTCTCCAAGTCCGACCAACCGATGATGGCCGAGAAGTGGCGCGTAGGCTCGCCGTGGATGGCGCCCTGGATGCGTCTTTCAAGGTACACGGTCCAGCCCTCGTTGAGCCAGAAGTGCTCCCACGAGCAGTTGGTCACCAAGTTGCCGGACCACGAGTGCGCCAACTCGTGCGCCAACACGTCCACGTTCTCGCGGTCGCCGGAGATCAACGTGGGGGTGGCGAAGGTGATGTTGGGGTTCTCCATTCCGCCGTAGGGGAAGGACGACGGCAACACCAACGCGTCGTACTGGTCCCACTCGTAGGGGAAAACGAGCTTCTCGGCCACCTGCATGAAGCGCTCCATGTCGTCCTCAAACTCGTACTGGCACCTTTCGATGTTGACAGGCTCGCAGTACACGTGGGATCTGGGCCCAATGGGCGCCTTGGTGATGTCTCCCGAGGCGATGGAAACGAGATACGACGGGATGGGGATGGGCTGCTCAAAAAGGTAGACGCCCTCCTCCTTCGACGCCACGGGCCGGCCCGACAGCAACGCGGGGAGCGGCAGCTTGATTTTGAACGAGTACGGCGACTTCACCGCGGGCGTGTCGAAGCCCGGGAACAACGATCTGGCGTGGATGGCCTGGCACTGAGAGAACAAGTACGGCGACTTCTTGCCGTCGGTGGCGGACTTCTCCAAAAACTGGAGCGCCAGACACTCGCTGGTGGTCGCAAACGCCACCTCGAGCGTCAAGTCGTGCGGAGAGGAGGCGAGTATGTCCTTCGCAGGAATGGTCAAACAGGACCCCAAGGTGCCCTTGCGAGCGGAGATGCTGAAGTCAGAAATGCTCTTGTCGTTGAGCTTCACAGAGAAAATGTCGAGGTACGACGCGTCCAACAAAATGGCCTCCGTGGCCTTGACGGCCGCGAGCTTGTAGGTGACCGTACCATTGACCACCTTCTTGTCGAAGTCAACGTCGAAGTAGATGGACGTGTGCGACACAGAAAAATCGGTGTAGTTCGAGAGGGTCGACGGGTCGGTCTCCGGAGAGGCCGCGGGCCGTCTTTTGGCAATAACGTCGAGCGCAGAGGGCATTTTGGCCAGAACGAATGGTGGAAAATCGCTGGTATATATCGTGCGCAGGGCGTCTGCAAAACGGACCTGCAGATAGGGACACTGTGTGCAGGTGCGATGGCTCTAACCCGTACGGGAAGCCTGGGAGGGGGCACTTTTTCCGGAGAAAGGAGAGAGACGGCCACATTGTACTCATATTGGCGTTGTGGGGTGGGGGCCTGGCCAATTCCGGCCATTTACAGCTACTTTCGGCACCGTTGGCATTGCCGCAAATGCTGAAAATAGCAGCCTTCTGCGGGTGCACGGGTCTTCCCCCTGGCCCAATACCACCAGTTCCCCTAAGCCAACGTTCCAAGCAGCCACAGCGCCCTAGGCCACCAAAATGCGCCCCTCACGGCGTGGACGCCTATCTCGTGGCCTTAGTGCCGTTCCAACCGTGCTATTGTGCGTCCTGCATTTGGCCCAAACGGTCTTTTTGCATAGAGCCGTGCGGCAGCTACGGCACATTCGCAGCCGTGGACGGCCCTAGATTCGGTAGATTCGGGGCTGTAGTGCCGCGGACTCGGGACCAGAACAGTCGTGGCCGGACCGAGTCACGTCAAAGGTCAGAAGCAGTTTGGGGCACGGGTTTTGGGTGGGTCTCACTGTCACGTGCCTAAGTGGTGGAACGGTATTGCGGGTCCTAGATGGGATGCACACGGTAATTGAGTAGAAGCCTTGTTCGAAGGATTTTGCTTGCGAAAATGTATCTGCTGTGAATGCACTCGCTTTGGGGATGGCATTGGTGAACGGGCCCTTTTTCTGTGGACAACAGTTTGAACGCCTCGTTTGCGAACACTCATCTTGATGGGGAAATCTGGCGGTTACGACAGCGACATTTAGAGTAAGCTTACTCTTGTGGGCACCATCTGCGAATGGTTTTGTTTGTGACCAGGCTTCTCTGTGAATAGGCTATCTGTGAGGTGCACATCTGCGAATAGGCACATGTATGAATGGGTTTATCTGTGAATAGGCACATGTATGAATGGGTTTATCTGTGAATAGGCACATGTATGAATAGGTTTATCTGTGAATAGGCACATGTATGAATAGGTTTATCTGTGAATAGGCACATGTATGAATGGGTTTATCTGTGAATAGGCACATGTATGAATGGGTTTATCTGTGAATAGGCACATGTATGAATAGGTTTATCTGTGAATAGACACATCTGTGAGTGGACCCACCCACGAAAAACACGCCTCTTCTACAGACCAGCTTCTTTCTACGTGCAACCCATCTCCATAATCACGATAAAGACTCCTCCCAAATACTCCTCCCAAATACTCCTCCTAAATACTCCTCCCAAATACTCCTCCCAAATACTCCTCCCAAATACTCCCACAAGCACCTCCTCACCCCCTCCAGCACACTCACCCACCCAATCCCACCCCCAGTAATCCCAATCCATCCCCTGACTTTTAGCATCTTCTCCAAGCCTCCTGCATACGTGCCTTTCCCTCCTGCACGTCACTTAGTCTCCCTCGAGGTGTACGGGTTTCTACACCTCCACCACATTCTCTTCTGCAGCACTCCGGCTATCACCCTCTGAGACTGTCTGGACCTCGGCCCGTTATCGCACACGGAACCTCGTTCGCTCCCCCCGTGACCTTCACGCTGCCTCCTCCGTTTCTGGCGCTTCCGGTCTCTTTCTGGCCAGCTGTCCTTAGGCTTGCATCGGTGCACCCAAAATCCCCAAACGCACATAAACGCCTTCACCGCCCAATGCAGGACCATGAGCCTCCCCCATATGAACGATGAGGGGGTCAATTCGCCGCTACAGCAGCTAGAGCTTCAGATGGCGAACGCTCGGCCCAAGAAGACCGCCCCAGAGGAAAGAAAGCCCCAAGGGCCCGATCCAGCCTCGGCCGAGTCCCGTTTCGGCCCCTCCTCTGCGTCTGCCAATGCCGACAGAGACACCATCTACTCGTTTGACTCCGTCAGCACCAACGGCCGCCTATTGGACCGGCTCGGGTTGGATTCGGAGGATTTGGACCATTTCGACGACGCCTTCGACCCCAACAAACGCGACTCCGTGGTCTCCATACAGACCACGGGCCGTCTCCTTGACCGTTTGGACCTTGATGACGATGAATACGCGGTTTCTCGCAATAACTCTGTGGTTCTGCGGGGTCCGCCCTCCAGAACCCCGCTGTTGGGCCGCCAGACGCCGATCTCTGTGTCTTCTTCGAGCAATTTGCAACGCATTCCAAGCACCGGCCACAGGCTGGGAAACAATGGTGCAAAAGCGGGCCAAAATTTCTCCAGAAACCTCAATTTCAATCCGCTGGGAAACCCCAACCATGGTCAATATCCTCTGGAGTCCAGCTCCGGCTCTGCCAGCTCTCCACTCTACGACCCCCTAAATGCCAACTTCCACTCCACTTTTCACCACTCTCACAATGCGGCTCTTTCACGCCAGAACCCTGCTACGGTCAACGTCAAAAATGCGCCCATCAATGTGGTTTTGCAGAACAGGAACAACTTGGCCAACTTCATCCCTGATCTGGCGTCTATCAGAGATGTCGCCTCACTGTCGTCTTCATCTTTGGAGTCTCCTTATGTCTCTCATAGCTTGAGTCGCTCAGCATCCATTGCATCCTCCTCCACCCTTCAAAAGGAACGCGTTTTTTATGGTAACGACCCCAATGTAACACTATCGCCACCAACGACCCCAAAAAACGCCATGGAGTCCCCTAATAGCGTTGCTGAGGGCACCATCATCGACAGCGAGCAGCCTTTGGAGGGCTACGACGAGTTCAACTTCAGCAGCTCCAACGAGTCTGTGGACAATTCCTTTGGCGACGCCTATCCCAGACCCTCGGGCCACGAAAAGAACTTGCGAAGCCCGCCCTCCATGGCCCCTGGCCTAAAATTCAGGTCTGCTAGCGAGAGCGCGGTTCTGCAGCCTGAATACTTGACCAAGTCGCCAGAGCCCAGGCGAATCATCTCCGATAACCATATGAGCTCCTTGAATAAATCCCCTTCTTCCGTGCATTCTGTGGGCAACTCCAAAAGCGAACATAATGTGATATCCTCACGAGAAGCTTCGCTTGAATCGCACACCAAACAGGCCATCCAGCTTCGCAGCATGGGAAATCACCGAGAAGCCTCTTACCAATTGCAGCTCGCTGCCAATATCCCCAATAACTACCCAAAGGCCATGTATCTTTACGCTATGGGCCTCCGATTTGGCCAGGGTGTGAAGCAGAACGATCGACTGTCATTGAAGTGGCTCTGCAAGTGTGTTCTTGTGTCCACCGCCTCAAACAAGAGCTCTGCCGATCTCAGTGTCTATGCTGGAAAGCTCAACGAATTGCAGCCAGAAGATCTTATTCGCATTCTTGGAAGGGATATGGATGCTTCTATTCTTGACCCGATAAGGATATTTGACCACTACTCCTCGATTCCGGCATTGGAGCTACAGAAACTCAAGGCCAATAGCTCCAAACTCTCCAATATCGCTGCCAACGCATACCATGAGATTGGAAATGCGTTGATAAATGGATGGGGTTTTGATACCAAGGACGAGTTGGAAGGAATCAGGTTCTTGTCTAAAGCAGCTTCTATGGGCTTCGTCAACTCGATGATCCAGTTGGGTGAAATCTGGGGTTCCAAGTCCAAGGCTCATAAGAAGGATTACTATGTTTCTGCCGCGTGGTTGCGGTTGAGCGAGCTTTTTGGCTCCAAATCTATTGGGAACAGCTGGATTTATAAGGACAAGTACATGGACACGAAGCACAAAAAGTGATGAGTGCGGAAAGACTCATGAAAACTGGAAGTCAGATACAGTTGGAAGACTTGATGACCTAGCGCAAAATCACATTACCAGCATTGAACTGCTGACCTTCATATACGGCATATCTTCTGGTCTTACCGAAGGACGATACTTATTGATTGCCTCTATTGTCCGTAAATACACACCCGCATTGAGACCTTATGAGGCCTCTTCTAAGAGGCCGAGCTGGATCCCTTCTGGGCCGATTGCAAGTTATACCGAAGAGATCCATCCTTTTCAGCTAGAAAGGTTTCTGAAAACTCCTTTAGACTGCTGAAAAGAAGACCACTGACCTCCCTGATATCTGAGTAGATGCCTATCGGTAAATAGAACTTATCTCCTGAGGGGTATAAGCTGGTATCACTCCCTTCATGAGGACCTATTTGGGAAGACCGTCTGTGCCAGGTTTTGGGGAATTTAACAGAAATGGAGGGGCACTTTAAAAGGTACTCCTGGCCCTTGGCTGTGTCAGAAATCATGGAAGTGTAGTTCATCATCGACTGTTGCTGTAGTTCTATGATTTTACCATTTAAATCCTCCTTGTGGGACTTTTTGGTGTACAGCTCTATGACTTTTTGTAGAATGGCGTTGACTCTGCGCAAAATGGCCGTTTTGCTCTGGTACAACAAGCCTATGAAAAAAGGAAGGTAATTTTTTACCTTGCTCTGAGTATCAGGAGAAGACCGAAACCTCTCTAGTAAGTCGATTATGTTGGTGATATCGCTGTATGTGGAGACCCAGTACCGTTCTGAGGGTAGAATGTTGGCGATAAGTTTCAGCTTTTCGTCGTAGTCGTATGAAATCATGAAAAGAAGAACGGAGTCGAGATTTATCACAAGCGAAAGTAAGGTATCGTGAGTCTGTTCGGCCTGGCGCTGGCAGTTTCGGGCGACTTTGACCCAGTAGTTTTTCTTGTTGTTGAGGTTGTTCTTGACCTCTTCCTTGTGGAAAGAGGGCTTCTCCGGAAGCTTGGGCGGAGGCGGCGGGAGTCTGCCATTTTTTGAATCGGGCCGCGGAAGCTTGGCTGAATCGGGCTTCTTTTGGTCCTTTCTGACATCTTCCTCGGCCTTTGATTTTTCAGCCTTTATCTGTTCCTTCCGCCTGGCTTCCTTCTCTCTTTCTTCTCTTTCGATTTTGCGGAGTCTTTCCTTTTCCTCAAGATCCTTCTGGGTTTCTTTTTCTTTGAGTTTCTGAGCTTCCTTCTCTTTCTTCTCGCGCTCTTTCTGAGCCAAATCCTTCTCTCTCTTCTCGCGCTCTCTCTGGGTTTCCTTTTCTTTCTCCTTCTCCCGCTTTTCTCTCTCCTTCTCGCGCGCTTTCTTCTCCCGTTCTCTCTTTTCTCTCTGCTCAACCTCCTGAGAGACCTTCTTTCCTCCATCGGTCAGAATCCCCAAGCCCTGCAATTTCGTCAGTTGACCGTACCCAGAACTTAGCTTTTCGCGGTACCGCGCTGGCGAGTCGAAGGTCAACCTCAAGAGAAACCGCGGCCTTTTCTGATCACTGAGCTTGTTGATCCACCGGACATTCACAAAAGGCTGTTTGGGGGGGCCGTCAGCCATCTCTATAAGCGTAGTGTCGTGCGGCTTCTTCGGAATGGGCTGGACTAGGGCGCTCTGCTTGTCAAAAATCGATGGAAGTGTGGGCGAGAGCATCGATAGGGGGATATCCTCGCGATCTCTTTCCGCTGTGTGGGCGTACGCATTCTGCGTCTCGCTGTCGCTAAGATCGGGCGAAATACGGGGTGTTTTCTTCGTTTTCTCGCTTTTTAAAGAGTACTGGGCCGGCAAAGTGGGCGAGAGAAGCGGCGGAAGGGACCCTTTTTCGCTGTAGGAATTGACCATCTCGTCGAAGTTCCACGTGAGGTTAGTGGCTGCCGTTCCGGCACTGCTTGGAGCACGCGACGCTGAGGAGGACGGCTCGGGGTCGGCTTTTGAGGGTCCTCTCCCATGTTGGCCCTGGCGGCTTTTAGAGGTGTTTTCCAGATTGGTGCCTATATAAGGGCTGGAGGATGCGGCTCTTTTGGTGTTCGAAACAAAGGGCCGGGCTCGCAGCGACGGATTCCGCGGGTCCTTGTCGAAGATGGCGGATCTCATTTTGGCGGAAGGTGGAACTGGCTGGTCATAGAGTTTGGGGGTGTTTTAGGTGCAGTCGTCTAGTGCTCATTTAGTGGGAGAAAAGAGACCCTATCTAACCACCATGGCAGGACAAAAGTACAATGCGGTTTCGCTGTCTTTGAAGCTCGGAAAAAAGGGGGCGAACGCCGAGGCGCCTGCGGTGGCAACAGGCGCCTCGTCTGGAAACGCCCAGGATTGGCCCCCTTCCTTACAGCGGTTTGTGAGCGCCAGCTTTTCCAGGGCCGGTCTTCTCGAGGAGTCCAAAAAAACGCTATTCAGTACGCAGATCCAGGAACTCGTGGGACGGGCTCTAGAGAGCGGTAGAATGTGGGAGAATGACTGGCTGCGCCAGAAACTCCCTGTGTTGGATCCGGAATGTGCTACGGTGGAGCTAGAGTGTGAGAAAAAGGGTGCCAAAAAGAGAGAGAGGGAAGAGGCTTCCAGGGAAGGAAATGCTCTGAAGAAGACGGACTCGGGCCAAGTGGGCCAAAGCAAACTGGAACTGACAAAGCCTGTGTCCGCGAAGGGTGCAAAGAAGGCAGAGTCCTCCACAAAGACGGGGTCTCCAAAAACACCAAGGGGGGACGCTTTGGACCTGGAGTTCGACTCCCTAGAACGCAGAAAACAGCGCATGCAGCGTTTCACGGAGCTGTCCACGCCCGAGCCGTCGTCCAAAATCAGCAGGGACGCCAACGGCGTGATAATCGGGCTCTGTCAGAATCTCGAAAAGAACTATTTGCGCCTCACCTCTGAGCCAGACCCTGCTCGCGTGCGGCCGCAGAAGGTTCTAGAAAAGAGCGTGGCCTTTGTGAAGCAGAAGTACGCGGAGGGCGCGTCCTACGCCTATTTCAACGACCAGTTCAAGTCCATACGACAGGACTTGACAGTGCAGCATATCAGAAACGACTTCACGCAGCTTGTGTACGAGACCCACGCCCGAACGGCCATCGAAAACAGCGATTTAGGTGAGTACAACCAGTGCCAGTCCCAGCTCACGTACTTGTACCACTTGCGCCGGCAGAGGCTGGGATCCCCCAACCACTATTTTTGTGTGGAGATGGAGTTCATATGCTACCGCATCCTCTACATGCTCATGACGGGAAACCACTCGGAGATCTATAAGATCCGGTTGGGAATCTACTCTAACGCGCCGCAGATCAGAACGCCCGACGAGAAGGAGCTCTATAAACACATCAAAAAGGCGTTCGAGCTCCAGGCGCACCACATCCAGAGCGACTACCACCTGTTTTTCGAGGTGTACGAGTTTTTCAAGACCAGCAGCCTCCCGTTGGCGTACCACTTGATCAAGAACTACTTGGTGGCCAGAGAGCGCGTGAGGGCCTTAGTGATACTAACAAAAGGGTATAGGAAAGTGCCAGTTCTGTTCCTTGTGTCTGAGTTGAAGCTTGCAGAGGAGACGGAGACGAAGACCTTGGCGGATTCTCAGGAGACCAAGGTGAGCTTCGTGGAGGAAGACCTCGCCGGATTCTTGCAGAAACACAAGTTATCCCAGTTCGTGGTCAACGGCACAGAGTTTGACTGTGTGGCCTCCAGGGGCGTGGTGCAGAGCATAACGGTGCAGCTGGGCTTCAGAAAGATCGACATCAAGGGCCAGGTATAGCACAGGCATGCGTGAGAATTAGGCCATAAGGAATAGGTTAGAGACATAATGAAGGAACCCTCCAAGCCATATGGGAACAAGCTGGAGTCATATACGGAAGCCTTGGCGAAGCTAGTCCATGGAGGGGCCGACCGCCATCAAGGCGAAGTTGTTCTTGTTGGCTTCGTCCGCATTATCCATGTAATACTGCACTCTCTCGGCCAACTTCGGGTTGTTCAAGATGTGTGTGCCAGTGGACTTTCCCAAGCTAAGGGGACCCCTGCGTCTGCCGTCGAGCTCGTATAAGTTACCGTCTTTGCCGTCAACGAACGCGAGAAAATGAAGGTCCACGCTGGCGGAGCTTGGCGGGGCCTCGGTCTGGCCCTGGACCCCGTAGTTCTCGTCGAGCTGGATGTTCAGCTCAAGCTGTTCCACGAGTTTGGCGGTTTCCGCGACCGAGGGTCTGGGGGACAACTGTGACATTAAGAGCTCGTTCAAAACCAGGTTGTTGACGATAAAGTCGCTCGGTAAGTTGGCCACGATGTGCAACAACGCGTACAAGCCACAGGCGTTCCCGATTGTCTGCTTGAACCACTGGACCTGCTCGTTCGCATAGGGCGTGGTCTCGTCAATTTCGTCGATCCTTTCGAACTTCTCGGTGAGCGGGAAGAGGAGAATCACGCCGTAGATGGGCTGGGGGAGAAAGGCAAGCAAATCGGGGTCCGTCAACGAGTACACATCGTGGAACTGCAAAACGGGAGAGAGCCCGAGTTTGAGCGAGAGCTCGTTGAAGATCTGGGGGTTGGACTCGAGCGGAATGACTCTTTTGGGCGGCATGCTGCGTGTGTGGTGCTTTTGAGGGTGAAAAGTGGTGGCTATCAGGGATTGCAAGTGAAATTTGTGCGAAACGCGGGGGTGGCCGAAAGAGTGGGCTCCACACTTACCCTTCTCAGCACGGCCCATGTAGTGAAGGGCTCGTCGGAATATATGACAGGTGTGGCTATTCCAGCCTTATCGCAGATTCTTTGTTCTCCTGCTGTCGTCCTATAATTCCGGACTGTGCTACGCTGGGCGATGTTCACTGTGACAGGCGTCCAAAGATGCCTCCCAATAGGTGGCATCCTCTAGAGCCACTACAGTAGTCAAATCATCTTTGGTCAAATTCTTGTGCTGCCGAGTATAGTCGGCGAAATTGCAGCTGCTGCCACCGTAGTGCTGGCTGTGTGGTTCCAGATGCTCTCTTACGACCAGCTGGGCGGCACAGGATAAAATGGCCTCTGGGGGGTGGTCCACTGAAAGAAGCCTGAAACAGCTCATGGAGGGCCTTCTGAGTGACAAGCCGCGTAAACCACCAAAAGAAGGTTGCCTTTATCTCTGTGACTGGGTCTCGAACCTGCTCCCCAGCGCCCCATATACGTCTCTATGGGGCTTCAATGAGGCTTCTTCAACTATTTCAGGACCCTGTGGGAGCTCGATCCAAGTGATCGAGACTGATCTGGGTCCTGTCCATGACTGTTCGGTTTGGAGCAGCAGAACCCATAGCACACGGCGTAGAAGCATTCATACCAAGACTCTGTACTACTAGACTATCAATGCTATCAACTCTCATCAATGCTATCAACTCTGATCAATACTGAGCAAGACCAATTTATTGCGTAATCGTGACTGGTACGTCGCCCTCACACTTTGTTTGGGTCTGGGCCCTTTCCAAAACACCTGTATCGCACACGCGGGTTTACGGGTGTTTCACCAGCATCGCCCCGTTTCATCACCCGTCACCTCCCAGAGCTCCAACTCGAACTCTCTCCTTAAGAAGGGCCCTCTTCGCTTGCTAATGGCCTTTTTCGTGCTCGTTGCATCTCCTGCCTTCTCCCCCACCAGCCAATAGAAAGCTGGACATTAGTCACACCAAGAGGCCTCCAGATGCACACCGCCATGTACTTTCTCGTGGTGGCGCCGGGCCTAGTGGCAGCATGTGTCCTTCTCAGTCTAGGGGTGTATCTGCTAGATGCGGTCTTGAAGGAATCCGGCCTGGTTGAGTACTACGAGCCTACTACGGTGGACTACTCGAAGGCCGTGGTGTTTGCAGCATTACTTCCCTTCATATTCAAGCTTGTGGGGTTTATGAGAAACACTATAAACTTCTCCGAGAACACGTTGTTTGACCTCCGGAAGACCAACTTCGACCGTTTCTACATGCCTGCTCTCGAGGAGGCACTCAAATTCGCCATGGTGTGCTACTTGGCTCACCCCAAATGCGACCTAGAGTTCCCGGACCAGAAACGCCCCGTTGGTCTCAGCATCAAAGAGATAGCAGTCGCCGCTCTTTCCTTTTGTTTGGCTAATTTGCTCCCTTCTCTCTACGAAAACTGTCCTATTTCCTATACATCACACTTCAAAAGGTTCCTCGAACTCCACAGCTTGTGGATGGAGCACGAACGGTCGACTGCGGCCCAGAAAACCGATACGGCCATGCTTTTAGCTGAGTCGCTAAAGATGGACCCAGATCCTGCCTTCCCCTGCAAAAATTCCAGGAACACCGTCATCTCCGTGGACCACGAAAACACCTTCCTGTTTCCGTCCACTTTTACAGTTTCGCAGCCGAAGAAGGGCACCTTGGTCAAATTCAAGTCCACGCCCATATTGTCTTCAAAAACCCTCGCTTTGCCGATTGCCAAACAAAACGAGCCCGATTTGACCCCCTACTCTGAGCTTGTGGAGAGGCTCTATTCCGTTTCGCCAAAGAATACATACCACTCGAACAAGGTCATCATGCAAGCGTTGGCTTCGATGGACAACAAGGAGCAGCCCCGTAAAACTACGAGTTTGTACGAAGAACGTCATTTTGAGGAGAATGGGCCCATTGTAATAACTTTCGAGCCTACTCCCCAAGAAATTCCCAGTGTGCCTGTTGAGAGGAGCACGAATAACCGCCTAACCGCTGGTGAAAGTGCTACCTCCTTAAAATCGGGACCTTCATTGCTCTTGTCCGAATTCCTCACTCTTCAGAAATGTCATACAGCCCTCACCTGGTTTCGGTGGCTTTTACCATTTGGTGAGCTGCTGGAGTCCGATTTCTGTGTACGAAGCAGCACCCGGCCCAATAAAGGTATCAAGAAGAAGTTGTCTCTCTACACTATCAACAGTAGAATGAATTCAACGGTATCTGATCTGCTCAGCTTCTCTGATTCAATTTCTGCCAGGTCCGGATCCGCTTCTTCTTACGGCACTTTCGATCTCGAGAACCAAAAAGAGAGGACGTCTGTCGCCAATGTCAGCTATTCCGATTTCTTTCGTTTTGTGCAGAGGTACTTTGACCTCAACTTGTGCAGCTTGTCAAATTCTGTCTCCATAGACCCGATATTCGTGGAATTCAGTGTCCTCAACACAGAGTTTCACTCTGTCCACTTCATCCTTTTCAAGCTCAGTGACGTTATCTGGAGCTTCTCTACCTTGTTGGTATTTGCATTGCCCTTTATTGTGACGTCTATCGATGGCATCTGGGGTGCCTTTTTGGGGATCTTGGTGTTGAAATTC
Organism: Wilhelminamyces tanticharoeniae; assembly: GCA_030558325.1. Lineage (NCBI taxonomy): Eukaryota > Fungi > Ascomycota > Pichiomycetes > Serinales > Metschnikowiaceae > Wilhelminamyces > Wilhelminamyces tanticharoeniae. The sequence continues at coordinate 394,101 of JAJMSI010000003.1, read as the reverse complement.
TTCAACTCAAATTACCTCAGTTTGCAATGGGGAAAGGGGTACACTGTTGTTTTGCCTGCCAAGGTACTTATCAATTGCGTGCTTCTCATGTGCTGTATTTTCTACTACGTTCAGCTTCCTGTATAGTAAGCCCCTGTATATTAGGTTTATACTTTCAAGAATGTTATTGTAACATAAGTGAGTTCACATATTACTCTCAAAGACCATATTTTTAATGTAAATTTGCGAAAAACATGCAAATATTGCAAAAATACCCCCAGCACATTAAAAAATCGAACTCTGTCTTTTTGCCTTTGTAACTTACGAAAAAAAATCAGGAGATTTCTTTTCATACAGAAGGCTAATCTTAAAGTTCGTTTTCGAAAGGTGTGGCCATAGACACAGCATTTGGCGTTTTCTGAGTGAAGTTGTTGCAAGTAGGACTAAAATTCAGAAATACAATGTGCAGGACATGATTGGAGTAGAAATACAGAGAATATCTATTAGCCAAATCTAGAGTTAAGGTAGCTTTCGTTAGTGAAGGAGAATCCGTTCACATGAAGGATTTCATTAGAGTTTTTATCAGAGCCGTTCTCCGGCGGCAAGTTGGCAGAAAACCCGTTTGAAGCCAGCGGTGGTGTGAAAGCCATTTCCGTGAATTCTGCATCAAAGTTCTCAGCAAGAATAGGGTCTGTAATAACCGGGAGAATGGGAGGTAGAATGTCCTTTTCACTGATATCGAGGTTTTCCAAGTGGTCCCAGTCCACATTTCTGAAAAACCTGTGTTTTTTCAACTTATCGAAATCGTCATCGATATTAAAGCGTTTCTCGGGGTTTTGCTGGAGCAACTTCCGCAAAAGGTCCTTCGCATCTAGCGAAAGATAGAAAGGGAACTTCAACAGCTTTTTCGCCGCCAAAATCTTCTCCATGATCTTCTTGTTATTGTTTCCCGTGAATGGTGGAGAACCCGTCAACAAGTCGAAAACCACGCAGCCAAGGGACCACCAATCCACTGCATAGTCGTAGGGCTCGCCTTTCAAAATTTCTGGTGCCATATACTGGGCAGTCCCCGTCATAGAGTGGTTTTTGGCATCCGAGGAAGACTCCTTGGACAAGCCAAAGTCGGTGAGGACGAGGTTTCCACCCAGATTGAGCATGCAATTTTCGGGCTTCAAGTCGCGGTAGATCACCTTGAGGTGCACATGCAAATAGCGGATGGCCAAGACCATCTGGGCGACGTAGTAGGCGGCGTTGGTTTCGCTCATGAACTTTTCCTGGGCCAAATGGTGGAAAAGCTCGCCTCCGTCGAGGTACTCGAGTATCAAATACACCTTATTGTGGTCCTGGAAGGCGTAGAAGAGCTTAACGATGTTGGAGTGATGGACCTTTTCCAAGATGGTTTTCTCGTTCAAGGTGCGCTGGTAGTTTGTCAGGTGGACCTCGTTGGTCTCGTTGATGATCAAGGAAGCCTTCTTGAGCTGTTTCTGTGCAAAGAGCCTTCCTGTGGCGACTTCCCTCACTAGCAACACCTTTCCGTAGGAGCCCTTGCCGAGGACCTTGATGGGCTCGAAGTCCGCGAGCTGCGGCTTGTAGAAGCCGCTTCTGTTGGCATTGGATGCGAGGGTGTAGGGCGAGTTCTTATTGAGGGAGGAGACGAAGGCCTCGTTTATGTCAATTTCGTACGAGGACGAGTACTTGGAAAGGGAGCTTCTGCGGTTGATTTTCATGGGCCGTGTGGGCCGGAGATCGCCGAGGGTGTCGTCATTGTTGTCTTCCTTGGGGGCGTTTTCCTCTATGATTCTGTAGTTGAGGTTCTGGGCGGAATTAAGCAGGAGTCTGCGGGCAGCTATGGCCGATAAGTGCTCCTCGTCGAACGAGAAAATGTCGGCCATTTTGGGGGGTATTTCTGAGCTATGGAGTTGGGGATTGGGTGGTATTTATGCTGTGGAAGTCATGGTGAAGAGGCGCTTGGGTGGTGCGGTATAAATTTGCAGCGCTTACACGTGGAAAAAAGCTCGTTTTAGTGGTGGAAAACGAGGGCGTTTGTGCTGGAAAAGGTGCGAGGTACGAGGCTCAAAGGCGAAAGGATGGGGCCAGAAATGGCACAGTTTGAGGAGGAGACACCAAAATGGGCTTTAAAGGAGGCTGTTGATGCGTTGAATGCTGGCTATGGAGGCAGAAGTGGCAATCCGTAGTGAACCACACTGGCCCCATTATGGGAGTTGCTGTGGCAGCTCAGTGTATTGGATGCTGTTTTTTTGTGAATTGGATACTGCCTTTGGGGACCAGAAGCGAAGCAGCAGTCTCTTAGCCTCACAGGGCAGCTCCTGGACACTACGAAAACGTCATACAGCTCCTGGGCCAATTGCCTACGGAGATACCGCCCAAGAACACCCCTATGACCCTGCAAACACCATTTCATAAGACGTAGAATACTGGTATACTTAACTAGTCGCTCCGCAGTCCCGCTGGGGCTCGCTATATACTCTCCCTATGCATACGCTCTCACGTACACCTTCTCTTTGGCCAACACATAGTCCATCAAGAACTCGTTGTTTGAAGAGCCAAAGGCGCCATTTGCGCTTCCCTTCATAGAAACAGGCTTCAAAAGAGGGTTCGCGAACACCATGTCCACGTTGACCTCCTCGCTGGAAAGACTGCTGTCTTTGCTCATGGCCTTATAGGTGATCACGTCAATGAGCTCATTGAGATTCGAGAGCTTGTCCTTTTTGAGCTTGAGCGCCACCACCTCTCGGTCCATCTCGCCTATGAAAATCTTGACCTTGAGCAAGTTTTCCGACTCGTTCAACTTGGGAACCGACGAGGAGACACGCCTTCCTGTCAATGTGCCCTTTTCGCCTGAAATCGTGAGGTTTCTGCTGGGCGCCCGCACCCTGCTCTTGAGAAGGGCGCTGTCGAGGCCCTGGAGAGAGGCCCTGTAATCGGTGTCAAAAGTGCTGATTGTGGGGAGCTTGCTGGAACTCACTAGCGACGGGGTCCTGGGAACGGCAGCAGGAATAAACGGCACAGGAGTGGGGGAAAAGGCACTGTTTCTGTACAATGCTCCCGTGGAGTACCTTTTCTGGGAGGGAGTAGGCCTCAAGGGGTTTCTTTTGGGGATTTCTATGTCGTCGGAGGAGTCCAAGGGAGTACTACAGACGCTCTTTCTGTGCTTGGAAGGTGTTGTGGGAGAGGCACATATTTGCGCTGCGGGCTCCAAATTGGTGAGGACTCGCTCGTGGGTCCTCACCAGGCTGTTTCGAGAGAGCCTGGAGGAGGCCCGTCTGAAAAGACCCGAGTCTCTCCTGGAGGAAAAGTCCGCAATGGAAACCTCCACGGAAGTATCCACCGCGTCCCTTTCCAGGCCTTCTTTGGGCAAAGGAGGCGTTCTGTAGCAGCTGGAAACCAGCTCTTTGGGCGAAACGGTGACTATGGGCTCGGTATCCTGAGAGGGCACCTTTTCAAACGAGAGAGAGCAGGTTTCCAGAAGCGTCAGAGGGGTCCCTGGCGAGCGAGAAACAGAATCGAAAACGGACGACTCATCCGCCGAACTGCTGTCTGAGACCACGTATATTGAGCGCCCCTGTGTTTCAGCAGAGGGCTTCTCCTGCCGACTTTTGGAGAACTTGGGCTTCAACATGTGTAGGAACATAGTGGCGGCGGAATTATGTGATTAGACTGGGAGTATGTTTGACTAGACTGCGAAAGCTGTGGTTTTGTAGGTTGCCATGCAGATAGGCCCTGTTTGTTGTTGGTTTGCTGTTGGAATGTGGAGAAGTGCAGCCGTGCAACGAGTCAAAATGTGGAGAAGGATGTGGTATCTTTAACAGGCGCAGAAATATGCACTCTGCTGTGAAGGAAGGTCGAGATAGGCACCTTGGCACAAAGGAGGACAGAATGCGGCTGGGACCATTTGCAATGGACTGACACACATGAAGTAGGGGCGCAAAGGTGCGGGTGCGGAAATGTTGATGTCAATGTTTTGGGTTCCGGTTGCGGCAACACCGCATATTTATGCACCGAGTGTACCCAAATAGGTAGGTGTGGAAATGATGCGCATAATTTGAGAGAAAATTACCCCGATGCGGTCGTTTTTATGCCCCCCCCGGCGCCGGGCTCATGTGCAGAGTGCAGGGGCCTGCCGCATTAGGGCCCATAATATTACGTTTTGGGACACCGCGCTCCATTGGGACATTTTCAGCACCGACTGGGCGCCAGTTGCTGCAAAGGAATTCTTGGAAACCGCCCTGGGAAGCAGGACGCACCGCTGTGTGTACGGAAATAACACGCGTGCATCAGGCTATGTGCAGCCTGGAGCTGTAGAATTGAAGATATACTGTACAACGCAGACTACCGATCTGCAAAATCCCGAAATAATACTGTGGGCGCTGTGTTGTCTAGCCCCGTGCGCGGACGAGTTTCAAGCTAACCTTAGCACGCGCCTTGATGTAGGTAAGAAGCTCGTTGTCGTTCAAGTGGTCTTTGGTGGGTGAGCCGTCGCCCCTGTCCAAAACCCGCAAATTGTAGTGACTGATCAAGTTACAGTCCTTGTAGATCTTGTGCGAGAGCAACTTCTTCAAGTAGACGATAGAGATCAAGTTTGTGTTTTTGATTCTGAGCGCCACGATGTCGTCCTCGGAGTTGTCCAAGACGATTTTGATTTTGATGAAGTCCGAGCACACGTTGGAGGAGGAGGAGCCGTTTCGCCTGGCCACGGGCGACGGCGTGTTTCCGGTGAAATGCCCTCTTTCGTCATCCTCGAAGATGGGTGTGGTGGGCGTGGAGGGCACCTCAAAACAGCCGCCCAAAGCGGGCGTGGAGTACTGGCTGAGATGCGTTTTGGTGGTGGCAGCGGAAAACACCAGCTCGAGCTCGCTGTTCTGCGAGTAGTGGTGTTTTGCGGCGCAGTCGAGCTTCAGGGTCGACGTCTTCGGAGAAAGAGGCGCCTTTTCAGAAGGCTCGGGGGCCTCCTCCTCGGAAACACTGGTGTCGGTGGCATGTCCCGAGAAGTCGCTGTTCTCCTCCTTGTCGTCGTCGTAGCCGTCTATCAACGAGCCGAAGCTGGAGATGGTGGTGCAGCTTGTGGATGCCGGCACCGTCTGCTTGGGCGAGGCCTCCTGGGAAGACGCTTGGTTCATGTAGCTCGAGTACTTGAAGTTGGTGTACTTCGACAAGTCGCTGAATGACTTGGCTGAGGAGAGGCTGAAGCCGGTCTTGATGGGCGGCAACGGCGCAGTGGGCGAGAAGGTGGCCGACGTGGGCGAAGAGGGCATTTTTGCAACACCCGCGGGGGCCGAGGGCCGCTTTTGCGGACTGTAGGCCATCTCCAGAACGTTGGTGGAGTTGAAGTAGAGGCTGTCGTTGATCTCGTTGTCGGAAATGCACTGGCCACAGTTCACTATGACGCTCTTCTCGCTGCCGTTGATGAAGTCCTCCATCTCGCGGCTCCTCTGGTAGGTCTCGAGCCGCACCAACTTGTTGAGATAGACGTTGAGCTGGGTGCTTCTGGTGACAAGCGCCTCAGCGTACGAGGCGTCCACGGGCAGCGGCTGGCTGAAATTCTGGCTCGTTGGAGAGCCCTTGCTCGAGAAGGAGCCTGGCGTCCGAATGGGCTGCGGCAACTTGGGCAAGCCGACCCCGGAGTCGCCCGGTAGCGCTGCCATGAGTATGTGCATGTTGTAGAAGTCCTGGTAGAACTTGGCCACATGGATGGTGGTGTTGTCGGACATTTTGAAGTCCACGCGGTACCAGAAGCGGGACTCCGAGTTCTGCAAGACGCTGGCGATGGTGGCGGACCGGGGGTACGCCCGCTCGAACTGGGGGATGCCGCGGTTCAAGTTGGGGGCCGAAAGGGAGGTGTTCTCCTGCTGCTGGGCGGAAATGGTGGTGTTTTCGGGGGCCTGGGCCTCGGGATCGGACGCCTGGCCGTATTCGTTCAACCACTTGAGGGAGATGGGGCTGAGCGCGTCGTTGACCTCGATGTCCACGTAGGAGGCGGGGATGAGGCCCGAGGTGGCGAACTGGTCCAAGTGCTGGACCTCCACCCAGCCGTTTCCGGGCCTGCTGACGAGCTTGACGTAGTCCTTGGCAGCGACGGAGAGCTCGTTCGGGGCCTCGGCCGTGAAGGCGTACTTGACGACGAGAACGACGGCCTGGGCCGTTGCAGATACCGGAGTTGTTGCAGAGGAGGGCGTGTTTTCCAACGGCGCCAGGATGGTGAGTTTCTTGAGGTTCTTTTTGGACAAGAACTGCCGCGATCTGAAAAGAGAGGCAGACATGGTGGTGGATGTGCGGAAGGAAGCAGATGCTGTGAAGATGCGAAGTGTATTCTGAGAAGGAGTTGTCTGCGAAGTGTATTCTCAGTAGGCGTATTCTCAGTAGGTGTATTCTCAGTAGGTGTATTCTCAGTAGGTGTATTCTCAGTAGGTGTATTCTCAGTAGGTGTTGCCTGAGGTGCTGTCTCAAGGGCCTCTCAATAACCCTTCAATAGACCTGTAGTAGTCCAGCCTGGTCCTCAAACACTGCTGGTCCGCCCCAGTAATGCCTGGGAACAACAGTCTTATACACTCCGTAGCAAAATCGCTCGTTCAAAGACGCGAAAACACCGTTATTGGACCCTCACAATGACCGTACCTTGGCCCTGTTCAAATAGGAAATATTCTCTTGGTGTTACCTGCTCGCAAAAACGGTATTGTTTGCAACTGCCTTGAGGAAGCGAAGCCAGGAAAACAGGGCTCGTGGCCGTTCTATATCCGGATAAATTTGTGGGCCTGTGCAGGACAGGTGATTGCACATCGGAGTCCGAAAGCGGCTGCGTCAAATGGCGTGTCTATAGTTTACGTAACTCAAATACCGTACAGGACTGGTAGCGTCGCGTTTGGTAGCGCATCCGCAGCGAGGCGTGGGGCGGCGGGAAATGGTGGGGGCAAAGGGCCCCTCCAACTTGCGCGCGTTTGGGGCGTTTCGCAGGGATGTGCTTGGCACTGCATGTGCTCTGTGAACGTCGGCTTTTGCTCCCCGGCGATTGTTAGTGCTGTATTGTTTACCAGTGTTGTGTCTTGTCGCAGATTCTGCGCAGATCGCTGAAAACATCCAAACAGCGCGGGTGCGCGGTGCATCGTGCATTATGCTCCCTGCAGGCGCATGCAGGCGCATGACCCAAACCGGCGGCATGCGTTATTTTTCCCGGGTCGCTTGTGGAGGATCGCCGCCAGGGCCAACGCAGACGCGCGCGAGGCGGGGACCACGAATATGTCCGCCGCCCAAAAACAACCCGGACTTACGACTGCCATTTTGGGCGAACGGACCCGTAAACGCATAATCTACGATGGAGCCTCCTGGCCCCAACACCCACTGTGTGGGTTGAAAAAGAGGCCCATGGGGAAGGGGCTAGGTGCGCGTATCTTCGGGAGGCTCCCGGCCGCTTCCTGACCGCTTCCCGCGCCGTTTACGAATTTAAGCTCCTTCGTCCCGTGCTATTGTTGCAACGCATGTCTTTCTGCACTCTCCGTTATTTTTTTGCCATACATCATTTGGTCTACATACATCAAAGAGAAACCACAAACGCGTGTAGTGAAGCCATAGTACAATAGGAAGGAATTATGTGAGAGCCTGGCACGCCGCAGGTGCTGGCGAAAGGGTGCGCTGCTTGGGTGCCTGCGCAGCGCTACGTCACCTTCAACAACACCTTGTCGTGGGCCCTCAAAAAGGCCTGCAAATTGAGGCCTATGGAGTCGATATCGTGAAACACCTTATCGGGCTGATGCGGGAGCCGGATGTGGAGATGCGAGAAGAAGATCTTGCGCAGCAACAAGCGCTTGAGGTCTGCCACCGAGCCGATGTCGTTCTTGCTGAGTTTGATGGCGACAATGTCGGTGGAGGGGGTCATGATTTTGCACTTTATGTGCGTGCTAGTGCCTTGTGTGGGCGAGCCCGAGAACGTCGAGGAAAATGACGTGTTAGGCGTCGAAAGCGGCGTCGTCTGGTATGCGCGCGTGGCGGTGGGGGAGCCCCTCGCATAGGCGTTATTTCTGCCCACGGAGGGCTCGGGAATAATAGGCGTGTTGGGGGCCGACGAGAAGATGGACGACTCCAGGGCCGATCGCGATGGCGCCGGATCGGGAACCGGATCAGGAAGCGCGGTGTTGAGCCGAAGAACCGGCGATGGGCCCCCCTGCGATGTTTTCCTCGCATTTGCTAGTTGTGACGCTTGGTGGTAGTGGTTGAAGGTGTTTTTGGACTTTGTTCTTCTGGGGAGGGGCTCTTCGGAGGCATTGGGGAGAACACGGTCTTCTGCACAGCTCTCCAGAAGAATGTTGACCGAGTGGGGGAGCACTTTTTCGTTGATCTGGTCGTTGTTCATGGCGAAGGGCTCATTTTTGGCCACCGAGAACCCCGGAAGACCCCCATACTGGGTATCTAGCCACGAGACGAGCTGTGGGGAGCCCTGGTAGTTCTTGTTGAGAATCAACCTGTTCATGTAGACATGGAGGTCGTTGCAGCGCTTCAAGAGCATGTTTACGAGCTGGTGCGGGTCGCATCTTTTGCTGGGAATGGGCTCTGGGAGCTTGGGCAACCGGAGGGTCTCGGCGATCTCCGAGGCGTCCAGCGCGTTGAGGGTGTCGAGAAGCGAGATGTGGAGGTTGTAGAAGTCCTGGTAGTAGCGGCAGATGTAGGCCCTGGAGCCGTCGCTATAGGCGATGTCCACGCGGTACCAGTAGCGGTTTTCGAAGAGGAGGAAGTTGGAGATGGAGGCGGAGGTGGGGGTGGGTCTGGAGGTGGTTTTGGGGGCTTTTTCTGCGAGAAGGGGGCTATTTGGGGTGCTGGTTCCTGGATCTGCTGCTTCCGCGGACGGGGTCGTATCGGTGGAGATGGCTAGGCCACGGAGGGTGCTTTCGAGGTCGTTTTGGGCATTTTCGGGGGTGTTGTGCACGCTTTCGGGGCCCTCCGGGGCACTTCCAGAGCAGTTTAGCGCACTTCCAGAGCCGCTTTGGCCACTTTGAGGGTCCTCCACAGGGACACTCGCCTGGAGCCACGCCGCCGTCACGGGGTTGACGGGGTCGTTCACCGCGATGTCCACGTACGACGACGGGATGAGCCCCGGCGGGTGCATTTTGTCGAGGAACTTGACCACAAGCCAGCCGTTCCCAGGCCGGTCCACGAGCTTGAGGATGTCGCCCTTGACCACCAGGAGCTCGTGGTCCGACTCAGCGTCAAAACGGTACTTCAGCACCACGATCACGTGCGAGTGGAGCCCCAGACCCGCTGGGCTGATGGCATTGGGCTGCGAAATGGCGAGGCCCCGCACCGTGGCAACGCGTTTGGCCATGGTGTACAGACTAGAGGCGTGGGGGTTTCTGCGCACGCTGGGTCCGCCACTAGCTCTTCCCACCACCTTAGAGGGGTTGTTTTGCGAGGCCCCCAGCCCAGGCCCTGCGACACAAACCCGTTTCGGCAACGCCTCCGTCTGTGGAGACCTGCAGCTCGTGCGTTTCCCGAAGCGCGTTGGCCTGCGCATAGTGCCATCAACGGCGGCGCAGGGCTGCTACAACAGCCAAGGTGTAGGACGCCCCAAACCGCCCCGGTGGTGTGGATCAGCGCAGAAGACGGGACGCCGGCGCCACGGGCGCATGGAAGCCCGCTGATGACGCGTGGATTTCCGTAGTGTGTTCTGCAGAGGGTCCGTGGCCACCACAAGCACCCTGCTGGGGCTGGGGGTTAAAGAAGGGCCCACACTCGTAACCCACAAGAGGCCTACAATATGCCCATCAAGCGAACCGACGTCCCCACCGGCAGCGCAACGCGCTGCAGAAGACGCCGGATTATACAACGGGTTCGTTCATCTCCTTCCGGCCATTTGTGCTTGGCCAAACGGGGTGCAATTGGCTTTGCTGGTAATCCAGAAGTGAAAATATGTGGCGAGCACACGGTGGTGCTGAAAAAGCTTTTATGGTTATGGGGGCGTGCGCGCCCCAAAGCAACCCGCGCGGGCGGCGCACGACCTCTATATGCAGGACTCCTACCACCCGGTGGCACCTTGGCGGTCGCAGGAGTTATTATGGGGCTCCGGTATTTTATCGTCTGCGAGGGGAATGCCGCTGGCGGCGCTGTGCAGGCCGCCCAGCTCGCAACGTGCCCCACCAAAAGGTGGCGCGGGCGCGAGCGCGCGGCCCCCTGGGACCACGCCAGCCGCTTGCGTGGCATCGCAGCAGGGCCGAGTTGCGGCGATGGTTTGGCGGCCCGTCCCTGACAATACTCACGTGCCCCCGACCTTTACCGCCTAACGCACGCGGCGGGTGAGTGACGCACGCTGCACGCCGCAAACGGTATGTACATGTACGAAAAGGGAAACGACACGTCTTCGGCGAGTTTTTTTTTGCAGACGACGCACCCGACGCAATTTTCCGCCACAAGGGGTGGGGCGATTCGACGAAACCTAAATTTGCCGCCGCCAACCGCCCTACGCCCAGATAATTCTCGGCTGCCAGCCACCACGAAAAGCCCCACGAATATGCTCCTCGGTACGGCGCCGCCCGCGAGCCTCCACCTCCCAACCGCATTGTCCTTCCCCTCTGCACGCAGCTATGGCCCCATGCGGCCCCAAGGCCTAAACCGCGGGCTGCAGAAAATGCCTGCCCCGACACCGGTTTTGGCCGCAAATGGCCTTTGTCTGCATTGCTTATGTCTAAAAGCGGCTGTCGCCTGTAGGCTATACTTGTCAGTTCCTCGTGCCCACCGCGCAAATGCACGCGCCTGCACCATCTAGCGTGCAAACGCACGCGCATGTACGGCCTGATATTATTTCCGATGTAGGTACGTAATTTAGCTTATTGTGCGCTGAGTGCATGATTGCAGGTGCCCGCCAGCCTGTCCTGGGGCACATTCCACGCCAATTATACCGCTCCTAACGGACAAAGCGTCCTCCAGCCGATATTTTTTTATTATAATTAGCTCCACACATACTCTTGTCTAAGCATTCCGTGCTGTCGACTTGTGGTGCAAAATTTGCCCCGCCAGGGCCTTTCTGCTACTTATCTGACCTGCAACCCATATCTTTCTTCTTGCCAGGGCGTTTTCACCCTTTTTCCAACCTCTCCAAAGAGCCCCTTGCTGGTGCTTGTGCCCACCTCCACGCGCCTAGCCGCCTGCCAATTGCCCTAATCGCATCTGCAATAGAAAAAGGCCACCGCCCAGCTTTCGCCCAGTTTCCGCCCTGCTTCCGCCTGGTGCTTCAAAGGGTTAAAAATATCCTTCCTGAACAGTTCACTGCGCTGGTGCTGACTTCTGGGGTCTCTGGTGAAATTCGCAAGCCTCCAGCCCTCCACTCATTTATATCAACGGCTGTAGGCGCAACTACCTCCACGCTACAGCCGCTCACCACACTCTCTGTGTCCCTGAAGTCGTGCTGTTTCGCTGTGTTGGCTCCCTTTCCCCTCTGTCCCTGTTGGTCTTTCTGAAACACCCACTTTGGGTTTTCTCCCACACTTAAGACCCGCACAGCCGCCCTCGCAGAATTGCCCCACGCCCCCACGCTCCTTACCCTTCCCGTGCGCCACGCCCTCCCACAGCGCCCGCCAGCCCCCAATTGCCCTTTCCGCCCCCAGTCGCCTGATCCGCCCACTCCACTGAAACACCCGGACATCTTTATCTCCTGCATATAACAACACCCGTGCACCCACCCATTCCTCCCCAATGCCGTCCTCCGCCGTCAACTCGCCCAACCTGACGTTCGAGGAGGACACCATCCGGGCCAACTCGTCCGTTTCCGGGTCCGACGGCTTTTTTTTCGACGGTGGTGCCCCCCGCCCACCCCCTCTCTTGCACACAAACAACTATTTGCAGCCATCGCACCTCGACCAGTACCCCTCGCAGGGCCTCCACATCCAGGTGCCCCCAGACACGTCGTTCAACGATTTCTCGATGCAGAACCTGCTGCTGTACCTGATTTTTCTGAACCACCACGCCATGAGTCTGGTCAACCTGTTCCACAACGACCACCATGGAAACTCCACCCTGCAGGCGTACCCGCCGCCCATGTTCAAGCTCAACATGGACCTGACGCCCGACTTGTTGGCAGAGTACTCATTGGCGCCACCGCCGCACGAAAACATGTATTCGGTGCTGGAGTTCGACCTCGGAAACCCGCTGTTTGACTCCATCCTGGACCTGCTTCCGCCAGACCCCCATCTCGAGCTCGCGGACCTGTTTCTGGGCTCCATTTTCACCTATGCGCTGCAGCCGCTCCAGCCGCTCCACCAGCCGCAGCCGCTCCACCACGGGCTCCACGACGGCCAGCTGTACCCCTACACGCCCACCGTTTCCGACTCCTACACGCCCACCGTCTCAGAAACCCTGAGCTTCACCCCCAACTCCACCGCGGACGAGTACTCGCGTGCCCTCAAGCTGCTGACCACGCCGCCGCAGCCGCCCTTTGCATCCAAAATCACCAAGAAGCCGTCGCTCAGCCGCTTGTCCAACTCCGTGTCCTCCAAAAAGTCCGCCTACCTCTCGTCCCATGTGCTTGGTGAGCTGCCCCAGGCGCTCGGAATCCTGCCTCTCTGTAGCAAGTACAAGAGCCTTGACATTCACGGGCTCCGGCCCGCCATGGCGCCGCCCCTCAACGTCTTCCGCCACAACCTGGACTCGTCGTCGACCTCGCTGTACTACTCGAAGACTGACGAGCCGGTCAAGCGCAAGACCTACCCCTCGCTCAACGAGGTGACGTCCAACGCCAACCAGAAAAGGCTGATGTCGCGCAAGGCGTCCAAGCCCTCCTTGGTGCTGGCGGTTCCGGGCGAAATCTCCCCCAAAAGCGTGCATTCGGAAGCCTCTACCCCCTCTTCCACACCCACGGCTGTGAAGCCCAAAAAACACACCCGCAGAAGGTTGCTTCCGCGGTCCAAGAAGGGCTGCTGGATCTGCCGCATCAAGCACTTGAAGTGCGACGAAGCACGGCCCGTCTGCACCTCCTGCTACAAGTTTGGCATCGAATGCGACTATCTGGTGGACAAGCCCGACTACATTCTTGACAAGACCTTACGCAAGGAGAAGTTGGAGGCCATTTCGTTGGTGCGCAAGCAGAAGCAGGCGGGCGCCGTAAAGCCGCGGGTCAAGCGGGAGGAAATTTAGGCTGCAAAAACTGGCGGTTTGAGAGCCGGTGGTATTGAACCCTGCAGTAGTGGCCCAGAAGTTGCAAAACAGACCGTACCTCTGTTGGGGCGCCCTGGGACTTCCGAGGGGCCTATAGGAAGCGCCTGCAGCAATATTCCACGGCATTTTCGAGATTTTGGAAACCTCACCATCTTTCTGCAGTGCGAGGTGCAAAGTTTGCAGCCGTTTTCTCCTATCTCTTTGCACGCCAATTCAAGACCACGCGCCCCTTTGGGTCCTCTTGCCGCCCTCCGTCCCCTTCCCCCACCTTGGGGCTCTGTAGCTCCGGTTCTGCCCTTTTTCACTTTCAGACTGCTTCCATTTTCACTGCTTTCAGGCCCTTTTTCAACGGTTCTCAGGCCGTTAACACCCAAACATCCATAAAAAATCATCATCGCCTCCGGGCTTTCAGTTCATCAGTCTTTGATAATGCGCATTTGGCGCCTTTCCTTTCTTCTTCGTTGAGCACAGTTATATTTTCGGACTGCCGAGTCTCCCATACATAGTTGGCTGCAAATGCCGTTTAAAATCAGGCGATCCGCCCCTTTACATACGTTTTCGATTTCTAGACGAGCTTCTTCCCTCGACGTATAGAACGCCCTACAATAGCTGCAAGATGACGCTTTGCGCTTGCGCATTCCGTGCCAGTCGCTTAGCCCCGTTTCGGGCCAAGTTTCCGTTTTGGGTCGGTATTACCGCCTCGTATATTAGGCGACCCCAGAGACGAGCATCGCGCAGAAAAATATGCCGGTATTTTGCGTCGCACCGCCCCACACAAAGTCCATTCTGAGCCCCCATTGGCCGCTGTTACACTCAAAGGCAGCACGCCGGCTAAAGAGGCACACAGCGTCCTCGAGAGCCTTTGTTTGCCAAAAAAATAGGTCCTCACCCGAAACCCCTTCCCGGCTCGCTAGACGAAGACACGCCCCGTAGACGAGCCGCTAGACGGCTGTCGCGCCACTTTTCAGCCACGCAGAAACGCACCTCACCTACTCCCATTCGGACACCTGGAGCCGCTTGCGGAGAATCTGCTCGTCCTCATTGGTCAGCAAAATGCTCAAATCTGCATTCTCCATGTCGTGGTCATAAGAAACCCCACGATACTGAATCATGCTGACATAATCGCCCTCAAACCCGATCCACGGCCCGTGTAACGGGTCTATAAGGTGTGGGTACGTGTAGTCCGTGAATTGCTCGCGTTCCTCGTCTACCGTGGAAACACGACGGCGGAGGTTTCTGGGTTCCTCGTTCAAAAGAAAGCTGCTTTCGTCCACAACAGCCTCGGTGTCCTCGTTATTTGGCGGAGACGACGACCGCAGCAGCTGGTCATCTGCGAACTCCTTGTCGAAATCAAAAGGGTTCAAGATGGCCCGCAACGCAATGAAGCTGCTGAGCGGAAGGTAGTATCTCTCGAAATTCCACGCCACCATAAACGTCACCAAAATAAGAGGGGTGCAGAGAATGGCGAGCAAAATGGCTCCTTCGAGGGCAAGTGTTCCACACATGAATAACTGAAAAATCACCAACCCCAACATCACCCTGCGGAAAATCATAGGCCATACCTTGCCTGTGGAGTGCGGCGGGTGCACAAAGCTGTAGACCAACTGGTACTTGTAAACGAAGTAGCCTAAAACGAAGTACACGAGGCCCGACACAACAATTTTGGTGGAGACCACCGAGTAGATCAAGATGATAATGAAGATCAAAATGTGCTGTGGTAAGTGTAACCCGAAATCGAAGACAGGCGGCGTATAGTAGTAGAAGCGGTAGTCACGAGGGGTCCGCAAAATGAGGCTCTTGAGAAGGAACAACTTACCCACAATGTTGAGAATCACAAAGTCCCCGAGCTGAAGAAGCTTCACAGGAAACATGGCCAATCCCTGCAAGAGAATCAAGTCCACGTAGAAAAGCAGGAACTTCTTGAGGGTGGCCGCTAGAAGGTAGGCGATTTTGGTGGTGTCGCTGATGGACGAGATGATATCCCAAAACGTGCCGGAAGCCGTGAACACCAAGAACAAGTTGAAGAAGATGAAGAAGAAGTTCTTCAGCAATGTTGACAACTCTACGTCGCTATTGGAAGCATAGCCCTGGCATTGCGACAAGTACTTGTAGAAGTACGGAAGCAGGAGGTTCAACAACAGGAACAAAAGCGGCGGCAAGATACCGGTCACAAACGTGGTCAACCACTTGCTCTGGCGAATGACGTCGCCAAGCGCTGGCCACAACTTGGAGATGGTTTTCAAGTCAAGCAACGTGGCCAAGGGCGTCACCAAAAAGATCACAAAAAAGTAGCTCAAAATGATCACAAACGTCACCGTGTACGCTTTCACGAGTTTCTGATAGGACGTCAACCGGAAGTTCTTCCACACGATGTCTTTTGCAGCCGGGGCCAACGTGACCATCAACTTGTAGACCCTGGGGTCCAAAACCGTCTGGGCCGCCATTTGGGCAGACGCCACCAGATCCATCGTTATGAAGGCACAGGGGAGTAGCCGGAACTCGGGGTTTTCCGTGGTGTTTATGGTTCCCAGGACGCGGTCGAAGCGGTGCTGCAAGGCTCTGATTTTTGCGTCCACGGCCTTCAACGATTCGGTGAGCTCCGCGATCTTTTCACGGGCCGTCTTGTCCCTGGCGGAGCGCACGGCGGTGGAGTCAAGCAGGCACTTCGGCACCACCGAGGGGATGCGCGTCTGGTTGTAGATGTCGACCTTGAGGCCGTAGTTGGACGAGTAGAGCCGCTCCAAGGCGCGGAGAAGGCTGTTACGGCGCGCAAAAAGCCGCTCCAAGGGGCTCCAGTCGTAGATGAGCTTGACGTCCGTCACACGGCCGATGCCCAAGTCCTCCACGAACTTCTTCAACACCTGCGGGTCGTTTCGGCGCAAAAGACTGCGGGGAATGCCGTCCAAACGGATGGTTCTGTCGGTGATGGAGTTCTGCAGCGCCAAGTACTTCTGGCGCGTGCGCAACACCTTCTTGGTGTAGTCGAACAACGTCACGTACACGAGCCCCAGGAACACGTACACGAAAACGGGGTACACCCAGAGATAGGCCGGGAAGTCGTCCGACAAGTCCGGCGCGTCCGGAGCGCGCTTCCACGAGATGTTGTCCTTGTCGTAGTTTCCCGTGAAGTAGTAGCGCACAGGGCTGAGCACGCCCACCAGGAGCACCGCCAACACCAGGAAGATGGCCATGCCCATCTTGAAGAACGCGAGAAACACAAACGCGTCGAGCCCGGAGTACTCCAACACCTGCGCATCAGAAATGGCGTAGATGGCTGCCACCCACCCGAGCAACAGCGTGGGGAGCGTCTGGAGCTTCTCCAGCGTCTTTCGGAGCGTGCGCACCGCGTACATGTGGGGCCATCTGCGGCGTAGAAAGCAGAAGAGCACGAATGAGGAGAGACCGATCCACAGACAGAGCACCAACTGTGTTTTGAACACGCGCTGCTCGCCCGCACGGAACGCGAGGTTCGGGTCGTCCTCGATCGGGTTATCGCCGAACATGCGGAGCAGAAGGGTTGGTTTTGAAGGTTAACGAGTGGTTATCAGAGACGAGCGCGGTGCCTGCCCGATTGGGAAGGGCGCAGAGGAGGGGGCGCGTGTCGCGGATATTGCCCGATTGGGCAGTCTAGGTCTGAATCACCAACGTCTACCAACTTCTACCAACTTCAGTAGGCACGCCTCAGGCACATTCGTATATCATATACGCCCTATAGCTCGCCCTCGCAGCTTCCTGGTTTCCAAAACGTGTCTTCTTATTGCCCCTCTCTTTATCTTTCGCGGCCATTCGGGCCAGCTTCCGTGCACCACCAATCCACACCAAAATCGCCCGACGGCCCCTGAGCAGCCGAACGTGCCCAACGTGCCCCCCGCTTGCCCCGCCCTCGGCCAACCCCCCCAGGCTCCCGTTCCGCCCCTCCTCTGCCGTTCCAACACCCGTCCCGCCAGGCACAAACACCCGTGCACCAGACGGTGAAAAACTGAAAAACCCAATCGTCCACCGCCCTCCACACTCTTTCCCGCCGCCCACGCCCCCATGAGCGATCTCTACGTTGTGGTGCACATCGCCACCACCTGCGACGAGTCCACGGCCTACGTGGCGCGCGACTCCACCGAGCTCATTGAGCTAGCGTGGCTGGTGGTGGACGCTTCCTCGTTGGAAAACACCCACCAGGAGACCGTTCTCGTGCGGCCCGTCAACACCCCCATCACCCCCTACTGCCTGCAGGTGCACCGGGTGTCGTGGGAGCACGTGCGCAACGCCGGCTCGTTCCGGGACGCCATCGCCAAGTTCGACGCCTTCATGCAGACCCACGTCATCCTGAAGAAGTTGGACTTCTCGTTCGTGTCGTCGGACGTGGCCAAGCTCCGGGTCCAGCTTCCGCGCGAGGCACGTGACAAGGCGGTGGTGTTGCCGCCGTATTTGCAGCACCCGCGGGTGTTCGACTTGCAGAACGAGTACTCCAAATGGCAGGCCTCCCACCCAGAGGCGCTCTCCTACACGGCCTCGTCGCTCTCAAACATAATAACGGCGTTGGAGGTGGACGTGGAGCCCTCGGAGGACGGCCACACGCCATCGCTGTCGTCGTCCACGCCGCCGCCGGCCACCGCGGGCTCCTCCGTCAGCTCCGTCTCCAGCAACAGCTTCTTTTCCGAGCCCTCTGGGGCCCCTGCGGGCGCCGCTGGCCTGGGAGACGCGGAGACCAAGGCCAGGTCCACCATCAACTTGCACACCAAGCTCTTGGTGCAATTGGTGCGCAAATCGCAGCCCGTGGAGGACCACCCCAACGTCTTGACCAGGCCCTACGACACGGCCCAGGACGCGCGCGTCTTCTTGGGCGAGCGCTCCAAGATCCTCTATCTCTCCAACTTGCCATCCGACACCACGCAGCTGGAGTTGGAGTCGTGGTTCACCCAGTACGGCGGCCGCCCCATCGCGTTCTGGACGCTCAAGGGCCTGGACGCCAGCGACGCCAAAAACCCCGTTTCCGCGGCCGCAAGGGCATCCAAGGGCATCTCGGGCTTTGCCGTTTTCGCCAAGCACGAGGAGGCCGCCGACTCGCTCTCCATGAACGGCCGTGCTTTGAACGACAGGGCCGTCGAAGTGCAGGCCTCCTCCACGCGTGTCTTGGACAAGGCCAGCGACTTGCTCAGTCCGTTCCCGCCATCCAAAAACAGGCCCCGGCCCGGCGATTGGACGTGCCCCTCGTGCGGCTTCTCGAACTTCCAGCGAAGAACCGCCTGTTTCCGGTGCTCATTCCCGGCTGCCAGCGCGGTCACCATCCAGGAGTCCATCTTTTCGAATGGCGATGGAAACCCCAGTGGAAACACCCGCAGAAAGAACAACCAGGCCGCCAACTCGGACAAAATCGCGCTCAACTCCGCGGTGGTCAACGCGGCCGCCGTCTTCAACTCCAACTACCAGTACCAGCCCTACAGCCAAAGCTCCAGCAACTCCAGCTCCAGCGCGCACCACAACCACGGAAACCACGCGCACAACAACCAGCGCTCGCACTACGGAAACAACGTTCCCTTCAGGGCCGGCGACTGGAAGTGCTCCAACGAGAGCTGCCAGTACCACAACTTTGCCAAAAACTTGTGCTGCTTGAAGTGCGGTAACGCGAAGCCCTCGAACGCCAACAGCCACATTAACATGGCCGGTTCGCAGCACCACATGCACTCGGTTAACTCCACGGCCGCGGCCATAGCTGCTGCGACTGCCAGTGGCCAGCCGTTGAACTTGAGCAATAACTATATGGGCTTGCAGCAGCAGCAGCAGCAGCAGCAGAACTCGGGAAACGCCCAGAACAGCTACAGTATGCCCCATTTGCTGCAGCAGGCACATTTTCTGGCACAAAGGGGCAGTGTGGGCGGAACGTCTCGGGCTGGATCGCAGTTCATGCCCCAAAACTTGGCCATGTTGCAGCAGCAGAGCTCCCAAACGGGCCCAACCCAGCAGAAGTTCGCGCAGGGTGCCAACTCGGGCATGTACTCGAACTATGGCTATCAGGGCTACAACAAAAGTGGGGGCTTTCCGGGCCAGAACAGCGGCGAGTCTGCGTTGAACGTTAACCCGGCTTTCAACGTGTTGAGCAGCCAGCTCAACTCAATGAACTTGAACAGTGGACAGTGATGATGGGCGGACTATGGGATTGGGCGTTTTGGATGGGATTTGGAAAATGGTGATTTCGGGATATGGTGATTTTACACGAGAGATGATTTGAAGAGGGACGATTCGAAGACAGGTCCTGGGGGAGGACTGTTTGGAGGATATTGCGTGGGAATAGGTGTGAGCTCCGTCGAAGTCTACATGTGAAAACTCTGCCACAATGGCTTGGTTGCCGCCTTTTGGCAGTTACGAGTGTTGGGTGGGGTCTTAGTCTCCCCTATTGAAAGACCCGCTGGCAACGATGGACGGGGGCCTTTGTGCCGTGTTCCGGCCGCTCTCCCTGCATTATCCGGGTACGACAAGCCCGCAAAGGGGCTGGACACTATTTATTTGTATGGCAATGTACAGGTGTTGCACTCCATGACAGTTTTGCAACTGTGTTGTGTGTAGGATCTTTTATACGCGCGTCTTTCTGACACGTGAACTCTACACAACACACCACCGAACACTCAAAATGGGCTCCTCAGACAAGTACTCCATCATCTTGCCAACGTACAACGAGAAGCGGAACCTTCCTATTTTGGTGTACTTGATCGCCAAGACCTTCAAGGCCGAAAAATTGGACTGGGAGGTGATCATTGTTGACGACAACTCTCCCGATGGAACACAGGAGATAGCGAAGAAGTTGGTCAATATCTTTGGCTCGGAGCACATCCAGTTGAGGGCCCGTGCCGGAAAGCTTGGTTTGGGAACCGCCTACGTGCACGGATTGCAGTTCGTTACCGGCAACTACGTGATCATCATGGATGCCGACTTCTCGCACCACCCCGAGGCCATTCCGCAGTTCATTGCTAAGCAGAAGACGGAGAACTTCGACATTGTCACCGGCACCCGTTATGCTGGCAACGGCGGTGTTTATGGCTGGGACTTGAAGAGAAAATTGGTGTCTCGTGGCGCCAACTTCTTGGCTGCCACCGTCTTGAGACCGCACGTCTCCGACTTGACGGGCTCGTTCAGATTGTACAAAAAGGAGGCCTTGGCCAAGATCATATCTGTCACCGTTTCCAAGGGCTACGTGTTCCAGATGGAGATGATGGTCAGAGCCAAGGCCTTGGGTTTCACCGTGGGAGAGGTGCCCATCAATTTCGTCGACAGATTGTACGGAGAGTCCAAGTTGGGCGGCGACGAGATCGTGCAGTACTTGAAGGGTGTGTGGTCGTTGTTTGTGAGTGTTTAGGACGATAATGAGACAAGAGCAGCTTGGTAACGCTAGGGTAGTGGGTTAAAGGAATGGGTGCTAAGCTACGTGGGTGTTGAGTGCTGAAAATGCTGGGGGTTATATGTGTTCAGTACGAGAAACCAATGAATATCATCCGAGGGCCGATTTGCTGTTGAATAATTGGACGCTACTGTCTTTCAGGGCAATGCTCATTCTTACTGAATTGTGCTAAATAGTGGGGAGTAATCCTAAAAAGTACAGAAAAAGGTGCAAAAATGGCTGAAAGCAGAGAATTGGGGTGCAAAAATCAGATTTCGTTCAAAACGATGGAAAACTAACACCAGAAGGTTCCAAGAAGCAGATTCATCTCTCTGAAGAGATACCTTTAGTCAAGAAGAGAAACTTTCTTGAATAGGCCTGGGCTAGTTCTGGACGCACTATTTGTGACGAGTCGATTCGCACCGAAAATCGTGCCAAAATAATTAGTGGAAAAATGGCGACGGCTGCGAGAACTGAGACCTGACAAACCAATTGAAGGACACCCACCAAATCTGCACAAAAATGTAAAAAAAGCCAGGAAAGGTTCAAAGAAACCAGCAGGTCCACATTTTCCACATCCCAGGAGTCCAAATCCCGCATTCAAACAGAAGTCCCCACTTCCAACAAGCTATTCCCAAATTTACGCCACCGTGGTAATATACAGCACGATTTTTACCGTTATCCTCCTGGCAATTTCTCACGGCAACTCCAACTTTCCAGTTAACCCCAGCCCACAGCAATGCCCAGAGACACGTTCTTGAAAAAAGTGTTGGGAAGCGACCGCTTCGAGCGTCTCCAGAAGGTATGTCAGCGATCCACGCTATCTTTTTTCGCAGCTACTGACAAAGGCCCAGACGAGAGTTGTAATGGTGGGAGCTGGAGGAATAGGGTGTGAACTACTCAAGGACTTGATGCTTTCGGGGTTCGGCGAAATCCACATCGTGGACCTCGATACTATCACGCTCTCTAACTTGAACCGCCAGTTCTTGTTTCGCCAGAAGGATATCGACAAGTCCAAGTCGCTCACTGTGTCCAACGCAGTGCAGTCGTTCAACTACTTCGGGACGCAATTGGTGCCTCACCACGGCAACATCATGAACACGTCGCAGTTTCCCATAGACTGGTGGGACCAGTTCAGCTACGTTTTCAACGCCTTGGACAACTTGGAGGCCCGCAGATACGTCAATAAGATGTGTCTCTTTTTGAGGAAGCCTTTGATGGAGAGCGGCACCACGGGCTTCGACGGCCAGGTGGAGCCCATCTACCCGTACCACAGCGAGTGCTTCGACTGTCTGACGAAAGTGACGCCCAAAACCTACCCTGTTTGCACCATCAGGTCCACGCCCTCGCAACCGGTGCACTGCATAACGTGGGCAAAGGAGTTCTTGTTCCATCAGCTCTTTGACGAGAGCTCCGACGATGCTGTCAGCGAAAAAACCCTCCTGAAGGAGACAGACGACGCGCAGGAGATTGCCAACATCTTGAAGGAAACGAACGAGTTGAACGAGTTGCGCAACCTGGTCAAAAGCGGCAGCTCCTCCTTCGTGGACGAGCTCATTGTCAAAATCTTCCAGCACGATATCGAGCGCTCATTGCGCTTGGAGTCGCTCTGGAAAACCAGAGCCAAACCCGTGCCCTTAGAATATGATAACTACAGAGAAGAGCTCCAGAAATTGCAGGAAAGCGGAGCGAGTGGGCCAATTTTGGCCTCCGACACAAAAGTGTGGTCTGTTTTGGAGAATCTCGTCGTTTTGGTCAAGTCCAGCAGGGCTCTTCAGGCCAGATTGACTGGCGGAACTGAGTCTTTTGTGGCCTTCGACAAGGACGATGAAGATACCTTGAATTTCGTAGCCTCTGCAGCCAATTTGCGATCCTCCATCTTCAACATTGAGATGAAGTCGCAGTTTGACATCAAGCAGATTGCGGGAAACATCATTCCTGCGATCGCCACCACCAACGCCATCATCAGCGGGTACTCGAACCTCTCAGCTTTGGAATTTTTCAAGTACGACACCCCCGATTTTGCAACCGTGCAAAAAACCTCCTCCACCACCTTCATCAGCATAAAGCCCAACAAGTACGTGACATCGGCCATTTTGCCAGGCCCCAATCCACAGTGTGCGAGCTGCGGTCTTGCTTCCAGGGGTTTGCTTCAATTGACGAACGAGCAAGTTGAACTGCTTTCCTTAAAGGATTTGGTGGACAAGCTTGTGGAAAAGTATGGGTACAATGGCGACATTTCTGTGGTTTTGGGATCGTCGAGGTTGATTTACGACTACGACTTCGAGGATAACCTCGATAAGAAGCTAGCGCAAATCAGCGGCTTCAAAAACAGCGAGTTGTTGCTCATCCAGGACGAGGAGGACGAGTTTGTCAATCTCGAGTTGTACATCACAATCAAGGACGGGAAAGCGGACCTTTTGCCAGACCTCCAATTGGCCGCGAAAAAGGTGACACAGGCGGCCGAAAAGGACGAAGAAGGGCAAGTGGAGGATAGCGACACCGAGCTCGTTGTTTTGGACGACGATATGGGCGAGGCTGACGATTTGGAGGTTTTGGAGCAGTCTCCTCGGACCAATGGCGAGCCGTCGCCCAAGAAGAGAAAAGTAGAGGCTTAAGGAGGTGTTAAAAGCATGAATGTATTATAGAGGAAGGGGAAAGGGACTTGTAGAAGTGGTAGTATGGAACCGAGCGAAGCAGCGTTAGTCTGTGCTTCACGGCCAGGAAGTGGGTGGTCCCAAACGGATAGTACTCAAGAACACCCACTCTCAATATTGGCGTTGAAGAGGTTCAGAACCAGTCTACTATAGTAGTGTATTTTTGAATTGGCGAGTTTTACCAACTGTTCTTAAATGGCAAAAGTGATTTTCGCAGCCCTAAGCAAAAGACTGCCTCTCAGGCAGTTCCATAAGGTTTGCAGTATCCCCGTTTTAAACGTCACGATGCCAGAAAAGTACACCGGGGCACTTCTCAGCCCAGAACACACTATAAATCTCTGACCTCTTCTTTCCCATCATGAGAATTTTCAAGTGGCCCCTGGTACGCATATACTCACATAGCGTCACCACAGCAACACCAATCCCACCTCCAACTAAAACACCCTTCGAGCCAATTCCAAAAGAAGGCAATTCCTATTCCCACACCACCCAAGCCCCTCTTATGTCCACAGCCACGCCGCTCCTACTCCCTGCTCTTCCATTCCCTCGTTAACGGCCTCTTGCTGACATAAGCTATTGTGCCAGTCGAGCCCTCAAAACTATATAAGGATCGCGAACACCGTATCTTTTAAACCGTCCTCTACCCCAAAATGTCCTGGCAAGCTTACACAGACAACCTCATTGCCACCGGCAAGGTGGACGCGGCCGCTTTGTACTCGGCTGCCGGCGACTCGCTTTGGGCACAGTCCAACAACTTCCAATTGGAGGCTCTGGAAATCTCTGAGATTGCCAAGGGCTATGCTGACCCCTCGCACTTGCAGGCCCACGGCTTGCACATCAAAGGCCGCAAGTACTTCTTGTTGAGGGCCGACGAGAGGTCCATCTACGGCAAGTACGAGGCCGAGGGTGTGATTGCCGTTAAGACCAAGCAGGCCATCTTGATTGGCCACTACTCGGCGGGCGTGGTTGCGGGCGAGGCCACCACTGTGGTGGAGAAGTTGGCGGACTACTTGATTAGTGTCAACTACTAAACGGGGACCGAATGGGATGTTCTGGGCCTGTTTGATGGCTTTTTTTCGTCAAAAACTGGACGATTTTGGCTATTGGACTCCCCGTTTCCTGCTACTGAGCTCTACCTGTTTCCTTAACATGTAACAACCATACCAACGGCTGGAGACGAGGATATTACTACGCCACCTGCTTCTAGGATCAATAAATGCCGAATTGGAGAACTGAATGTGAAAAAGAAGGTTGCTCTCAGTTTCGGGCACGCGAAACGGTACTTCTTTCAAACCGTGCCACATGACCTGAAGACCCCTCCGTAGCGCGTAGTTGCCGCCAGCGGCGCCAATGGCCCCAAAATGGCAGTTCCAGTCAACAGGCCTATGGACCGCCCATAAGAATCTGCATATAAGCACACCCGTAAAACTTCGGCAAACACACGACCGGTGGGCGCACGCCCGGCGGGTTGAAAATCTGCGACAGTTTATTGGCTAGCAAAAAGCGTTGTTTCGAGAATTCCAGTCTTCTCCAGCTCCAGGTTTTCCAGCCACCTTCTACACCCAGGCCCCTTTCCACACATGTTCTCCAGACAGGCCTCGCGGAGCGTGTCACGTGCGCACACTGCGTTCAGAAGAACGTATGCCGACAACCACCACCCCTCGTCCAACAGCAGTTCGCCCACCGAAATCAACGTGGCTAACGTTTTCGGGCTTGCAGCGTTGGCAGGCATCTCGTTGTACTTCTACAGAAACACCAAGAACGAGCCGGTGGTCAAAACGGCCTTGTACAACCAGATGGATGAGCGTCCCAACTTGAGAAACGAGAACTACTTGAGACGTTACAAGACGTCTTTCGTGAAGAGCTTCATCAGAGACAAGGGCGGTATTGGCCAGAAGCAGTTCAGAAGAGAGGCCCAGGGCGCCGTGCCCACGATCTTGATCCCTACGCACTCGCCCACAGGCCCGCAGTTTGGCGCTGGCATCAAGACGGCAGACTTGGGGCCCAGAAAGGAGCGTGTGCGGTTCTTCGCGCCGTTGCCGAAGACGGAGTAAACAGGGGGTTCAGTTCTTTTCCATGTCTAGTGACCCCGGGCATTCAGCATAGGAATGTGCGTGGTGCACGCCAGTCTGCATTGGGTTTCTGCGCCGCAGGAAGCCACACGAGCCTCAAGGCTTCAAATAAGTATATTAGCACGTTATTTATTGGCAGTTGTAGGGAGGGGCCACTGAGTTGAAAGGCTTGGTGTTAAGTTTAAGGGTTCTGACATCCCCTGTGAACTAAAAACCTCTTACTAGGTCGAGTTCAACGCCAGAAGCGTTAAATAGGAGGGAAAGGGCTTGTACATTTGCAGATTTTGCCCAATTGACTGTGCAGATGGCCATGGTCACCTCTTAGATGCCTCCTGTACGGTCTAAGGGATATGAAAAGGAAGTTTACGCCTTTTATAAGCATTTTGGAGGACGTTAACGGCTCAAGGCTCGTTTCTAGCTAGATATTTCATGCCTTCAAAATACTGTAATGCAGCTACATCGATAAGAAGGCCTCTATTGACGCAATTACAGCCTTGTTTCACTCAATTGGCGGTCTTAAAAGCTAGGTTTTGGGTGCGATAATCCCAAACGCCCGCAATCCGCTGTTTGAAGCCAAGAACGCCATTTTCGCTCAGAATTGCGTCGTAAGAAGAGAAGAGACCCCGCAATGGTCCAATGAGTCTCTAGACTTGCGAAACACCACATAAAGAAACGTGCAATTCTAACCAGGACAGTTCCCTGCATATAACCGATTTTTCATCGGTCACATTCACCAGCAGCCATTTTCATATGGTGTGGTGCACGACCAACTAACTGCAAAACACCCGTGCACCACAAGGAAAACAAAAACCTGGGGCTTGCCCCAGACCCCGTAATTCCGGCTCCACGAAACAGATTTCCATGTTTTTGCGTTTGAGAACCTCCAAAACGCAATTTTCACCCGCTTCTGCCTTCTTTTTGAGAAGATCCAATTCCGTTTCTCCCCGGTTCTCCTTGGCTCCCAACACAGCGTTTAATAAGACGTGCACCCACCAATCTAGATGGTTCACCAACACCTTCCCCAGAATGACCAAAGTCGAGTGGAGCGTTACCATTTTTGACAAGCCCGGTGCTGACAGGACCTCTGTCCGTCCTGCGCACGTGGCTAATATTCCTCCCACTGTCAACGATGGCACGGTGACCGCTGTGGGTGCCCTTTACCACGATAAGGAGAAGACTAAGTTTGCAGGCAGCACCTTCCACATGATGGCGGAGCTGAAGGAGGAGATTGTAGCGTTTTTGAAAAAAGACATTTACTACGAGAGCGGTATTTGGGACATTGACTCGGTGTTGGCTTTCCCTGTGGGAATCGCTTGTCGCTTAGCTAAGCCCATGGCTGGCGTCACCGTTGAGTAGGCGGAGAATAAACAGTCTTAGAATGTATTTGTAGGGCGGAAGAGTATTGCTTATGAGCAAGTGGGAGAGGCTCAATGAAGAGAAAGAAGGAAGTGAAATAAAAACTGCCAAAGAAATGGAATGTTACACAGGAGTACACATTAAATGATTGGATATATACAGCGGCAACATGGCATATAAAGGTTCATCGGGGAACTAGAAGCCGTGGAATGTTATTGGATCATGAAGGATTTTTCGGCAAGGAAATGCACATTTGGGTATTAAGGAATGACATGAATGGGTGGCATAGGATGGGCAGGCTCACTAGAAGGCATAATAGGGTATTGTAAAGGGCCATGAAGAAAATGAAACACCTGATGTTGAACAGATGATGAAGAGCCTTGAATGACCCGGTAATTTGCGAGATGAAGGTCATTTTGTCACCAGGAGCATAATGGCACGCGGAGACAAAGCTAGTGACGGGATGCAATGAAAAGGCGAGAAATAAAGTGTGTGAACGTGGGCCCGCCTAGTCATTTTTGGGAAACTTTTTCAAGCTGGTGTTGTAGTATTTGGAACCATAGACGTGGTTCAAGACAACAGTTTGCGGCTTGTTATTTGCGAGAACAGATTTCACAGGCCCACCAGACGAGAAGCGCGTGGCTATGAAATCAGACGCGATGAGAAACACGGGCGCTAGCATGAGAAAGGAGCTACTCCCTGGAAACTGTTTCATAGTGTGAGAATTTGTGAACACTGTTCTTGAGGGCCAGTCGTTAGACGAAGAGTAGCTGATGCCTATTTTGGGAGTGCTGGACCCTTTTGATGCTGTTGGGGCCCTTTTAGTGATAATGGGACCCTTTTGGTGATATCAAACCCAAAGTTTGGATGTGTACTCTTAGTATTGTAATTTGCAATATCCCCTTAATGGTTTGGTAGTTTGCAGTACCAGGATTTTGAACCCTTCTTGAACCTGTACCGAAGTAAACTGTGTTCCAGAACGCTTCTATCGATAAATAGAAGATGCAAATCAGAAGTAATCTTTCAATAGTCAACTTCACTAAGCAGGTGTGTGGGAACTATTTCTTCGATGAGTTATGTCTCAGAATAGGTGGAAAGTGCCCAAAAAAGCCTTGTGAAATTTTTCAACGAGATTCAGCCTTGTTATCCACTTAAACCAACCCTATTTATGATAAGTCCTTGAGCAGAAAAGTCTTTGAAAGTCGTGATGGGGCTGTTTGCTAGCAAATAAAAACCTTTCTTTTGCGAGCGGGGTGCAAATCTCGGACTTAAAAAAAACGTGTGCAAAATTGCTAGAATTGCAAAACGCCTAAAACGCCTCCATAAAGATAACAAAAACCCTACTTCTCCACTAAAACAACAACCGATTTATACAAAGATATATAGCACGTCATCATGACGGAAAAAGGCAGTATACGCCACCATGCACCCCAATTAGGCCGTTCTAACTGTATAAGTCGTCGTCTTCCTCGTCGTTTCCAAAAGCAGCGCCGTTCGCACCGGCACCGGAAGCAGCACCAGCCTCCGCACCATCCTCGGAAAACCGGAAGTTACCAAACTGGCCTCTGGAGGCCTGTAACTGCTGTGCGTAGGACTCGTAGCGGCGCAACTCGGCGTCGGAAACAGATCTCTTGGCGGTCTTCATGGCCTCCTCGAAATGCGCTCTGGTGATGAAGGGAACAGGGTCCTCTTCCTCCTCTTCCTCTTCCGTAGTAGCGGTCTTGTCGGTCATGTCCACGTCCTCAGACTTAACCTTAGCAGCCTCAGTGGCCTCCTTGGCCTTCTTGGACCGGATGTGTGCCTCGATAGAGTCCTTGATGGCAAATTTAGCCGATCTCTGCACAATGTACGACAAGTCAGCACCAGAGAAGCCGTTGGTGATCTTCGCAATCTCCTGCAAGTCCAAGCCAGGCTCCAAGGGCGTGTTTCTCAACTGCGCCTGCAAAATAGAGAGTCTCGCAACCTCATCTGGCAAAGGAACGTAGATCAACTGGTCCAATCTACCGGGTCTCAACAAGGCAGGGTCGATCTGGTCGGGTCTGTTGGTGGCACCAATGACGAAAACGTTCTTTTTGGCGTTCATTCCGTCCATTTCTGTCAATAACTGGTTGACAACACGGTCGGAGGCACCACCAGCGTCACCGTGGGAACCGCCTCTGGCCTTAGCAATGGAGTCCAACTCATCCAAGAAAACGACAGTGGGAGCAGCGGCTCTGGCTTTGTCGAAAATGTCACGAATGTTAGACTCAGACTCACCGTACCACATACTCAACAACTCAGGACCCTTGACACTGATAAAGTTGGCAGACACCTCGGTAGCCACAGCCTTGGCCAAAAGAGTCTTACCGGTACCAGGAGGACCGAAGAATAAGACACCCTTAGTGGGCGCCAAGCCAAACTTCTGGTACTGGTCGGGGTGCAACACAGGGTACTCCACAGTCTCTTTCAACTCGTTCTTGATAGTGTCCAAACCACCAATGTCGTCCCAGGTAACGTTGACGTTCTCCACAACAGTCTCACGCAAAGCGGAGGGGTTGGAGTTGCCCAAAGCGAACTTGAAGTTCTCCATGGTGACACCCAATGAGTCCAAAATCTCAGCGTCGATGGTCTCCTCCTCCAAGTCGATGAGGTCCATTTTCTCTCTGATCTGCTGCATAGCAGCCTCAGAACACAAGGATGCCACATCGGCACCCACGAAACCGTGGGTCTCAGAGGCGATGGCCTCCAAGTCGACGTCATCACCCAACTTCATGTTCTTGGTGTGGATTCTCAAGATCTCCAACCTGCCCGCAGCGTCTGGAACACCAATGTCCACCTCTCTGTCGAATCTGCCAAATCTTCTCAATGCAGGGTCGATGGAGTTGGGTCTGTTGGTGGCAGCAATCACCACGGTATTGGATCTGGCCTTCATACCGTCCATCAAAGTCAATAACTGCGACACCACTCTTCTCTCTACCTCACCATTGGTCTTGTCTCTCTTGGGGGCGATGGAGTCGATCTCGTCAATGAAGATGATCGAAGGCGAGTTCTTCTCAGCCTCCTCGAAGGCCTTTCTCAAGTTGGACTCAGACTCTCCAGCCATCTTGGACATGATCTCGGGACCGTTAATCAAGAAGAAAAAGGCACCGGTCTCGTTGGCCACGGCTCGTGCCATCACGGTCTTACCAGTACCAGGCGGGCCGTACATCAAGATACCCTTGGGAGGCTTGATACCGATAGACTTGAACAACTGCGGGTGTCTCAACGGCAACTCCACCAACTCTCTGATCTGGGCTAACTGCTTCTTGCAGCCACCAATGTCGTCGTAGCCGACCTCGTTAAGATTGTTCTCCTCGTCCTCTCTGTTGATGGGCTCGCCCTCGCAGTGGATAATGGTATCCTGGGCCACGATGGCGATCTCCTCAGGGTCCACCTCGACCACCTTGAACTCCACCTGGCGCATACCACCTCTGACGGTGAACAAGTCGCCCTTTCTCACCGGTCTGTAGGCCTCCACAAAGTACGGCTTCAAGTACACGTCGAACAAGGAGCCAGTAATGCCCTCCACAGTGTCGGCGATGGGCAAAACCGAGATTCTGTTGGCGTACTTGATGTCCGGGCACGGGTGCACTGTGACAATATCGCCGAGACGCACCCGCAAGTTGTTACGCACGGTTCTGTTGATGCGCGCCACGCCGTCCTCCATGTCGTCATCAGCCAACACGATCAACACCGTGTCCTTTCTCTTTTTGCCCTTGATCAACACGGTGTCGCCGCGGAACAACTCCAACAACTCCATGGTGTTGGAGGACATGGTGATGACGGAGTTGTCGTCGTTGACGGCGTCGTCCACAATCAACGCATTGTCCTTCTTTTTGCGGCGCAAGATAGCGGTGGCGGTTCTATCCTCTGCCGACTGGGCGCCGGAGGCGTCCATAACAGGCTTGTTGTCCTTGGATCCCGCCATTATGGGGCACTTGGAAAACTGGTAATTGGGTGGTGACTCTGGCGCTAGCAGGCTCAGAAATGGATCGTGAGCTTAGTCAGCAGGTATGCGTGGGACGGCCTCGTAGAAGAAACGGTGATTCCAGCAAAATGGGCTCACCGGCGGCAATGGGTGGGGGAAAAGCACTGCTTAAATGCCACTTGTGGCCACCCAACAGGGTTGCTGTGTGCAGGCCGGTGGCGACACCAGCGATAGCGTCCTGCACACAATCCCCCAGTTCCACGGCGATCCAAAGCGTTCGGGCACGTGACAAGGGGCTTCTGGATTTGGTAGGTTATCACCACCACAGTACATCGCTGCAATTGTTGCCAACTTGAGCCTGAATTAGCGTTTTGCAGCCATTAAACCCTTTTCGAAATGTCCGCTGCCCACCACGCCTCCTGCATCTTCTGCAAGATCATCAAGGGCGAGATGCCCTCCTTTAAGTTGATCGAGACGAAGTTCTCGTACTCGTTTCTCGACATCCAGCCCACTGCCGAGGCCCACTGTCTTGTGATTCCCAAATACCACGGGGAGAGGCTCCACAGCATTCCCGATGAGTATTTGGCGGACATTTTGCCCGTGGTTAAGCGTTTGACCAGAGTGTTGAATTTGGACGTCCAGCAGGGTCTCGAGGGCGACGGCTACAACATTTTGCAGAACAACGGCTCAATTGCCCACCAGGTCGTGGATCACGTGCACTTCCACTTGATTCCCAAGAAGACAGAGGACACAGGTTTGATTGTGGGCTGGCCTGCTGCTCAGACGGACTTCGAGAAGTTGGGTGCGTTGCACAAGAGATTGCAATCTGCTTTGGCCAAGGAGGAGAATTTGTAAGGGTCAAAATGAGAAAACCCTGAACGTTCACCAAACGCACAAAGAAGTCTACAGCTTGAATACTCCATAATACTGAATGACACAACGGCAATTGAATCCCTCTTAACATGAGGACTGCCCTTTCAAGGGTCTCTTCGAAGTAGGCCCCGATTTCCTCAAAGCACCTGCTTTTGACGCTCGTTCTGGACATGCGTTTTGAAGCCATTATCCGCAGAAGCATTTGCAACCTGCCACATAGTGTGTTGGGGGTCTCGTTTTGCTAAATTATCATGTATTATGGGGCCCAAACAACGCTTCCTGTGGGCACACCCACCCGCTCGCATGTACCTAAAGTATTCCCCCGATAAAGCCACCCACGTAGCCCACCATGTAGCTGGTAAACCAGGTGAGTGTGGTTGCGCCGAAAGGGAAGTAACTGATGGTGTAGTATAACACAGCGAAGATCTCCACCACACTGGATAAAATGGTTATTATGGTGCTCTTCATCACCACCGATGCGTAGATGGTGAACAACACCGAACCGAAGAAAATCACCGTGAACACGAACCTCTCCCGGCTCAACAAATGGCGCACATAGGCATGTGGGCCTTGCAAAATACCAAACGATAACACGAACAACAACGAGCCCATGGACCAGAGCAAGCCGAACTTTCTCGGTTTGAGGGCAAGCACGGGAAATAGGAAGAAACACACCACGAAACATAGAATGGAGCCTCCCAAACAGCATGCAAAACCGATGATCTTCTCTAAACGTGATAATTTGAACCACTCCGGCTCCTCCACGGCCGCAGGCCCGTTGTTATATGTGGGAAGCGACGTATACAAGTCGTTGGCGCCTGTTTTTATGTAGTCTGTCCATTCTGAGAAGGGCGGTAGGCCCCCAGCACGCGTGTTGGCGGAAGCAGCTGCCCTATTGCCGGACCAGTTGGCGAACAGTTGTCTGAAGTTGTTTTCTGAGCTGGACATGCGGAGACAGCTAGTGTTGGATAGCGTGGTGGCGATTAGCTGGCAATCAAGATGGTTGTTTGAGAGTTTGGCTTATCTTTTTTCGTGATCTCTAGTCGCAAAAACGGGTGCGGAGGCGGCCTTATATAGACAGAGCGTGGCTGTGACGGTGACCTCAAGAAGTGGTAGATAAGTTTCCTTTCGTGGAGCGTGCTGTTTGAGCTGTGACAGGATTCCTAGGAGACGGTAAAAGGGTTGTGTGTTTTTGTGGTGTCGTAGAGGACTTAGGAAAGTAATAGGCGCTTCTTTCTGAGAAAACAACTGTACTCCTCTAGAGACCTATAGAGCTATAAGGCCTCTGATGTCCTATTGAAGTTGTGAACATGTGACAATTCCACATTTTGCCACTTTCCTCCCTGGCAGCCCCAGTAAGAAAACCACCCAGAAATTCACGTAGAGCGCCAATGGTTTAGTGGTAAAATTCATCGTTGCCATCGATGAGCCCCTGGTTCGATTCCTGGTTGGCGCATCTTTTTTTTTTTTTTTGCAGCCGCACCATTGAAGGCAGTAACATGGCTAAAACCGTAGGCCTGCTTTGTTTCTGGAGGCAAAGGAATGTTTTTCCCAAATCCTTTTCCCCATCTACGCCTGGTTCACCTCAAAAAGCTACGTTCTTCTGTCATGACTATAACACATTTCCCATTAACACCCTGTAAACTATACCACGTTCTCCAAAATCGTGTACTTGAACTTGGCGAATCCTGTAAGGGCCTCCTCGCGCTTTCCCTCCTCAATCTCCTCCACTGTCTGGTAGTATCTATCGGTCTCAAAGTCCATGTCCTCGAACTTGACGAACTTGTCTTTCCCTCTTTTTACGAGCCACCAGAAAAGAAACATCAACGGAAACACCCCCAACTCGAGATACGACTGGAAGAAGTCGTTCGCGCTGAACGGCTTGATTGTGGACCAGCCCTGGACCAAAATGATAAAGGTGATGAAGAAGAGGTTGATCCACGGGCCCCATGGGTACGTCCAGTTTTTGAAGGGGAGCAAGTGGGTCTTTCCCTGCTTTTCAAGGCCTCTGCGGAAGCGGATGTTGGTGATGGCGATGGTCCACCAACTGAGCTGGTTGGACACACCAATGATACTCTGCAACCACACCCACAATGTGCCGGCGCCAATGAAGGACGCACCAAAACACAACCCACCAATAATCCATGTAAAGAAGACCGCAACGTATGGGATCTTCCATCTGTTGGTTCTGGCGAAGAACTTGGGAAAGTAGCCCTGTGTTCCCAAAGTGTAGGCCAAACGCGAGCCCGCGTACAAAGCGTGGTTTCCAGCAGAAATCAACGAGGTCAAAATCACCACGTTCATGTACGAGCCTGCAGAGTTGGCGCCCACCATCTGGAAAACGAGCGTGAAGGGCGAGGTGATCACCTTCTTGGAGGCCAAGCCGGGGTAGTTGTACGGGATGTTCATGTTGATGAAGAAGACGGTGAACACGTAGAAAATGAGTATTCTTGCGAACACCAAGCGGATGATCTTGGGCATGGTTCTGGTGGGGTTCTTCTGCTCCCCCGCAGTGAGGGTGATGGACTCTGTTCCTCCGTAGGTGAAGGCAGCGGAAACAAACAAACTGGCGAAGCCCTTGAAGCCGTCCACGAACGGGGCATCGCCCACGGTCCAGTACTGGAAGCCGATGTACTCGTGCATGGGGTTCTTTCCGGCGTTGACCACGATGCTGAGAATGAAGAATATCACGATGGTGACCACCTTCAAGAGCGAGAGCCAGTACTCCATCTCTCCGTAGAAGCGCACGTTGAAGATATTGAGGAACAAAAGCACCACCCACGCCACAAGAGAGATGATCCAATAGTGGAAGTCTGTCCAGTACTGGATGACGATCTGGAGCGCCGTGAGGTCCGAGGCCACGGAAATGGCATCGTTGAACCAGTAGTTGATGAGAATGGCAAACCCGAAACTGTCGCTGCCAAAGCGCTTGGCATAGGTGGTGAAGGAGCCGCTCACGGGAAGAAAGGTGGCCATCTCACCGAGCGAATTCATGGTCACGTAGACAGAGATTCCCATCAAAACGTACGTTATGAGAAGCGAGGCGGGGCCGCCCGTGGCGAGCGCCTTTCCTGTGGAGAGATAGAGCCCGGAACCTATGACGCCTCCAATGGTGATCATGTTGATCTGCCTCACAGAAAGGCTTCTGTTGAGGTCCTCGGTATGCCTTTCGGTATTGTCGTAGTCCGACAGGAGGTTTTCGAGGTCCGAATGCACGGCGTTGAGTGTGTTTTTGCTGTCGTTCTCAGACATTCTGATATGATGATATGATGCAAAGACTGGTTGAAGTCGTTATGAGGAAGACGGGGCTTTCTTCTGATGTGAAGGAGTGTAGGGTCTGGAAGAGTTGGAAGTTCTTGGGCCGTCCAATAACCTTGAAGATAGGTGTCTTTCGGAAATGGGCGACTTTTCGGAGTTCTTTATCAGACTTGCCTTGTTCTGACTGATGCTCAAAGATCGACAATTTCTTTAGTAAGCAGCAAGGGTCCTAAGAATCCTCGTCAAACGCCTCTCTGATAGTGCAACGACGGTGTAGTACCGATAGGGTCGTAGCCTTCGCCTCAAACGCAAGTTGCAATAGCTGTGTTCTGCTGCTTACGCACTATCCAGTTTCGAACCGTGATCAGCAGAGCAAACAAGAAACAGGAAAAAGGAAAGGGCCAGTTGGGGCCTTAAATGGTTTTGTACGCGAGATGCGCAGAATGACAAGCGGAAAATATGCCTATTCGGGCCGCTGATGCCCCTCTATTATTTAGCCACAGCCAAACGGTCTGCAAGAAACGCCTTCATCTGCATCCCCAGGTTGCGACTTCGCACGTGACCACATCGCCGCATGTACTTACATAATCGCATCACGTGACTTGTTCGTTACCTTAGTGTCTACCTCACCACCACCTGCACCTCGAAGCCCTCCTCAAGCTCTGTGTCGCCCACGACGCCATGCATGTCGAGCGGCTCGTCGTCGAAGATAAGCTGCGCTGATCCGGGCGCCGGGGCGGCCATGCCCTTAACGCTGACGTAGTAATCGAGAAGCTTCTGGATGGGCGTGGTGGAAGACACTTGCACCTCTATGCGCTTGTTGTCGCGGCCCTTGAGGCCAATGGGGAAGTAGTCGTCGACGCATATGGCCTCTGCAGCATTTGCATTTTTCTCAGACACCAAGGCAGTGTCGTCATCTGGTTCTGACTCCTCCTCTTCGATGATCTCGATATCCGGCTCGATTTCCCCAAGGTCTGTGTAGACGAGCGCCTTCCTGAAATACGACGGATACATGTCGAGAAAGTCGCCCGCAAGCAACTTGGGGATCAACAAGCACGTGAGCTTGGTTGCAGGAATCTCCATGCTGGCATCGCGCATGAGGCTGGCCGGTATAGAGGGCTGTATGCGGAGAGTGCTGGGGCGAAAGAACGGCTTGAGTTCCGTTTGGCCCTCCACCCAGACAAGCGCCACTTCACTCATGTCGTATTGCGCCTGTGTATCGGGGTCCTGGACCACGAGGGTGCGGAAATGGGCCACAATGGACTCTATTATGCGTCCGAACTTCTTGGTGCCTTTGGTTCCGAAGTCTACCGACACGTCCGCAGGCGTCTCGTACGGAATTTTGCTCGTCACGTGCAAGATGTAGGGCCGTCTGCGTTCAATGAGGTCTTCAAACCGGTACTCGTCAGTGTTTCCAGAAGCGGGCCGTTCCTGGGTGTTTTTTGCCGCCGAATGCAACGCAAAAAAGTCGTCGTCATCGTCCTCCTCGTCCCCAAGCAGAAGGAGCCGCAGATCAACTGCCTTGGGATCTAGTTTTCCGCGAACATACGCCTCTTTGTCGATGATTGGTGGAGGAGTTATGGTACCCACTCTGGCCCGTAGAGGATCACTGTTTTCAGTGGGCTGTGTTTCCACAGGGTCGTCTGTAATACTGATGCTCATGTGAGCCCCTTCTGGTTGCAGCAGGCTCCCGGGGACCGGAGAGCTCTCCTTTTTGGGCTTTTTGGCCTTCTTGTGCTTCTTCTTGTCCTTTTTAGTGAAGCTCCCCACATTGAAGAAATCGTCCTCAAAATCGTTTTTTCTCTTTTTGCAAACGTCCTTCGAGGCCTTCTTTGGCGAATTAAAGGGCCCGGGAGAGTTATCTAGAGCTTCTTCAGCGCTCTGGTAGACGCTGGCCTCAGAAGAAGAGGCCATTCTGGTGCCCCAATGTAGTCAGAATTAATTTGCATACTTCTGCCTGCATAAAGCACACATATAAACAACACTACATCCCATATATTATTGCCCAAACGACAAGGTCACTAAATATGCCCAAAAGGGAAGACGACGACTACCTAGAAGAGGACACCGTGGCTTCCATCGCTGTTGCCTCCTATAAAGAAGCCAATGGCGCCACGCCACCCCCAAACGCCTCCTCCAATGTACTCAAACTGGCCAGGGACATGCCCTTCAGACCGCGTTTTATAGAGCATTACGGCCATGACGAGACGCTTTTCCAGCACCTATTGGGCTATAGGGAAGCCTGGGAAAAGCAAATGTTCCTTATAGATGAAGAAGTGGTCAAATTGGACGCCCAGAGGGACCTTTATCCTACAAGAGAGTTGTCTGAGATAAGCGCCTTTGCGCTTGCAATTCCCCTGATAAAGGAAACGAATTTGACGAAATCTGCCTTCCACAAGGCTTTTGGAGCCTCACAAACCCTTCAAGTTACTGCAAATAAGGATTCTTCCAGCGTGGAGGTGGCCCTACTGTTTTCTGATTCAGTGAACTTGAGCGGCATCGGCCGCAACGCCACAGCTATCAACACGGGGGGCTACATTGCGTGTCTGAAATGGCTTCCGCAGCCGTTTCTGTCCCAAAACTCACACTCCTATTTGGCTGTTTCGGTAATAAACAGCCCCAAATACTGCCTACACGAACTCACAAATAATCCCCAGCTTGGCCTATTCAAAAAAACAGTGGATCCCTCCGAGGTCACTGCCTGTTTGCAAATATGGTCCTACGACAACCAGACCTCCACTCTAGCGTTGGACCGTGTTCTCGTGACGTCCTCCTTAGGCGTCACAACTGACTTATCGTGGTTGCCTGTGAGCGTGGTCAACGACGACAGCGAAGAGGTCTTGGGGGTTTTGGCTGGCTCTTTTGCAGACGGGAACTTGCATTTCTTCAAAATCGCCGCCAACTCAACAGGAACGACCGTTTACCTGGAAGTTCACAAGCCTTCTCTCACATACAGTATTCCTGACGAGAGACTGGACAAAAACACCGTCACCGTACCCATAACCGCCTACGACTTCTTAGGAAGAAACAAGATCCTTGCAGGGTCCCTCGACGGGAGCTTCGCGGAGTTCATTTTACCTGGTTTTGGGGAAACAGATGGCAGTGAATCGGATATCTCTATTCCCTCTTACATCGAGGCACTCACAGACTCTGCAATCGTCTCCATCACGACCGGAAATACCGCCAAAGACTCTTATTTCGTACTTGTGAACACCGCAGGGCCCCAAAACTTCTATTTCGAGTACGAGAACGCGCGCCACTCCAAGATCGAGTCGGTTCACACTGTGACACTCTCGCGAGCCATCTACCACCATACGTTGAAGATATTCACCTATATTGACTCTGTGGAGAGCCTAGGCTACTCCTTTGCCAGGCACCCCCACGAGAACACCACCCTGGTTTTGAAAACTGATGTCATCACAGCCTTCCACATAAGTGAGTTTTTGGGTCATCCTCTTGCTCTCTCGGGAAACGCTTTGGGCGAGCTACAGATCGTTAATATTTCCAGAAGACTATTGGCAACCAGCAGGGTCCTCAGTAAGATGACCAACCCCTTGCGAATGTGGAGTTTGAGCATAAATGAAACCGACAGGTCGCTAGTGTTGAACGGCGACTTCGAACTTGGCCCACCGGAGAAGGCCAAGTCAAAAATTGCCGTTGGGCCACCTGAGGTGGTTTTCTCGTCCATTGCCTGGAACGAGAGCTTCAGCTCGAGTTCGGCTTATGCGGCTGGCACGTTGTCGGGACTTTTGTTAGTGGAGAGGTTGGACCCGAAATGGGTATAGGACCCTTGTATGATAGTCGATGTATATGTAAAAAAGGAGGGAGAGAGCTTAAGCGTGAAGTGCACCTGGTGTATATCTACGCGTCTCTCTATGGGGGCATTTCTAAATGTTACGCCATTGTATGATTCTTGTCTAATAAAGGGCACATGTTGAGAATTCGCAGCCATTATGGCAAACAACTCAATATATCGGAATTTTGGGGTCGATTTCTTCGCTCCACTTGTTCAAGCCGCCCTTTACGTCCTTCACGTTCCCAAAATGGAGCTCTTCGAGAAGTTTCCGTGCAGCTAGTTGTGAGTCGTTGCCGTAGCGACATATGACAAGGACAGGATCTCTTTTTTTGTCGAAACCAGCAGGCAAATAGCCGTCTAGGCTGTCTAGCTTACTGAAATCGGGGTCCCACTGAATATTGACAGAATCTTGTAGTCGGGTAATTCCGTACTGCTCCTTGGGCCTCACATCGAGGAGAAGCGGATGTACAGAGTGTGAGTTCATGATTTGGTAGAGTTCCTTAACTGAGACCCGATATTGGGGCTGCAACACGTTGGGACTGAGTTTTCCACAGAAGGCCGCATAGTCTATCTCGTTCAGTACAATGGCTTTCTCGGAGATGGTCGGAGAAGACCCACAAACGGCGCAGGAGGCCACCTTACTGCGCATCTTGAAAACGCGTAGCTTTTGCTGTGGGTAGGCTGAGTACTGCGACAAAAAGGGCTGGAAACCGCCCTCGTAGTATCCTGTGGCTATCTTGACGGTTTCCATGGCCATAGTGACGCCAACTAGGCCAATTGCAGGCCCTATAACACCCCCTTCGCTGCATGTTGTCACCGACTCGGGACTGGGAGGTTTGGGATAGAAACACCTATAGCAGGGCCCAGTCTGGTCGAAATTCAACACGGAAAGCTGGCCATCCGCCTTCAACCCCGAGCCGCTGACGACGGTCTTCCCACAGAGCACAGAGACGTCGTTGATCAAGTACCGGGAGGTCGGGGCGTCCGTGCAGTCGAGCACTATGTCGTAGTTCCTCACTATGCCAAAGGCATTGTCGTTGGAAAGCCGGAAAGGGTAGCTCTCCACCTTCACGTGCGGATTGAGACGCTCTATGTACCGTTTGGCAGACTCACATTTGAGCATTCCCACGTTTTCGGTGGTGTGGAGCACCTGTCTGTGCAAATTGCTGACGTCCACAGTGTCGGCGTCCACTATGCCTATCGCTCCTACTCCAGCAGCTGCTATATAGAGAAGCGCGGGACACCCAAGGCCGCCCGCCCCCACCACGAGCACCCTGGTGTTTTTGAGGCGTTTCTGTCCCTCCAAAGACCCCATTTCTGGGACTATCATCTGTCTTCCGTATCTGCGGAACTCATCGGCTGAAAAATGGGCGTCTAGCTTCGGATAAAGCTCGGTGTAGGGTTTTTGGGAGGCATTTCGGGCCTTGAGAAGATTGTTTTCGGCTTCTAGGGCCTGTATTCGCGCTATAAGCGCGTCTCTGTCGGAATCCATTTGAGTGCTAAAAGCTTTCCAGTCGCACCCAATATCTACGCTCGCTTTCGGGACTGTCGATTTTAGATATACATGCACCCCACCGTCTATACAATCTTCTGCTTGACGAAGAAGCTCTTCAAGTGGCGCAACTGGTAGAAGCACGTGCCCACCAAAACCACCAACTGCACCATGGTCCACTTGACCACTCTGGAGTTGGTGGCCTCACTCTGGTCTCTGAAGAGCGCCTCCTTCTCGCGCATCATCTCCTGCTCGACGTGGATCTCCGCCAACTTGCTGTTCAAGTTCTGCACCTGCTTGGTCAACGCGTCAACGCGCTGCGTGGACTTGGAGTCCACGTAGTCGTGGGCCGAGCCGCTGGCAATGTCAAAGAAGATGCGGTGGGCCTTTCCGGTGGTGCCGTCGAAATACACGGGCTTCAAGCAAATCTTGTGCTCACCGGACTCGAGCGATGTGAACGAGAAGTCGCCATCCGGGGACGACTTCTGGTTCATGACTCTCTCGTCGTTGTCAAACGTCTCCTGAGATGTTAGCAAATGTACGGGTAAAAAGGCCCGCAAAGCAAAGGCTGGCAAGAAAAGAACATACGTCAATGGTGATCTCCACTCTCAAGTTGTGGTTTCTCAAGTACTCGTTTCTCTGTTCCTGGAGCTCGGTAGCGTCGATTCTGCCCACCAATAAGGTGTTGGCAGGCAAGTCCTCAAAAAAGCATCTGACTTCGCCCGTCTTCACGTAGAAGTGAAGAGCGTGTGCCTGCACAAGGAGGAAGAGGGCCACCACGGCCTGGACTAGCGTTCTGTGCATTTTGTGCTGTGGAATCAGGGTCTAGTGGGTGATTTGAAAAACACTGCCAGCGAACGCGTTTGAAAGGAGCACTTGGCGTGTGCACGACCACGCGTTGTGGGGGTAGAGGAGCGGTTTTTGGAGGCCTGTTGGAGCAGGGGCCTGAAGAGGGATGGGAGTGAGACGGCAGATGGATCTAGGGGTTTTTGGTGAACTGGTGTTTTCGGGCCTTTTTTGTTGATTTTGTTGATTTTGGTGTGCTTGAGTTTACTGCTAATAGTGACACAGGCAGGTGGCGTACAACGATTTTTTCTTATGACGTCAAAATAGATGCTGGGGCTCTCAAGGACGTCTTTTCCATTTCTACTGTTTCTGAGGTGTCTTTCCACTCATAGACGTGTTTTTTGAATTTTTGCAGGCAAAAGCGCAGATTTCGTTTTAGTTGCAAAAGTTGAGAATTGAGGCGCCGTTTTATTTGCAGCCGCCAACACTGCGAGTCTGTATGGACCCTGGGCTATAGCATCATTATCTGGCAATTGAAGTATGTTCATACCTATCCTCAAAACACACCCACATCATATTCCTAGCACAAAATCCTCTCTTCTTTGGTACTCACCCCCATATAGCATTCACTCCAAAAACACTCACCTTCTCAACTACTCTCAAATTCGAACCAAACACATTCGCCTTTTCTCAGCCCCTCAACTGCACCGGCTTGTGCCCCTCAATCACACAGCCCTCTACACTTCCACGCCTCCACTCTCATGACTATATTACAGGGGCCTTCTGACCATGCTATTTACTGTTCTTGCTCTTCAACTTCTTCACCAAAGAGTTGAGCTCAGAGCCCGCGGGTCTCTCTTCCGTCTTCTGTTTCTTGTGCTTCTTCTCGTGCCCATCGCTGCGGTGGCGCTTCGACCGCTCCTTCAAGATCTTCTGCATGGTCTCAGTCTTCTTGAACTCGCTGTTGGTGGGGTCAATGGCATATTCGTGGCTCTCGAAAACCTCCTTGAAACGGGGGTCGTTCAAGTCCGCCTGGAAGTTATCCTGGGTCATCTCCGAGTCGATGTTGCGCCGGCCCTTCTTGCCCTTTCTGTTCTTCTGCTTCTCGGCCTTGAGCACGTCCTTCATGTTGAAGTGCTGCGTCTCCTCAGTCTTGTCGTTCTCGTCCATGAGAACCAACTCCAACTCGGCCTTGCTGCGCTCGTCCACCGCGTCGTGCTTGCGGCCCTTTTTACCGCTCTTGCCGGTCTTCTCGGCCTCCTTCTCCTGCTCGTCTTTCTTGGCCTGCTTGAACTTCTCCATTCTGCGCTTGCGACGCTCCTTTTCCTTTCTTCTGTACTCCGCAATGGTGTTCTCCTCCTCCTGCTGCTTGAGCTCGCGGTCGGCCTTGTCGCCGTCCAAGCCCGGGTTGAAGGTGATCTCCATGTCCACGTCTTCGTCGTCTTCGTCGTCGTCGTCGTTGTTTTTGGCCAGCTTGAAGGAGCCACCGAGCAAGCTCTTGTACCTATCTTTCGCAGCCTCCTCTTCGTCGTCGTGCTCGCTGTCGGAGGCCAAGTACGCCTTGAAGTCCATTTCGTCAATCTCCTTCTGCGAGAACTGCCTCAGTGAAAGCGACATGCGCTCCTTGGGCGTCTCGTCCCACGTCAACTTGACCTTGGAGTGCTGCAATGCATCGGTCACGAACGTGGAGTTGGGCCTGTAGCTGGACGGGATCTTCTCACATCTGTCCTTCGTATCGACATCGTCAAAGTCCATGCCCTCCGGAACGTACCGCAAGTCGAACACGTTGGCGGTGGACTCGTACTCGGTACCGTCGCAGTTATCGTAGATGTTCTTAGCCGTGCTGACTGCATCGCACTCGACCACAGCATAGTAGTACCTCAACCGCTGGAGCTGGTACCTGCGCAAGGCCTTGGAATCGTAGTCCTCTTTGCCGTCGTCCTCCTCGTAGAGCTTTCTGGCAGCCCTCTCCAAGCTGGCAGCGTTGTTGATGTCCACGTCCTCGTCCTCGGAGTCCGACTCCTCCTCCTTCTTCTTCTTGCCCTTGAAAAGTTCCCGGGGCGGTCCCTCCGCCTGCTCCTTCTGCATCTGCTCCTTTCCGTACTGCGACGTGTAGATGGTCACCAGCCGAATTGCGCCTCCAGTGGGAACGAACGACAAAAACGTGGCCATCAAGTCCACCGCACTGAGGTTGTCCCAGTCCATATTGACCACCGCGAAGGTGGCAGAAGGCTCACCTTCCTCAGGTTTCTCCTGCTCGATCTCGGCCTCAGACTCCTCCTCAAAGTCCACCTCCGAGTCTGAGTCGGAGTCTGAGTCGGAATCGGAGTCGGAGGAGGACTGCAAGCCCTCTCCTCTTGCCCTGTCGAGGAGGGCGGTGGCAGCGTCGTTTTCGGCGTCTTTTTCGTCATCACTGACGTCCTTTTCTTCGTCCTCACTTTCATCAGCTTTCACGGCCTTCGCGGGGGCATCTTCCTCACTCTCCTCGCTCTCTTCGGAGTCCTCATCTTCTTTGTCCTTTTCCTCCTCTTCATTCTCACTTTCGCCTTCGTGCTCGTAGTACTTGCTGAAATCGTCCTTCGGCTTGTCCTTCAATTTCCGGCCGTACCTGTCGATTTTCACGTTTTTTCCTGTTGCAGAGGCGTTCAATTTGCTCAACTCTTTCTTGCTGAAACGGTCGTCTATCTTCACACGCACATTTTTCAACTTGGGCAAGTTGAACCGAGGATCGTTGTGCACCGAAGCAAACCTCGAATCGCTGGTTATGGGCTTCCTGGGCTTGTCGCCTTTCTTTCCGTTTTTGGCCATGTTTTACCGTACGCTAGTTATCACTACTGAAGGTGAGATGCCTGAAAAATGAGATGCCCCAGAATTGCATGCAGGACGATTTTGCACCTATACCGAACCGCCACTTGCCCCGTTGTTTCCCACCAAGCCGACCATCTCCAAAAACGCCCTTTCCTCGCCCAAGCTCTGCATGTTGACGCTCTGGCGCGCTTCGGCCTGCTTCTCCTCCCACTCCCACTGTTTTCGCTGCTCTTCTAGCTCCTTTGTGGACCCTATACCCCACGCCTCAAGATCTGTGATCATAAAGCGGTCTTCAAAGTCCGCAAGCAAAGTCTGCGATTTCTGGAAGTACGCTGCGCCGTTGGAGGTAGCAGAAACAATGTGTCTGAACACCGCAAACTCCAAATTGGCCTCTATGGTGAGCGACACGCCGCCCGGGAGGTACTTCCTCACATTGGCCCGCGAAAGAGGCTGGTCGTTTCCAAAACCTAGCCCAAGCCCCACGTTGTTGAAGTAGACCAGTTCTCCTTTAAGAACAGGGTTGTGCACGCTTTTGTAGAAGTCGAAGCGCGGCAGAAGTGAGAGAATGATGGAGTTCTCATCGCCAAAGTTCTTCTTATTGGAGTTCCGCCAGGGCTGGTTCACTAGCACCGCATAAGTGACCACATCCTTTTCCGTTTGCCAGTGGTTTTTGGCCTCTTCAGCGTTTTTGAAGTACCTTGGGTACTCCGTAGTGAAATGCTCATACCGCTTGTTTGTGGCCATGGTCTTGGTCTTGAGTCTCTTACCTGACACAATTAGCAAGGTGGGAGCCTGCCATTTGAAGATCTTCAGCTCGAGGGAGCGAATGGAAAAGCCCGCCTCCGACCCTGTATAGAGCCTTATCAAGTTCTGGGTGCTGACGCTGTTGGTGGAGCCAATATTCTCGAGACAGGCAGAAATGAATGAAACAGAAGCCTCATTGATGAGCTTGGTTTCCGAGAACTTCGGAAACTGCCTCTTTTTGATCTTGCTCTCTTTTTCGTCGGGCACCTCAGGTTCGTCATTCTTTAATGGAACATCCTCAGGGGCTGCTGCCGATAAAACTCCCTCTTTGAACAAGCGCTCAAAATTGGATAGGAAAATGCCCTGGAGGCTCCTAAATCCGTTTAGGAATTCGTCGTGTTTAATGATGGATGTCAGCACATTGGTGGCGTTGATATTAGGGTTGACATAGCGAAGAAGTGTCAAAGCGTGGGGTTCGAAGTCCTGCCACCGCCGAAGATTCTTCTTGAGGTGCTCCTGCATTAGAGAGTGTCTTTTCTTCGGAACAGAGGAAATCACGAGAAAGAGCG
Organism: Wilhelminamyces tanticharoeniae; assembly: GCA_030558325.1. NCBI lineage: Eukaryota > Fungi > Ascomycota > Pichiomycetes > Serinales > Metschnikowiaceae > Wilhelminamyces > Wilhelminamyces tanticharoeniae. Next base: position 349,250 of record JAJMSI010000003.1, on the reverse strand, counting down.
TGAGCAAATGCTGCAAATCGCGAGCAGATACTGTTAAATCACCAGTTTCAATGCCATCGAAGGACCCCAAGGCCTCGAGAGTGCCCCAATTAATCCGGCGGGCTGTTTCTGTGTCTGTTTCTCCTTCTTTTCTGGGAGAAGTGACCCCCAAATCGCAATTTTCATCGCTTTCAATGGTCTTCTTGTTGATCTCACTACAAGAAAGACTGAGGGAAACGAAAACTAGCGTTAAGTAGGCGTAGTCAGAGGAAACAAGCTTCCGGAAACGACCAGTGTGGATGAAGGCCACAACGGCCAAGTCCCTAGGAGAAAGGCTTTTCGAGGGGCCGTTGTACTCCTTCAAAAACGGAAAGTGTGAGAGCACCTGGAAGGACCCGTAGAGAAAAGCAATTGCACTTTGGAAGCCAGAACCAACTGAGTCCTCTCCTTGGGAGAAGTCCTCAGGAAACTGAAGCAAGGAGAGAAGGTCACTCTGCGAGATGTCTCTTTTCTCTGAAACGGAACTGATGTTCAATTTGGCTGTGACAGCCTGTAGCTCTGGCTGGGTGAGCAGTAGCACGCTCCTATTGGCTATGAGACCAGAGATGTGTAGTTTCGAGAACAACTCCGTCACGAGGGGCGTTTTGGAGGCCCCGTCGGCTTCGGAACTCGCTGATTGGCCCATTTCGACCTGGTGGCGGTGGAATCGATAAGGATGTAGGCGTGGTGTATGCAGGAGAGATGGGGAAACATATGGACCCTAGAAAAGTGGAGAGTACAAAAGAGGTCGGTTCGGGGTAGACTACGGTGATGTCCTTATTAGTGTTCATTTCAGTACACGGCATGGTTTTCTTCCACATAGCGACTGCTAAATCCTTTTCCTCGTATATTAGTGTGAGCTCTGCGGCTCTATTTGGTAAAAAAGTCACGCAAGATCTCCTTGGAGCGGATCTCGAGGCCGTAGACGAACTTTCTCACGACCTGGGCCGAGCCCGAGCCTCCAAGGATGCTGTCGTCGGCCGAGTAATCGTCGTGCGACTGGACTGTGGTGTCTAGCTTCAAAAGGGCCTTTGTGAAGGAAAGAACCACCAACGTCGAGTACAAGCGCACAGAGGTCACAATTATCACGCCACTGGCAGTGAAAAAGAGCTCTCTGGCAGGCGAGGCCGACTGTGACGATAACGAGGCCACCAGGCTATAGCCCGCGGAGACCTCCCTGGCGTGGATTCCTGCGGGAACCTCGGTTGGACTGGTGTCCTCGCGGCTAAACCAGAAATGGGTGAAATAGAGCGTGTAGAGCACGCCTACTGCGGTGTCAGCAACATAGATCAAGCACGCTAGCGAGAGCTTGCGGGTGTTACTGGCCCGATTCTGCAAGTTCTTCAAGGCTGAAATGTAGAACGGCAACACGAGAATGGCCAATGCGTGGTAAAGCCACTGCCAGAAGTTGATTGGGTGACCGAGGAAGATGGATAGGATGCCGTAGACGCCGCCGGCCTTGTTTAGTATGGCGGCCCCGAGGATGAGTTCCACGCCGATATAGAGCGGAATAACATGGAGGAATTTCTGCTGTTAGCGATGACGAGGGGGAAGAAAACGGCTTCACTTACTTTGGGGAGAACCGGAGTCAAGTATGCGGCAAGCGACATTGGGTGCTTGCTGGCCTCGGGTGGGAACTGCTAAGGTCCTTTAGTGAGATTATATCAGTAGCTGGTGCGCATTAGAAAAAATTTGAGTAGTACTGGCCCGCAGAGTGAAACAGAGACACACCAAAACGCAGCAAAATGAGCGTTTCTGATGCTGAAACGCCGCCGAAAGTCCCCGAAACGGACCCGTGGTCCTCCGACACCGATTCCAGCGACAGCGACTTCGAAACCGGCCCGCTAGAAAAGGGTGCAAATGCGGTCCCATCGCTTCCCAAGACCATCACCGACCGGGGCGACATCATCGCCAAGTACAGCGACAAGATCAAGGTGGACGACATCAAGAAGGGCCCCAGAACCACCAAGGACAGGGCCAACAGAATGACGGTGGAGCAGGTGCTAGACCCGAGAACGTTCCGTTTTCTCGCTAAGATCTTCAACAAGGGCATCATTTCGCGTATAAATGGCTGCATCAGCACGGGAAAGGAGGCAAACGTGTACCATGGAGACCACGAGGACGCCTCCATCAACGACCGCGAGTATGCGGTCAAAATCTACAAGACGTCCATCTTGGTTTTCAAGGACAGGGAGCGGTACGTGGACGGCGAGTTTCGGTTCCGCAACACCAAGAATCAGAGCAACCCGCGTAAAATGGTTAAGGTGTGGGCCGAGAAGGAGTTCCGCAACTTGAAGCGGCTCTACACGCACGGCATTCCGTGTCCGGAGCCCGTGGAGTTGCGCTCGCACGTTTTGGTGATGGAGTACTTGACCAAGGGCCAGGGCCAGCCGTCTCCCAAGTTGCGGGACCACCCTTTCAAGGACGTGGACGAAATCGTGCACTACTACCACCACATGTTGTTCTATATGCGGAGAATGTACCGCGACTGCCGCTTGGTGCATGCGGACTTAAGCGAGTACAACTCCATAGTGCACCACGACAAGTTGTACATCATCGACGTTTCGCAGTCTGTGGAGCCCGAGCACCCGATGGCGTTGGACTTCTTGCGCATGGACATCAAGAACGTCAATGACTTCTTCTCCCGGAAGAAAATCAACGTCTATCCGGAAAGGCTTCTTTTCAAATACATCACTGAGGATAACGCTGTTTTGGGCATCACCGACAATGGCGACGAGCAGTTGCTGGAGTACTTGGAGACCTTGCCATTGAAGAGCGACGACCACGAGAACAACGTCGAGGACGAGGTCTTCCGGTCGCTTCACTTGGTGCGGTCGTTGAACCACCTTGAAGAGCGTGATTTTGAGAAGTTCTCGGAGGGAAAGGTCTCCACGTTGAAGGACCTCGTTGGCGAAAAGCAGAGCGCAAGCGATGAGGACGACGATTCTGAGGACTCAGACGAAGACTCCGAAGAGGAGTCTGACGAAGACTCATCTGACGAGGACGACGAGGGCGAGAAGAAGAAAAAGTGGGTAGACAAGGACACGCCCTTGAAGGGCAAAAAGCACGAAGACAAGGACGAGAAGAAGGCCCGAAAAGAGGCCGCAAAAACCGCAAAGCAGGAGAAGCGCAAGACCAAGATGAAGAAGCACGTGAAGAAGAAGATCATCAACAAGAGGAAGACGAAGTAGGCGAATATGGGTACATAATAGAAACAGCACAGAGGGAAAATGGCGTAGGAAAGCAAGAGCGTGATGTTAAAAAAGAGTGTTTTATAAGAAGGACAATCGTGAGCCTTTGCCAGAGAAGTGGCAGAAGCCAAATGGGTCTTCTTTTTGGCAAAGGTCTAGAAGTGCGACCTTGTTTGTAAGGGACCTTCGTGAAATGTTCCAAAACCATGCGCACTACAGCAAAAGCCCTTTCTCAGTAAGCTTCTCTTAGTAATGCAATAGTTAGCGAGAACTCCATCCCATAGCTCTTCTCAACACTCAGCTGTCCATAGAGCACAGAACCTTTGCATCTTTCTCTCACCACTTCGCCCTATTGCGGAGCCAGCTCGTTTTGCAGCCTAGGACCCTCTAATCGCCCTCATAAGGTCTTTTCAAATAACCCAGCTTCCAGCAGCCGCTCAGCCAGCTTCCTCGGCCCCTGTGTCAACCAATCAGCTTTCTTCAAGGAAGCCTATGCCGTATATACGACCCTTTACAACTGAGAGAAGACCACCGAAACGTCCGGGTAACCCCGCGAATCCCGAAATTAGCGGGACACAGAACAACAATTAACCTACCCTTAATCTGGAACAAACCAGCACCCTCTCAGAACCGGCTTTTCAGGTGGCATTTCGCACGCCTTCCCCATACCCTCCAATCTTCCAACTAATCGTATCGCGTTCAATTGCCCCTTACAGACGTGTGTCAGCCAGAAAACGCACCCCACACACACGATGGAAGAGTACTTGAAGGACAGTCCGTCCGAGTTCGGCAACAGCAACCGGGCTTCCAACTCCAACATGGGTCTAAATGACAGCGGCTTGTACGAGCAAGACCAGTACGGGGCCGATTTGGACAGTTTTTCCATGGCTGCCAATCCTGGAATGGGGATTCCCCAGAACACCTATATGAGTGGTTCTATGTACGCGGGGATTCCCGAAAACGAGTTTCTTAGCCCTACAGCCTCGGCTTTCAACACGGATACGCAAAACTACGCGTCGTCGGTCAAAAGCGACCCTTTTCTCGAGGACTTGGAGTCGCTCAACTTTCCCCACAACCAGCAAAACAATGCCCTCCAGGGCCAGTATATGGACCCGCTGCAGTCCACCACTACCAATCTCGACGAGATAATCTCGCCAGGAAACACCAACGGCTTCGACACGGGTGGCTTGAACTCGCAGTACTTCTCGCCGCCCTCCAATAGAAACTACAACGGCTTGAACGCCATTGCGGAGGACAGTCTCTCCAGCTCGTTCAACAACGCCTTCAGTCCCAATATGTCGCGACACGGCAGCGTCAGCGTAGCGGTTCCCGCGCCCAACAACTTCGCGTCGTCCTTCAACGACACCAACGTAGGGTCGTACCTCTCTCCTCCCACCAACTCGCAGTTCATGTCGCCAGGTCACTCCAACAACTACGACTCATTCGACACGCTACGGTCACCGTCGTTCAACTCGGCATCATACCTCAACTCGCCGCCGCAGTACCAGAACATGCGCATTCCATCTGCCAACTCGCACTCCTCCAGCATCCCCAACAACATAAACAGCAACATCCTTTCGCCGCCCAACACCAGCCACCTTGGCATGTCTGCGCCTAGCAGCTCCGAGATGTTGAGCAATGGGTCGTACGGCAACGTGGCCGGCTCGTCCACTAAGCAGCTCAGCAAGGATGAGAAGTTGAAGAGACGAAGAGAGTTTCACAACGCTGTGGAGCGCAGACGACGCGACTTGATCAAGGAGCGTATCAAGGACTTAGGATTGCTCGTGCCGCCGTCGCTCTTGAACCCGCAGCTCTGCGCGGTGCAGACGTTGCAGAAGAGCCTGCACTTGAACCTGCGGGAAATCAATGACTTGTTGGCGTCCCTCAAGGTCAAAGAGACCAAACCCAACAAGAGCACCATACTCAACAAGTCCGTGGACTACATCTTGCACTTGAAGTACGTCTTGGAGCAGCAGGACCAGGTGCAGGCGACGCTCTCGAAACAGATTGCGGCGCTTGAGGCCAAAATGAGTGTATCTGGTTCAGGGAAGCCCTCAGACCCCCAGGACCTGTCCAATTTGGTACTGGGCGCCCAGGACCTCCTGGAAGTCATGGGCCTGGATGCCACATTCAACCCGGATGACTTCTTCGCAGACTTGGGGAGCGAATCGGGCATCAAGAACGAGTTCGCCAACTACTAGGCATCACACTAGACACTGCGTCTACGGCACAGCCACCGCCCCTGGGATGGCGACGTGCCCTGTTACATAGGAGATATACACCCGCGGCGTTGGGGAAAATAGTAGCGCACGAAAGGCGTCCGGAAGCACTGGCGTCCGCAGGGCACTGGTTGCCTTGCACGGCATCGGTCACATGACCATGTATCACGTGACTTTGCGGGTATATAGCGGACGGAGTCAGAAGGTCCATCTCCACCACCATGCCCAGCACGCCACTTCAGTATGCGGAGGACTTTGTGTCCTTCGTCACGCGCTCGCCCACACCGTACCACGCTGTCAGCTCTGCGAAAACCCGCTTGTTGGAGGCCGGTTTTGTAGAGCTTTCTGAGAGAGAAAGCTGGCGTATGAAAAGCCTCCAAAAAGGAGGCAAGTACTTTGTGACCAGAAACGGGCTGTCGATTATCGCCTTTGCGGTTGGCAAGAACTACAAGAATGGCGACGGAATTGCCATAGTCGGTGCGCACACGGACCTGCCGTGTCTCCGCATCAAGCCCATCTCCAAGAAGACTCTGGAGGGCTTTATCCAGGTGGGTGTGGAGCAGTACGGAGGGCTTATTGCACACTCGTGGTTTGACAGAGACCTCCTGGTCGCCGGAAGGGTTTTCGTGAAGGAGCTGGCTGACGGGGAGGACAGATACGTGCCGCGTTTGGTGAATATTGACAGGCCCTTATTACGCATTCCTACGTTGGCCATCCACTTGAACAGGGAGGTCAACACCAAGTTCGAGTTCAACAAGGAGACCAAGTTGGTCCCCATTGCGGGCCAGATGGCGTTGGACAAAAACGAGGCTATGAAGGAGGACGCCAAGAAGCACTCGTGTGCAGACGACCCCGAGTTGCAGATGTCGCCGGAGCAGTTTGAGCTGGTGAGAAACGTCATCCTGAGACACAACCAGACGTTGCTCGAGGCGGTCGCGGGCGAGTTGGGCGTCAGAACTGCCCAGATCGAGGACTTTGAGTTATTGTTGTACGACAACCAGAAGCCCACTATAGGCGGTCTCAACAACGAGTTCATCTTCCTGGCGCGCTTAGACAATTTGACCTCGTGCTACGCGGCTGTGAACGGCTTGGTGGAGCTGTCTTCCAGCGAGGAGGCCGCAGACGGAATCCACATGTTGTCTTTGTTCGACCACGAGGAAATCGGCAGTGTTTCCGCCCAGGGCGCCGACTCGTCGTTTCTTCCCGATGTGCTCCACCGCGTGACGGGGGTCAACTTCGGCTCTGAGACCCATTTTGACGCCAACGAGACCTTCCACGAGGTGATGAGCAAGTCGTTTTTGCTCTCCTCAGACCAGGCCCACGGCGTCCACCCTAACTACAGCGAGTTCTACGAGAGCGAGAACCGCCCCCACCTCAACAAGGGCCCCGTGATCAAAATCAACGCCAACCAGCGCTATGCCACCAACAGCAAGGGCATTGTGTTGATCAAGAAAGTCGCCGATAAGGCCGAGGTCCCCCTCCAGTTGTTTGTGGTGAGAAACGACTCGCCCTGTGGCTCCACTATTGGGCCCATGTTGTCCGCAAAGTTGGGCCTTCGCACCTTGGACTTGGGAAACCCGCAGTTGTCCATGCATTCTATTAGAGAGACTGGAGGAACCTTCGATGTGGTACGTTTGAACAACTTGTTCAAAGGTTTTTACAAGCACTATGTCCGTTTGGATCTGCGGATCCAGGCTGAGATATAGAAGTGAGAGGGCTGACAATCGGTTTTGGAGTGACATCTGAGTAGGTGTTTTGATAGATGTAAATTTTAGGATTTTCACAACTCCCCTGATCTTTTGGTGTCCTCAGAGCGAGACATTTCAGGAGCTGCAAATAAAGGTCAGACTACAAAAAGGAACAATCTGGTGCAAGACACCAGTGCTGACAAATATGGGTACAATAATCTAGCCCCATTTCCTTTAGTTCTTGCAAGCCGTGCACAGCTAAATTCTGTGTGAACGGGCCAAGCGTAAGCTTCTTCTGTAATAGCCTTGTCTTCCTACAAGAAGGCTTTGTCTTGACCTTACAGCAAACTTCAAACCTTCACTTTCTCTCATTTCTCCAACCTCCCACCCACAGACTGCACACTTCATCACACTGGGGGAAACACATTCCAGATCTCTTCTCCCAAGACATTTCCCTGAGGATAGTACGAACACACTATGTAATGCCCCCAAACTGGGTCGCAGTATTTGATAGCGCATCCCATTTGTGAGGTACTGTTCCACACGAGGGCAGTAAAATGGTCATAAACGGACTCCGTTCCATAGGGAAAACTGGCTCCTTCGGCATACCAGGCATCTACGGCACCTGTGACTGTGTATCCCAAAGCGAGATTTTCGCCGTAGGCACCCCCCAGATGGGTCAAAATGCCAGAACAGTCGTACCGAGAGGCGTACTCTTGTGCGTAGTTGTATACAGAATTGTTCCATGCGAGTAGCTGGGCGCCGTGGGCCCTTCTTTTTTGGTTAGTTTCGTTGAGAATTGCCACTGCAAACGTCTGGTTGAGGCGATAGGGGCCATTATAGGCGTAAATGTCCGATACGAGGGCGCCCAGTGTAGAGGTGGTGGTGATGGTGGTGGTGGTGGTGGTGGTGGTGGTGGTGGTCAACGCGGTTTTTTTTGCGATGGTGGTGGGCTGAACTACTACCTGGACAACCTGGATCTCTGTAATGGCTGCGAGAATGAGTGGAAGGAAAAAGAAGAGCATTGATGTGGAAACACTACGTTGTGAGTGGCTTTATAGAATTTCGCAGCAATTGGAACACTTTTGGTGCAAATGTGAAACGGGCCCAAAAAATGCAAAAGCATGTAAAAAGGGCCGGTGACTTCACGGATGAGCTACAGCGGCGCATAGCCCTCTTTTGAGGTGCAGGTGTCGTTTTGGGGGTTTTTGTTTTGCATTTCCGGCCCCTTCGATGGCCATCGGTCTGCAGGGGTAAGATGGTATCTGCAGGAATAGAACAGACCCAAATGACTTTCTGCAGGATGCCAGCAGCTCAACCAACAGCATGCTCTTTCCGAAAGCGTTTCTACTAGGGCTTATTTCCAGCGCTGCTGCCTTCGAGGCTGTCCCACTATTGGTGGCTTCTCACAAACTCGTCAAGGGCCTCAGGGACGATGTCAATGGCGCTAAATCGGACGTCATCTCATCACAGACTGCCACCAATATGGTCAAGCGGCTCATCAGCGACTGCTCGGCTGACGCCTACGTCATCGTGGACCAGCCCGGATTGGCGTACACGGACATGACGGTGAAAAAGAGTGCGCGGTGGCCCTTCATGCGCAAATACGTGAGCATGGCCTCGCTGGCGTTGGCTCTTCCGTATGTGGAGGAGGCCCTCGATTTGGCCTTTTTGGAGAAGTACATAATCCGGACATGCAATGCCGAGGCCATCCATGTGGAGCACGCCGCCGAGGAGGAGATGCAGCAGTACCAGGACACGCGAAAACGGGTGATTCGGATTTCTCTTCCTCCTCTACCAGAGGACGCATCACGCGATCACTGGATCCAGCACTACGACGAGCTTTTGCGCAAGATCCTCCGAAAGGTGCCGTCTCCGCATTACGCCATTATCTTGACATCCAGCGCCCCGGCGCAGTTGCACCCTGTTCCGCCAGACATTGTCAGCGCTAGTCCCGAAAAGTTTGAGATTTTTCACGACATCTTCAGCCACCCTCTGCGGAAGGAGGAAGTGGAGCGAAACGACCGGTTCAATATGGCGGGGCCCGACTGGATCGAGAGCAAGAACACCGAGCTCCGGTATCTCCGAAACAAGAAGAAGGACGAAGTGCACTTGTTTGACTACGATTTGTGGACCAAGAACGAGCGCTTGGTGTCTACGATGGCGGTGATGGTGTTGACGGTGGCCGCGTGGCGTTTCTGGCAGGGCGTGAATGCTGTGAAGCGGCGCGTGGCCGCGTGGAGGACCAAGGGCGGGCTTATTGCCCCAGAGAGGAAGCGAGAGTAGAGGCAAGGTTTCGACAGGAGTTAAAGGCACTTTGACAGGTAGTTCAGGTGCCTTGGGAAGAGTTTCAAGGTGCATTGGCCCTATGGTAGTTTCGGGACTTCAAAGCTTCTTTTGGAGACGGCTTGTGTAGCTGTTGGTCATTATATGACGACACGGAGGTACGTGAAGTTGGCTGAGACCGGGCCCTCGAGATGGGGCCTGAAGGTCACAACAATAGTAGGCTTTACAGGAGAATACCCCAGACTACGGCCGTCTGGTTGCCAGGTCCCTTTGTATTTTGCCCTCTGCGCCTCAGCATCCGCATGACCTGGTTGGCTTTACATCTCTTAAGGCAGGCCATAAGCGAAATAATGCACACTGGTCGTTCGTGCTGAGAATGGTCTGGCTGGAGGAGCATGGTGCTGCTCCCTCAGTTCCCTCATACCTTCTTTCTCACTTCTTAGATGGTGAATCTAGAAGCGAAGTTTCACCTTTACTGATTCTTCATCCTGAAACGCCCCCAAATTGCGTGCTCAGCCTTTCCACATCAGAACACAGGGCACCTCATCTCATGCATCGCCATGCCGTCTCGCGACCTCCTCCGGGTATATTGCCCTATTCGTTGCACGCCCTGCCAACGTCAGAGCTAGCCCGATCTCCTACCTCACACTAGGAGGAAACATCTCTACACCGAACTCCAATCCACACACTCGGGCTTTCCACGCGTGCTTTTCAGATGGTGATACTTCAGCGGTAGGTGCCTTTTGCAGTCGCGCATCTCTGGCTCTTCATGCGCAGTCGTTTAGTACTAACTTTAGCATCTCTTGTGTCGCTTATTGTGGAAAACGTAACCTGAAACAGTCGCGTTGCAAAGGGAAGGTCGTTTCGCAGCCTGCGTCGCCTCGCATTTCTGCCAGTGCCCCCTTTGTTCTAAAAGTCCTCCTTCTGCTAGCGGCCCCTTCGTTCTGATACACCTGGTTTTTGCCAGACCCTCTCCCAGAACTCCCTGTAATCCATCGGACCTCCCCGCATGGAACTCCGCTCATCCAGCCTCACCAACTTCTTCTCCCGCTCGCCCTACACCCAAAATAACACCATCCGGACCTGTTCCTGCACCTGCCATAACGAGCTGTCTTCCCCCCCAATCCGCTCACTGTCACGATTCCCAAAAGAGCCCCACCTCACCTGCCTACGCCCATACGCCCCACCCATGCACCAGTTTGCCCCCTCTTTCATAACGCGGAGGCCGTCCCTCGGCCTTCTGGTGTACATCTCCAATTATGTAATGCCCTCATGCAAGTGGCGGTGCTCCTGCATCTCGCCTGCGTAGAATCAGCTGTTTTTCGCAGATGCTGTGACAATAAGACACCCACATTCTAGGGCAACTAAAACGTTCTCTCGCCTTCCGTTTGACACATTACCTCCCGTACACCACTGCTTTTCAGCTCCCAGCCTGCTGCCAGCACGGTGTGTTTCGGTCTCTGCCTTCTCCCGTGCCATTTCCGGGCTCCTGCATACGGCCCAGCCTCTGTACCACGGGCTTCTTGCGCTTCGACCTGCTTGCTGAACGCCCCATTGCACCCCAGAAAGCGCTCTGATCGGCCCCACAACGCCGTTTTGACGCCCGAAACACTCCAGGTTCTGTTTCGACGCCCGATTTCACGCCCATCTGCTTCCAATCCACCGCTGCACCGCCCCCCATGTCCGACTACTTGCAGTTCAACTCCGTGCCCTCGGGCCGCCACAAGGGCAAAAAGCACATCATCATCGTGGGCGCCGGTATAATCGGTGTCTGCATCGCGTATTTCCTCGTCAAACACCCCAAGTTCGACCCCAAAAAGTACCATATCACCATCATAGAGAGCAAACGTGTGGCCGGAGGAGCCTCCGGAAAGGCTGGCGGGCTTCTCGCGCTCTGGGCGTTTCCCCAGCAAATCGTGCCGCTTTCCTTCAACCTACATCAGGAGCTCGCCAACCTCTACAATGGCGAGGAAGAGTGGGGCTACCGCCGCCTCACCACTGTCTCCTTAGAGGGCGACATAAGCCACCTTCCCGACGACAGTGACAACGAGGAGGACGAAGAAGGCCTAGAAAACGACCCTGCCTCCACCACCAAGCGCTCGTCCACTGCTGACAGCGACTCTCTGGATGACAAACCACCGAAAAAGACCTCCAGGGCTTCTCGCTCGCTGACCAGGGACAGGAAACCCAAAAACAAGCTCCCCACGGACCTCACGTGGATCTCGGCGGCCCTCATTGAGTCTTGCCTGACCCTCGGTGGCACTGATAGCACCGCTCAGGTGCACCCTTATAAATTCACCAACTTCTTGTTGCGCAAGGCCGTGGAGGACAGCGACGGGGCAGTGGAGCTCATTCTCGGCAAGGTGAACCAGATTATTTACTCCATGGAAACAGGAGTGGCCACAGGCGTTTCCTACGAGCCCACCAGCGTCAAAAACAGCACTGATACGGAGAAAACCTCCCTATACGGCGACCAGATCGTGTTAGCTGTGGGCCCCTGGACGTCTAAAATCCTTCCTGATTGCCCAATTTCGGGCTTGCGGGCTCATTCCATCACCGTGGCGCCATTCAAGGACCAGCCGGTGTCGCCATACGCCATTTTCACCGAATTCAAGACCGGACCCGTTTCGTACATTTCGCCCGAAATCTACGCCAGACAAGACGAGGTATACGTTTGTGGTGAAGGCGAGTCCACGGTGAACGTCCCGGAGACCAGTGATGACGTCGAGGTGGTAAAATCTAAGTGTGATGAGCTTTTCCGCCAGGTAGGAAAGATCCTGCCCAACCTTAAAAAGGGCCACATTCTCAAGAAACAGGCGTGCTACTTGCCGGTTTTGGATGTTCCGTCGTCCAGTGGGCCGCTTATTGGCGAGACCAACGTGGAGAAATTGTATCTCTGCTCGGGCCACTCGTGCTGGGGCATCAATAATGGCCCCGGAACAGGCAAAATCATGAGCGAGATTTTGTTGGATGGCAAGGTCAAGTCTGCGGACATCTCAGCATTGGACCCGTCGTTGTACTTTGATGCCAGTGTTTTGGTCAGCGACGACGAGTACGACGAAGAGGCCGACGAAGATGACGAGGACGAGGGCGACAGTACCAGCACCGATAAGAGCTGAGGTACCACTATGTAAATATGAGATTTGGGGGCTTTGACCCACAGACGAAGAAACCGGCTCATACATCTGTTCCGTTTGCTTTCTAACTCATCCCATCGCTAAAACATTTTGACACTAGGAGCTGCTGTTTGTAAGAAGGGGCAGTGTGGGTATGCTTTTGATAGACGACTTGTCTTGGTACAATGGTTTAAAGGGTGTAACAAAAGAGGGCACCGTTCGTGAGTATTAAAAGGCAGCCTAACAGAGCTCATGGCTCACGTTGCGGAATGAGACACTCTTTAAGCGCTGCTGTCTTCTTATGGCTTCAGAAATGGCTCTTCTTCAAACTCATACGGGCTGCAATCTCCGTAGGTCCCGCAAAAAAAACCCCTAGTAAAACCTCGAAGTTGGCCTTACCGTCACCTGATAGAATGCTCCGTCCCTGTTTCCAGATTTGGCCACCAGAATTTGCTTTACTTTGGAACGACTGGGTTTACGAGAGCATCCCAAATCAGCTTTTCTTTCACCGGGAGAAATTTCCTCGCAACATAAACCGAAAGCGTAAAAAAAGTATGTTCGTCACAACTAGCGCCTCGCTTCCATTCTTAGTGAAGTTCTACGCCCGGGCCTAAGGTACAATTATTTATTCTTAGTTAGCGTGATGTTTTGAAGAGAATATACAGGTATCTACCAACACTTAGTTTCTCTTAGCAAAACGTCTGGGACCTCTCTGGGCAGAGATGGCAACAGTCTGGATGGGGATCTTGAAGCCCAAGGTCTTGACCAAGTCAGCGGTCTCGGAGTCGACCTCCAACTGGCCGTTGGTGTGGGACAAGTCCAAGGCAGAGACCTCAGGAACGTACTGGTCCTTTCTCTCTCTCTCCTCCTCCTGCAACTTGAAGGAGATACCTCTGACGGGGCCCTTCTGGATTCTCTTCATCAAGTGGGTGGTGTAGCCAGCGATCTTGTTTCTCAATCTCTTGGACTGGATCTCGGCGATCTCGGAGGTCAATCTCTTGTTGGTCTCGAAGTCCAAGGTCAACTTAGGGTAGAATCTCTCGATCAACACCTTGGAGGCTCTCTTAACGGTTTTAGTTCTAACGCGACCCTGTTATGTTAGTATGTTGATAGAAGTGGCGCACAGACACTAGCATGTTGTTGTTGTTGGGATGTGAAGTCGATCAAGAGGCCCGTTGTATTCTTTTTCGTGGTTGGACACTGCCTTTCGGTGGGTGAAAGGTCCTTCTGGGAGGGCGTGTGTGGGCTGCTTCGAAGCCGGATCAGCGGGAAAACGTCTGCTGTTGTATCGGAAGTCGTCCTGGCGTTTCGGCCGGCTCGCATGGGCGTTACATACCATATTGAATGTTTGTAGTTACGGTGTGGTAAACAGAAGAAAGGTTTGAAAAAGTCGTTTTCTCTATGAATTTTTCGCAGGGGGAAAATTTGCAGAGCGCGTTCCTGCAGGCAGGCAAAATGCATCACGTGTATGTGACTGCTTTTTATGATCCTGCACAATACTCTATCACGTGCCGAATCACGTGAAAAGCTCAATTGATAACTACGCATTCAGGTTATCGGTAGCTAGATCCACAACAGCACGCCAGAAAAGGCCATCAAACGCGGCAGAGACCGCATACATCCACACCTGCGGGCGCTTATCATACTGCAGCCATCTGTAACCACGTGACTCCCCCACAATGGACACCAAGGGCCGTTTATTTCACTGTGATGTGTGCTCTGCTGATTGCACCAATCGCATACGAATCCAGTGTGCCATCTGCACAGACTACGATCTCTGTGTTCCGTGTTTTGCGGCCGGGTCGACCACCAATGAGCACAAGCCGTGGCACGATTACCAGATTATTGAGCAGAACACATACCCCATATTCGACGAGGAATGGGGCGCCGATGAGGAGCTCTTGCTCATCCAGGGCTGCGAGACGTTTGGGCTCGGCAACTGGCAGGATATTGCGGACCACATTGGGAGCCGCTCAAAGGAGGAGGTTGCACAGCACTACTTTGACGTGTTTTTGAACTCCAACGACTACCCTTTGCCGGAGATGGACCGGGATTTCTCGGGCACAACGCCTCTGGAGTTTCTAAAGCTGCGAAAGGAGCGCTTGGAGTACCGCAAAAACATGCCGTTGCCACCGCCAAAGACAAAGCCGGTGGCTTCGGTGCCGTTGTGCCACGAAATCCAGGGCTACATGCCGGGGCGGCTCGAATTCGACCACGAGGCGGAAAACGACGCTGAGGTCTCGGTGAAAGACCTCATTTTCGATCCTGACGACACCCCGGGAGACATAGAGTTGAAGCTCACCGTCCTCGATATCTACAACTCGCGGTTGACCACGCGTGCGGAGCGCAAACGCGTGATGATTCTCAATAACTTGTTGGACTACAGACGCAATATCAGCAACGACAAACGCAAATCACGCGAGGAGAAGGAGTTTTTGAAGAAGATCAATGCTTTTATCCGCATCTTGACGCCGGAAGACTTCGAGGCGTTTTCCGCTGACATTTTGACGGAGCTCAAGTGCCGCATCCGCATTCAGCAGTTGCAGAACTGGCGCATGCACGGAATCACCACAATCGACGACGGAAACAAGTTCGAAAAAGACAAGCTCATCCGGGCTGCCCACTATCAAAGAATGGGTAACGGTGCTGGCATGAATCTGCGCATATCTGGGGGTATAGGTCTCAAGTCTGGCATTAATTCAGCTTATAACGGGCGCACCAAATCGACCAATTCTCCTCAGCCTATGCTGGAGTACAAGCCCAAGATCCCCACGAACGTGCGGGCGCCTTTGGATATCAGCCACGCGGCGGATTTCGAGCTTTTGTCGAACGAAGAGAAACAGTTGTGCGCCACTCTACGCATTTTGCCGAAACCGTACTTGGCGATAAAAAACCAGTTGATGAAGGAGGCGGTCAAGAACAACGGTGTTTTGAAGAAGAAAGATGCCCGGCAGTCGTTGAAGATAGACGTGAACAAGGCGTCCAAGATTTACGAGTTTTTTGTGCAGATGGGCTGGTGCACGCAGGCGTAGTGTATTATAGTAAGGTATGGGATGGGAGAGCGAATGTAGGGAGGGTAAGAAGAGAAGTGACGGGAAGCAAGTGGGGATCGAAGTAGAGCGGGTGGGTTTTTCTTGGGTGTTTTGGCTATTTGATGTTTTGGAGATTCAGGGTTTTCGGGGATTGGAGGCTGGAGACTTGCAATTCTGCAATGTAGCAATTTTGAGCACTATTGAAGCTCATGGAGACTTCAGTTATTGGCATCTATGCCGGGTTTCCGGCCCCTTTGGCCTCTTGGCTTTCGGGGGCCTTTCCCGGTTTACGTTGTTCTGTGAGTTTTCGCAATTGCGCAACTTCACAAGTTCACCGATGTTGTCATCTTCGTGGACCCTTTCTCTGGAGTGAGCGCGTCTCTGGAAGGTGCTTTTAGAGGCTGTCTTCCTTCTAGTCACATCTATAGCAAGCTTCCACACTACCCTCTCTCCACCTCCACTTCTCTCATCGCTAGATACATCTTTTCCCTCTTTTTCACGCAAGTCCGTAACCACACACATAGCTGCCCAAGCATGTAAGAACAGAATTGAACACTCTTCGGTGCGCTGTCTTCGGCACTGTATGCCCCCAGGCGAAGATACAGTGCATTTCTCGTGCCCAGCACCAGGCAACCCACATTTTTGCGCCCCCTTGCCAGCCTCTGAAAGACACCCTTTGGTCGTCTTTTTTATCTACTCACATTCTTTTTCGCACTAAGACCTGTCACTGTATCTGATCATGAGACCGGCCTATTTCCCCCTCGCACTCTGGCTTAGCACCGTGGCAGCGCAGCAGTTCTACCCGCTAACCCGCAAGAACGACATCCCCACCGCCATTGAGCCGTACGCCTTCGGAGACACCGTTTTGGTGGATTGTATCCAGCGCAACATCGACAACGGAGAGCACAAATTCGACGACCAGCAGCGCATCATATACGGGCCCTTTCCCACGTGCAAGGAGACTGGCAAACCGCTCCAGTTCCGCTACGGTGTTAACGAGGATATCAACTGCACCATCGGCTTCACCGACGAGTTGTACCACCTTTTTCAGTTGTACATACACGAGGACGCGCCGTTCACGTGCCGTGTTCCCTTCTCCAAGGAGAGAAACTACTTGGAAAAGGGCGGCGCGCACATTCCTTTGACGTTCAACTTGCGTGGGGAGGTGCATGACTCGCACGTGGACGTGGACAGCTCCGTGAACGTCATACTCACCACTCCCTCGAACGGCGTGCCGCAGCAGAACACCTTTGTGAGCGCGGTGGCGTGGTCCTCAGGAACCAACGCCACCAGGGTGGTCATAGGCGAATACTTGACGTTGCAGTTGGCGGTGCGGTGGTATTCGTCGTTGCTGCCGGTGGACGGAAACGCCAATTTCAAGGACAACGGGTTGCCCTATTACGACGGCTTTTACAAGCTTCCCATGGCGTTTGTTCCGATCTCTTACACGGTGTTGTACGTTTACTTGGGGCTTGTGGCAGCTGCGGCGTCCGCAGTGTCGCTAGGCTTCGGCTACAACTTCATCAACCTCAGGCTTACCAGGAACAGTTACAGGTCGTTGGACACAGAGTCGCACATCTCGAAGCGGGACTGAGAGACGAGAGAGAGCCGAGTCGAAATGGAAATGGAGGACAGAGATGGCACCAAAATGCGGTGCAAAGTACCTGGAAACGGCCCAGAAGGCCGTAAGGTTGCAGGTCGCTCAAAATGCTGTTTCGTGGCCTCTTGACTAGCACGGGAATATTCGCTTTTCATCCCTGATATTATCAAATTGGCCTGTTTCAAGCTGCAGTTGCAGCTGCCAGCCCGCTTGCCGCATCGAACACTGTGCTCCGAGTCCGGGTTTTAGTCCTCCAATATACCCCCTTCATTACCCAGAAAACAGCCATGGAAACTCTCCCACTTACGTAGAATGTCGGTGTGACATGAAGCGTGTCATATATTATTTTGCCACAAGCAGTAGTTCCATGTTCTTCCACACCGGGACCGAGCGCCCTGTATACCCAGGCTTTGCACCTGTGAAGTCAGGACCGCAAAAGCTTCCGCAGTTTACCTCTTGAGATGCTCTTTTTATAACAGCCCTTTCTCTTCTCTCGTTAACCCCATTCTCGCCTCTATCTGCCTAACAAGTTGCTCTATTCGTCTGCATTCTATGCTACTTTACATACCCTGTCCACGCCTCCTCTCGGCTCTCCTGTTTCTCTATCTCAGGTCCTCTTTCTTTCTTTCACGCCACTTTCCTTCCTATACACGACACTTGGTGATAATCGCACGCAAGAGCAGCGCCGTCTTCTCGGATGGCTCGTCCTCACAGGCTAAGAACTTGTCGTTCAAAAAGCCCGTGAAGAGACGCGTGAGCTCGGTCTTCTCCGCCTCCTCCTTCATCTTCGTTTTGTACGCAATGAACTTGTTCACCGACAACTTCAACAGGTCGGAAAAGCCTGCGGAAGAATGCTTCAAAGTCCTCAACGGAACCAAGATGTCCGTCAACTTCGTTTTCACAGACGTGGGGTACGCCTTTTGCAAGTGGTCCACAACGTGCAAGTAGAGGTGGTCCCTGTTGAGGTTCTCGAACTGGTCGAAGACCTTCAAGAAGTTCTCTGCCACCTCGAAGGCCTTGTCCTCACGGGTGAGCTTGGTGGCCCTTTCGGGCACCGTCTTCACTATGGCCGGCAAACAGAGGTCGAAAACCGTCAAGGCCACGTCTCCTCTCAAAACAGGGTTGGTTTCGGGGTTTCCCAAGACGTCCATATCGGCCTCGGGAAGGTGGTTCAACTCTTCCTTGAGCTCGGCCTCATCCACGTTGGGCAAGGCGATGACGTCGTGGTTGGCCTCCACGCCGTCCTCCTCAGGGTCGTTTTCGTGCTGGGCCTCCTTCTCCTCCTTCTCGAGGTCCTCCTTCTGCTGCTTGTGTGTGATCAAGCCCAAGACCTGTCTTCTGGCCAACAATTTCGAGACGTAGGTCAACTCGAACTGGGCGTAGCTGACCCACAACTCGAACAGGTCCGGGTTGAGCTTGAGACCACGCTGGAAGAGCGTTCTGGCCCCCCGGGCGTTGGCGTTGGTCTCGAACTCGTACCTTCCAGCAGAAAGCCACGCATCCACGTTTCTCGGCTGCAACTGCAAGAGTCTCGAGTAGATGTTGTACACGCGCTTGAGCGCCTGCTCTTCCTTGGCGTAGTTCAAGTACTTGGACCAGATTTCCAAGTCGCCTGGGTACCTCTTGGAGGCCCTTTCGTAGATATAGAGGATCCTTCTGACGCCAGCAAAGTCCGATATGCTCTTGGTGGTGTCGATGGCACCGACTTTCTGCAACCGCTCGTAGCGTTTTCGGCGCAACTTCTCGAGATTGTCCTCGAAGGAGGCGTATTTGAGGTAGTCGCTGGGCTTGGACCCTCTGCCCTGGATGCGGTGCTCGAAGTCAGTTCTTCTTCTCATTACCATGGTGATTTCGTTCTTTTCGAAGAGACCCTTGTTGGTCAAGTCCTCGAGCTCGGGAACGGACTGTTCCAAGAGGTATCTTACTCTCTCGGCCATTTTGTGTGGGTTGGGGAAGGCTCGGTTTTTTGGCTTGAGATGAGATGCCTCAAAAATGAAAAATAGGTGGAGAGGAAAATGCAAGATGCGAAAAAGTGTAGTGCGAAAAGAAGTGCCAAAGACAGCGAAATGACTGCGAAAAGCTCCTGTTTCACTGTCACCAATGGCATAGTTAGGAGGACACTGATATGAGGCACTGCTGCTTAGCTGGAGAATTGGGTTTCTAGGATTTCCAGAACTCGCATAGTCTTCTTCTCACTTCTCCTTTGTAGCTTGCGACTGGCCTTCTGGACCCGACCACGAAACGTCATTTACATTCTCGAAATGAAAGCCCTTCTATGTGAATAGGCTGCGACTTCTGGGTCATTTTTCGTCTAAGAATCTTGTTGTTGCTAAAAATTTGTAACCCCTTCTTGTGTACATATACCATACATACATACCTATACTCGACTCGCACCATATACACCTCTCACACTCTGTACACCTCTCACACTCTGTACACCTCTCACACTCTGTACACCTCTCACACTATGTACACCTCTCACACTCTGTACACCTCTCACACTCTGTACACCTCTCACACTCTGTACACCTCTCACACTCTGTACACCTCTCACACTCTGTACACCTCTCACACTCTGTACACCTCTCACACTCTGTACACCTCTCGGACCATATACACCTCTCGGACCATACACACCTCTCACACTCGTACACCTCTCACACTGTACGCCATCCGGCACACAGACAGACAAAACGGCCCTACACCTCCACATCCAATAATTATATTAGTAGTCTCTCTATATATCAGTCGACCAAACTGGCTGGTTCGTCATATAATTTCATAAATCATGATCATGCAATTTCTCGCCTCTTTCCACTCCCCACTAACTCAACCACTTCACCCTCACATACAGCGCAGCCACAGCAACAACCCTGTATGCGACCAAGATACCCACCAACGCCCCAAAAGACCCGGGTAGACTGTGGTCAAGACCATAGAACTCCAAAACCGCTTCTCCGGTGTCCAAGGAACACTCGGCGGTCTCTCCACACCCGAAATGCTGCCCTCTGAAGGCCAATTTGGCACACACTGCCACCGCGTACTTGAGCGGATTGAGGTAGTTCCAAGCCTCAAAAAAGGGAGGCAAGTGCAACGACATGGTTCCGGCCATAAACGACGTGAGAGTCAAAATGTACGACAGAACATTGGTCGCGAGTCCCAAGTGGTTGAAAACGCTGGTAAAGAAGATGCCGAAGGACTCACCGCAGTTTACCGCCGTGAAGGTGCTCAAAAGGAACGTGAAGTACATTCCGGGCTCCCGGGGCAAACCGGCTGCAAACACGAGCATAGCTGCAAAAAAACACGATGTTGCTAGTTCTATGGGCACCTCGTTGAGGATGTAGGCGCTGCTGAACTCCAAAACGCCGTAGATGCCGTCCTTGTACTCCTGGTGGAAGATGTCTCTCTCCGTGGGATAAAGAGAGATGTTGTTCACAAGCCCCACGAACAACATGAGACAAACCTCCTGGATGAGGCCTAGTCTGTTGCTCACACCCTCGGGACCGTTTTTCAAAGGCGCAAAGAAGAGCGTGTGGATGACGGCCAATAGCACCGTCTGGCCTGCCCTTGCCACGACAATATCGGTGGCCCTGATGGAGTTCAAAAACTGTCTGCGCAGAATGGTGGAGAAAGTAATCCACGAAGGGAGCTTTTCGACCCTGTATTTCTTCAAGTCCACCTCGCCAGTTTCCGAAAGGCTCCCGCTGTAGTCGCTGTGGTTGGCCCGAGCCCAGTTTTGCAACAAATGGGCGACTCTGGCTGTGGTTGTTTCCTGGGTTTCACCCACCCTGACAGAAACCAAGTCCAAGATGTAATCTGCTGTGTTGATGTCCTTGGGGATATTGTAGCCTGCCAGCGCCAAGTAGATATGGATACTGGAGGTGACACCGCTGTAGACCACCCTCCCGCCCTTTGCAAGGAGCAAAACGGACCCAAATGTGTCGAACATGTTCTCGCTGGGCTGGTGGATGGTCAAGATAACGGTGGTCCCGTTTTTCCTGGCTAGCCTATCGAGCAAGGACAAAATGGCAACAGAAGTAGACGAGTCGAGGCCAGAAGTGGGCTCGTCTAAGAAGAGGATCTTCGGCTTGCTGAGGAGCTGGATGGAAATGGAGACCCTCCTTTTTTCTCCTCCCGAAATGCCCTTCACGGTCTCGGAGCCAATGAGGGTGTCTGCGCAGTCAAGAAGGCCTGTTTCTCTGATAAGCTTGTTGATGATAAGGGGAATCCTGGGGTGTTCTTGCACGGGCAAACGCAATTTAGCTTGGTAAAAGAGCGTCTCTCTCACAGTCAAGTTGGGGATCAAAGAGGTATCGTGCTGAGAGACGTAGGCAGATGCCCTGGCCAACTCTGCGGGGGATATGGCCTGCGTTCCGTTCAATTTTATGGCCCCCGATGCCTTATAGGAGGAGGATTTCGGCAATCTGTTGGAGAGGAAGTTTAAAAGCGTGGTCTTTCCGCCTCCAGAGGGCCCCATAATCACGTTGACGTCGTTGGGTACAAAAGAGGCCGAGATACCGTCTAGCAAGACCCTCTCTGTTCTCTTAAACTCGTAGAATTTGGAGTTTTCTGCCGCAATTCCCACCGACAAGTTCAAGTTCTCAAGGTTGATCTCGATATCGTCCCTCCTTATCTCGATATCCTTCTCTTCGTCTTCGGAATTGGCGGTGCTAGGAAGCGCGGAAACAAGGGTGACTTCCTCGCATGTCGCGTTGTCTTCCGCTTCTTCCTCGGTTCCAATCCTGTTCTTCTTTGTGCCTGCAACTTCGATATCGTAGTTTCTGAACCGGAGCCCAGCAGCACAAAGAAGATAGAAGAAGAGCACCCAGCACACCAAAATGCCGATGGGCTCGGCAATCCAGTTCTGGGGGTAGCCTAGAACGCTCAACTGGTAGTTTCCCGAGTACTGTATGCACTGTTCGCTGTCTTTGTCGTACGGACACTTTCCCATCCAGTTGGTGTACTGGTTCGCTGTCAAAGCGCCAAAAGCGTACCAAAAGTAGGAGATGTACTTGATCCAGCGGACATAGACGGGCATAGTGGCAGCGTTAATGAAGTAGCCACTAGCGCTGTTTTGTAACTGGTAGAAACTGTTCACTAGAAGCATGGAGATGGAGTAGTCTGGGGCCATAGCGAAAGACGCCATGGCAGTGGCCATGCTGGTATAGTGGATCAACACAGCCACCGCCAAGTAGATGAAGAAATGCGAGCTTTGAGTGGTGGTAGAATCGACCGTTTCGCCCATTCTGAGGCCCCACATGAAGTATGAAATGGATGCAAAAAGAAAGGTTAGGGGGATGTCCTCCACGAACAACTTAGCCAATCTTCTCGAGAGAATGAAGCCGGGAATACTGACGTAGTTCTCTTTATACTCTCTGAAGAAGAACGAGCCGTCGAAGACCCACAATCTTTCGAGCTCGAGGAATAGCGGGATGAACCCTATAAACTCGAGCATCGCATATAAGCTCGAGGTGATAGACCTGATTCCCGCCAAGTCCGGGGTGGGCTTGAAGAACATCCATCCTAACGCCACAGCGAAAACAGCAGTGCCGCCAACCAACCCGAGCAAAGAAGAGGTGTCGCGAGAGGACATAATGAAGGTTCTTTTCGTGAGAACAGAGACCTCTTTGAGGAAGGAGATTTTCTCGTGCTCTGGTCTCGCGAGGGCCCTTCTGTTCTGCTCAAAATGGGCTTTGGCTTCTTCCCTACTAAGAGAAATCGCATCTCTTGGGGCCTGTTCTGCCCAGTTCTCGACCAAGGAGTCAATCATTTTGGATGTCGCCAACTCTTTTTCTCTCGAAGACGTATCTTTGACTGACAAGCTCATGATGTACTCAAGGAATTCGTGGTCCTTGACAGTGTTCTGAAGTCCTTTCAAAGCTGCGTCCCCTTCCCGAGCTCTGAAGTAGGAGATGGAGTCTTTCAAGCTGCCAAAATAGACCAATCTTCCGCCCCTGGTCAACAAGCAGATTTTGTCGAAAAGTGTCGTGATTTCTGGCCTGGGCTGATGGATGGACAAGATGATGGTCACACCAAACTCAGGGCTGGCCAACTTCTTCAAAACCTGGATCATTTTCAACGAGCTGCTGGTATCCAAACCTGTGGTGGGCTCATCGAGAAAAAGGATAGACGGTTTGCTCAAGAGTTGGATGGTCAAAGAGGCTCTTCTCTGCTCGCCTCCAGACAAATTTATTTTCTTGGTGAATGACATGACAATGTCGTTCTTGCGATGGTTGAGCTCCAAAACCTCAAGCAAGGAGTCGATCAAGGCCATTTTCTCGAAATCCGAGACCGACGAAGGCAACCGCAAGTCTGCCTGGAACTTGAGGGTCTCCAAAAGCGTCAATCCCGGCAAGAACGCATCTGTCTGCTGGAGAAAAGAGTTCTTGACCTTCTTTTCCAGCTGCAGCGGCTGCAAATCATCTGTAATGTAGTCGATTTTACCGCCGAATTCAAGCAGTTTATTAGAAACATTTAGGCGCTGCGAGAGGGTGTTCAAAAGCGTCGTTTTGCCACTGCCCGAGCCTCCCATAATTGCTAGCATTTCTCCACTATCAAGGTCAAAAGAGACGTTGTCAAGAATGCGTTTGGGGGCCTCTATAGAAGAAAGATCTGACTTCTCCACATCCTTCTTTTCCTTGGAGCCCTTCACTGAAACAGTAAGGTCTCTCACCTGGAGCGCCACCCTGTGCTCATGCAGGATCCGTAGCACGTCTGTAGAGTTCATGGGAGTTGTTAGAGTTTTTCAAAGGGGCCTGGGGATAGCCTAATATTTATACGAATGCTCTTAAAATTTGGCAGCCGCACCCAGGGCAAAAAATTGCAAAATTCCGACGAAATTCCGATGGCAATGAGTGTGCGAATTCCAACGGGGCTCCAATTACTAGCGAAATCGTAGCCATGCTCCATAATGCCGACAGTTCCTTCACGGAAGCACCGAGCTATTTGGCTTAGCAGGATTTGCTGGGCGACTCGGTGGTAATGCTTGCCGAAAACGGAAACAGTAAAACTGTGGTGGTTTTTCTGCAAAAAGGCATTGCGAAGAAGGGCGGAAACCTTTTCCTCTTTGGGAAATGATCCGTGTTTTGCGATGGCGCTGTGGACACATGGCCATAGACAGGCTAGGCGATGAGGACGCCCCGATATTCACATTGGGCGCAAAAAAAAAAGACTATTACTCCACGAGGGAATTGGGCGCAGAAAAAAAAGACAAATGCTCCAGGAGGGGTTTGAACCCACGACCGTCGCGTTCCTCACACGACCGTGACTTATGGTATAACCATTTTGTCGTAAAATCAGCTATAAGCACGAAGCGCTAACCTCTGCGCCACTGGAGCACCTGCTGCCGTATATGTGGAAGCAAATTGCTACAGCACGCTGATTTCCTCCCCTCCGTGAAAATAAGAACACACCCTGTGGACGCCCTAGGAGGGCCTGTTGTCGCTGTCTCGTCGCTGTGATACGCTCTTTACTGCTGTTGTCCAATTGGCCGTTTTCATGGATGTGCGGCTGATGGTGAGGCCAAATTGCGCTGCTGTCGTTAAAAGACAGAGGCCTATTTTATGGCTCACTGGCACTACGTGCAATACATAGAACGTGACATTTGTGGCATAAGATACAGCCCAGTGCTATTGCCTCCTTTGGTTCGCCAAGATTTCGCCTCTATGCGTCCTAGTGGCACGCTAGCGAGCGGTTGGACTCGTTGTCGAAAACGTCCCGGTTCCACAACTGGTTGCCCACCACGGCCCCCAAAACGACAGCAATCATGAACCAGCCGTTGTAGGACATGAATACCAACATGAGCATAAAGGAGTATCCCACCTGGAAGCCGTAAAAGAGCGACTGCTTAAGCCTGACCTGCTTCAAAGAGGCCGAGTTCGAAGCCGACGGCACCGCCAACGTCTTTTTCTGCCACCTGGAGAACCACAGCTTGGCCAACTCGTAGCCCAGAGCCAAAACAGCTATGGTGATGAACGTGAGGACGAAATCCGTGAAGGTCCGTACGTGCCACCACTTGAAAACAATACATGTGTTCTTCCAGTCCCACGTGAAGAGCATCTGCGGTTAGTACGGGTTTGTAGGTGTTGGTGTCTTGGTCACATTACATACGTTCATGGAGCATGTGTCCCCGTCATCGTGGGGCATGGAATGGCCCATTGAGGCGTGAAGGGTGTGGTCCATTGGGCTTTCGGGGTGTGTTGGCGATGCTTTTCTGGTCTTGTGCGTTCGGTGACGAACAGTTATATAGCGAGACTGGGGTGTACTGAAATGGGGGTGGTTTGAACCCGCGTGCTGCAATTATGTGCTGTAACTCTGTGTGGCTTAAACCTGTGTGCTGCAATTCTGCTCTGTAACTCTGTGTGGCACCACTATCTTTGATCTGTATTCTCTTTTATCGATTCGCACTCATTTCACAGACCACAAGGCGTCATAATGAAGCTCGTTTCCAAGGAGGAAAGGGAGGCCCACGCAGCCTTCGTGGCAGCCGAGGGCGCCAAGGGCCTCTTCTACGGAGCCGTAGTGTCGCTAGGGCTTTTCAGCTACTTGAAAATACGGCATACTGGGCGGTTTCTGACCTTTAACACTTCCATCAAAGCAGCCGTTTTGACAATGCCCACCATCGCATTGAGCGCCTTCTGGGCAGAACAGGGCTCTGTGGAGTTCGATAGAAGGATGTACTCCGCCGGGGCTGGCGAAAGAAACGTTCTTGAGGAGTATTGGGAGTGGAAAGCAAAGCCCGCCTACCTGAAGATGTGGACCACGGTGAAGAACCACAAGTACCAGGCGCTTTTCTCCGTGTGGGGAGTCTCTCTTTTTGCTGTTCTGAACAGCGCTAGCAGCGCTAAGGGCGTGGAGAGTGCGGTTCTGAGAGCCCAGTTCAAGCGGTTTGTTCGCGGCTCCTCTGTGGCCCTTTTGGTCGCTAGCGGGGCGATTTTCGCTGCTGAAAAGACATTGGCCGTGCTGGAGAGGTTATCGGTTCCTTCTGGGGGGCTTTCTGAGGACAAGGAGGCCGAAAGACGCCGCATTTCCGAGGAAATCCGAGCCGCTCAGGAAGAACTCGCTGCTCTTCGCGCAAGAAGGAAGTAGCATGTCTGGAGAAAAGGCCAGCCTGTTCTTTTCGATCTCTGGGGCAGCGAGGAGCCCCTTCCCTCATGTATATACGTTTTGCGATCAGCCAGGCGCCGCTTCGTAGGGTGTCTTTAGCAGCCTGCTTACGTCAGCGTCTGCGGCCATTTTTTCACCTATAGCGAGACCACCCATTATAGCCAAACACCACAGCACGCTTAATTCGGCTAGCAGGAGCTCTTCCACGCTGTGAGTTGGTGAATAGAAACACGCGCACGCATTTCTGCTCACGCCATGCCGCCCAAGAGCAAAAAACAGAAGGAAATCGTCCAGGATGAGCGGTTCCAGGCCATTGTTCTCACAGACTCGTTTGAGACCCGATTCATGCCGCTAACGGCCGTCAAGCCCCGGTGCTTGCTTCCCTTGGCCAATGTGCCCTTGATAGAGTACACCTTGGAGTTTCTCGCCAAGGCGGGCGTAAATGAGGTGTATATGATGTGTTCCTCCCACGCGGACCAGATCGATGAGTACATTCAGAAGAGCAAGTGGAGCACGCATTCGTCGTTCACCATAAAAACGGTGATGTCGTTGGAGTCGCGGTCTGTGGGCGATGCCATGCGTGACTTGGATAACCGCGGGTTGATCACCGGCGACTTTTTGCTCGTTTCTGGTGACGTGGTGACCAACATCGACTTCGACAAGGTGATGGCTTTCCACAAACACAAGAAGCTGCAGGACAAGGAGCACATTGTGACGATGGTGTTGGCGCCCGCCAGCCCGTTGCACAAAACCCGTTCGCAGGTCGACCCGGCGGTGTTCGTTTTGGACAAGAAGAGCGACCGCTGCGTGTACTTCAAGGACATCCCCGCTGTGGACGGCAGAAAAACCAGCATCAACATCGACCCCGAGCTCTTGGAGGACATCGAGGACGAGCTCGTGGTGCGCAACGACTTGATCGACTGCCACGTGGACATCTGCTCGCCACACGTGCCACAGATCTTCCAGGAGAACTTCGACTACCAGACGTTGAGATGCGACTTCATCAAGGGTGTTTTGACATCTGACCTTGTCAAGAAGACCATCTACGCGTACGTGACCGACGGAACCGAGTACCTGGCGCGTGTGGAGAGCTGGGCCACGTACGACGCGATTTCGCAGGACATATTGGCACGGTGGTGCTATCCGTTGGTCCCGGACTCCAACTTGCTGGAAAACAACTCCTACAACTACGAATTCAACCACATCTACAAGGAGGAGAAGGTTGTGTTGGCGCAGCTGTGCAAGATCGGGAACCGCACGGCCATTGGCTGCGGCACTTCTGTGGGCGAACAAACCACTGTTTCTCGCTCTGTGATTGGCAAGAACTGCGTCATTGGCGCCAACGTCACCATCGAGGGCCTGTACATATGGGACAATGCTGTTATCGAAGACAACTGCGTGGTGAAGAACTCCATCGTGGCCACTAAGGCACACCTTCGCAAAAACGCCCGTTTGGGACCCGGCTCCGTGGTGGGCTTCAACGTGGTCGTGGGCGAGAATAAGAGCGTTCCCGGCAACTCGCGCATCCTGGACGTTCCTGTGGCCAGAAATGGGCCGGAGCGGGAAAGCTCGTTCGACTCAGATGACGACGACGACGAGCGCGAGAACGCCCCCGTTTTGGAGGTCAACGACGTGGATTTGGTGGGAGAGGACGGAGTGGGCCTGTTGTACGTCTCGGACCGCGATTTGGACGACGAGTCCGAGCTGGAGTCCGTTTCCAGCTACAAAAACTACGGCATGGTGTACCAGATGGGCCTGCTCAATGTTTCGGATGACTCTATAGCGTCTGTTTCCGCGAAAAGGGTGAAGCGCCACATGCGCCACGGCTCCAGAAGCAGGAGATTGTCTGCCACCTCTGTGGTTTCTACCGATGCGGATGGCCTCTATTCTGAGGAAGACGAGGAGGAGGATTTCAATAAGGAGGCGGTTGCTACAGTCACCAGAGCGTTGGAAAACAACCACGATTTGGACACCGCGCTTTTGGAGTTGAACACCTTGAGAATGTCCATGAACGTGACCTACCACGAGGTGCGCTTGGCCACATGCCAGGCGCTTTTGACGAGAATAGTGCATTTTGTGGCCACGGACACCTTGGACGTGAAAGAGGCCACCGTCAAGCTCTTCAAGGAGTGGGGATCCATGTTCAAAAGACAGGTTTTCGGTGACGAGGAGCAGGTGGACTTGGCGCAGATTTTGCAGACAAAATGCGCGCTGTTGAGTCCCACTTATAATCAGGTGGTTTTGTTCATTGCCCTTCGGCAGTTATACGAGCAGGACATCTTGGAAGAGGACGCGATTTTGGCGTGGTGGGATTCACCTGCGTCTTCTGCCACCGCGGACTTGGTGGAGGTGCGCACGGTCACGGCGCAGTTCGTGAACTGGTTGCGTGAGGCTGATGAGGAAGAGAGTGATGAGGAGTAGGTATAGACGTTGGAATGGTGCAAAAGCGTAGAGCGGAGGAAAAGGCGCCGGCTGGGTGCAAAGAGCGCGCGGGTGGGTGCAAAGAGCGCGCCGGTGGGTGCAAAGAGCGCGCCGGTCCCGCGCTGAAATGGCGCATACCGCGCAGGCCGGTGCAAATCGGTCGCTGGCTCGCAGTTAGCGACGCTGGCGCAATCAGCACGCTGCGTACGCACCCAGCAACCTCCAGGCGCACCCAGCACGCTGCCACACCTTCGACCTCCACACGCCCATTCAGACGCCCACGCAAGGTCGGCACAGTCGAAACTGCCGCGGCACACCAGTTTCTTTTCGCATCAGTTGATGGATCGTTTAGCGTGTGCAGGAATATACGACGCATGTGAAAGACATATATAGCGCCATCATCGCAGCTGGCGCAGGTTGCACGCCCCTTTCACGCATTTTGCACACGCCACACGCATTTTGCACACCACCCCACGCATTGTTCACGCACACAGGTCCATGACTACCGACGGCACCTACGACGCCGTGGTCATCGGCGCAGGCGTGGTGGGCCCCGCCATCGCCACCGCGCTAGCCAGGCAGGGCAGAAAGGTGCTTATTGTCGAACGGGACTGGCTGAAGCCCGACCGCATAGTGGGCGAGTTGTTGCAGCCCGCCGGCATCAAGGCCTTGAAGGAGCTAGGCATGGCGCAGGCTGTCAACAACATCGGCGCCATCTACCACACCGGCTACTACATCAACTTCGAGGGCCAGAACTTCACCATCGAGTACCCGGAGAAGGCCGACGCGTTGCACACCAACGCCGTCAAGCCCGTGCCCGGGTGTGTTTCTGGCGACAACGACAAGCTCGTGGACGACGCCACCATTCTGGTGGCAGACTGGGATGCGGACGCGCGGGTGCGCGGCGTGGCGTTCCACCACGGCGACTTTTTGGGCAACTTGCGTAGCATCGTGAGGGCCGAGCAGAACGTCACGTGGGTCGAGGGCACGGTGACGTCGCTCTTGAGGGAGGAGGACGCGGTGTGCGGCGTGGAGGTCAAAAGCGCAGCGGGAAAGACCGCGTACAGGGCCAAGCTCACGGTGTGCTGCGACGGAATCTACTCCAAGTTTCGCAAGGAGTTGGCGCCCGATAACACGCCCTCCGTGGGCCTGTACTTCGTGGGGTTGCACTTGGAGAACCCCGGCCTCCCGGCGCCGCACCACGGACACGTTATCCTCGGGAAACACGCGCCCGTCTTGTTCTACCAGATTTCTCCCACAGAGGCGCGCATCTTGTGCGCATACAGGCTGACCAGGCCGCCGTCGCAGACGTCGTCGGAGTTGTACGACTATCTCCGGGACGAGGTGCTCCCGGCGCTCCCGGAGCCGGTCCGGCCGGCGTTCCGGGCGGCATTGAAGACGAAGAAGTTCCGGTCCATGCCCAACCAGTACCTTCCTGCGCGCAAACAGGGCGCCAATAAGGGCCTCGTGGTGCTCGGAGATGCGCTCAACATGCGCCACCCCTTGACCGGCGGCGGCATGACCGTGGGCCTCAACGACGCGTCGCTAATGGCGCGCTTGTTGGCGCCCGGCCTGGTGCCTGACTTGGCGGACCACGCGGCGGTTGCAAAAAGGTTGGCGCGTTTCCACCGCCAGCGCAAGAACTTGAGTGCGGTCATTAACACGCTCTCCATCGCGTTGTACGCGCTTTTTGCTGCCGATAGGAGGGCCTTGGTCATTTTGCAGCGCGGCTGCTACCGCTATCTTCTGTTGGGCGGCGACTGTGCGTCGGGGCCCATCGGCTTGTTGTCGGGCATGTTGCCTTTCCCCATGTTGCTCTTCAACCACTTTTTCAGTGTGGCGTTCTACGCCATCTACCTCAATTTCGGCGCCAGGGGCTGGGCGGGCTTTCCGTTGGCGTTGTACGAGGCGTTTGACACCATTATCGCGGCCATCGTGATTTTCACGCCGTACCTCTGGCACGAGTTGGTCAACTAGTGTATATAGGACGAAGGGTTGAGGGGCTGGAATTAGAATATATTGGCTGAACGAGGGAAGCTGGCGGGCAGCTGGAGCAGAATACGTAAGCTGGACGAGATAGGCTCGTGATTTTTGCTTCGAGAAGAGGACTGGGGGAAGCGCTGCTCGAGGCTAAGAATGGCGTGAGCTTCTAGGGGCGCATCTTCTTTATTAGCCTAATGACAATGAAACTAGCTGTGTATCTACTATGGCATTTCCGGTGCCAGTACGCAACTTGCAGAATAAACGACGGCTGCAAAACACCGTGCTTCAGTCTACATGTCCCCGCGAAAACTGTCGCTCACCAAAGACCGTCACTCTCCAACTAAGAAGCCACAGACCACCTCTAACAGGCCATTCGCTGCTCTTGTGCAGAAGTACCGCCATTCTAAGGACTTCCCCTGCCCTTACAGCTGCAAAATGTCTTTCTCAAACGCCTTGTAGCCCACGCCATCGACAAAGGTGTTCAGAACAGGCACTTCTCCCGCCTTTCCCTCAGCAAGCAAGTAGTAAAACTCAGCCGTTGCGTTCGCCCCGGGAGGAGCAACGTTTTTTCCATCGGCCTCCCTCTCATCCGCGTAGTAGAAGTTGAAGCCCTTGGCCCCGTACGACTGCTGGGCCAGCTGAAGAACATACTCAGACGCCCTCTTTCCGGCACCCAAGGCCAAAAAGCGCGTTTCAAAGAGCTTGTTAAAAAGGTTGCCTGTGAAGATAAACGTCTTGTGGGCAGAGCTGGCCCTTTCAAAGGACTTAACGGCCTCGTGAACGGCAGCATACACACTCACCGAGTTGATGTTGAGCGCAGCTGCAAACTTCTCCACTGGAGGGGCCACACCGTCGTCTTTGTCGACCTCAATGTGGGCGCTGGCGTTGTAGACCACCAAATTGGGCTCTCCAAAGAAGGCCCTGGTCTTCTCAAAAATACCCGCAACTGAGGAAGGGTCGGATAAATCCGCCGTCACGTGCCTGTGGTTCTCTCCGAAAGACGAAAGAGACCTTCTAGAGACGGTCACCACGTTGTAGCCGTGTTCCAAGAACTTTTTCGCAACCGCCACCCCCACGTTGGGGCCGGCACCGAAGATAATCGCTGTGGACATTTTTTGCAGCAAAGAGAAGTGCAGTGGTTTTGCTTCACCAGCGCAATATCGCCCTTATATAGCCTGTCTCGTGAGGACTACAAACCATGGCTGTGGACGGAATTTGCAGCGTTTGCTTGGCACAGGAGCAGTGCTTACTAAAAAAAGTGTTGCTTATGGGTGGTGATTCACCTCCGCCTCGGCTCTTCCACAAGGGGCAATTCCGCAGCATACGCGGTCTCACCTACGGCGGAAAGCAGTGGGCCATCTTCACAAGGGCAGTGCCTCTTTGTTAACAAAGAGAACGGTATAATGGACTAGTGGCGTTGTGCTGTGGTGAGTTCCAGGAAGTGTCTCTGCGTGGGTCCGGTCTTGCCCAATTGGGAGTGGCCGATGGTGCGACTTTGGGTGCAAATGGTGCCTTATAATGGCCCAATAATAACTCTACGGAATGGTGTCCTATAGCAGCTTGAAAGAGTCTACAATGGTTTCACCTTACGCTCTCCGCTGACAAATAAAGAAAATGGCACCACGTGTATTCCTCCGCAAATCTGCTACTTCACTAAGACTCTCATCAGCGTAATAAAGGTTGAACTCCTTCTTCCCGTATGACTCCTGTGCCACTCTCAAAAGGTGGTCTGACGCGTTGTAAATCACCACACTTGGCTCCCCGAAAGCCTTTCTGGTGATTCGAAAACTTTAGCAATTGACTAAAAGTGTACCAAATCAGCCTTAATGTGCTTGAGGTTGGGGCCGAAATCAATGGTGAGAGACTCGCTTCTGGAGACAGTAGCCACCTTGTAGCCATCTTCCAAGAAGCGCTTGGTGACTCCCACGCCAATATTGGAGCCTGCACCGATTATGATGGCAGTAGACATTTTTGAGTAGTAGGGGAGGAGAATTTTGCAACCAGCCAAAGGGCTCTTTAATAACCTGTTATACCCGTAACGCAAGCCTGAGTCCGATGGGGTCCGCACTCACGGTTAATTGAAAGCCATAGTTCGGTTTTGTCCTCAGTATTAAACCTCCTGCTGACTAAAGGCGTTTGTTATTAGGCGGCTGGCATTGCCCTTCTCCGAAAATTAGTAATCACGCTGGTGTCCCGTTCTGCCACCAAAGTACGGATTAAAACGACTAAGTCCGAGCTGCTTTCGTAGTACAACGTGGCTGCAGATGGCCTCTTTTGGTGGGTCTGCCCAACGTTCCTAGGTTTTCCGATTTGGTGTGGGTGCAACGGTAGGTGCAAATTAGTCAGCAGGAAGTGTTGAGCAGTCTTTATAGTAGGAAAACGGAAGTGCTACAATTGGCGTTAATTAGGCTCAACTCTGAGGCAACAGAAGCTCAACTCTCGTTCTTGCCACTTTTCGAGTCTTGTTTCCTGCTCAGCCCTTCAATCTCTGTTTATTTCCGAAAACTGTGGGAACTCACATGTCTAATCCACATTGGTCCTTCTAGTTCACAGGAGCCTGAACGGGAAATGCCCTGTATCCCTCATTCTCCACGAAGGTGGCCACCACAGGAACATTGCCAGCCTTTCTCTCGGCAAGGGCCTCGTAGAAATCAGCGGCGGCCTTGGCACTGGGAGGCAACACGAAACTGCCTTTCGCGGTTCTCTCATCCGCATAGTAGAACTTGAAGCCTTTCTTTCCGTTAGATTGCTGGGCCAGCTTTAAAAGATACTCGGAAGCATTCTTTCCAGCACCAGCAAGCAGGTACGGACTCAATGTCTTCACGTTGAAGAGAGCACCAGTGTATATGAAGGTCTTGTTTTCGGCTTTGGTCTTCTCAAACGAGCTCACCGCTTCCTTGAGAGCCGCATACAAGCTGACGGTATTCACATTGAGGGTTTTTGCAAACTCGTCCACGGAAGGCGATAACGCGTTTTGTGGGGAAACCTGGATGTGTGCAAATGCATTGTGAACTATCAAGTTGGGCTCTCCAAAGGCCTTTCTGGCGGTTGCAAAAACGTCACTTACAGACTCAGGATGCGCCAAATCCGCTCTAATGTGCTTGTGGTTAGGCCCCAAATCAGCGTTGAGAGACTCACTCCTGGAAACGGTCACAACCTTGTAGGCCTTGCTTATGAAGCGCTGGGCAACACCCAAGCCGATGTTAGGGCCTGCACCGAAAATGATCGCCGTAGACATGTTCTCTGCAATTGGGTGTAAAAACGGGTGGCAAATAGAAAAACGAGAGAAAACGGCTCGTATTTATACTTTCTGGGGTAAGTTTGCGGTTGCGAAGAGGCTCATGTTTTTGGAAAAATTGCAACCTGGCTGCAAAATTCGAAAAACTACTATCATCAGGGGAGGTGTATGGAAGCGTTGTCCTGGAGAAGGGAGGCTCTGAATGCTTGAAGAAAGGGTTCGTTTAGCTATGGTGGTGGCTAAATGATAGCTGAACGAGTGACGTCACTGTGAACCCATAAAAGCGTGTGCAGTAAATTGCTGCCCTAAAGGGCGTGCAAGAGAAAAGGTGGCACCAGCAACGTGCTGCGGTCCTCCCTCTGTCATCTTGCCTCTTCTGCTGGCCTGCTGGAGCCACTGGGCCACCAGGAAATTTGTCACGTGCCCGGTCACGTGACTTTCAAACCTCTCCCCGTATGCGTCCCAGCGCCGCCTGCTGCGCCAGAAAACGCCACCAATGCCACTGCGGCGTCCTTCCAGGGCCATGTCCGCCACCTCAGGCGTTTCCCCTGCGTCTGCCCTGCTCGTCACCGGCGCTGGGAGCCCTGGCGCTTGTCTGCAGGACGCGGCTGGTAAGGCTTAGCTCCTCTAAAAATGTTAAGCGGTTTCTTGCTACCGTCTTTTCCACACTAACAGGGCACACTTCACGCCAAAATGCCTTCTGTCGACAGCATTCCCTTATTGGGCGGTTCCCGCGGCACCTCGTCTCGTGGAATTGTCTCCGAGGTCACCAAGACTTTCATGTTAACCATGAAGTCTTCCCCTGTGAACTACTTTTTGGTGTTTGTTCCTTTAGGCCTCATTGCCGGGCACTTGGGGTGGAGTTCGAACGCCGTTTTTTGGCTCAATTTCTTGGCCATCGTGCCGTTGGCATCGCTTCTTGCTTACGCCACCGAGGAACTATCTGAGCACACTGGAGAGACCATTGGGGGCCTTCTTAATGCCACCTTTGGCAATGCTGTGGAGTTGATCGTTTCGATCATTGCCTTGAAGGAGAACCAGGTCAGAATCGTGCAGGCGTCCATGTTGGGCTCCATTTTGTCCAACTTGTTGCTTGTTCTTGGTTGCTGCTTCATTGCTGGCGGAATTACCAGGGTCCAGCAGACCTTCAACCAAACAGTGGCCCAGACTATGCTGTCTTTGATGGCGTTGGCGACTGCCGGATTGTTGATTCCTGCGGCCTTCCACGCGTCGTTGCCTGCGCCCAAAAAGGGCCACGGCTTTCCTAACCCTGATAGCTCCGACGGCTTGATTGTGGCGTTGTCCCGCGGCGTTTCCATCATCTTGTTGGTACTCTACGTGTTGTACTTGGTGTTCCAGTTGAAGACCCACAAGTCCTTGTTCGAGGAACAAGCCCAGGAGGCCGACGACGGTATCATCGCCACCTCTGTGCCCACTGGCCCTGACGACTCCAAGGCTGAAGAGGCACATTTGACCGTGGTAAGCTCCTTGGGCGTTTTGGTGCTCGCCACTGTCCTCGTTTCTTTCTGCGCGGACCTCCTTGTGGGCTCCATCGACGACATCGTGGAGTCCTCTGGCTTGTCGAAGACCTTTATTGGTTTAATTGTCATCCCTATTGTGGGAAATGCCGCAGAACACGCGACGGCCATTATCGTGGCCATGAAGGATAAAATGGACTTGGCCATTGGCGTGGCTGTGGGCTCTTCTCTCCAGATTGCCATTTTCGTCACGCCCTTTATGGTATTGGTTGGCTGGGCCATCGATGTTCCTATGTCCTTGTACTTTTCGACCTTCGAGACTGCCATCTTGTTTGTTTCGGTATTCATCTCCAACTTGGTCATTTTGGACGGAGAGTCCAATTGGTTGGAGGGCGCCATGTTGTTGAGCACCTACTTGATTGTGGCGTTGGCCTTCTTCTACTACCCCGACACTGTGCTCGATTAAACCCCATTGGCCTGAATAAAGGCGGTTATTAGCGTCCCCTCGATGAGTGGGGCCTTGTGCCACCTCTCAGATATCGTATGCCAATCGTCGTTTGCCTCTTTGCGACTTCTTAATTCTGGCTTGCTAACAAAAACTAAAAATGTGCAACAATAATGGCGTGCAATGGATGTACCATTGAGAGCACCTAATGTAGTGTGATTTCGGCCCAATGGCCTAGTATGTCATAATGTTAGTTGTATAAGTTGGAGAAACAACCATAACCTGATCATATGTCGGAGAGTGATAAAAACTGGGTTTTTGCAGCAGATTTGAGCTATGAACTGACATTTGATCCATTGAAGTCTTTTTGAAGCATACTCAATCTACCTAACAGGCCAACACACCGCCTGCGAGTCTTTAGGTTGTCCTCGGTACATAGTCTGAATCGAAGGTCATTATGTAATCTAACGACGATCTACAAAACCTCAAAAAGGCTTCAAAGCTAGAAAAAGCCCACAAAGACGAAAAGCGCCAGGAGATTGTCAAAGGCCCGTGTGTTTGTAGAACTGCCCCCAAAATGGCAATTTCACAAAAATTCACCTTGGTCTGGAAACCAGACCAAAAAACGTGTTCCTTGCCCAGTCTACAATAGCCCTTTATAAATCACTCTTTGTACAATAGAGGTCGTTTCATTGGCGGCTGGCACTATGCCCCGGAAAGTTTGCTGAAGTTTTGCGCCTATTGGAACTACAATAGCACCCCAGGAGCAGTTCCCAATTCGGCTAATTAGCGGTAGAAAGGTACCGAAAAAGATAAATGAGGTGCATGGAGATGCAGGAGAAAACGCTCCTGGGGCGATATATTTCCGTTTTCGGTCCGCCAATTGTCCGCCGAACCCTGTTGAGGATTATTTCGTGCAGCAAAACGTGCAAACAGGCGCTTTACTGCGGAGGGCAGTGGCCAACGTATGCAAGGCACCTGGCGACGGATCGTCGTCAACGTGTGTGAAATCAGCGCGCAATCGGCGTGCCAATTTCGTAGTTGGCGGGCCACCACTATGCAACCTTGCCGTGCGCAGTCAAGGAGGCCCAGAATCGTCCCATGTCGGCAGCACCGGCAGTACCGGCTGCGGATGTGGAGGTGTGGGGGTCGTGTTTATTTGTTGATCCCCCTGCGAATGCTTAGTGCGTGCGAAGTGAAGACAGCGCAGGCGTGCGAAAAAAGCAACTGCGCCCAAGTTCATCCCGAGGGCGCGCCAGACGCGGGGCAGGAGCGACAAATTTGCGTGGAGCCGGCGCGCAAACAGCAGGCAACCATGCGCAGAGTTGCTAACCGTCCAAGTGCGCGGATATACGCCTACCCGCGTCCAGTTGTGTGGTCCACAAGTCATCGTCGCCAGCAGCCACCGTGCCCTATTGCTTGCACAATAGCCCCGCCCGGCAGTGCGTGGGCCTCCTTGCAAAAAGCGCGTCGGGACAAAACGCGTCGCGCAGGTGCAGCTTGCAGCACGCAGGCGGTGCGTAGTTCCCGCGCAGGCGCCCTATATAACTCGCAGCCTGCGCCTAAACCCTGCCCAAAAGTGTCACCATGTCCGACACTGAAGCCCTCAAGATCTTCTCCAGACAGCCGGTGTCGCCGGAGATGGTGCAGTTCTTGGTGGCCACCACATCCTCGATCATCCAGGTCAAGCAGCCCAAGACCCAATATGCACCCGTGGGCCTGGCGCACGCTTGCGTGATGGTGGCGCCTGCGCCGACGACGACGCTGCTAGCGCACTTCATCAAGAACTTGATCCGCTACTCCAACGTCCAGACGCCCACGCTTATGGCCACGCTTGTGTACCTCAACAAGTTGCGTAACCTTCTTCCTGCGAACGCAGTTGGAATGGAGACGACTCGCCACCGCATCTTCCTAGCTGCGCTCATTTTGAGCGCCAAGCTGCTTAACGACCTGTCGCCCTTGAACAAGCACTGGACGAAGTACACCGACGGTCTTCTTACCAACGAGGAGGTTAACATGGCCGAAAGGGAGCTTATAGCGCTCTTAAAGTGGAACGTCGTTGTGCGTGACGACGAGCTCTACGTGGCATTACAGCCCTTCTTAACTACCATCAAGCAGTCGCTCCGCCAGCGCTTAGAGGAGGAGTGCACCGAGAAGACTGGCTACTACCGGTTGTCGAACACATACGCAAACAGGGGGCTTTGTGCGCTGTCAACGACGCTGTCGTTTGCGTCGCTTAATCTGTCTGCGTCGGCACACTCGCTGCTTTCGCTACAAAGCACGCAATCTGCGCAGCTGCCGCTCCAGGCGCCGGCGCCGCACAAGAACTACGCGTACAGGGCGCCGTTGGCCGCAAAGACCGCGTCCACGCTAAATGTGCCGCGCAAGCAAGAAAAGGACGTCTACGACCGCTTGGATGCCGCGGACGTATATTACCACGACACCGCCGTTAATTTGATGAACTCGGGGCGTGTTGTTGTTTAGCATATTTACTTCTCATGGGTTCTTGCGAGGCGCGCAAGGTTTAATACATAATGCATTGAAAAGAGTAGACGCCGGCGTGGTCCGTGCGTGGAGTTTGCACGCAAGCAGCGCGCAACCGGACGGTTGCGTCGGCCCGAACGCCGATTTGGGAAACGGGGCTCGTTCTGCGTTGGGCGCTGCGTGGGGCGCCGCATGTACTCTTGCAAGAGCCGCCCTCTCCATAAAATTCAGGCTGACCTGTCACCAGGGATGGCCGCTGCGAACACGCTCTCTGCGTTGGCGAACGCACTATTGGCGCTCGTGTGGGCTATTTACGCCATATCTGCTCGTCTGTGCCTACTCTGCGCCATCTCTGCTCGTCTGCGAACATTGCGCGCCACCTGTGCTCGTCTCCGCGCGCAATTTGCGCCCGTCTCCGGCTGTTTGCGCCCGTCTGCACGCACAGCACACGCACCTCGCGCATCTACACCCCCTTCTCATTCCTCTATTCTATACCTAATGATGGTGGGAGTCCTCCTTGGGCGGCTCTGGCGCCACTGTGATCATGGTGTCAATGCGCAAAATGGCAATGCACGCTTCCAACGCCGACTTCAACGACTTGACCTTGGAAACCGTGGGCTCCAAGACACCATGAAGCGTCTCGTTGACTATCTTGCCGTTGATCAAGTCCAAGCCGTAGTTTTTGTACTTCTTGCGCTTCAAATCCGTGGGCAACGCCGTCTGCGAAGCCGCGTGGTAAGTGCGCAACTTGGAGATCAAATCGGACGAGTCCTTGGCGGCATTGTTGGCCAAAGTCTTCGGGATCACAAGCAAGGCGGTTGCGAATTCCGCGATCGCCAACTGCTCTCTGGAGCCCACAGTGGTTGCAAAATTCTCCAAGTAGATGTTGAGAGCTGCCTCCACAGCACCACCGCCAGGAACCACGTTCCCGCTCTCCAAGGTGCGCTTCACCACCAGCAACGAGTCGTGGATGGACCGCTCCATTTCGTCCAACGAGTAGTCGTTGGGGCCCCGCAAAATGATGGACAGCGACAGGTGCAGCCTCGTGCCCTTGACCAAAATGCACTCGTCGTCGCTGATGCGCGTCTGGACCACCTCGTCGGCCAGGCCCAAGTACGCGGCCTCAAAGGTCTCCTCGCCCTCCAAGTTCGCCAAGTTGGACACCAAGGTGGCGCCGGTGGCGCGCGCGATTCGGCGCAAGTCCTCCTTCTTGCACCTTCTGACGGCCATGGCGCCCACCTCCACGAACTCCTTCAAGCACAAGTCGTCGATGCCCTTGGTGGTGAGCACCACGTTGGCGCCCGCGTTGATGATCTTGCGGATGCGCTCGATGATGATGCCGTACTCGCGCTTGCGGATCTCCTCCAACTGGTCCGGGTCGTCGATGTTGATCTGCACGCCCATGGCCATGCGCGCCTTCTGCAAGTTGATGTCGAGACACGCGATGCGCGCGTTCTTGACCAGCTTGACCATCGCCTGCGACGCCACCGTGCAGTTGAGCGCGTAGCCGTTGACGAGCACGCTCTCGGTGGCGCTCTTTCCGTGCGCCTTCAACACGTTGACCGCCTTCACGGGGTACTTGACCTCGCCCTTGCCGTTGGCCGTCTTGACCGCCAACATGGCGTCCACCACCATCTGGCCGAAGAACTCCGAGTCCGCGCCGATGATCTTGGACGACATCAGCGTCCTCGCGATGTTCACCATGGCCTCCTTGCCCAACTCCGCCACCGGTAGCGACAACACCTCGTTGATGTAGCGCACCGCCTCCTTGAGTGCCAAACGGTACCCCGTGATGATGGTGGTGGGGTGGATCTTGTTCCTCACGAGCTCGTTGGCCCTCTTCAAGAGCTCTGCAGCGATGATCACCACAGACGTCGTTCCGTCGCCCACCTCGCGGTCCTGCTGCTGCGCCAACTCCACCAAAATCTTGCCCGCCGGGTGCTGCACGTCGAGCAACGAGAGAATGGTAGCGCCATCGTTGGTCACGGTCACGTCTCCGATGTCGTCCACGAGCATTTTATCGAGGCCCACTGGGCCCAACGACAGCTTCACCACATTGGCCACAGACAGCGCCGCTAGAACGTTCTGGTTGCGGATGTCGTCGCCGCTGACCTTCTCGCCGCCCAAAAAGAGCGTGTCCGAGCGTGCTGCCGAGTACATGCTGAATAGTGTGGGACGTGGTTCAGGCGAGTGGAGTTTTTTTTCACTGGAGAACGCACCCGTACATCTGCTTATGTCAGCGGGAGTCGCACCCACATAAACAAACAACCCACCCCGTTGCCCCAACTCTTCCCCCAGCATGTTCAGAAACGCGACCATTGGCATGCGT
Source organism: Wilhelminamyces tanticharoeniae (assembly GCA_030558325.1). Classification (NCBI taxonomy): domain Eukaryota; kingdom Fungi; phylum Ascomycota; class Pichiomycetes; order Serinales; family Metschnikowiaceae; genus Wilhelminamyces; species Wilhelminamyces tanticharoeniae. The sequence continues at coordinate 308,617 of JAJMSI010000003.1, read as the reverse complement.
GCCGCCCTGCAGCCGGTGCGGGCGTTCTGCGGCGCCCCGGCAGCGTTTTTTGCTGCCAGTTCCAGTGTTTTTGCCCCCAGAAAGACCGCCCCCAAGAAACAGCTTTCAGCCGCCCAGAAGGCCGTCGACCAGGACAAGAAGAAGCTCAGGGAGTTGCGTGCCAAGCTCAAGAAGGAAAAGGAGGTCCTCAGGACCGTGCGCACCAAGATCTTGTTGACGGAGAAGAAGCATCGCGAGATAATCAAGGTTGCAGAGAAGGTGGCGTTCCGGAAGGCCACCCAGCCCGTCAGGAAAATCGGCGCCTACTCCTTTTTCGTCAAGTCCGTGTGCAGCAAGGACGTCAGTCTCACGGACGCTGCTGTCAGATGGACGCAATTGAGCCAGGACGAGAAGGCCAAGTACGAGCAGGACGCGAAGGCCTACAACGACGAAAAGCTCAAGGATTACAAGCCCAAGCCCAAGGCGCCCGCCTCCAGCTACGCGCAGTTCATCAAGGCCAACTACCCCATTGGCGAGTCCGATGTGACGCAGGCCCAGCGCACCTTGAGTGCGCAATGGCTGAACCTTTCCGACGAAGAAAAGGCCGCCTACGCCCCTTCTGAAGCCGACAAGGAGGCCTACAAGACCGAGCTCGCCGAGTGGACCCGCGAGCGCATGCGCCTTTACCGGATTGACCACCCGAAGACCGGCGTCTAGCTGTACCAGTATGATCAATTGAATGAACGGCCGGAAAGTCCCTATGTATGAAGTCGAAAACGCGCGTCTGTGCGTCTAGGGGCCCGAGCTGGAAAGATCCCACACGAGAGAAGCGAGTCTGTATTGAAACTGAATTTATCCTGTTTTAAAAGACCCTGGACCACGCTTCCTTAACCCCGCGGTTAGTGTCGCGCGATCGCAGACACGGTGCATCAATTCTCCTCTGAGACAGCATCTCCAAAACAGCAGTTTCAGGCCTATTTCTATGCGTAGCTAGCAATTACACGACAAGCTTCCAAACGCCTGTTTCAGACTATCGTATATATAGAAGGGTGTCCCCGGGTGCAATCATCTTAGTGGAATTAGACTATGAACGGCGGTAGCAGCGCCTTACAAAGGCCCCGCGCCGCATCGGGAAGGGACGTATAAAGAAAGAGCAGGCAGAAGAAGGCGTAATCTACAAAATGGTACATTTTCTCTGCTTCTTGATGACAGGGGGCTCCAACGCCGCCACAATGGCTTCGTCGAAAACCGTCTTCAAGCCTCTCTGGGTCAACGCCGAGCACTCCACGTACTTGACGGCACGCAACTCCTTGGCCAACTTTTCGCCCAGGTCGGAGGAAATGGGCGCTAGTTTCTGTCTCTGCAAGCGCTGTAAGATCACCTCGTCGTTTCTCAAGTCGGTCTGCGTGCCAACTATGAGGCACGGCACGCCTGGGCAATGGTGGTGGACCTCGGGGAACCACTTTTCCTTGACGTTTTCGAACGAGGCCGGCGCAATCACCGAGAAACACACCAAAAACACGTCGGTGGACGGGTATGAAAGCGGCCGCAATCTGTCGTAATCCTCCTGGCCCGCGGTATCAAACAAGCCCAAGGTAAACGGCTCGTCGCCAATCATCACCGTGACTGCGTAGTTGTCGAAAACAGTGGGAACATAATCGGCAGGGAACTTGCTGGTGGTGTATGAGATCAAAAGGCACGTTTTTCCCACGGCACCGTCACCAACGACGACACACTTTATGGTCTGCATATCTTAGGGGCGTAGAAAGAGCAGGCGTCTATAAAAAAAGACTTGGGGTAGCAAAAGGGGGGAGGCGTTTCTGTCCAAAGGAGGAGCGTCCAAAAGGGGCGTCAGAAATCGCAGCAAATCGGAACTAGGTCGTTGAAATTCAGCGAAATCAGGCGGCAGCACAAGACGGGCTCGATGCAGGATCTCTAGAGGGGGCGGGAGGTAGGGCCTGCTAAACTATGGCCTTATCAGACGACTGGTAAGTGACGACGAAGTTTTTTTTTGGTGTTTAGAAGCGCACTAAAAAGTGGTGATTTGGGGATTGTTTATTTTCGCCTATGGTGCACGGGTGTTTTGTCCTCTGCGGGAGAGGCGCCAATTTGGGCCGTAAGAGAGCTGTGTGTGTGGCAGAAAGGGCCAATATGGGTAGAGTAGGGCTTTTTGAGGAGGATGGGCGAAAACAGCGGACTTCCAGCTGTTCTGGGTGCCAAGATCGCAAAAATGGGCAAAAATCTCAAACGGGGGCCTACAGAACAGAGAAAACGCCCAATGCGCGCCTCTCCTGTCGAAGAAAGGACCATAGACGGATCGAGTGCGTAGATTAGGCTCTGCTTTCCTGTTCGGCGGTTTTTAGGCGTTTGAGGGGCCTATCTCCTCGAAGAGTACCTCTCAGGCGCATACACGGAAATAAGCCTGACCTATCGCGGAAAACTCCGTGCATTTAACAGCTGTTTTTGGACATTGAAGACGCTTTACTGGTGGTGCCACTCTAGACTGCCTAAAAAGGCCATCTGTGGCACTATTCATGTGCTCACTTTCTTCGTACATGCAAATAGGCTCAGATCGCCCCACATTCTGGCCACGAAGAAAGAGAAAATACTGGTGACGGAAATCACCCAACACCTGCCGTTTCAGGCACGGACAAAGTCCAACTGCCAAAAGGAGAGTTGAGAGGTTGTGTAGGTGCACGGGTGTTCTCGACGATAACTGGAGACTCTGAAGAGGAGAGAAGAGAATGCATAACATGAGAAGAGATTTTGGGTTCACCACTGCGAAACTTGAGAAATGCATATTTGGAATGGGTTCTTTTTTGTTGCAAAATGATGGTAGGTGGAACGAGACTGAAGGCAGAATCATAGGCAATTCCGCCCATGTTCCTCGGGATCTCCTATCAGATCATGAGGGTTGTTGCGTCTCAGATTTCAAGCAAACAAGGCGATATACTTTGGAAATCACTGCGTTTTCAATTTCAGTGCCGAAGTTGACTTTCCTATTTGCAGTAGAGTAAGTGTCTTCGAAGAAACCCACTCATAAAGGCCATTTTTGACTAGCTGAAGAAGAAACCGCTCATGCTTGCATTCCAGACCGTTTCTCGATTCATTTCTTCACCTCTTCGCTTTCTCACTTCTCCGCCTCTCCTCCCCACTTTTCTACCCCATACTATCATTATTCATTAACTCGGCTACCGCCGTCCTATTTCATATTCACAAACCCGTTGTCTCCCTGCATCACATCCAAGTTGCTGGTTATGTCGCTGGGAAGATTATTAGTGTCGATCAACTTGTTGGCGAGCTGCCCCGTGGGGTCGAACTTCGAGAGCTCCTCGTCAATTTCGTGGTCATCCACAATGGACGGCCCTCCGCCCAAGAAATCGAGCATCATGTGCATTCCGCCCGCTCCGCCTGCGTACTCCTCCACATCAACAGGCAAAACCTGCGAAACACCCTCCAAAAACCACACTTTGTCCTTCATTTCCGTGGTGAACGACCGCAACAACTTGTAGTACAGCCGCATGATGCGCATACTCTTGATGTCGCCCGTCATCAACAACGACAAGAAAGACTTGTCGAGCAACGCTGGAAAGGCGAAAATTCGCAAAATGAAGTCCGACTTGTACCGCTCCTTGTGGAGCTTGTTAAGGTACGCCAACGTGATGAGATACGGAGAATTAAGCTCCACGGGAAACATATCGGCAATCTCCGAGTCGTGGCACTCCAAGTCGGAATGCAGGCGCTGTCCAACGCCGTGGGAGCCGTCCAAATTGGCCTTTTGGTTGGTGATATCGCCCAAATCGCCCAAGTCCACGGAAATAAACTTGTAAAAACGCGACGACTCCGTCAACGGCCACACCGCCGTTAAAATAGTGGCTGCGCCCTTCACGTGAAAAATCCACGCCAGCGCAGGCAACGATTTCGGCAGTGTGGACAGCGGGAAGGATGCGTTGGCAAGCGAGTCCATTATGAGAATCAAAGCACTGGCCACCAACGCATCGGTATTATCCGCGTTAATGTCGAGGACAGCCTCTCTGAGAAGACGTAGAGCATCCCCCCGGTGGCACGTGACACACTGGTCCAAGCCCTTCTCGGTGCGCGACAAGTGGGTGGCGCTAAAAGCGAGAATCAGATGCATCAAAAAGGGGTAGCTGAACGCCAACATAGGAATATCATGGTTCCAAATGTTTGTATCGGAAATTCCGGCGCCCGTGATGGTGTTGGAAACCTGCGAAGTGTAGTGGAACATAAGGCGCAAGTCGAGCATGTTCAACCCCGACAGGCCCATTCCCGCCATCGGATGGTTGAGCGGATTTTCGGCCAAGTTGGGCGAGGGGTTGGTGTTCACGTTGGGCGAGATGGAAGGCAAGGCAGAGGTCGCATTGGGCGAAAACTCGTTGGGTATTTGCGGTCCCGCAGAAGCGCTATTTACAGGGAAGTAGGGGTCTCTGGGGGCGCTATTCCCAGAGCCATTGGCAGAAAAGGAGCCCATCTGCAGATCGAGCAAGGAGCCCAAGTTGCTGAGATCGATGGGGAGCTTGGCGAGTGTGGCGAGGCTGCTGAGGTTTGCGAGGTTGCCCAAGCTTCCGAGATCGCCTAGCCCGCTCAAGTTGTTGACCAAATGCGAGAGGTTGATGTTGTTGAGGTTTCCCGCATTTAGGAGGTTTGCAATCGAGCTCGGGACCCCCGGCGGCACCGCTGGCCCAGCGTCACTCTGTACAGGGCTAGGCGTCACCGACGGCGTCTCCTGCTGGACGGTGGCCTTGGAGGTGTTGCTTGTAGGCAGTCCTGGGGGCAGAGAAGAGGAGTCGTTTTCGGGTTTTATGCGTTTAGGAGCAGCCCCGTCGTCGCCACACGGCCCTTCGGGGTCCTCGTCCACCGTGTAGCCGCATACAAGCCCCATGTGTTCGCATTTGCGGCAGCTGGGCCGCGTTTCGTCGCATTTGACGCGTCTCTTCTTGCACGTCAGACACCCACTCTTCAGCTTCTGGTGGTACTTTCTTTTGCCGGTGGAGGACCGGCCTGGTCTTCTAGACCCATCTCCGTTGCGCGCACTGGCGGCTGTTGAAGCGTTCATGTTGCGCAGGGACCCTGGTGACTAGTGAAGGAAAGGGGACCTAACACATATAAATAAATTACAGGCGCAGTTTTTGTCGTTCCCGTCGTATAGCCACCGAAGCAGCACTGGCCGCAAAAGCGGAGCGCGGCTGAGCCCGTCACGCGGAGCGACGGATATAGCAGCCGCCCCCGCAGTCCCCACAGCCTCTGTCGCCACCGCCGGGGCCCCAGGGTGCCGCCAAAGCCACGAACAAGGCGTTTGTGTAAAGTCACGTGCAGAGCACGTGACGGATATTCTCTTGGTCACGTGATCGGGAGCTTTTTTCTCACGTGACTTCAAAACCCTTAGACTTTCACCACCATCACCACTGCCCATGCTGGAAAGACCGCTCTGGGTGCGCTGGGCGCGCGTTTTCGTCGTCGGCGGCTGCATTATTGGCACAGGCGTGCTTCTCTTCAAGTACACGACTCCCACGGACGAGGAGCTCATTGCCAGGTTCTCGCCCGAGGTGAGAGCCAACTATGAGAAGAACAAGGCCTTGCGGCAGAAGGAGCAGCAGGAATTGATGCTCATCGCACAGGAGACCGCCAAGTCCAACGACCCCATTTGGAAGGCAGGCAGGATCAAGTCGCCCTTCGAAAAAGAGGGCCGCGGTGTGGACCCCCGTTTGGTAGATGCAGTAGCCTTCCACAAGAAAGAGGCGCAGGAGTTCCAGAAACAGAAGGTCGAGAGGGCTGGCGATGAGTTGGAGGAGGCCCAGAAGTTGCTTTCCGAGAAGAAGAGGAGCTGGTGGGGGTGGAAGTAGTCCCTTCTATTGGAACCCATCACTGTGCAATGGCTGAACAGCCTATCTGGGATAAGGGGGCGAGGGTCTCTGTGTATGGCTTTGTCAGGGCCCACGCCACCTCTGTAACGTGTCCCTTTCTGCTCGAATCTGCTCCAATTACAGATACACGTGTAAATAGTTATGTTACGATGCCTGTTGGACTCCTGTAGGAAAGCCTCCTTCCAAGTGTATCTGATTGAGCATTTGCTCTCGTTGGCCTGTCTTAGTCCTCACTTTTCAATTGATCTTCTATCCCCGTCCGTTTGATGCCATCTTCTTCGACCATCACTTCCCCTTGCACGTTCTTCCTCGCTGATCACTTCCACTCCCCTGCATTTGCACACAACACACCTTCCACTACTCATTTCCGCTACCCTCCTTCATATGCATTCCTCTCTCCTCCCTTTCTTAGGCCCTCCCCCACCTGAAAGTCAGGTCCTTCGCTATGGCCAGCAACCAACTCGAGCCGTTGGCTGCACCGGTTCCCGGCCCCCCGCTCGACTTCTGGCTGTTGGCAGCGTCCACCGCCTGCACGATCCGGCCGATATTGGTGTCGATAACCATGCCGCCCTGCACAATTTCCTCGAGAACCGTCTGCAAAACCTGCCACCCGAACACCAAGTCCAACTCGCACACGTTGGAGAAGCACTTGTCGAGACACTCCACAAAAACCTGGATCAAGTCGAGAATGCCCAACTCCGACTCCTGGTCGTCCACCACAAACACAAAGTAGAGCGTGGCGTAGTGTCTGTAGATGACCTTGATGTCGTCCACGTCCTCCAAAAGGGAGGGGGGCGTGATAAAGGAGCACTCCGAGGCAGTTCGCACCGAAATAAGCTGGTGCACCTGCTGTAGAAGCAATCTCTGTGTGGGAATGTCAACGGGTGTGTAGAACTTCATTAGCCTGGGCAACCCGTCGTTGTTGACTGCTGTTAGTGGAGAAGTAGAAAAGCGTTTCGGAGTACGTACATATTAACACCGAGTGGATCATGGTTGAATGATTGTGGTAGGTTTTAGTTAGCGTGGATACAGTTGTGTAGTAGTAGTTTCGTGAATGAAAAAGAATCCGTCTCTTCGCTGCTTCTTGAGGTTTGGAAAAGGTGGTTTGATAGGTGACTGCCTTCTGAGAATATGAGAGCTTTTTGAGATTCTGGAGAAAAAGATGCAAAATCACAGAATGTCCCTTTCGGCACTATAAAATCCAATTCCCCTCAAAAACGGCCCAAACTCACACTACTGCCTTTCACACGGCTTCTCGGTGTTCCCGCCACTTTTCACACCAATTCGTTCAATTTGGGCCATTTTACCCAACAGTGTCTTTCACCCGCGACTTTTGTCCTATAAAACAGAAGCCTCGTTAATTATACCATCTCCACAAAACCCCCAGATGTCGTTAGAAGAGGCCCAGAAGTTGGACGCCCAGTTTCCCACACACAGGGACGCCTTTGAGGTGCCCACTTTCAAAACTTTGGGCATCAAAAACCCGGAATTTTCCGAGAACTCCCCATCGACCTATCTCTGTGGTAACTCCCTTGGGTTATTACCAAAAAGCACCAGAAATGCCCTCAACGAGGAACTCAACGCCTGGGGCGAAAGAGCCGTGGAGTCGCATTTCAGACACCCCGGAGAAGACCGGGGCTTGACCTCCTGGGTGGACATTGACTTGCCGTTGTTGCCTTTGGTGGCTCCCATAGTGGGGGCCCACAACAACGAGGTGGCCGTTATGGGGTCCTTAACCGCCAACTTGAACGCCTTATTGATTCACTTCTACAAGCCGCAGGGCCAAAAAACGAAGATTTTGTTCGAGAAACACGCCTTTCCCTCCGATTACTACGCCTTCTTGAACATGGTCAAATTGCACGGATACGACGAGTCCCATTTGGTGCAGTTGGAGCCCCAAAACGGAAAAACATACTTGGAGACCGACTTTGTTTTGCTGCAAATCGAGGCTCACAAGACAGACTTGGCCTTGGTTCTTCTTCCGGGCATTCAGTACTACACTGGCCAGTTTTTTGCCATTGAGAAGATCACGACACACGCCAAGAACCTCGGGATTACCGTGGGATGGGACTTGGCCCATGCTGTGGGAAACGTTCCTCTCAAGTTGCACGACTGGAACGTGGATTTTGCGGCTTGGTGCTCCTATAAATACTTGAATTCTGGCCCCGGCGCCATTGCTGGTATATTCGTGCACGAAAAACACACCAAGGACAACACCAAGGACAATTTTGCGCCCAGACTAGCGGGATGGTGGGGAAACAACCCCGAGGACCGCTTCAAGATGCTTGAGTCCTTCGATCCCATCAACTCCGCCTTGTCCTATAGACAATCCAACCCCTCTGTGATAGACGTGGTGGCCGTGAAGGCGTCATTGGAGGTGTTTCAGAAGGCCGGGGGAGTGGAGAAATTGAGGGAAAAGAGCATAGTTTTGACCAACTTTTTGGAGAAGTTATTGACAGGATCCAGGTTCTACAAGCCCCAGGACGACACCAATACGAGCACGTTAGGATTCAAGATTTTGACTCCTTTGGTGGAGAGTGAGAGAGGAGCGCAATTGTCAGTTTTGTTCACTCCTCACTACGAAGACAGCTCCCGCAATATCATGGAAAGAGTCAACACTTACTTGCACGAGCAGGCCATTATTTGCGACGAGAGAAAGCCCGATGTGATCAGATTTGCCCCGGTTCCGTTGTACAACACGTTTGAGGAGACGTATACGGCTGTTTTGCGTTTGTTCGAAGCGTTGGACAAAATCGAAAGGGGGGAGATATAGAGAAAAGGCAATGAAAGGGTCCCTTTTGGCGAGAGGAGTACAGAAATTAGTGAAAGACTGCACGTTTATAAGCTCAAGAAATTGGAGAGAACGGAAAGTGGAAGTAAACAGTGACATAAAAGAGTTAAGATGCATTGGCTAGAAGCAAGTCCGCGGAATTGAGTGATAGAACAAAGGTAGAGCGGCAGAAAGGGACCTGTAGTGACAAGTGAGTTGAGTTCGTGAAAAGTCCCTAGTAGTTGAATTTCACTAAAAAGATGTATTCAATTTTAACCAGCCAACATTGACCGTTAGTGCCAATACGTATCGCCCAAGTTCAAATCTCAAAGTCTTTGCCTCACCTCTACTTCTCGTTACGTATCTTCATACATTTGCTCCTAAAAATCACTTTATAAAGTGCTTACAAAGTAGAAGAAGTGTGGAAGTCCTTGCCGGCGTAGACGGCCTTGTCACCCAACTCCTCCTCGATTCTCAAGATCTGGTTCAACTTGGCCAATCTCTCGGATCTGGCAGGAGCACCGGTCTTGATCTGGCCGGATCTCAAACCCACAGACAAGTCGGCAATGAAGGTGTCCTCGGTCTCACCGGATCTGTGCGAGACCATGACACCCCAGCCGGCCTTGAAGGAGTCGTTGGCGGCCTGGATGGACTCGGTCAAAGAACCGATCTGGTTCACCTTCAACAACAAGGCGTCAGCGGCCTTCTTGTCGATGGCGGTCTTGATTCTCAAGGGGTTGGTGACGGTCAAGTCATCGGCGACAAGCTGCACCTTGGAGCCAACCTGGGCGAAGAAGTGAACCCAAGCGTCCCAGTCGTCCTCAGCAAAGGGGTCCTCAATGGAGACAATAGGGTACTCGTTGATCAACTCGCCGTACAAGGAAGCCAACTGCTCGCCGGTCAACCACTTGGACTTGTCGGAGTCGGGGTTCTTGAAGTCCATGTCGTACTTGCCGTCCTTGTAGAACTCGGAAGAAGCCACGTCCAAGGCGATACCGACCTTTCCGGTGTAACCGGCAGTCTCAATGGCGTCGACAATCAAGTCGAGGGCCTCCTTGGCGGTGGAAATGTCGGGGGCAACACCACCCTCGTCACCGACGTTACCGGCAGACTGACCGTATCTCTTCTTGGCCAAAGACTTCAAGTTGTGGTAGACCTCGGAACCGATTCTCAAGCCCTCGGAGAATGAGTTGGCGGCGTGGGGCACGATCATGAACTCCTGGAACGCGAGGGCGCCACCAGCGTGGGAGCCACCGTTCAACACGTTCTGGAAGGGCACAGGCAACACGTACTTGTCCTGCTTGGCGCCGGAGATGTCGGCGATGTGCTTGTACAAGGGCACACCCTTCTCGGCGGCACCGGCCTTGGCGACAGCCAAAGAGACACCCAAGATGGAGTTGGCACCCAACTTGGACTTGTTGGGGGTGCCGTCCAACGCATTGAGGAACTCATCGACCTTGGCCTGGTTGGTCACGTCGAGGTTGGCCTTGATGAGGGCAGGCGCGATGATGGTGTTGACGTTAGCCACGGCCTTGGTCACACCCTTGCCGAGCCACTTGGACTTGTCACCGTCTCTCAATTCCAAAGCCTCGTGGATACCAGTGGAGGCACCGGAGGGAACGATGGATCTGAAGAGGCCCTTCTCAGTGTGGACGTCCACCTCGACGGTGGGGTTTCCACGGGAGTCGTAGACGTAGCGGGCGAAAACTTTGGAGATGGCCATTGTGAATTGGAATTGGATGGTAGCAATTGAGTGCGGATGCCCTGGTATTTATAGTGGCGGGTGAAAATCGGCCGTGGACCACACAGTCCCGGAGGGCCGACGTCCTGCATGGTGCGTCTGGTGACTTCCGGTCAACAGGGAGACAGAAAGAAGCAAGAGAAAAGAAGGGCGCACCCAGAGTTGGGGATGCAACGTTACATTGGGGCCCACATTGCCATTGGAACCCCAGCTGTGCTGCCGCTGGCTTCCGCCAGCCTTTTCTCGAGGCCCACGAGCTGTGGATTTCGCACCCGTGGGCCTGTCCCTCAGCCAATGGGTCACGTGCCACAACCACCAGATGGCGCGGCACCACCCGACAAGTTATCACGTGACTCATTTTTAGCTGTCGGGGTCGGACTTCAGTGCTCGCCACCCGGGTTGTGTGCAGGTACTGACCCGGAAGTTTTCCGGGCCGAGGGAAGCCCGGAACAAATGCCCGGAATTAACAGCAGAACACCATACACCTCAAAATGAGCTCCAAAGAGAAGGCCCCGGGGGGCCCTTCGGCCGAGGCCCCGTCTGTGGAACGCTACACGCAGCTCAAGCGGCAGCTCACGGAGCAGATTCTCAAAAAACAGGAGCTTGACGCCAAACTATTGGCCCTAGAAGACTCCATTTACGACAAAGAAAACGACTACTTCAACGAGAGCACCTACGGCAGCATAGTGAAGGGTTTCGAGAACTTCACCAAGACCAACACCGGAGGCTCCAACAAAAAGCGCATTGTTCATACGGACGACGACCACATTTTCTCCTTGTCCTCTGCAAACTACGTGAAAACACTAATGAAGCGACAGGGGCTCTCGCTGCTGGCCTCCAAAGACGACTTGGACGACTACGAGGACTCCGTGGACCCCATAACGGCCAAGGAGAGCAACGGCGTGGCACCTGTGGTGAAGGAGAAGGAGGTGACCGCGCCCGCTAGTGCCATTTCCAGTAATTCGGGGACCCCCGGGAGAAAGCGCAAAGCCCGGACCTTTGATGACTAGGGAATGGGGTAACTGATGAAGGGGTGATTTTTCGCCTGAATTGGTGTTTACGCGCATGCCAGGGATTAAGGGCCAATCAGCCGGGTCGGACCATCCGAGTCTTTTTGCCTTTCGACCAGGACAATTTCTGCCGGGTCTTTGGCGACTATACAGACATAGTAGCCCTCGGAAACGCACCCCCTGGCCCAACTCCCGTTTAGAGCCCTTTTGCGTTGGGGATATGGGACTTCCTGGAAATACCGGCACCAAGGGCCTTGGTCAAAACCCCCCACTTCTCACGCAGTCTGCAAGCATGGAAGTCCTCTTCTCGACGAAGAGCCACTGTATATTAGCACGCATATGTATATAACGAGCGTGATACGACAACTCTGTAAAACTAGTACAGGTGCGGGATACAGCCGTCCGTGTTAGACAGGTAGTCTGAGTCACAAGGCCTATCGTTCCCACCAATTAGAATGATGACGCCTCTGTGTCGACACAGCAGGCCATTGTTTCGACCAACAACAGGCCCCTCTCTCTAGAACATGCCATTGCACGTAAACTCTTCACCCTACACCTTCCCATTTCCTCATCTATTATATATACAGAACCCCCATCGCACTACTGCGTCTTGGGCGAGTAGTTATACGTCCACGGGCTGTTAGCAGGATACTCCGTGGGCACACGCATTTCAAGCGGAAACCTCTTCTTCTTCTCCACCGCGTTGGCGTGCTCATACAACTGCGGACTGTGCTGTTTCAAGTCCTCCATGGCGTTGTAAATGCTCTCGTACTGCTTGTTCAACTGCTCTGTTCGCTTTTGCTGCTGCTTGCGCTGATACAACTTCCACGCATTTGTGATGGTCTTGTGCTTTATCAAGTCCTCGCTGCACAAATTGAGCAACTTGGGCTGCTTTCTAGAGGCTGATAACGCCGAAAGCTGGTTCACCACCTTCTGTGTGGACGCCGATAACGTGGTCTTCTTCTTACCACGAACGAACGTCTTCAAAAGCAGCACCGTGCTCCCTGCTGTGCGGCCCTGACTGAACATGGCTTTTTGGATTCCTGTGTATTCGTTCTATGCCTCTGTAGACCTTCACAAATTTTTCACGCACCATCCTGCATACAACACCAGTACATTGCTGCGGTTAATTTCAGGGCCTTTCTGGGGAACCCAGGGTTTTCCATTTAGAAGGCAACTTCTTCTCTTTGGTGACTACAACAGCGTAAAGCAGCGTGAGACACAATGCAGAAATTCAGAGACCTCGTGGGCGGAAAGTCTTCTCAAGAGCTGCAAAAAGAGCAGTCTTCTGAGACCCCACTGGACCTTCCTCCGACGTACGAGGAAAGCCACCAGGGTAGCCAAAACGCACCAGATTACGGCCCATCGAGCCAGCAGGGATACAACGGGTATCCTGAGGACAAAAAGGAGGCTCCTCAGTATCCCCAGGGTGACCAGGGAGGCCTGTTTTCTCAACCTCAGGGCTATAACCAAGGCTACCAGCAACAGACCAATTACGACCCCATGAATGTCCCAAACGTCTATAAGGTGGCTCCTCAGAAGGTCAACATCACACAGGCCAACCCCCAGCACTTAAACCCGCAGTACCAGGAGTATCTCGCGAGGGACCAGGAACGCATAAAACAGGGGGATTATCCCAAGGGAAGAGAGTTCTTCAAGAGGGGCGCTCCCTTGAACGAGAATAGGGTCAATCCCAAGAATAAGACGGGCGGAAGCAGTTTTCCTGGCAGCGCAGGCGCCACCTACCACGATGCAGCCAATAGGTGAGCAAGCGTGGGTTAATGGCTAAGAGCAAAAACAGCGTCGGGCCACGTTCGGGAAATTTGGCTATTCCCAGACGTATGCTTTATAGTCAAGTGTGATAATGAGCTGCATTGTAGGGAGTAGACGGAGATTACCGCTGGGTGCAAAAAAAGGTCGTACCCGGATTCGAACCGGGGTTATTCGGATCAAAACCGAAGGTGATAACCACTACACTATACAACCGAAACACAACGTATTTTGCGGCTTTGTTCATAATGTGGCCTCGCCAACTTCTCGGCAGTATAACCCTACTAGAGAGTCCAGGGAATAATGTACAGCCTTAATGAAAAAGATCTCTTGGAATTTTGCATAAGACGCGTGCCCCTGATTAGCGCGCGTCATGTGACGTGATAGAATAAGGCACTCAATGCCACACTAATGACGAAAATCACAAATCACACGAAAAATGCGAAAATCGTCCGTTCGTTCTACACCATGTTTAGGAGAATTGGCTGCAAAAAAACTCTCATATGGCCAATTCGGGGGTTACATGCCTCTACTGTTGCGAGAGCTGATTTCTCACACGTTGTCCTTGGAGGGGGAGTTGTTGGTACAGCTGTTGCTGCTGAATTGCAGGCTGTGGACGGAAATAATGTCTTACTAGTAGAGCAGAACTCGCTGCTTGGAATGGAGACCACCTCACGCAATTCCGAGGTCATTCACGCCGGAATCTACTATCCGAAGAACTCTTTAAAGGGACAGTTGTGCATCAAAGGAAAGAAGAAGATATACCAGGCCTTTGAAAAGGGAACGTTTCAGGTGCCCTTGAAGATGTGCGGGAAATGGGTAGTAGCCCAGAACAACGACGAGTACAAGTATTTGGAGAAAATCGCAGATTTTGCTAAGGATTTGGAGGTTCCTGTGAATTTTGTGTCTACGAAAGAGGCCAAAAAGAGGTTTCCCTTGATAAGGGCAGAAGCTGGAGTTTTGGAAAGTCCTACCACGGGCATCATATCTGCTCATGATTACACGCTCTTCTTTCTCACGAGTTTTGAGAATGCCGAGGGCACCCTAGGCCTCAACACCAGGTTGGAGGACATGAGCTACAACTCGCTGACGCCCAGTTACACCCTAACTTTGCGTGAAAACGGCTCCAATAGCCTATTTGAGGTTACCTCTGATAACGTGGTCAATTCCACGGGATTGCACGCACAGAGAGTGGCCAACATGCTACTTCCAAAGGAGAGGCACTTTCAGAGCCATTTTGCAAAGGGGACTTATTTCAGTTATACTCCTCTGGTGCCAGTGGCAACCAGTGCCATTACCGATAAGTTGGTATACCCGTGTCCCAACCCCAATGCTTCTTCTTTAGGAACACACCTTACGTTTGATTTAGGGGGCCAGTTGCGGTTTGGGCCCGATTTGGAGTGGCTAGAGGACGTCCACGATGCGAGAGATATCGACTACACTGCCACAGAGACAAACCTCGTTCTGGCGAAAGACGCTATAGCGAGCTACTTCCCCAGTGTTACTGCGGATGATCTTCTGCCCTCTTATTCTGGGGTGCGGCCCAAGGTTTTCTCGAGGGAGCAGAACTATAAGCAGTTTGCGGACTTTTACATCAAGGAGGAGGACGGTTTCCCGGGTTTTGTGAACTTACTCGGGATAGAGAGTCCGGGGTTGACTTCTGCGTGGGCCATCGGTGAGTATGTGCGGAAGATATATCATGGTTGAGGGAAAGCGGAGGAAGTGAAAAGGGAGGAAATGAAGGATTGAGAAGGTGGAAGGAGGCGAAAATGAACACTGCTGCTAGTAGAAGAGAACAGATGGAAAAGATCCATTCTAATGGGAGATAGAAGTGCACGAATACAAAGACTCCAGATGGTTGCGAGAGGAGAGATGGAGTCTCCGCATTAGCACCGCCGTATAATAACCTTTTGATAAAGTGTTCAAAAGTTTACTGATTGCACAATGGTCCTGGGCGCATTAATTATACTGTATACCCCCTCCACAACGTCTATAGCTCGCCTTTGATTATATCTTTCTCTTCTTCGTATCAGGTTCTTCTTCCTGGGCTGCAGTACCGCCCTTTCGTGGCAAGTCGTTGGGCTCCGTGGGACGAGGGGTCTCGGTGAAAAAGTCATGGAGAAGTGCCCTCGTCAGGTCGTATCTTCTGCCCGGGTCCAACTGGGTCATGGCGATTAACAAGTCCAAGGCCTTCTCCGTGGCAGCACTGAATCTGTTTCGAAGCTCCTGGCGAGAGGGCGGAGGATACACCCGCAAGGAGTTATAGAGGGGTAAATTGGACACGTTGGGCCAGATCTGCTCCGTGGGGGTGCCCAACGCCCTGAAAGTCACGTCCAACTGGTCCACATCGTCTTTACCCGCCAAGTAGGGGGTTCGTAGCATGAGCTCTGCGAAAATGATGCCCACGGACCACATATCCACGGCCGCGGTATAGTGTTTGGCGCCAAAGAGCAATTCGGGCGCCCGATACCATCTGGTGACCACGTTGGATGACAAGTCTTCGTTGGCATTTCCTAAGGAGCGGGCCAAGCCGAAATCCGCAATCTTGAGCTCGCCGTCGGGCGCAAGAAGCAAGTTGTTGGGCTTCAAATCGCGGTGCAAAATGAAGTTTCTGTGGCAATGGTGGACGCCTCTGAGCGTCATCAAAAGCCACGACTTGATGTCAGCAGCCTTGAAAACCACTGACTGGTCCTTGATGAGCACCTCCAAGTCGCACGGCAAGAACTCTAGCACCAAGTTGAGGTTGTTGGTGGTCAGAAAAACGTCCACTAGCTCGATCACATTGGGATGTTTGAGCTCCTGCAAGTACTTGACCTCGCGGATGGCCAGCATGTCAAGACCGTCCTTGAAAATGCCGGTTTTGATCTCCTTTATGGCGATTTTGCGCCTGGTGGCGATTTCGTTGCCAAGATAGACGATGGCGTAGGTTCCCTCTCCGACCTTCTTGTCTTTGGAGTACTTCTGCTGGTTTGGCTGCGATTTTTGTGTGTGGGCGGGTTTGGGCAAGACCACCGCATGGGCTTCTGTCTTGACAGACATGGAGAAGGCTGTGGTGGATGTCGAACGTGGTAGTTCAGTGTGATAGTTCAAATGTGACAGTTCAAAGGTTGTGTGAGTTATGGGGGCCTCAAATGTGATTAAATGTCACTGATTATAGCGAACACGGCAAGTAAGTGGCTGACACTTGTGCGTCTGTGGCGTCGGATGCAGGATTGGAAGAAAGGTGATGGGGATTGTGGAGTAATGAGTAGAAAGCTTCTGTGGTTTTGTAAGGGTTTTTTTCAGACTGCGTTTTTACTGCAAAATGACAGAAGGGGATAATGGTGAAGACAAGACAATTTGCTCTCATTTCATAAAAACGTCAGTTTTAGCTGCTTTTGCACCACGCTATTATTCCAATGCCCTTCCAGGTGTATGTGCGATGATTTTCCAGAAGAGTGCTTTTATGGAACAGTTTAAGGGTCGAGGCTATCTACGTTCTTGGGTGCCACCAGTCCAATAGTGGCCGTTTGAAAAGTGCTCCAGATGCTCAAAAAAACGCATGAAAAATGTCAGCAACAGGCCGCCCTCTGAGAAATTGACATTCAATTCTACACCTGCAAGTCCCTGAGACCTCTATTCAGCTACAAAACGCCTCATCCTACTGAGAAACTCCACTTCAACAGGCACGTCAAACCCAGCCAGGATCTGCTCCAAAACATCTGCGTAACCACAATGCTTATTGCGAGTGTCCTCATAGCCACTACGTGCTTGAGAACGTGTCCTTCACCCCTCTAGCACTCAGCCGTCTTTCGGGGCCCTCCACTTTTCATGCTTATGTGTATTGATGATAGATGCGAATATCTCTATGAGAACAAGAAATCAAACTATGGAGGCCAGCATGCAAATATTAAAGACCTATTGGGCCACTGTGCCCGCCACACAGTCCCACTGGGCGAAAACGTACCAGCTGTTGCCGCTATCGCCAATGACCAAGCCCCTGTATAGGCCCACCTCCTGGCACTTGATGTTGCAGGAATAGGTGCCAAAGGGCTGGTAGATGTCGTCCTTGGTCAACTTGAAGTACTTTCCGGAAGGCAGCTCAATGACGATTTTGAAGTCCTGGTTCATGAGGACGGAGTTTGCAGTCACGCCCATGGACGGATGCTGCAAAATGTCGAAGTTGTAGGCGTTTTTGGCCACAATCTTCTTGGTCTGCGGCTGCTTGATGTAGAGGTCGTTGTTCTGGCTCTGCACCGTGGGGAACCGAGGCACAAACTTGCACGGTTTCGACGCCCCGGTGTGGTACAAGGGAATAACCACCGCCAACTCGTGCACATTGTCAAAATGCTTCTGCAAGCCCTTGGGCCCCGCAAACACCTGGAGAACACCAATGGTGTCGTTTTCAGGCAAAATGGCCTTGATCTTGGCCATTCGCCTGCCCCCGACCCAGTAGACCTGGAACAAGCTCAACTCGTTGGTGGTAGACTTGGCGGTTTTGACCAAGGTGAAGAGCTCCACGTCGACGGGAATATCGAGTTCCAACTCGAAGAACTCCAAGTCGTTTAAGCGCGTGAGGGCGTTGTTGAAGTTGCCAAAACGCAAGCCGTTTTTTCCAAATCCCAGGTACACCCGGGGAAGGTAGAAGGCCACGTTCTGGTCTACTGGTGGAACCACATGCTGCAACTCCACTACCAGCGGAATGTGGGTGGAAACAACGTCGAGGGGCCTGGCAAGAAAGTAGTACTCGTTGAAGTTGTCGCCTTTGGCACGCAAGTTGCAAACGGAGCCTGTTTTGAAGCAGAACAAGTCGGCGATGAAGTAGTGGCCCTCCACCAAAACTGACAACCAGCAGTGATTGATGACGTACTGCTCGTTGTGGTAGAACTCGTTGGGCTTCTTCCAGAACCCGAGCACCAACTCCGCGGGCACCCGCAAAGCGTCCAAAACCTTCTTGAACAAGTAGTTGAGCTGGTAGATGGTGGCCTCGCCTTTTTGCAAGACCTCGGCCAAACGCGGCTTGGTCTGCAGAATCTTGCCGGGCTCCTCCACGATGTGGAACTTGCACAAGTGGACGAGAACAGCCCGCAACTGGTGCAATTTGGAGGCGTTGAACTTAACGGATATGTCTGAAATGAGGTCGTTGAGGTCAGAGGACGGCTCGTATGCGTCCATGAAGGCCTCCACCTTCTTGAACGAAACGCCCTCGAGGGAGAAGACCTCCTCTATGTCGCCCACCGTCTCGTTGACGTTGATGTCCGAGATGTAGCTCAACGGCTTGACGATCAAGGAGCTCTCCTCCCTGACAATCCGTCTTGTTCTCTTCTGCTTGTCTGCTGAGGTGAGGGAGTTGATTCTGTTTAAGTCGTGTTTCAAGGTGGCCCAGTCCGTCTCCTCGTCCCTCTGGAGACGCTGTTCCATCAAATTGACCTCGCTTTTGCGCTTCAAGAGCTTTTTGAAGATGTTTGGCTTGGCTTTCTTGTCCTCAAATACCGACTCGCCCTCCGGCTCCTCTGCGACCGTTTCGGGCGCTTTTTGCAGCTCCTTGTCGTACTTGTGTCGCATGAAGGAGCCGGCGCTGGTGGCACTCAACTCCAGGAGGTTCAAAACGTCGCTTTGGAGCAGCTTGATGGAGGTCTTCAACTCCTCCTGCTGGTATTTGGAGAGTCGGAAGGGCTCCTCGTCTCGGGAATGGCTGTTCCCAGAAAAGCGGAAGTCGTCAGCGTCATAGGGCACTCTGTTCGGCGACCGTATGGTCTTCATGGGCCCTGAGTGCTTCGGTGGTGGTGGTGGTGGAGGCGAAGACGAGGCCTCACGAACAGCAACGTCGAAGTCGGGGTCATCGTCGTCGCAAACCAACTTTCTTCCCAAATCCTCGCGAGACTGGTAGTTTTTCTTGGACGATAACAAGTCCTCAGAAACATAGGAGGAGTCCGAGTCATAGGCCTCTGGCGACAGGCGCATCTGCAACTTCTTGGACTTCTCGATGAGCTTCAATTGCTGCAATTCGAGCTCCAACTGCGCTCTTTTGAGCGAAAGCTCGTCAAACTCGTCTCTGGGGGTCCGTCTTCGGGCTGGTTCTGGCGAAAAGCTCTCCACTGTGTTGTTGTGGAAAAGCGGCCGGCTGTCGTAGGACGTCCGGAGGTTGACTGCCGGGCTCAGACAGGCGAAGCCCGCCAGCTCCTCGTAGAGCATCTGCGAGTGGGGACGCTGTTTGTGGGCCTTCGAACGGCTCTGGTGCGGCAGGGCCGCTTCAGGAGACCCCAGAACGGAGCTTCTGAACGCCTCGGGCTGCACCAGCATGCGCTTTTGCTGGTCTGGATGGCTCTTTTTGACATGATAATGCTGTTTCTGCTGCAATTGGCGGTAGTGCTCCATCTCACGCTCGCGCAGCATGTCCTCCTGCAGTCTGTAGCCGTGGTGGAGGGTCCTGATGCGATTGTGGGCTGGCAGAACCTTCTGGGAGCGTGGCCGGGGGTCGTAGAAGTCAGAATGGTCCGCTTCCTCGTGGTCGTACGAGACGTCGGGGTTCATCTTTTTGGGCAGCTTGTAGGCCATAGGGGTGTTCCCACGACTCGAGCTGTCCTTTATGGGCGTGCTGGGCTTCAGAATCAGCCTGGACGACGCCGACTGGGCCATCTTGTCCTCGAGAACAACGACGTATTCCTGGGGAAAGATGCCCTCGGCACCGTTGCGGCGAAGCTTTCCGCTCCACCAGCTGTCGTCCACAAATGAGAAGACTTCGATGATCTCATTTTCAAGGAAGCCCAAGTCGCCCTCCTCCTCTCCGGGCCACGAGAGCTTGGTTTTGACCTTGAAGGGGAACAGTGGGGGCATGCTGGGGTGTGTTTTGTCGCTGAAAAGCGTGTTCTTCGGGAGAATCAATGCTGGGCCGTTAGGTATGAGGTATCGACAATCGTGGGATCTGGAGTTGCGATGCGGCTGGGGTGTTTTTATTGCCAGGCTGGGAGAGTGCCTGCAACCTCGGCCGAATCGGGCGAAAACGTCAATACGGTGCACGGGTGCAAAAAGGGCATGTGCAGGAAAGAAGGTACTGAGGCGCGTGTGCAGGATTTAAGCCTTGCATGCAGGACGAAAATTTGGGCTGCAAATGTGACACCGTCGAAGATGGAACAGTTTTTCTGGGTCTGTTTCAGCGGGGGATGCAGTACTGGGCGATATAAGGTGCTTGTGCCTGTAGAGAGGAACATACGAGAGTGTTGCACGTTGGGGGCGTCTGTAAGTGCCCATGTGTTGTCAGCAGAAGTCTCCATGATAATCAGTCAAGCAGTGTAAGCCCCTCGGTCTGTCTCCAAAGCGGTAGTTGCTTAGTGCAAGCTCCATTGGTGTGCACGTCACAGAATTGACCTAGTGGTCTGTTGCAGGCGTGTGGCAATGGCTGTCAATGGCCCCCACCAACAAGCAGTACGGCATATACTCCCCGAAGTCCAATACAGCTAAGGTACGTGAGTCGTTCAAAGTGTCAGGTCAACGGTGACATTGGTCAGAATTGAGAGCTTTTTGTTGCAAATCTGCCACGGCCCGGTTAACTCTCTCTCTTATTTCGATGCTACAAGCTCCTGAAACCCCAATAAGCAGTACCGCATATAGCCACCTTCTCTGAATAAGGCTGGGCAGATTCTGGCGCCTAGCTGATAAACGAAATTTGCAACCGGGACGGGGAGAAAGACGTCTAACAAGAGAAAAGCACATATGATAGGTACATACCGAAACACGTGGGTAGAGGACCACTTTGAGAAGAAATCTGTTTACAGAAGTACCAAATGCCCAGACCGCAGTAGCAAGAGCTACGATACAGCAAAGCACCACTCATTACAGCTTCATGATCATCTGGGCCTTCCTTGGTGCACACAAGCCAGGTTTCAATATAAAGCACTCCCATATTGCAACCGAGCTTTTGCCTTTTGGAAGCTGCAGACACTAAGTGGTCGAGAGAGCCAAAGATGGGGTTGTAGGTTTGTGAGCCTGCTTTAAATTGCTCGCGAGACGAATACAAGCCGGCGTTTTGTAGGACTGTAGGCGCCAGTAAGTCCCCAAAACGCTTCTTGAGTGGTAGAAGACGAGAAGGTGGCTGGTTCAAAGACCTCTTTTAGTGGTAGAAGACGAGAAGGTGGATCGTTCAATCAGCCTTGGAATACTGAAGGAAGCTCCGTCAACGATTCGACGTGTTCTGGCGTCTTGATAGGTGTCAGTTGAGTGCTTGCGGGTCGCCCCTCCACAGCTCTGGGCTCCGAAAGGCCAAATTAGGTCTTTTTAGGAGACTCCAAAACACCTTATGAGTGGTTTGGTGAAACTCTTCCTTGTCTTTACACCTGGATGTCCCACCCCGTTTTCAAGCTGGCTTCACCACCAAACATAAAAACTCCCTTAAACAGATTTTCTGCCACCATCACCAATCATGAAACCTCCTTTAAACAGACCTTCTGCCTCTTTCCTTCCTCGTATGGTATCTATTCGCCTACCCTCTATTAACTACTGCTGCTGGCGAACACCGCTCACAATGTCGTCCACACGCAACAAGAGACACGCGCTCTCGATGCCGGTCTTGATCGACTGCTGCTTGATCACCTCCGGCTCCCAGATGCCGAAATCGTCCATGTCCACCACCTTTCCGGTATCTCCATCGATGCCGAAGGTGTGCTTGCCTTCGGCGTGCTTGGCACGCAACTGGGACAAAATGCGGATGGGGTTGGCGCCGCAGTTCTGAATCAACGTCCTGGGGATCACCTCAAAGGCGTCCGCAACAGCCTGGTACGGCCACTGCGCAACACCGTCGATGGTCTTCGCCTTCTCAGACAACTTCACGCTCACGGCCATCTCAGTGGCGCCTCCGCCGGGCGACAACGACGGCTCGAACATGACGTTGCGGGCCACGGCCATAGCGTCGTGGAGGTTTCTCTCGATCTCGTTCAAAATGTCCTTGGAGGGCCCCCTCAACAAGACGGTGCACGCCTGGGGCTCGCGGCACTTGACAAGGTAGGTGAAGTACTCGTCGCCGATGAGCTCCACGCGGAACTCGCCACAGCGCGTGCCCACGTCCAGTTCCTTCAAGTCCTCGACCCTGTTGACGATGGTGGCGCCGGTGGCACGGGCGATTCTGTTGTTATCGGACTTTTTGACGCGGCGCAACGCGGTGACGCCCCCCTTCAAGAGGTAGTGCTGCGCGAGGTCGCTGACGCCCTTCTCGGTGATGACGAGGTCGGGCTTGAACTCCAAGAGCTGCTCGCAGAGCGCGCGCACCTGCTCCTCCTCGATCTGCAAGATGCGGTTCCAGTCCTCCTCCTTGGTGATCTCGATGTTGGTCTGCGACTCGCCCTTCTTGTACTCCAAGGGGCAGTCCAACAAGACCACGCGCGGGCTGTCGATGTGGCGCTTCATCTTGGGGTGGGTCACGTCCTTGTTCAACAAGATGCCGTCCAACACCGCGGAGTCGGTCACCTCGCCACCGGGGATCTTCTCGATGCGCACGTAGCGCTTGGTGTCGATCTCGCGGTAGTCGCCGTCGCGCACCGCCACCGTCTGCACCGCCTTCAACGCCAACTCGCACATTTTCTGCAGCCACTTGTTGATGTACTTCGTGCCGATGGACGCGCCGATGAGCTTGAGCATCTGCGCGTCGTTCTCGGTGTCCACTGGCACCGACACGTCGTGGATAATCTGCAACGCGTCCGCCAACGCCTGCTTCAACGCCTGGATGATCACCACGGGGTGGATGTTCTTCTCGATGTAAGGGTACGTCTGCGCGAGAATCTCGCCCGCCAAGATGATCACCGTGGTGGTGCCGTCGCCCACCTCCTCGTCCTGGGTGCGGCTCAACTCGATCATGGACTTGGCAGCCGGGTGCGACACGTCGATCTCGCGGAGAATGGCGTGGCCGTCGTTGGTCAACACTATGCCGCCCATGGGGTCGAGAAGCATCTTTAACATGGCCTTGGGGCCCAAGCAGGTGCGGATTATGTCAGCCACGGCCTTTGCGGCTGTGATGTTGGAGACCTGGGCCTGGCGGCCGGTCTGCCGCTCCGTGGAGGCGTTCATGTACACGACGGGCGCCTGCATTGTGGTGGTGGAGGTGGTGGAGGTGAAAATTTGAGGTTGATTTGAGGCCTGAAAAAAGACCGTGGGAGTGCAGATAGCGCTTTTGGTGTGGGGCAAGTTTGGGGCAAGTTTGGGCAGATTTGGGCAGATTTGGGGACGAATTGGGAAGAGGGCATGGCGAGCTGGCCTGAGATGGGCGCCTGCTTGTGTGTGATTGTGGGTCTGCAGAAATGGCTGCTGTTCTGCTCGAGACACCCCTAAGTATGTTCCTGCACATAAGCACTTCTGGCTTAACAGGTACTTGGACAGGGGACGCAGAATGGCTGCAAAGAAATGGGCGGAAATGGGATGAGTTGGGCCGGTCTAGGCTTGCCTGAGACGAGAGCTAGCTATGGTGCTTTAGCAGACGAGAACGCTAGCTATAGACGTGTCCTACACATTACATGGACCCTCCACCTTGCAGACGCGTGGAACACACGTGATGCGCCTGTTTTTGCAGGGAGGGCGCTGAAGACGATGCTGGAGGGGCAATTGGGGGGACTGGGCCCACTTTCGGCTTCGTTAGGCTAAAAACGCTCCATTATGTCCCGAGTGGCTGAACACCTAGACGTGCCTGCACAGAATCCAGCTTCACCTACGAGGAAGCCAGAAACAAGCGGGGTTCCCTGGCTTCTGCACAGGCTTCCCATCAAGAAGTCTGGCATTTCTTCCATTTGCGCTCTAGTTTGGCTTTTAGCTGCAAAAGTGCTTTGCTGCCGTTGTAGAACAGCGCTTTTGCAGACGGTGTTCCTGCATACAACCCACACCGTTTAACATCCAACCCACCTATAACACCATGTCTGGCCCTCTCAACTGCTCCAAATCGCCACATTTTGCTCCTTGTCGACTTCCGTCATCTTCCACAACTTCAAATTCCCCAAGTGTGCCCCGCAATGTCTTCTTTTGTCAATTTGCACTTTACCCACGCAAAAGACCTTGATAATGTGGACTTCCAGATCAACGCCCTCGAGACCCAGAGAAACCACATAAACGCCGTGGTCAAGCGCAAAATGGCTGGAGACAGCCTGGATTCCACACAGGACGATAGTGCTGCTGCAGTTGGGCGATTTCTTGACGAAACCACGGCTCTAACGCCTCTGTTAGACCCAAAAACGGCCCTTCTTTTGGTCGAGAAAATTCGGGCCCAGTACGGCCCAGTGCCAGTTTTGTCGCAATTGGGCCATCTTTTCGAGGACCGCCAGCGCCTCCAGAAAAGAGGTGATTTTTTGAAGCAAGCAGCGGCCATTTCCGCTGAGATCGAGTCTCTTTCTGGCGATATTTCCAGTATCGAAAAGGCGCATCTAAAACTTGCAAATTTGAGCCAGGAAGTCCCAGAGGCTTTTACCCAGCTTGAGAATCTGCTTTTTTTCAAAATAGACGCATCCAGGAGACATCATGAGAAAAATCTCTCTGAGCAACTAGCCCTGGTGAAATGGCTTTCTAAGTCTGTGGAAAGTCCCTCGATTGCACCTCAAAAGCTCAAAGATATCTTTTCCTCCTTCTCCACGCTCGTGGAACTCCAAAGCATTGCACACAAGCCCGTTTATCCTAATTCCTGGTGGGCCATGGACGTTCTTTTAGGGCCCGTTACCACTCGTTTCAGTTACCACTTCAGCTCTGCAAACAAGGAGACGAACAAGCTCTCAAAGCCTGAATGGGCGTTCAATTTTGTGGAAACTTTCCTTGCAGAGGACTTGCTGGTGGTAGAGCTTGTGGTGGGCGAGATTTTGCAGAAAAAGGACAGAATAACGGTTTACGAGGTGATTACTACCATTTTAAAGCCATTAAGAGAGAAGATTTTCGGCATGGTACACCAGCTCAGTGCCAACATAGCGAGATTCCATGACGACGAGAAGAACCTCGAGACCAGCGGAAAGTTGTTATCGCATCTTGTCTTCGAAATGACGTCTTTTGACCAGCGGCTTCGCAATTTGTACAAATATAACCCTTATATTGACAATTTTCAGGAAGCACCTACCAAAAAATGGGCGGGTTTATCAGGGGACGTCTTCTTGAATGAAGAAGGAGAAAAGCTGCCTGTTTCCCACTGGTTGGACTTCGAATTCCGCTTGGCGAGGAAGCAGTTTGACCGCGAAATCGTTGCCGCAGAAAACGCCTTCAGTATCGAGTACGACTACCAGATTTCAGACAAGGAGACTAGCAACCAAGGCGTTTTGAAGCCCACTCAATCTGCTTACAACCTCGTGAAGTTGTTTAATAATTTGACTAGCCATTACCGAACTATGGGCATTGTCAAGTACCAACTCAAGTATGTTTCTAGCATCCAGTTGAAGTTGGTCGATAGCTATTGCGAGAACATCAAAATGGTTTTAAAGAGGTTCAACGACTCGTTTAACCTGAATCTGATGTACAACTTCATTCCAGGTGGGTTGGCAGACGCCACCACCAGTGTTCAGGATCTCACTACCAACAAGTTGAAGGGTTTGGAAATGTTAACGGAAATCTACTGTCTGTGCAAGTTCGTTAGGGAAAATTTGGACGAGTGGAGCGAAGAACTCATCTTCATCCAGCTCTGGAATGCTGTCAAGACGGTGTCAGGAAAGAACAGTTCTGAAGAACTGACGATTTTTGACCAATCTATGGCACAGTACGACGTTTTGATCGAAAAGGTGTTAAAAAAGTACGAGGATTTCTTCAGAAAAGAGATAAAGAACTCGTTGAAAGAGTATGTGAACTCGTCACAGTGGAACTTGCAGCTGACAATTGGAAACACAGAGCCGTCGCCCAAACTAGCCGATTTGTTGACTGGTGTTCCGACCTACATGGGTTTCTTGCGCAAATGTATTTCCGAGGTGGATTATTGCTTTATCAGCGACAGAATTACTTCCATTTTGTCGCAGATTTTGCAGGAGTACATTCTCACCAACAACCGGTTCAGCAGACACGGAATCGAGCAGTTCAAGACCGACTTGCACTTCGTTGTGGAGAGCACCAAAAACGACCTTCTTCTTGTTCCTCTGGAGTACTCCAATAGTGCCAATGGGAGCTTTTTGAAGCTCCAGGAATCGGTGCAATTGGTGCTGACCGTCGATGCCCAGACCGCCAAAGTAGTGAGAAAGCGCTACGAAGCATTGGGGGAGATCAGGCTGCAATTCGAGGGCGGTTTGGCGCACCTTCTGGACCACGAAATGGCCGATTTGTTGCATCGCATAGTCTAGACGAGTAAAGAGAAAATGAAGCGGAGCGAATAATACATTTGGGAACGGAACCAGAGAAGTCCGTAGGAAGAAGCAAAATGAGCGTATAGGCGGTTTGTGGTAGCCAGGCATATTCCATATGGGATAGTGGGAAACACCCGTGCACCAATACATCCTACATAGACCGCATCACGTAAACCCAGACACCAGTTCTGTTTACCACTTCAAACCGCCCTAAAGTGGCCGTTCCTCTTTCCACGACATGTCGCTCTCGAGGAAACGCGTAAGTTGCGCCCCCAAACGCCATATTCGGCTTTTCAGCGTCCAAAAACGACTACTAACGCGTCTTTAGCAGCTTGGAGTAGACGAAAGTATACCCTCCAAAAAACAGGTTATTCACTATGCCAATGTGGCGAAGCTCTACAGCGTGAACGAGGGCCAGCCGCACATCAGTCTTCCGCGGAAGCCTGGTGGAGTTGTCGTGGGCCGGAGCAGCGGCTGTGATGTGAAAATCAGCGGGTCTGATGTTTCTTCCAAACATTGCCAGTTTTCACTCACGTTAAACACCCGGGAAGCGTTGATTATCACGGATTTGAGCTCTAATGGGACGCTCGTAAACGACGAGCTTTTGGGCCGCGGCTCAAGTGTGCTTTTGAGAAGCGGAGATAAGATCTGCTTCGCCAAAACTGGCGGCCAGTATATCTTCCGCTACGCGGGCGATTCGCACGGTGACGGGCCCCACGGCAGAAAGAGCTTCTTCAACGACTACATTTTGGGGCCGCAATTGGGCTCGGGCCACTATGCGGTCGTCAAAGAGGCACGTGACCGCACCACGGGTGATATTGTGGCAGTAAAGATCTTCCATCCCAACAGATCGAAGGGCAAGATCAGCGAGGAGGAAAAGTTGCAACAGGAAATGAACCTCTTGTTGTCCATTAATCATAGCAACATTGTGCGGTTCATTTCGCGCTATGCGGAGCCCATAAACGAGCACTCTTCCACAACCTATTTGGTGCTTGAGAAAGTCAACGGCGGCGAGCTCTTCCAGCGCATCGTCAACAAGCTGAAATTGCGCCAGGACGAGACCAAGGCCTTCTTCACGCAGTTGCTCTCGGGCTTGGGCTACTTGCACGAGCACAACATTATCCACAGAGACATTAAACCAGAGAACATTCTCTTGGACATTATACCCCGAACTTCGCCAGAACAGCAGCAAACGGGCCCCTGGGACGACCACGAGTACGACATCAGGGTCAAAATTGCGGATTTTGGCTTGGCCAAGTTCATAGGTGAGTTGAAGTTCACAAATACGCTTTGCGGAACCCCGGCCTATGTGGCCCCCGAAATCCTCAACAACAACCGCAATTACTCTACCAAAGCCGATATATGGCTGAGTGGCGTGTTGCTCTATGTATGCCTTTGCGGGTTTCCGCCTTTCAGTGAGGAATTGGCTCCTCCCAGCATGAGGGACCAGATTTTGAGCGGAAAGTACGCCTTTTACTCGCCCTACTGGGACGAAATCAGTGATTCTGTACTTGATCTCGTCAGCAACTTGCTTGTGGTGGACCCCAGCGAAAGGTACGATATAATTCAGACCCGGGAACATGCGTGGTTTGAGGAATCGGATAGTATGGAAACAAAACCTTCTCTGATGTCGTCCGAAAACCGCAGTTTGACGCGAATGTCAGTGAGATCTAACAGTCAGCCGCTTACGTTGAGAGAGAGGTTCACTTCTGAGCTTAATTTTGCAGATGAAAGGTCGTCTATTCTCTAGTATGGCCTAGACAAGATTGCTGTTTATGACAGCTATTGAAGCCTGTCTTGTCAGGAAAAAGGTCTGGAGCACGGGGTAGTTGACCAGCATGGACTCCTGGTGCTCCTTCGGCACCTTTCCCAGATTTATGACCCTTTCCATTTTCTCTTTGAGGGACTTGAGATTGTGCAAAATTTGAAATGCGTTTTTGAACTCTTTCAAAGACACATAGCAATCAAATTGACCTATGAGACACGTGAGATCGTTGCTGGCCTCCACACCAAGCTTGAACCATTCTATGCTTTTCTGGTAGTTGTTGAAGAGGTTCATTTCTAAGAATCCCAAAGCTGCGAAACTCTCTTTGAGTCCTCGGGAGGCCGCTATTTGCAAGTGGTGTTTGGCCAAACGAGGGTCTGTGGAGCTATAAAGCTGGCCCAAATAATAGTGTGATTTGAGGGTGAAGGTGTCCAATTCGCCGTACTTTATGCTCTTTTCGAAGCATATTCTGGCCCTCGTCAAATCAGCCCGTGGTTTCTGATATGTGAAGTAATAGACACCCAAATTCAGGTATATTTGGGCCGCAGAAATGGTATCGGGCTCCAACTCTATGAACTGCAGCCAATACTGTTCCGCCTGGTCGTGAAAGCCTTTTTTGAAGGCGAGATCTCCGGCCATTTTGAAAACTAGAGGATGCTGCATGTCCGTGAGTTTTTTGAGCAAATCGTTCGCATATCTATAATCTTCTTTTGAAGAAGTGCCAGCCTCAATTGTCTCGAAGGCAAGCATTGCAATGGCGTCGTTATCCCCTAGCTCTGCCGCCTGCTGAACAAGCTCGTTTTCCAAATCAACGAGGTTTCGGTTCATTGAATTGGTGGTATTTCGAACGGTCTTCAAGAGATCCTTGCAAAGCATGAGATCGTGTTTTCGGGTGTATTTGGGTAATCTGATGTCTTCTGGATGGTCCAAATTTGTATATACGCTCTGTAGAATGGGTACTATCTTCTTATAAGGAAGCCTACTGTCATTGTCAAATAGGACGCGATTCATGGTCTTTTTGGTTGGAAGAAGTCCCGCCAACTCGGGACGCGTTGCCTGGGCAACAACCGAGGAGTAGGCCCGGATCAGGGGCTGTTTCTGGCGACATCCCGCCGAAATGAGCCTGTTCATGAGGTAGCCTACCAGTGTGGAGTTTTCCAGATGAGCTGTGGTGCAGGCGCGACATGTCGTTAAATGTCGCACACCCTCCTCTTCCGGACGCATGAATGTCGTAAGGTCTGCGCCCAAAAGGGAAAGCGTGTGCTTCACGTTTTTTATCTCCGGCCAAATACACAAACCTAATTGGGCTGATAACAGCCTGCAACGGGCAACCGAGCGGGGCACACAACAAACTTTAGGCTCAAGCGAGAGTTGAAACGTGCAGCATGCCGCCGATCACAGGCGTTCGGAAACACTGGCCATCACGTGATTGCTTACAATTTTGTGCAAGAGATGTGTATGTACAGCTAAGGTGTATTAAGACAGACGGCGGCAGAAGTGAAGGCTTGGGCGAGTAATTAGCCGCCGTCACTGGTAGGGGGCGTTGAAGTCTATGAAACTGTCCACCTGGTTGTTACCTGAGCTGGAGTTGGTGGTGCTGTTGTAATCCGCGTTGGACGCAGACAGGTTGGGAAGATGCAGGTTCGGGCCGTACAGGCTGGCGTGGTCGTTAGGGGAGTTGGAGTAGTCATTCTGGACGTCAAAACCAAAGTTTTCCTGGGAAAACTGGTCCACAGGAAAGGGCGAATGGGTGTCGTTTCCATGCTGGTGGGTGTAGTCCTGGATGTGTGTGGAGGGGCTGTGGATCAAGGCTTCTGGCCTGGGGGCTATTTTTGTTCCTGAAGTTGGTGCCGGCACGAAATCGGGAGTATTGGGGTTGAACATGTCGTCAAATTCCGGCTGGGGGCCGTTTTGGTGGCCTGCAAAGTTGGAAACCGAGGTTGTAGCGGAATGGTGGGACGGAAAGGCGTTGTCGTAGCCTGGGCGCACCGCCGAGGACAACGGATGGGCATTGCCGTGGCTGGTGCTGCTTGTGATCAGGTTGGGGGAGATGTCGGAGTCGAATTGGCCCAAAGGCAGGAGATCCTTGACCTTATAGACGCCGCCGTTCTGGGGCTCTTCCCAGGTGGGCTGCGGATGGCTGAACTGGAAGGACTCGGGCTCGGAGCCGAACTGGCCCATCTGATTGTTCTGCAAGATGAACTGGTTCAAGAACTGCAACAGGTTCTTGACGCCCACCAAGACGTGCGGCGTGTGGGTGCCCCCGTCCGCCAGATACGCCAGCGACACCTGCTGGCCCTCGGAGAAGTCGTCGCATATGGACCACTGGTTCAGCTGCGCGGTGACGCCGTTGAAGAAGTACACCGAGAACTTGGGCTGGTGCGCTAGGTCCACGCGCAACTCGCTGTTCTCCTTGTTGATGTTGTTGTCGAGCAACAGGCACGTGCGGATGGCGGAAATGGGGTAGAAGATGCGGAAAAGGATCTTCAGGTTGTTCAGCACCGCCAGGAAGAAGTAGTTGATCTCGAAGTTGCGCTTCAGGAGGATCACCAAGAGGTCCACGTTGGGCATGATGCTGTTGAGCGTGAACGGCAGCAAGTTGACCAAGTTGTGCGCGAGAAACTGCTCGTCGTGGTACCCCAGCTTGATGCGCTGCCACGAGCCCACCAGGAGCGACAGGCAGTCGATGAAGCAGTACTTGTCGTTGAGCTCGATGGCCGCCCCCGCGGACGACGGGTACGCGCCCACAGGGCTCATTTGCGACTGGTAGTCGTTGTACGAGAGCAGATTCAGCCGCAGCGAGTGGATGCTGGCCGTGGCCGGCGGCCGGTGGGCGGCGGAAGCAGGCCCCAGCCCGCCGTTTTTCGTCATCCGCTCCACCTTTCGGATCTTGGCCCGCCGGTTCTGGAACCAGATCCGCACCGCCTTCTCCGTCATGGCGGTCTTGTCGCTGATTTCGCGACGCTGCTCAGGCAGCGGGTTGTTGTTGTTCTCGAACTCCTGGAGGAGATACTCGAGCACCTCGCCGGACGCCCGGGTGCGTTTGCTGGTGGTGGTGTCGTCGGACATTTGGGCGGGTGGTGGGCCGAATTGGCAGTTTTTTTCGCTGAAACTCGCGGTACGACTGCAGAACGCGTGCACGGGTGCCAAACACCAGACGCAGACACTAAGC
Organism: Wilhelminamyces tanticharoeniae; assembly: GCA_030558325.1. NCBI lineage: Eukaryota > Fungi > Ascomycota > Pichiomycetes > Serinales > Metschnikowiaceae > Wilhelminamyces > Wilhelminamyces tanticharoeniae. The sequence continues at coordinate 277,269 of JAJMSI010000003.1, read as the reverse complement.
GCAGGCGGTGCGTCCAACACTCCAAAAGAAAACGGGGTTTAAGGAGTCAGAAGGTGCTTCTCCAGGTCGAAAAAAGAATGGGGCCGCGCGCCTGCATATAGACCGCCCGACACCCGCGGGTTGTATGCAGGCGCAGGTGGCCTGGCCACCGTCCCGCTAAGAGGGGTGGCGGCGCCTATCTGGTCTGCAAAACACCCTTCTGCTTCGCGGCCCGTCGGTGGCCCGCCTGTGGCCTTTTCGTGCTGGCCAGGTCCACCGGAGAAAAACGCACGGATCTGCGCGTCTTTGTTCTCTCGCATTTCGATCATTTCTCGTAATGCGCATTTTGGTACGGTGCTATGTCGTCCGCCTTGTCGAAGTCTTACATAAGCGGTGTTCTGGTCTGGTTTGACCCGAGCTTCTTCGTCTTTATGTGCTGGTTGGTGCTGTATTTGCATCCCGCCCTATAGGGCTTTGTACTCTGGCCATATGCCTGCTTCGGACTTGTCCAAAGCCTTCGAACGACCAAATTGCTGCAAATTCGAGCCCCCAACCGTGCCTGTATGGTCGGCTGCGGATACCGAACATCCAATAGCCCCCAAGACCCTGTCTCGTTTGTTCGCAAGAAAGCCCGTCTCATTCCTCTGCTGGAAACACCCCATTCCGAACCCGCTCACAACAACAAATCACTCACGTCCATTTCTGCCAACGCATCGAAGCAGCACTTCACGTCCTTCCACGCTTTTGTAGGCTCCCACCGTCCAAACACCTCCGTCAACTCATGCAACAAGGTGTATTTGGCGATGTTTTTCACCCCCACAAGGTCGTGGATCATCCCCCGAATGTTCCACGGAATGTGGTACAAATTGACGCCCAGCTGACCCCCAGAAGCGTCTGTTTCTGCAGATACAGAGACAGCTGGAGTCACTATAAGCTCGCGAGGCTGCTGCAAATTCGTCGTTTCTAACGTGTGACGAAGGGCCTGGAGATAAACCCCCTCACTATCGAAGATGCGCCCGTGGCCTCCCCGGTCGTTTGTAGGGCCTTGGCACCTTTCCCCAAGATCACGAAAAACACCGTAATCACTGAATCCCAAGTTTTTCATCGTGGTTGCAATCTTGAATAAGGTCACAATGAAAGGAGGAACCTCCCCCCGCGAGGAAACATAGGTGCATCTGAAGATATTCGGGTGGTGGAAATTGAGCCCTAGAGAAGAATAGAGCGGCACAAACTGGTCCTCGAGAGCTCCTGCCATGGTGACCTTGACGTTATGCGAAACAAGCACCCCAAGGCTTTTATTGAGAGCCAAAGAATGGTCGCTGGTGGGTTTTTGGAACTCGAAAATCTCGCCTATAATCTCATTTTCAACAGTAGAATAGGCCCGTATAACCAATTTCAGGTCGAGGCCCACAAAGGGTCCTGCATTGACGCCTGCCATACTCAAAAAGCCAACCTTTTTGTGTTTCAAATGGTACTGTCCCCCAGTGAGCATTTTCGCAAGTAGATGGATTCCCACGGGAACTCCTTGTGAATGAGCTGCCACGAAAATCACATCGCTTTCATTTATAAGATGGCTCCAATTTGAAAGAAGCTTGTAAAGGCCGGAAACACGATCTTGAATACGGCCCCCTCCCTCCAAAGCGATGGTTTCGACGTTGTACTCGTGGCTACCACCTTCAAACCAGGAGTCCACTGCTTCTGTGGCTTTTTGGACAAATTTCACCGAAGTTCCTGTGGATTGGCCTATCAAAGAGCGCACCATTTTGGTGGGCAAGAACCCATGGACACCTATAACAAGCACTTTTCGAATATGGCGATGCTTCAGTATATCTGCGGGGTTGCGATATATGTGTTTTTCGGAAGAATGCTGCCGGTATAGCCAATGTTCAGCTATAAGGCGGAGTTTTGTTCTTAGGGTTATAGTCCTCAAATTGTCGTTTAATTGAGGTAAAACTGCAGTTTGAGGAACAGACTCAAGGACAGAAGCCAAGCCATTTGCAGTGGCCAGTCTCACCGAAGAATTGGACGACATGACAGCCGGAGTCGAGGCGTTATTGGCGAAGGAGTTGGGATTTGGGGTCACAGGCGCGGACATGCTGGTGTTATTAGCGGGAGGTGGGATATCGGCAGATCTGGAAAGCATGCTGCGCTCCTGAGCTTCATTTGGAGTAAGAGGGCTTTTCTTGGGGTTAAATTTCGCCGGAAGAGACTCAGTTTGGGTCCCCGAAACTGCAATCTCGGTCTCAAAAAGGCCCTGTTTGATGGCATAATGCGTTGTGTCCTTGAAAGTTTCTATCAGAAGTTTGGCTGCCCTAAAGGCCTCGGAGTTGGCGCTGTTTTCGGAGGCGCTTTCGTCGTCTGTATCGCAATCGGGCGAATTGGAGGACCATATCCACGAAAACCACCCTCCAGTAGGTTGCGGGGAGTCTGAGCCCGTTTTGGAATCCTTGGTGGTGGGTTTCCCCTTTTTTGCTGTTATGAGGGGTGTGTTTTCAGTTGTAGGACCATTTTGGGCCGTATAACTGGTCCATGAGGAAACATAATTAGAGGGCCAGGCAGCCCAGGAAACAGAGTCAGTATCCTGCAGATGTTGATTTGGCTGATGGGGTTCCTGCAAGGGGGGCTGTGCAGTTTTTGAAGGATGCTGAAATGGAGTCTTGGAGGTATTTAAAGATTCTTGAGGAATGGATTTTGTGGGCTCAGAAACGGGCTCCTTCTTAGCAAATTTGGGTCCAAAGAAAGAGCCTATGGTGGCAGAAATAGGCTCCTTATCAACATTCGAGACTTCTGAGATATCATTACCCACTTTAGCACTGGGAACAGTGTTTTCTGAGTTTTTGTTTTTGCCACCGTCTTTTATAAGGTTGGCTTCTTCCGAGGCTCCAGGCGCCGGGTTCTGAGCATTCCAAAACCACCAATTAGACGTATGGAAGGATTCAGAGGCGTTCGAAGTGCCTCCTGAAGGTTCTGCTAGCGAAACACTGGTCTTTCGGGTGCTATTTTGCGAGCTCTCATTGGATGCTTCCCGTATGACGTTGAGGCCCAGAAGAGCGGTTTCAGGGGTTGCCACAGGGGAGGTTTCAGAATCTGCAATGCCTTTATAGCGCCGTAGAATGTTCCAGGCTGAAACAGGCTCTTTTTGGTCCGAGCTGGGGTCAGACATAGGCGTAACAGAAGCTGTGGTGCAAGCAGCAGAGTAGGCGAAAAGGGCCGAAAACACAGGTTTTGAGGATTTCAGACGAAGAAAATGGCCTTTCTGGCCTTAGAGAGTTCGGGGGGACTTGGTGGTATTTATAGTTTTTATGCAATGACAGTCTAAACGTTTTTTTTGGGGTTATCTTTGCGATAAAACCTACTCAGGGTAGCAATAACATACCCCAATTCGGCATCCATAACGGCTGCAGACGCCTGAACAACACCCGTGCACCACCGGGGATGCTGAGATGGCGTCTTGGAGCGACGATATCTTGCAGAAGCTCGAAATCCGGGATTCTGTAGAGCAGCAGGGGGCCCAATACACGCGTGCCATTAAACAGGTTTTAGAGGAGCTACAAAAAAGTGGGAACAGCGAAAGAGAGGAAGCATCGTCTGTTTTGTTGAAAAGAGAGACGGAGAAGCTTATAGAGAGGCTCAATCTGGCTGCGATTGCACAGGAAAAGGCAGAATTGCACATCCAAGAGCTAGAAGTGCGAAACAGGGCCCTTGAGAAGCAGGTGAAGGTGCTCCAGGGCAAAATCAGCGGTTTGAACGAGCAGGTGGCGGAGAAAAACAAGTCCTTTGAGCTTTTGAACGACGAGCACTTGACGAGCCAGATCCAGACCAACGTATTGAGAGAGAAGAACAGGGCTTTACAGAAGGAGAATGAGGCCTTGGTGAAGCGGTGGATTGAGAAGGTGGCGGCAGATGCGGAGAGGATGAATGAGGTGAATCTGTTTTTGGAGATGGGAGGGAAGACGAGTGGCGAGTGAAGAGGAGCGGAGGATACAAGGGATGGAGGGGAGACAGGGGAAAGAATGAGAGGGTGACGGGAACAGAGAAAATGAAGCGAAAAGCGAGGAAACGAGACGAGGGTAAAGAGAATTCTGAATTGGGAGTATAGAGATGTTAGGGTGTGTCTAATGAGATACTGGAGTGAATTGTGCCAGATGGGGCCATTGTGAGCTTATCAGTGATTGAATCTCAGACGCCAGGAATGAGGTGAGGGGTCCTTTACCAAGTTTATGGAAAGCCGCAGAAAGACCCGGGCCTCCTCAACATAGTGGGTGAATACCCCAGCAGTTAGGGCAAGTCAAGTCGAAGGAGGCCCCCAACAAAGAAAACCAGCGTCCTACTCTTGTCTGGGGCACAGCTGTTGAAGAGAATAGGGGTGCAGTTGAAAACCCGGCACCCGTTGCTTTGCCTTTATCTATTAACTGCCGTTGAAGGGCCACTTCGGAACGCAGAATTGCTGTAAACTGATGTCTTCAGGGGCATAATTGCGCTTGGCTCCCAAAGTACTGTGCCTTGTGTGGTGTTTGGTACCTCTGGACGGCCCTCTACGCAACACGCATATTCTGGGCGCTATGCCAATTTCATGCGTGCACCGAAGGCATTGCTCTTGCCAACTGGCATTTTCTTCCTAGTATACCGAATATAGGCAGACACGGGGAAAAGGGGGTTTTCTGCCAGAACATGCGATAGCACCCTCCTGTATCTTTATGGCTTCGTGCAATGGCCGCTCTTCTTCTCCTGCATCTTTCTGACTCATGTAGGGCCCCTTTTCACTCATGTCCTTCGCACGTTTGCACTTTTCTTAGTTGGCCTACAGGCCCCCCTCCTTTTTGACCTCCCTCCGCACTCTATCCAAACCCGCTCCCTCCTCGTCTCTCCCCGTTGTCTCCTCTACACCCTTACAGAACCTTACAATTCTCTCATAAACTGCATTCTTTATCATCCTTCGTTAAAACCGCCTCCCTCAGCGACTGGTGTCCACCACATAGCGGCCCAAGATCTTGCCCTGCTGCATCAAGTCGTAGATCGACGGCAATTCCGACAAGCCCACCACCTTGATGGTCACCTTGACCTTTCCTCTCGTGAAGAAGTCGATGGCCTCGGCAGAATCGGCCCTGTTTCCCACGTACGAGCCCTTGATGGACACCGACCGCACCACCGCGTCGAACAACGGTGCCACCACCTTCGCGCCCCCCGGCAAGCCCACCAAGACGACGGTTCCCGTCGCCCGGATGTACTCGGCCGACTGCGTGATGGCCTTCTCGGAGACAGACACGTTGATGGCTCCGTGGGGACCACCGTTGGTGAGCCTCTTGACGTCCGCCACAATGTCCTTGGACTGGAAGAAGTCCACGTACGCCTCCGCGCCCAACGAGCGGCAGAAGTCGCCCTTCTCCTCGCCACCGTCAATGGCGAGCACCCGGTAGCCCATGGCGGTTCCGTACTGGATGGCCAACGAGCCCAAGCCGCCTCCGGCGCCGGAAACGGCCACCCACTGGCCCGCCCGCAAGCCCGCGGTCTTCAACGCCTTGTAGACGGTGATGCCCGCACACAAGATGGGCGCCACATGCGCCAAGTCCGCGCCCTGGGGGATTCGAGCAGCCTGAACAGCATCCGCAGTGGCATACTGCTGGAACGAACCGTCGTGGGTGTAGCCCGACAAGACCGCATCGGGGCAGCTGGACTCGTTGGCCTCCTGGCAGAACTCGCACGCCAAGCACGAGCCGTTCAACCACTTGACTCCGGCGTAGTCGCCGAGCTGCCAGCCCTTGACGTTTTTGCCCACGGCCACCACCACACCCGCACCCTCGTGGCCGCCCACAAGCGGCAATTTGGTGGCCAAGGGCCAGTCACCCTTCCACGCATGGAGGTCCGTGTGGCACACGCCCGAGTACTTGATGTTGATCAAGATCTCGTTGTCCTTGGGGACAGGGACGGGGATGTCCTTGTACTCCAAGGGTCCGCCGTTGGTCGCGAAAACCACGGCCTTTTGAGTTTTGGGAATCTGCACCATTGTAATTGTTTCTGTAATGATGGTGAGCAGCGGTGTGGAGATGGGGGACCGCCCTTTTATACCCCGGATTAGGGACTTTCGGATACATGAACGTGCGACAGCTGATGGCCCTCATCGTATCATTGGCATGGTGCAGATATTTTTTTGCCGGAACAATACATTCTGCAGCACTCGCGCGGTATTTTGCGCGCGCGAGCTTCCACTTTGGCTGATGCGTGCATGAGGGGGCGGTGAATGGCGCGCTTCGATATGCACGCCCCGGGTATTTTGGGCGTTTTCCGGGCCACATCGCCTGTTGCCCACAGAGTGGCATGTTGCGCGCCCCAAAGCCTTCGGCGCGCAATTAGCGTGCTACCAGCGCACAGGTGATCGTGGCCGCCCGGAGCACTGCACTCCGCGACGTTCGCATAGCCCCCGCCCGACGGCTGCCCGCTCCCCTCCCGGAAAAGTTGCCTGAGTACACTTCTGCAGCAAGGGCGCAGGTGCGCGCCCTAAACGCACGCTAATTGCGCACCAAATCTATGCGCTTACGCGTCATTCCGGCAGTACACCACCAAGTCCCCCAGTCTGCGCGGGTCCCAGTGGAAGTAGCTGTTGAAAAAACGCTCACACTCCGTGTAATGGTCGCCGGCATACCTCTCGATAAAGCCCTCCAACGGTGCAAAGACCACGAGGCGCATAGGCCATTGGTGCGCGTAATTTGCGTCGCTGTTGCGCCCTAGCGGCGGCAAATTTGCGTTCAAGAAGCGCTCCGGGTCGTCGTAGAACTGGTCCGACTCGTCCCTGTACTTCGCGAGTGCCTCCCTGGAGCCAGTAGCAAGGTGCAATGGCGGTTCACACGTCAAAAACCACGCATTTTGCATCTCTTTTTGGTGCATTTTTGCCTGCCACGGAGTAGAGTGGCATGGGGTGAGAAACCCCACACTTTCGCCACGTAAAGCAAGGTAATCTATCACCTCAATGGAGCCCCTCTCGTGTATGCGAGTGAAGAAGAACGCAATTGCCCCATTGAGCAAGACCACTGCCAAAACAAGCTCCTTGAGGGTTCTCTGGCCAAAAATACCCCCAATCCAGATAGCCCTCACAGAATACGCCGTAACCACTAGGAGCAACGGCTGTAACGGGTAAAGGAAGCGAATTTCCTTGTGTGCCACTAGCGAGAACCCAAAAGCCACGAAAAGGCAAGTTTGTCCCAAAAGAGTCTTCCATTTTTGTAACCAGAAAAGGGAGTGTACAAAAAACGGCATATACAACATTAGAAGGAGCGGAATTCCCTGAAAGAGATAGAAATGCCACGGTGCTGTACCGTAGAACACAGAGAGGTTCCGCAAAACGTTAAATTCCACAAAGTTGTACAACGGAAAAGTCCACTGGCCATAAAAGAAGCGGTCTAGAGCGGCGTTTAGGCCCAAAACGGCACCAAACTCGCCCAAAAGGACTCCGACTAGCGCCAAAAGCGGCACAAAGCGTCTCTTTTGGGAGTAGGTCTGCATTAGGAAGTGCAGCCCGACACATAGCCAGATCAAGCCGTTCGTGGGTCTCACTATGATGCTTTCGAAGGCCAAAAAGCAGCTTATGAGCAACTTTTCGTAGTCCAAAGCACCATCCCAGGGCCAAAAAGAAAGAGCCGCCGTGGTAAGCGTCATTTCGAGCCCGTTGGAGAAACTTCGGGTGATAAAGTACCAATTAAAAGTGCTCAAAAGGGACAAGACCACGACTATCTTCGCGAGCACCTCGTCTCTAGAAAAATTGCGGGCGAAACCGTAAAGGCACGTCTCGGCAACGGTCGCCAACGCTGCCCCTGTTATTTTGGGGACCAAAAGCACGAGTTTCTGCTCGTATTTGTGGGGTAAAAAACGGGTCAAAAAGTACCCCATCGAGTAGATAAGCGGGTGAAAGGAAGCGCGTAGATGCTCCTTCCACTCCCACGTGATGTAACCGTAGCCAAAGACAAAGTTATGAGCGGGCTCTAGCGCCTGGTAGTACTCATCGGGCTGAAAGAAGGTTGTTATGGAGAGCGCATTAGCAAGTCTAATGCAGAAAATAACGGTTGCTAGCGTTTTGACAGAAAACGGCCGTTTCCAGAAGCTTCCAAAGGCTTCCACAGGTTCCGGTTTGTCAGTGCGAGGGCCGCGTTCGGCGCCACGTCTCCGTAAACGGCTATCTGAGCTCATGTTGGTACTCCATATTCGGATCGCATTAAAAAACGCGATAATAGTATAAATTCACACCCCCAAATGGACCCCCACAGCCTGCAATTGGGGCACATTGTGGAGCTTCTAGAAGAGGCCTGCTTTGAGACGGCCCTAAATAATACCACAGAAGCCAAAAAGGCGTGTTTTGCAGCTATTAAGCTCCTCAATGGCCTTCTGAAAGAGGAAATCATACTTCCCCAAACAAAGCCCCTACTGGCCTATTCGCTCGAATTATACAACAAAATCACCTCCAAGGGAACCGCTGGCTTTTCGTTTGGCGAAAAGCTATTATGGTTAGGCTCCAAAATGCACCAATGCCTGTTCCCTCCGATTTTATGTTTCGAAAACTTCACGTCCCTTGAAATGGGCCCCTTCTCCCCGGTCCCGAACATTAACGTGCCCAAAAGCTTCAAAGCGGTCTATAAGCCTGTTTCTGTCGAAAATTGGACCTTCGAAAGGGAAATATTGAGCACACTTTATCAGGATTTACTCTCGAATTGTTCATTCGTTTCGGCATTTTTGAGCATAGTGGCGAGCGGCAACGAAAGTGCCCTAATCCAGCTGGTTTGGCCCCGAAAGTCTTCAAACTCCTACAAAGTATCTCTAAACTTCAATGGGTGCCAGAGGGTGGTTTTGGCCAATAACGAGCTTCCGTTTATCCCCAACTCCACACGAAACCTTGTGATACGCTCGGCAGCCCAGAGAGACCTTCTTTGGCCAGCTATATTGGAAAAGGCCTTTCTTGCCATACTGGGAAACGGCTACGACTTTGAGGGCTCCAATATGGCTGCAGATATCTTTGTTTTGACGGGCTGGATTCCTGAAATTGTCCTTCTGAAAAGCGGCACTCTTCCAGAAAACATGGCCCAGCTTTGGGACCTCCATTCAAAGGGAAAAATCACCCTTGGCTTGGGAACAGGAAACCTCAGCCCCGAGCTCAGTCGCCAGCTCAATTTGATCACAGACCACGACTATGTGGTAGAAAACTACGACCCTGTGGAGCGAAAACTCCACATAAAAAACCCCTGGGCCACTCAAAACGAGGCCAGCGATAGAATAGTACAATTACAGGAGAGTGAGCTCGTGCATGTGAGCTACTTCTATGTCAATTGGGACCCCCTGCACCTCTTCAAGTTCCAGGCAAAAGTGCATTTTATAAATAATGTGGACCCTGAAGACTTCACAAGACTATACAGAAAACCACAATTTTCTTTACAAAACACTTCTTTCTCCGCCCAGGAAATATGGCTTCTCCTCGAAAAGCACCTTCCCATCAAAGAGGACCTAAAAACACACATCAAAGTGTACCAGACTGTATCTGGAGAAAGGGTCCTTGTTTCTTCACAGTACCCCGAAACCAACAAAGATGATGGCAGCAGTAATACCAGGCTTCAGCTTGTGAAACTCACCCTAGCGCCAAAGTCCGCATATACGGTGGTGATAGTAAGTTCCTCTAGCGGGGCATTCACCATGTGCTCCTATAACAACATTGGGCCTAATTTTGGGCCTATAAAGGCCAAAGATAAGTATGCCAACAAGCTAGAACCCGTTTCTGGTGAGTGGAAGGGTCCAACTTTAGGCGGAAACTGGCTGCTTCCCTCCTATGTCAAGAATCCCCAATTTGACGTGGAAATTAACTCCGAAAACACACGTTTGGACATGGCCTTGTTTTCTTCCCCAGAAAAGGCCGTCAACATGCATTTCTTCTTCGCCGATAAGGACGATATTGGCGTTTCCATTCGCAACTTTGACAAATCCAAACTTGTTTTCAGCAACGACTACACGGCCTCGTTTCAGCACAAAGAAGTCGAATACCTCCAGAAGGGACACTATAAGTTGGTTCTCTCGTGTTTTGACAATGAAACGGCTGCAAAATACGACCTCTATGGTCTTTTCTCGGGCCCAAAAGATGCCCTCAAAATGACACCAATAGACTCTTCCTTGGGGCTCTTCTTGCGCACAAAACGCGTCATGTGGAACAACTCCAGCCGTATAAAGGTTCCATTCACCACCAAGTACTATAACACCGCCCTCACCTTCCATATAACCCATGAAAACAGCCATTTTGCAGCCTCTCTGGAAAGCTACCGGCCCGCCATAAGAGGGTCCGTTTTCGACGAAAAATCCGCCCTACCACTCCGGATAAACGAACTTTGGAATGACAGCGTGTACGGTGTCTTTGTGGACTGCGTTGTTCCGGCGCCCACCACCTGTATCCTCCTTATAGAAAGACTCGAGCCCGGAATGGGCTCCTGCACAGTGGCTGGTGGCGGCGCTACCGCTTTCGATTTCGAGTGAAAAAGATGTTAGGCGCGAGTTGGTAGGTGCACGCCCACACGAACAACTTACGTGTTTGAAATAACCCTACTAAGCACACAATTGCACAGAGAAAATGCGTGGAATTGGCAGCTTTCTCGCTGCGGCTGCGGGGCTCCTCAGCGCCGTGCAGGCCGGTCTCCCGGGCGACCAATTGGCCGCTCTCGTGCGCAAAAATGGCGGAAAACCGCTTCCGGTGAACGACAATAATTACGAGGCCGTTTTGAACGGGCCCAGAGACTACCATCTCATTCTTTTGTTGACTTCCGAGGCCCCTCAGATTAACTGTGTTTTGTGCCGGGAGTTTGTGCCGGACTACAACTTGGTGGCATCTTCCTGGTATAAGGACTATCCTAATGGGGTCCCCCAGACCGATGAATCAGACAGTGCTGACGTGTACTTCTTGACCAGTGAGTTTCTCGATTCCCGGAAGCTTTTCGACGCATTCCAGTTGAACAACATCCCGAAATTGTTCCATTTCGGCCCCTCCGAGGACGCCAGACCCAATGCCTTTGTGACCCAGTTTCAGGAGTACCAGTTTTTCCAGGGCGACCACAAGGACATGATCGCCAACTGGGCTGGCCACTCCACGGGACACAAGTTCCAGATCCACATCCCCCCCAACTACACGCGCATCGCCACCAACGCCTTTGTGACCTTCACGGTGGCCATGTTGTCCTACAAGTTCTTCCCACAAGTGATGGCGTTTTTGGGCTCCAGAACCGTCTGGGGCGGGCTTTCCTTGATTGCTGTATTGTTGTTGACTTCGGGATACATGTTTAACCAGATCAGGGGCGTTCCATACGTCATGGAGCACGGTAACGGCCGCGTGCAGTATTTTGCGCCGGGACAGCAGACACAGTATGGTGTGGAAACGCAGATTCTCTCATTTGTGTATGGTGCTTTGAGCATCTTGGTGGTGGTGTTGATCAAGAAGGCACCGCAGATCAAAAACACTCATGTCAACTTGATAGCTGTGGCCGTTTCCTCCGCTCTAGTGTTCTTCTTCTACAGCTTGTTGCTTTCCATTTTTGGAATCAAGGGAGCAGGCTACCCCTACCAGTTCCTCCGCATCTTTCACTAAAGGTGAGAACTGAATGAGTGGAATCCAGAAGTTTGTTTGTAGAAAAGGGGGATAGAGACCGTGCATTCAGTGGAAACTTGGTATAGCTAGAAGTATACGTTTGCAATTTGAAGCGGCTAGTAAAAAACCATCACGACTGCTGATTCACGTCTTCTTAGCTGCAACCGCTCCTAGGAGCGACATCGCTGGCCTGTATTTCTCTCGAATTGGGTCTGATCGATATTTTGGTTTGCAGCCAACAGATTCGGGAGTTAGGGGAAATGGATCCAAAATCACAAAAGCAAGTGTGTACCTTTCATGAGAGAAAAAGAGCTCCAAAGCGACACTTCGGCAAGGAAAAAATTCTGGCCTTCAAGGGGGCAGAAACGTGCAATCCTGGTGCAGAGTGGAATTCCATGGCCGTAAATACGGATTTGCAATTGCACTGGGTCCTACAAGAGTCGAAGAACCCTCAAAAAAGGCCCGAGAGGATGAAGTAGAGAAACGACCGCCTGTGAATGCAGTTTGCCAAAGCAAATGAAGCTAGTATCATGACTCTTTCTGCACCGTGGTCCTCCCATTTTCAGAGGCAGCAAAAGAAGGCCATTGCCTGTATAAGATGCCAAGTAGCACGCTTTCAACTGCCACAAGGTGTATTGCGGGAGAAAAGCCACGGTCAGCACGGATAGGCTAGTTTCCAGGAAACCCCTGATGGCGTTCCCAAAACCCAGTTCCACAGCATTGGCACCCAAAACACGAGAGCCTTCAGGGATCGAAAACAGAGCTGTCGAAGTGGCCTGCAAAAGTCAACGCAGCCTTGTTTCTGGCCCTGTTGGCTGCGGTCTTGAGAGAAAGGGAAAGATTGTGCACTTTATCGGGGTCCTTCTTGCTCTCTTCAAGAGCAAGATGGGCCAGGAAAAGGGCCCAGCGGTGGTTCTCCCGCTGTGCGTCCAAACGGGCTTTGAGAAGGGAAACCAAGCCCGCTGTGCCCTCTGGAGGGGCTTCCGCTGGTGATTCTGGGGGGGTTGAGATCTCTCGAGAAGACTGACGATTCAGCAGCCCGGAAGGGCTAGAGTCACCCGGAACAAGAACTTCGTGATCCACATCCAACCCAGCCATTTTGACACGCAATGCGCTTGCTCGCGTGTGGTAGCGGTGCTGCTTGAGGTAAGCGTCTCTAGCGTTCCAGATCCGCGAAATAAGGAGTTCCTGGGCGTTTAGGGGCGTGGTGCGTTCTCGATCAAGTATCCTCTCTTTGAAGACAAGCTCCATTGCCTTGAACCGAGACCTCAAGACCAGCGCCTTGGCTGGGCTTCCGGGGGTGGTCCTATTGTAATCTGTAGAGATGTCTTTCCATACTTTCCTAGCATCTCCCTGGGCGAAAAGGGCCTGGCGGTGTGTTTCCACGAGGCTGAGGAGAAGGACGCATTCTTCGGGGCGCATGCCAGCTTCTGGTGTGCCCAAATACGGTGGCATGGAAATGTGGGGGTCGTGGGAAGGGATTTTGCAGCACTTTTGGTGTGCGAGTGGGCTGTTGCAAAAGTCAAACGGAAGCAAAAGAAACCCCTGTACTAGTTGCAGAAGCTTCTGACAGGCCTTTCAGGTGAACAGCGCCACATTTGAGCATACAAAAGTGGCACATGGCATTTTCACCAAAAGCGACACAGCGATCCTATGTGGGTAGAAATCCACCTAGGTAGCCGCACCTTGGCGCAGCAGATTGCCCCAGAGGCTGTAAAAACACAGCATGAAAGCGCTATCACGAGCTCCAGAAACGCCCTAAAAGGCCTGGGTGTTTTTTGGAACCCCACCACTTCATTAGAGACTGAAAAACACCCGTTCCGTTTACTTGGCTGGATGCACCATGGGGACACAGAAGTCTTCTCTGCCGAAACATTCCTCTTCGGCGCCACCTTCGATTATGCCTCGCTCCCACGTCCCACTCCAGAAACAGGCGAGAAGCCAGCTCCCCAAACACGGGAGTTCTCAGCCTCCCCTACGTAGGCTAAGGAGGGTATACACGAGAGGTCCCCCAAACAAGCCCTTTCAAACGCAGAACAGAGATCGTGTGAAATCATGTCCAAAGCCTGCGTGTTCCGCTTGTGTAGCTGGAGCATGAGGTGTGCTCTGAGAAGAACGCGGTGGTGTTTCTGGTACTCCTCGGTCAACTGCCTTCGGAGCATCTCTAGCTCAGACAGTAAAAGCAGGCCCTTCTCGCCCAAATACCACCCTAAGAACCCGTCTCCCTTCCTGTGGTCTGGAACGGAGGTTTGACAGCAGCAAGGGGCGTATTCTGTAGCTTTCTTCCTAGAAACAGCCTTGAAATGGTCAGAAAGGACTTTGTTCCGGGCCTTGTTTGGCCCCAGATCCACAGGCTCCGGCATCGCGGCGTACCCAATGACCCTCTTGCCACTCATCATAAAGCCCTCGTTCTGCCAAATGTAGGTGTTGGTTTTGTAGCGGGCTAGTTGAGTACGGTCCTCCACAAGGCGCATAATAAGACGGTCGTTTGGGCTCAAAGGGATGGTGCTCCCGTACTCCATGAAGCGGGCCTCTAAGGCCAAGGCCAAGCTGCGAAAGTGCAGCTTGAGCCTCCAAACCGGCTTGGGATGCTGTGGCCTGAGTTTGTTGTATGCCTTCGAAACGGCCTTCCACCCCTTGCTAACCAGTCCAAACGTTCTGAGATCCTTTCGGTGGGTTTTCATGAGGGCAAGAAGGAGAAGTGTATCTTGTTCGTGGCTGGTGGGTGTGGAGACGTCCATTGTGAGAGGCTCTAGGGGGCTGTTCAAACAGTTTTGCAGCACTGGGTGTTTTTCGCAAACGCTACCCGAGAGGGTGGAAGAATGGGTGCGAAAAAGAGTGGTACTAAAGGAGATTAGAAAAGGACTGGGTGAGGGGCTCAGCAAAGACTGGTAATGAAGGCGATCAGAAGAGCGTGCTAATGAAGCGGATTAGAAAATGTTGGTAATGAGGGGCGTCAGTGAAGGGACCCTTTTTGCTTTACACAGAAACAGGCGAGAATGGATCTTTCTAGCTACCATAGCCACTGTCCTTTCGTCTGCAAACCGAGGTGTGGGTGGCTGCCCATGCTGTTATTTGTTCCACTGAGCAGGCCAGCTGGGCACAGATGGCGGCCTGCAGAACACTTTCATATGTCCTCGTGGGCGATTGCTAGCGCATCGGGTTCTTCCCAAGGGATCCACTGAAAGCGGCTTTTGGTGGGCGGTTGAGCCATGTCGAGTAGTCGAAACGGCTCTTTTGAGCCCAAGCCTATTCAGGCCATTTGGGCCATTCCAGGCGCACTCTTGCCCCAAAACACGCGTGAGAGCATCTCCCTCCGCTTTGCCATCAACCAAAACGGTGGCTGTCCCCCTTACTAATTTGCCTGAAAACAACCATTGTAGTCAGTCTTCCCTTCTCCACCACCATTGCCCGATTCCACACACTGCTGCCATTTTCTTCAGTCGTCGCCCTCGGGAAACTGCACTGCGAGCCCCTCCACGCGCCCCTCCACCTTTCCCAAGGTCTTTAGGGACGCCTCCAATCTGCGCCTAGCGGCCCGCACACGCACCAAGACGTCGCCCACTTCTGTCTCAGTGATCTTTTGGGGGTTATCCACCACGCTTTTGCGGAACCCCGCCAACCGGCCCTCCATAAGTTTCAACCGGGTCAAGAGGATGTACTGCAGTTGGTTGAGCAGCTCGAAGTTCTCGTGGAGCGTGTCCAAAGAGCCGCTGAGGACAGCGTGGGCGGTGAGCTCAATGGGGTGGAGGTCGTGGCTGTCACCAGCGTCGGCCATTTTGGGTGGGGGGCAGTTGAAGTGTATGGTTTGAAGATGTCGCAAACTGCGAGGGTGTCGCGAACGTAGTCGCAAATGGAAGTGACCCCAGAAGAAGTTCTCTTCAGAAGGTCTCGCACCTGTTCTCGCTAGTAACTCCCTACTTTGCGTTCTCGCAAGCTGGTGGTCACGCAGACCGTCCATCAGTCCTCTCTTCTCAGAGCACTCCTTCTCCCCAGTGATTTCTGTCAATTCGCATTTAACAACTCGCACTAGTAACGTTCCCAGTGCTAGCTAGGCCCACTGTCTGAGGGCTCCCTCAGTTATACTCCCCAGGCCAAGTGCGCGTCTTCGGACTCTGCTCCTAACGCTGTCACGCGGATGCTCTTCCCTTGGTGCTTGCACTTCTTCGCTTCCCCATTACACCTCCGATCACCTTCCCTTGATGCCCACTCACCCTCTAGCAATCACAGTAGACGCCCCACCGCCATATTACTAGCGCCCTAGTTACATCCCTAGTAGTGCACCACCCCGATGGAGCTCTCCCTGGCCAACTCTTCACTGCCATTCTCTTTTCCTGCCTAAATACCCCACGCTTGACCTCTCTTCTAGCTTTATATTCTCACGTGCGAATTGTCCCTCCACCACACTATGCCCCAATGACCGCCACAAACGACCACTTGCTCTTCCGGCAGACCCGGTCCCTCCGAGCGGGCCAATTGGACCGCTTCACCATCCGCTACACCCCAAAAGAGCGCCCCGGAAAGCCCCCTAGCAGCCTCTGGCTCAAGATAAAGAACACCGAGATGGTGGCAATGAGGGCCGCCTACATTGGCGGCCCCTACGTCCTCTACGTGGACTGCAAACCCTCCGACTACGACCTGGAAAGGCAGTGCTTCATTACGGCCGACCAGCCGGTGTTTGAGCCCCAGCTCTTGCCAGGCCAGTCCTTCTACGCAGAGCTCTCCTGTCATACCATCAAGGACTCGTACTGCTGGGTGGCAGACGTCGTTTCGCAGGTCCTCTTCAACTCTTCCACCACGGTGGACTTTGAATTGACCTTAGGAACCTCCAAAAAGGTGCTTCACGACGCGTCGGCGCTAGCTGACGCTACCAAAGTGCCCCACTCCGACCAGTTCGGCACCTTTGCGCCCCCGGAAATGCTCGCGGTCACTCTCCAGGACACCCTAGACTTATGGAACCTCCCAATTCCGGACCCCAACCGCCCCATCCACTTGGTGGTGCTCACACACGGCCTCCACTCCAACGTGGGCGCCGATATGCTATATATCAAGGAGCGCATCGACCGGGACGCCGGTTCTCGCGAAAACATCGTCGTGAAGGGCTTCTTCGGCAACATCTGCAAAACTGAGCGCGGCATCAAGTATCTAGGCAGCCGTGTGGCGGAGTACGTGGTGGATTTGGTGACCAAAAACGACACCTTTAATCGCGGAAAAGTCGCTAAAATCTCCTTCGTGGGGCACTCCCTAGGTGGCCTCGTGCAAACATTCGCAATTGCCTATCTCCAGAGCAACTTTCTGTCGTTTTTTGACGACATAGAGCCCATCAACTTCGTCACTTTGGCGCTGCCGTTGCTTGGAGTTGCCAACGAAAACCCGGTGTACGTCAAACTTGCCCTTCTGGCGGGAATTGTGGGGAAAACAGGCCAGGATCTCGGTCTCAAATACTTGGAGAACGACTCCAAGCCCTTGCTTCTTTTGCTACCTACGGGGCCTTCGCATCAGGCCCTTAAGAAGTTTGCGCGCAGGACCGTCTACGCCAACGTCGTCAACGATGGTATTGTTCCGTTGCGCACCCTGGCACTTCTCTATTTGGACTATAAGGGCCTTTCTACGGTGTTGAGTTCCGAGACGGAGACGGACGCCAAACCTGCTGCTGTACCTTCCGACGGAACCACCGACGGAACTGCTCCCGAGGAAGCCCAAAAAATCCCCCAGAACACTGAAAAAGAGGACTCGGCGCTTCTTCCCTCGGTCCAGGCTTTGCTCACCTACTTCATGCCCCAGAAACAGGCCAAAAAGCCTGAGAACAACTTCTCTCGTTTCCAGACGGTAGACGAGCTGCTAGAGAAAGAGTCTGAAGTCCACGACGAGAACCCTTTGGGCGAGCTTCCGAAAGCCTCAGTCTTAGAGATCGCCACCACCTTGATTTTACCCCCTTTACCATCCATGAAGTACATCACCAACCCCAGTTCCCGCTCGAATGTCATTGTTCACGATAAGATGTACTACGAGTACGATCTTCCCGCCAAAGAAGACGTTGTCAAGTCTCCCTTGGATGCTCAGAGTGCGGCAACTGCCCCAATAACGGCCCCAGATGTCCCCGGAAGGACCTTAGGCTTAAGACAGCGGCTCCTCAATGGCCTTGACTACCCCACTGAGACCGCCAACACCGAGGAGGAGATTGCACGTGAGTACCACAAAAACATGGCGTGGAGAAAGGTATTGGTTCGGCTTAAACCTGATGCCCATAACAACATCTTTGTTCGTCGGCGGTTTGCCAACGCCTACGGTTGGCCAGTGGTGGATCACCTCGTGAAGAACCACTTCGGAGACGAGCCTGCTGTTCCCGCTGCCGTTTCTAAGGACTCTTCGGTTCCTCTTTCGAGCACAGATTCGCTCGACCATCAGCTAGACCTTTCCAACATTTTATCGAGGGATCTCATCTCTCGCCAGAACGCTGATATCGAGCGCGAGTCACTTCATGAGTCGCACGATCATAGCTGGATAAACTCCAAGGATAATGCCGAGTCCATGTTTGCGGTGGGACCCGCGGGCCTTCTTTCTGACGTCACAGAAATGGTACACAATTTGAAGGATCAGTGGTACAATCTGAATAACTTGGCAGACAGTCTTCGCTACCATATTGGCCAAACGGTCAATGGGCGTCTGAGTGAGGCAATCGATAGCGAAAGCGATCTTGTGCTCGATAAGAGCGTTATGGGAGGGTTTATGTGAGGAAACGCTCTTTAGACTCGCACTCAAGGAACGGCTTCATATTGGGGTGTCAATGATTGCGGGACTTCCAAAACTTGCCTTACAAATTGCCCTGTTCTAAGAGAAACCTGGGCTGGGTGTCAAGGACCATAAGTGCATATTAAACCCTATTACGAACCCATCTTGGATTTCTCTTCCTCGTCTATCCATCATTGCATTTCCGACCAGGGCCCATTTTCGCCCTCGTTCCAACAGCCCCATGCATTCTTCTCCTGGTTATACCTCTCATTGATATTCACAACGTACCACGCGATACCATCTATTTCTAATACGCGGCGAACCAAGATGCCATGCTATTCTAATAGATCATGCTAGTCTAATATACAACACTGTACAGCTGCCCTTCTATTCACCCACTGCACATTTACACCTCCACTTCCTCTCCCTTGTTCATCTCCTCCCTTTCCTCCTCCTCCTCCTCGTCCTCCACGACGGGGAACAACTCGTTTATCTTCTCAATGATGCCCGTGCACGTCTCCTCATCAAACCTCTGGTCGCATTCCTCGACCAACGCATACAAATGCACCATGGACCGAGGAAGCAGATTGACGATCTGCAACTTCTCCACCTTCATCAACGAGAGCGTGTTCAAGTGCTTCATGAGGGCCACAAAGTCTTCTTCCGACCCCACAGAAGCAGCAGGCGTTTTCCCGAGGTACGAGAGAAGGTCCCTGGTAACCAGTTCCAAATCGAGCCCACAGGCAGTGAACCGCTTCTTGTGCTTGTTCTTGGTTTTGGCCTCATCCTCAGCAGTGAAGGTCCAGTTGTACTTGGCCAGCGTCTCCTGCAAGTGCTGGAGCACCTCGTAGTTGGAAAGGAACTTGTCGCGTGCCGTTAGTATCTGCATTGGTGGTGGAGAAGAGATGAGCTGAGGTTTTGAGTGGAGGAACAGACACCCGTACACCAGGATATGTGGATGGCGATTTTGCAGTGGAACGGTTTGGGGGAATTTGGAAGTGGCCGTGGCGAGTGCTTGCTTTGTTCTTTAAGAGGATGTACAGCGTTACTTCCAGGTTTCGGATTTTGGCGTTTTTCGTGTTTTCTGCCGAGA
The DNA here is from genome assembly GCA_030558325.1 of Wilhelminamyces tanticharoeniae. Classification (NCBI taxonomy): domain Eukaryota; kingdom Fungi; phylum Ascomycota; class Pichiomycetes; order Serinales; family Metschnikowiaceae; genus Wilhelminamyces; species Wilhelminamyces tanticharoeniae. The sequence goes on along the minus strand of JAJMSI010000003.1, from coordinate 257,866 downwards.
TTCTAGAAATTGTACGGAAACGAAAACTGAGACTGGGGCCATTGAGATTTGCAATAATCGGTAATGCAGAGCCCATGATTAGAGACTGGAAACCAGAAAACTGCAGAAGGACAGTATTTGCAAACGCTTTCTTCAATCCTTTTCAGAACTTCAACTAAAGCAGCTGTGACCTTCCCATTACAGTTCCCCTAGCACTGGCTTACCACCTGGCAGAAAGAACAATTGCACTTGCAAATTCGGCTCCTCGTCTTGCCTCAGCACATCGCCATTTATAGCACCAAAGGCCTGCCCTATATAAGCCTCTCTTTCCCACCTTTCCTCAGAACCCTCTGCCGTCTCACTCTTCTCCCTGCTACACCTCGTTTCGCTCATTCTATAATGTACATGCTAGTTCTCCCTGCGCTGCTTCTTGTGCTTCTTCTCCACACTCTTTCCGCTGGCGCCAATGCTGATGTTCACCTTGGGAGGAACGTCGAAACCGAACGATTTGGCCACCTTGACCAAGTCCAACTTGTCGATCTGGTACACCGTCTTCAAGTGGTGCGCAGCATACGCCTGCAAATAAGCCCGGTACCCGTCCTTCGCCAGCAGGTGCAACCAGTAGTTGCTCTTGATCAACTTGGTCAACTGCGACTGCACGTTGGCGATCTTGTTGGCGGGAAACTCGTACTCGTTCAACGGCACGTTGGCCGCCTTCAAGTAGCGCAAGAAGCCCAACTCCGACGGCGTCAAGAACATCAACGACTTGCCCTTTCCGGAGGTGCCCCTGGCGGTTCTACCCACACGGTGGATGTAGTCTCTGGGGTCGTCTGGGGGGTCGAACTGGATGATCCAGTCTACCGAGGGGATATCCAAGCCTCGGGCGGCCACATCCGTGCAAACGAGAATACCCTGCTTGGCGTTGCAGAACTCGAAGAACGTGTTGGTGCGCTTCTGCTGCTTGAGCTTTCCGTGCAACACCAACACCGGCAAGTCGATGTAGTTCAACAACTCGCCAAAGTACTTGACGCAGTTGCACGACGAGAGGAACACGATCACCTTTTTCTTTGCGTTTCTCTTCAAGAACGAGAAGAGCAACAAGAACCGCTTGTCGCTCTCGCAGACCACGTAGCCCTGCTCCAAGCCGTCGGCGGTCGAAGACTCGGCCTCGGTGACCACGTTTATGTAGAGGGGCCCCGGGCGCAACGAGATTCTGGCCAAGTCCTCCACCTTGGTGGTCTGGGTGGCCGAGAACAACATCGACTGGCGTTCTTCCTTGGGGAGAATCTTGATGATCTGCTTCATCTCCTCCTCGAAACCGATTTCCAAAATACGGTCAGCCTCGTCGATGACCAACGCCTTCAAGTTCTTGAAAACGAAGCCCTGGGTGTTCTGGAGGTGGTCCAACAACCGGCCTGGCGTGGCGATCAAGAGGTTGACGCCCTTGGCGAGCTTTTCGGCCTCCTGGCGGCGGTTGGCGCCTCCAATCACGAGCCCGAAGGTCTGGGAGTGGTGGCCCATCAACTCACGGGCCACACCAAAGATCTGTAGCGCCAACTCACGGGTGGGAGAGACGACTATGACACCGGTACCGTTTCTGGGCTTGAACTTCAACGAGTACAACATTTCGATCGCGGGAATGAGGAAGGCCAACGTCTTTCCGGAACCCGTTTTGGCAGCACCCAACACGTCTCTTCCTGACAAAAGAGGAGGAATGGTCTTGGCCTGCACCTTGGTCATAGTAGTGAAGCCCATGTCTGCAATAGCCTTCATGGTGGGCTCCAGCAAGCCCACGTCCTCGAACTTTTCCGCCACCGTGTCCTCGTGGGCCTCCTGGACCGCGGGCTGGGTCAACTGGGCGGTTTTAGCTGCCTCTTTCGCGGCCTTCGAGGCCTTCTTTTTGCCGCCCTCGGGGTCCTGGACATCTTCTCCGAGAAGCTCGGCCACATCGGCGAAGTCGTCATCGAGCTCGGCGACAAGCCGCTCGTTCTCGCCGTCCGACTCGTCGTGCGCTCTCTTACGTGCAGAAACTGCCTTTTTGGCGGCGCTGGGTTTGGGCATCTTGTGGAGATGAGATGAGAGGGTGGATTTTTTTTCAACTGGTCGAAAGACCCGTGCACCAAAAGTAGAGATGCTGCGATGAGATGCCCAGTGGATAAGTGCGTGGGAAGGAAGCCCTCTTACCGAGAGCTACCTCGTAGAACAGCAATTGCACCGTCATCGAGCGCACGAGAGCCTTCTTTTTGCTCTTTTCTCTGTGCATCTGCGTTCTGTTAGTCGCCCTTTATTGCCCCTGCAACCCCATATGTAGACACATTCAGTGACAAGATTAACACAAGCCACTCCATAAGCGAATGCTACGCATCCCCACCACTGGCTAGCTTTTTTTGTCCCATACCCCTTGCTATGCTTCTGGTTCTCTTCCTCCGTCAATTTGCAGCCTTTTTGCGCAGTGAAGGACCCTTCACACCCGTACACCCACACATAATGACTCAAGCTTTTTCACTCCACCAACTCCAGCAAAACTCCACAATGGCGGCGTACGATTTCTCGTCGACAAAGGCCTACATGAAGGCGATGGAGGGGCTCATGGAGCTGCTCTTGGAGCTTCCCGATTCGCTCTCCAAAGCTCCTCACATCGACAATGAGCCAACTAAAGTGTCCTCTCTAGGGCCCATTTTGGAGCGGTTCTCGGGCCTAGACGCCAGAGTTCTCGACAGCATCTCCGAGAACGGCGCCGAATCTCGCAGAGTATTAGAAATCGAGCGTCTTTGCGAGCGAATCAGCGTGGCCAGGGACCAGGCGCCCTCGGAAACCCTTCTGGTGGTAAAGGGCATAGTTTCCGATCAGAAACCCGACGAGGAGCTCCAGTCGGCGCTTTTTGACGTTTTGGGGTTCGAGGAGTTCGATCTCATCTCGCTCATTGTGCAGAACAAGGCCGCTTTGCTCGAAAAGACCCCGGAAACAGCGGAACCAGGATCCTTTTTGACTGCCGAACAGAGGGTCCAGCAGTTAATAGAAACCCAGGAGAGAACCAAGAACCAGCCCTTGGCAGCAGCCAGAGCGTCCCAGACGTACCCGCATGTGTTCAAAAAGCCCGATGTGGGCAGCATAGTGTCCATCACAGGAAAGAAGTTTGCGCTTCCCCAGGGCACCACCAGGGACAGCTACCCCACGCACGAGGAAATCGTGATTCCGTACCCTGAGAACCAGACCAACAAGTGGATCTCCGACAGCAAGCTCGTGAAGGTGGCGCAGTTGGACTTCCTCTGCCAGGGCACCTTCAAGAACTACTCCACCCTCAACAAGATGCAGAGCTTGGTCTTTCCCGTGGCCTACAGCACCAACGAGAACATGCTCGTGTGCGCCCCCACGGGTGCGGGAAAAACCGATGTGGCCCTCTTGACCATCTTGCACTGCATCCACCAGTACGTGACGGAAACCGTGGGCGAGGAGGGCGACGTGACCGTGGACATCGACTACGACGAGTTCAAGATCGTGTACATTGCGCCTTTGAAGGCGCTTGCTGCGGAGATTGTCGACAAGTACGCCAAAAAGCTCCAGTGGCTCGGCATCACCGTGCGTGAGTTGACGGGAGACATGCAGTTGAGCAAGAGCGAGATCATGGCCACGCAGATCATAGTGACCACGCCCGAAAAATGGGACGTGGTCACCCGCAAGCTGGGCGGCGACAACGAGCTCGTGTCCAAGGTCAAGTTGTTGATCATCGACGAGGTGCACCTCCTTCACGAGGAGCGAGGCTCTGTGATCGAGACCTTGGTGGCCCGCACGCTTCGCCAGGTCGAGAGCACGCAGCTGATGATCCGCGTGGTGGGCCTCTCTGCCACCTTGCCCAACTATATGGACGTGGCGGACTTCTTGGGCGTCAACAGACACATTGGCATGTTCTACTTCGACCAGAGCTTCCGGCCGTGTCCCTTGAAGCAGAAGTTGATCGGCGTGCGGGGCAAAGCGGGCTCCAAAACGGCCCGGGAGAACATCGACAAGGTGGCCTACGACAACCTCGTGGATAACGTCTCCCAGGGCCTCCAGGTGATGGTTTTCGTGCACTCGCGAAAGGACACGGTCAAAACGGCACGCACGTTCATTCTGATGGCCCAGCTGCACAACGAGCTCGGCATTTTCGATGCCAGCTCCGACTCGAGCTCTTACGACCTATACAAGCGCGAAATGGCTGCGAAAAACCGCAACAAGGACATGAAGGAGCTCTTTGCGAGCGGGTTCGGGTGCCACCACGCCGGAATGCTCCGGCTGGACCGCAACTTGACGGAGAAGTTGTTTCTCAGCGGCGCAATCAAGGTGCTCTGCTGCACGGCCACGTTGGCGTGGGGCGTCAATCTCCCTGCGGCGGTCGTCATCGTGAAGGGCACGCAGGTGTACGACTCCAAGCAGGGAGGCTTCGTGGACCTCGGCATCCTGGACGTGATCCAGATTTTCGGACGTGCTGGACGACCGCAGTTCGAGTCCTTCGGCACGGGCATTCTCTGCACCCTGAGCGACCGTTTGGACCACTACGTGTCGCTCATCACGCAGCAGCACCCCATCGAGCTGCGTTTGGGCGACAAGATCGTCGACAACTTGAACGCAGAGATCTCCTTGGGCACTGTCACCAACGTGGACGAGGCCGTGGCCTGGCTAGGGTACACGTACATGATAGTTCGCATGCGACAGAACCCGTTTGCGTACGGCATCGACTGGAAGGAGCTCCAGAACGACCCTGCTTTGGCTGCAAAAAGACACAGCATGGTGGTGGCCGCGGCCCGCAGGCTCCACCAGCTCCAGATGGTGGTTTTCGCCGAGGCCACAGGCCTGTTTGTGCCCAAGGACTTGGGCCGCATCGCGTCGGACTTCTACCTCCTCAACAACTCGGTGGAGGTGTTCAGCCAGATGCTCAACCCGCGGGCCACCGAGGCCGACGTGCTCGCCATGCTCAGCATGAGCAGCGAGTTTGACTCGATCAAATTCAGGGAGGAGGAGGCCAAGGAGCTCAAGGCGCTTTTGGACGACGAGATCCCGTGCCAGGTGGGCGGAGACGTGGAGCTGGCTCCTGGAAAGACCAATATCTTGCTCCAGGCCTACATCTGCCAGAGCCAGCTCAAGGACCTGGCACTCATTCTGGACTGCAACTACGTGGCACAGAACCTGGCGCGTATCTGCCGAGCGCTCTTTCTCATCGGCATCAACAGGCGGTGGGGGGCCTTTTCGCGGGTTCTTTTGGCCCTCTGCAAGGCCATAGACAGGCGGTTGTGGGCGTTTGAGCACCCCTTGGCGCAGTTCGAGCTCCCGGAGGCGGTCATGCGCAACATCAGGGCCAAGAACCCGCTGGTGGACGCCCTCCGGAGCATGGATGCCGGCGAGTTGGGCGATTTGGTGCACAACTCGCGCATGGGGGGTGTCATCCTCAAGTTGGTGGACCGGATCCCGCTTTTGGAGGTCTCTCTGGAGATCTTCCCGATCACGTCCAACGTGATGCGCATAGTGGTGCAGTTGGAGCCGGACTTCACGTGGGAGGAGCGCTACCATGGCCAAGCGCAGTTCTTCTGGGTCACGGTGGAGGAGCTGGAGAACACCGACATTCTCCATGTGGAGAAGTTCATTTTGAACAGAAGACTGATGGCCACAGTGCACGAAATGACGTTTATGGTGCCCCTAGCGGACCCGCTTCCCGCGCAGATCGTGGTCCGGGTTGTTTCCGACTCGTGGATGGGCCTGGAGAGCGTGCACCCCATTTCGTTCCAGCACCTCATACGGCCGCAGAACGAGACCATCAGAACAAGCCTTTTGCGGCTCCAGCCGTTGCCCATACGGGCGCTCCACGACAAGGAGGTGGAGAAGCTCTACGAGCCGCGGTTCCGCTACTTCAACCCCATGCAGACGATGGCCTTCCACACGCTCTACAACACGCAGAACAGCGTCTTTGTGGGCTCCCCCACGGGCCTGGGTAAGACGGTGGTGGCGGAGTTGGCCATGTGGAGCGCGTTCCGGGCGTCGCCAGGCTCGAAGGTGGTCTACATTGCGCCCATGAAGGCGTTGGTTCGCGAGCGGGTGGACGACTGGAGACGAATCACCCAGAACACCTCCCACAGGTTGGTGGAGATGACGGGCGACTCGCTCCCCGAGGCCAGAGAGGTCCGGGAGGCCGACATCATCATCACCACGCCCGAGAAGTTTGACGGCATCCTGAGAAGTTGGCAGACCCGTAAGTTCGTCCAGCAGGTGTCGCTCGTGGTGATGGACGAAATCCACCTCTTGGCCAGTGACCGAGGGCCCATTTTGGAGATGATTGTCAGCCGAATGAACTACGTTTCGCAGCAGACCAAACACCCTGTGCGGCTCTTGGGCATGTCCACTGCCGTTTCCAACGCTGCTGACATGGCTGGCTGGCTCGGCGTCAAGGAGGGCCTCTTCAACTTCCCTTCGTCCGTGCGCCCCGTTCCTTTGCAAATGTATATCGACGGGTTTCCTGACAACTTGGCGTTTTCGCCCCTTATGAAGACCATGAACAAGCCCGCCTTTATGGCCATCAAGCAGCACTCCCCGACGAAGCCAGTGCTCGTTTTTGTGGCCTCCAGGCGCCAGACCAGGCTCACGGCCTTGGACCTCATCCACATGTGTGGTGCGGAGGCCAACCCGCGGCGCTTTTTGCGGATGGAGGACTCGGAGTTGGAGGCGGTGTTGCCGAAGGTCAAGGATGAAACCCTCAGGTTGGCGCTCCAGTTCGGCATGGGCCTCCACCACGCCGGTCTCGTGGAGCTGGACAGGAAGATCTCGCACCGGCTCTTCGAGGCGGGAAAGATCCAGATCCTCATAGCCACCTCCACGCTCGCATGGGGCGTCAATCTCCCAGCACACTTGGTGATTATTAAGGGAACCCAGTTTTTCGACGCCAAAACCCAGGCCTACAGGGACATGGACTTGACGGACATTCTCCAGATGATGGGCAGGGCCGGGAGACCGGCCTTCGACACCTCGGGAACAGCCATAGTGTACACCAAGGAGAGCAAGAAGGTGTTTTACAAGCACTTTTTGAACGTGGGCTTTCCGGTGGAGTCCTCCTTGCACAAGGTTCTAGACGACCACTTGGGAGCCGAAATCGCCTCCGGTGCCATCGCCACGCGCCAGCAGGCCCTCGACTTCCTCGCCTGGACATTCCTCTTCCGGCGGGCCCACAATAACCCCACCTACTACGGTATAGAGGACACCTCCAGCGCAGGCGTCTCGCTGTACTTGGCGGGCTTAGTGGACGGTGCCATTGCAGCCTTGGAGGAGTCGCAGTGCGTTGTCTCGACAGGAAAGCAGCTCTTCGCCACGCCGTTTTTGCACATTCTGTCGTACTACTATCTTTCGCACAGGACCATGCGGAACTTGGCTGCAAACATGGCTCGAGATTCGTCTTTCCGCGACTGCTTGCGCCTTCTTTGCCAGGCAGCGGAGTACGACGAGTTGGCGACTCGCCACGGCGAGGAGTTGATCAACATGGAGATGCTGCGGGCCCTGAAGTATCCTGCGGAGGACATGGGCTGCGAATACGTGTGGGACCCCCACGTGAAGGCGTATCTTTTGGTGCAGGCCTTTTTGAGCAGGGTGGAGCTCCCCATAGTGGACTACACGCAGGACACGGTGGCTGTGTTGGACCAGGCGTTGCGTATCTTGCAGGCGTACATCGACGCGGCAGCAGAAAAGGGCTTCTTGGGTGCGGTTTTGAAGTTTGTGGGCCTTATGCAGTGTCTCAAACAGCGGGTCTGGGACGACGATATGCCGCTTTCGTGTCTCCCCGGAGTTATGCCCTTCAAGAAGGGCCTGGGCCCGAAGGGTGGCTCCTTGGAGGCCATTGGAACGATGACAACCGGCCAATTGCACGGTCTTGCGAGCCTGCTAGGCGTGAGTGCCGAGAACGACGTTTTTGACGACAAGAGGCGGCTGGAGGCTCGAACCGACGAAGAAGTGCGGCGCGACTTCGTCCGCGTGGCCTCGCACGTGCCCACGGGCGTTCTCAGCGTTTCGCAGAAGGAGCCAGCAGCTCTCAGTGTGGAGCTAGTCCACGATAATGCGCCCCTAAACGCTGATTTCAGAATGCACTGTCCGCACTATCCGAAGGCACAGAGAGAGCTGTGGTTTGTGGTGGTGTGTGACAGACTGGAGGACGAGCTTTTGTTGCTCAAGAGGGCGTCGCCCCGGCTCTTTGGCAAGAAGGGAAAGGTGGCTTGTGTGTTGGAGGTTCCGGAGGAGTTGCGAGAGAGAAGGGTGGACGTTTTGGTTGTGAACGATGCGATGAAGATCGAGTATGAGCAGCAGTGTGTTCTTCTCTAGGAGGCAGAGGGAGAGGAGGGAATGATGAGCTCGTGCCAGGAATGGAGGGTTTGAGAGGCTTGTGTGTGGATTGGTCTCTCTGAGGTATGTGATATGGGCACACTTTGAGATCTGGGGAAGATCACACAAGTCTGAATATGCAGCTATTTACTCTATGAAGGTCTAATAATGAATGTCCAGGTTTCGTAGGCCCGCGTTATGCATGGGCCCGGCTATGTTGGTCTTCTATATTCTATGCATTCTGAACCTGCATTGGAAGGCCCCTAACTTTGCCTCTGAATGCGGCGTGCCTTTGTTTTCCATCTGGAGGTCACGTACTCTCTCCTTAAGCATCTGATCTTAAAGGGTCTTCTGAAACAGAAAATGTGCCTTTAGTGGATGCCTCCTCACAGCTTACGGTGTGGTTCTTCAATGCGCATAGACCAGGTTTTTTGCACCCACACCACCAATACACCCGCAAAAGCTTGAAGTAGACCTCTTCTAGGTGACTAAATGAACAGGTGTTAAAGATCCGAATACACCCCTCGTGGCTGCCTTCAATGCCCCCTCCACGTTGGCCCAATGTCTGGTTGAAAAGCCCCTACAACCCCTAATGCTTGATTTATTTACCTCTCTTCTTCCCTCTATAGTACACACCCCATCACTCTTCAAAAAAGTCGTCCTCCTCCTCCTCCGCTTCGGCCTGCGGTGCATCGATCTCCTCCGCAGGAACAAGCGTCTGTGTAGCGTCCTCGACCAGTACGTTCTTGCCCTTCACAACGTCTTCGAGCGAGAACGGCAACTCTTGCTTGTCTATGAGCAGCTCTACATGCTTTCTGAACTGCACCTTGCGTTCCTCTGCCTCCTGAGCGCCCTTTTTGGCCTTCTGCAGAAGCTCCTCCACAGCACCATCCTCTTTCTCGTTAGGAAACAACGAGAGGTACTTCTCCGTCTTGGGAAACATCACCGTGTAAGCCACGTCAATCTGGGCGTGCTTGAGCACCTTTCTGGCCTTCTTGATGTCCTTCCTGACTTCAGTTTTGGCGACCTCATCGTAGTCCCTCTGGGCCTGCTTGAGCCTTCGAACGGCCTTCTTTCTCTCGAAAAAGCGCACCATGTGGTACTTCTTGCCGTTCTCCTTGGCCTGGAGCCGGAGCTGGGTGTTCTGTAAGTCCACTTTGAGCGCCTTGAGGGCTCTTTCGTTTTCTATGCGGATGTGGGCCGGGACCAGGGGTCTTCTCAACAGACGCTCGATGTCTCGTATCTTTTTTTTGACCTTGGCAGAGCCGGCACCGAGAACGGAGGCTACCTCCATGGAGGAGCCGTTGCGCCTTCTTCTGGTCTCCGCTTTGGGCATTTTGGAGGGCCTAGGAGAAGTGGTATCCTGAGATGAGGTAGATTTTCGCGCTTCGCACTGGACTTTTTCATAGTATAGTGAGAAACTGCCCCATATAGCACCACCAAAAGGCGCCAAAAGGGCCCCAAACCGCGTGAAAAGCACCCTGATCCACCAACACATAAAGCACGCGACAAAATGGGCATTTTGGAGAAGATTGCGGCCATCCAGGAGGAGATGGCCCGCACCCAAAAGAACAAGGCCACCGAGTACCATATAGGTCTTTTGAAGGGCAAATTGGCACGTTTCAGAAGGGAGCTCATGGAGCCGCAGCCTGGCCAGGGAGGCGGTGGTGGCGGACAGGGCTTCGAGGTCTCCAAGGCCGGCGACGCGCGGGTTTCTCTCATTGGTTTTCCGTCGGTGGGAAAGTCGTCCTTTCTCAACAAGGTGACCAACACCAAGTCGGAGGCCGCCAACTACGAGTTCACGACATTGACGTCCGTGGGTGGCATTCTCCAGTACAACGGAGCCGAGGTCCAGATCGTGGATCTTCCTGGCATCATCAAGGCCGCCTCCCTGGGAAAGGGCAGGGGCCGTCAGGTGATCGCGGTGTCGCGGACCTCGGACCTCATAATGATGGTTTTGGACGCCACAAAGGGACGGGACCAGAGGCTGATCTTGGAGAATGAGTTGGAGACAATGGGCATCCGGCTCAACAAGGAGCGGCCCAACATCCTGCTCAAAATCAAGGCGCTGGGCGGTGTTAAAATGAACTCGGTCCTGCCCCCCAAACACCTTCTGGAGAAGATCGTGGCCGCGCTTTTGAAGGACTACCGCATCCACAACGCCGACGTGCTCATCAGGGACGAGAACGTCACCGTGGACGACTTCATCGACATCATCAACGACCAGCACATTCTGTACATCAAGTGTTTGTACGTTTACAACAAGATCGACGCCGTCTCGCTCGAGGAGTGCGACCGCCTTGCCAGGGAGCCCAACACAGTGGTGATGCTGTGCGAGATGGACTTGGGCATCGAAGACTTGAAGGAGGAGATCTGGCGCCAGTTGGGCTTGGTGCGGTTGTACACGAAGAGACGGGGCATCATGCCCAAGTTCGACGAGCCCATGGTGGTGCGCGCAGACTCCACCATTCTTCAGGTGTGCGACTCCATTCACAGGGACATGAAGAACCAGTTCAAGTACGCGTTGGTGTGGGGCCTGTCGGCGAAGCACTCGCCGCAGAAGTGTGGCTTGCAGCAGCCTGTGCACGACGAGGACGTGGTGCAGATTGTTGTAAAGTAGTCAAGTGAGAGGAGGGAATGAGAGGAGGGAATGAGAGGAGGGAAGGTGAGAGGAAGGAAGGGAGGAAGAGGTGAGTGCTTCGAGAGGTAGCAGCGCCCTAGGGCTGCGAGGTGCCTCGGACGAATAAACGATCAGCCATGGTTTTAAAAATTACCAGGTCAAGTATGCTCGTGCGACCAGAGCGAGGAGGAGGAAGAAATGAGAGGGAAAAAAAGCTTGTAAATGGTGACGAGGGGACTGTAGAAGAAAAAGAGGCGTTTGGGGAACTGAAGGCGCCCCAGAAAGTGCACCAGCTTGTTTTCATCACCAATATGAAGAGGTACGCTATCCCACAAGTTCACCTATTAGGCCAGAACACTCTGTAAACCCTGTTTCATGAGCCCCTTCTAGTACGACCACCTTAACTCTCTCATATTGCCCCGCAAACCTTTACCCTTCCTTTTCGTTCTCAAAACCTGAATACCTCGATCCTGACCGATTCCCTATAAAGGGCACCACCACCAAAAGAGCCCCATCTAAGTCCCCCAAAGCTACTCCTTTTCCTCCCAAACTTCACCGATAATCTCCTCGCACCGACCTCCTTCCAAAACCGTTTAGCAGAACCCTGAGGTCCAAACAGCCCAATTTGCATTCTCCCCATTTTCCTTAGTTTTCTTAACATCTGAAATATACGCGTTTTGTCTACACAATTTACAACCGTCTACTCTCCCCCATAATATGTCCACCAAATATGCTGGGCTTCCCGACATAGACGAGGGAACACACGACGTCTTCGAGACCTCGGATGTGGAATCTGAGCCCGTTTCGGAAACTCCCGAGAACGCTAATGACGATATCAACAACGCCGCCACTAGCACCGAAAGTGCCCAAAAAAGGTTCGAGAACGACGTTATCGAGGGCTTCCTCGGTCCAGTGGACTTCCTGGGGTCCATTGCCGCTGCTGGGTCCGGCTTTCGAGGATTCAACGTAACAAAAGTGGACGAAACACCGGGCCAGAGATTGGCCCGAATTTCACGTGAATTGGAAGAGCTCAAGGCGGTCTACGACGCCAACGGCGCCTCCAAAGAAACTGAAAACGACGTGCAGCATTTGCTAGGCGTTTTAGAATCGCTCAAAGACAATAAAACGGACCACTCGGTGGGTCTCTATAACGAACGCATACGAACTGTTTTCGAGGCCATAACGCGACAGCTAGCAGCTTGTAATGCCCTGAAAGATGCTGTGGCTTCATCTACTGCGTTATCCGAGTCAAAGGGGCCCTCAGATGCTGAGATCCTCGTACTAGAGTCCCGTTTGAGCGCAATTGAGCGCCTAGTGGGCGCAGAAAGCGTCCAGGAGTTGCAGAGAGCGCCTGCAGACGCCAGGGCAGTGCGTACTATCAAGCACCATCTCAATGATTTGACCAGAAGAGTTAATATCGTGTACAATCCAGAGTTTGAGCTTGGAAGCGTCAAGCAGGAAGTAAAAGAGCTCAGTCGCGAGGCTGAAAAGCTTGCCACCTCGCGGAAGTTGGCCCAATTAACGATGCAGACGGGTGGCACTGTCTCTCAGGCGCCTTCTGCACGCTCTACAGGTTTTGAAACGAAAGTTGACTCTCTTTATGACCGTTTGGAGGACTTTGACAGGGTAAATTCCTTGGTTCCACACGTAATCTCACGTCTAAAGGCCCTTCACCGTGTCCACAGCGATATGGCGGCTTCTGTGCACACGGTGACTGCTTTGGATGATACAATTGGCGGTCTTAAAACAGACTTATTGGCGTGGGACCTGTCCATAAACGCACTCAACGCACTGGTTGACGCCCAGGGCGCTGTTTTCGCTCAGAATTGCGCAAATGTGGAGACAAGAGTGGCAGAATTGACCCAATGTGTCTCCCGACTCACCAAAGAACCAACTCAAAACTCCAAACAATTCTGACCAGGGCAGTTCTGTGTCTCCTGCATATAGTGTTTACTTGCTCGCTTAAAAGCCCCTGTCTAGGAGCCTGTGCCGCGCACGCCTCGCTGTGGCCTTCCGGATTGAAATCGATGGGTATATATGGGGCGGTTCCCCAGGTCTTTTGATCTCCATTTTTCACCGTCCATGTTGAGATCCACTGTTATTCGTGCTTCCCGGAACCTCAAATTTGTGGGTCCCTTGGCCCGCGGGCTCCACCACACGCCAATGGTGTTGCTGGCGCAGTTGTCCCAAGCTAAGATTCCTCCCACTGTTATCAACGAGCCTGTGCGAGAGTTTTCGTTCCAGAACCAGAGGGACTGGGACTTGTTGCGTGCTTCCATCACCAAATTCACCGACAACGGTGTTTTGGATATCCCCCTCGTTGTTGGGGGTCGCAAAATCTACGATCGGGCCACTTTGGACCAGGTCAACCCCGCCCAGCACAGCCAGAAATTGGCGAGGGTAGCACAGGCTCTGCCTGAGGACGTCCAGGCGGCCATTGAAGCGGCCAGGGCTGCTAAGGCTGACTGGGCGGCCACCCCGTGGTCTGACAGGGCAGCCATCTTCTTGAAGGCAGCGGACTTGATCTCCACCAAATACCGCTACGACATGTTGGCAGCCACCATGTTGGGCCAGGGCAAGAACGTGTTCCAGGCAGAGATTGACGCTGTTGCGGAGTTGGCGGACTTTTTCCGCTTCAACGTGAAGTACGCCCAGGAGTTGTACCAGCAGCAGCCCACTGAGCTGGCCCCTGGCGTGTGGAACCGCGCTGAATACAGACCCTTGGAGGGCTTCGTTTACGCTGTGACGCCCTTCAACTTCACGGCCATCGCCGGTAACTTGGTTGGAGCCCCTGCTTTGATGGGAAACACCGTGGTGTGGAAACCCTCGGCTACAGCAGCCTTGAGTAACTACGTCTTGTTGAATATTCTCGAGGAGGCTGGTTTGCCGGCGGGTGTGGTCAACTTCGTGCCTGGTGAGCCTGTTGAGACCACCAGAACAGTGTTGGAGGCCCGTGACTTCGCAGCCTTGCACTTCACTGGTTCCACTGGCGTTTTCAAGGACTTGTACGCTAAAATCAGCACCAACGTTGCCAACGACAAGTACAGGGACTTCCCTCGCATTGTGGGCGAGACTGGTGGAAAGAATTTCCATTTGATCCACCCCTCTGCGGCCTTGGATCACTCCGTTTTGTCCACTTTGAGAGGCGCTTTCGAGTTCCAGGGCCAGAAGTGCCTGGCCTTGTCGCGGGCTTATGTTCCCGAGCTGGTGTGGCCTGCCTTCAAGGAGAAGTTGTGTGCTGCCATGGATAACATTTCCATCGGAAACACTACTGATTCATCTGCTTTGCACAACTTCATGGGTCCTGTTATCCACGAGCAGTCCTTCGACAAGTTGGCTGCTGTGATCGAGGAGGCCAAGAAAGACCCCGAGTTGACTATTGTGCGTGGCGGAAAGTACGACAAGACCAACGGCTTTTACGTGGAGCCTACACTCATCCAGACCTCTAACCCAGACCACGCCTTCTTGAAAAACGAGTTTTTCGGACCCATTTTGACCACCTACGTCTACCCCGACTCGCAGTTTGAAGCCATCATGGAGCAGATTGACTCGTCCACCGCCTATGGCTTGACTGGAGCTGTTTTCGCTCGCGACCGCGCTGTCATCAGGTTGGCTGAGGAGAAGTTGCGCTACGCTGCTGGAAATTTCTACATCAACGACAAGTCCACGGGCGCTGTTGTGGGTCAGCAGTGGTTTGGTGGAGCCAGAATGTCTGGAACAAACGACAAGGCGGGTTCTGGCAACATTTTGAGCAGATTCGTGTCCATCAGAAGCATCAAGGAGAACTTCTATGAGCTCACCGATTTCAAGTACCCCTCGAACTACGAGTAAGAGTGTTGCTGTTTTCATATCAAAAAACAGAGAAAGGGCGCGTCCCAGCAACGATTTCCATGTATAGCAAGCATTCTCATGAGGTTGATTCGTAGTTCGGTGTGAAGAAGTGCTTTACCAATGATAGTAAGTTAGTGTGTTTTTTGAAGAGAGTCGAATCCTTCAAAGTGATCATATTCATTGAAGTGAATTTAGTCTCCAAGTCATGTTCATAATCAATGTATGCTATATTGTGCGTCAAAACAAGTGACACCATATCCGTATTCTGAGTGCTCGGATTGACCCAGTCTAAAGAACGCCTATTCTCGAGCGTAGTTGCATAAGCTTGGAATCCCCCACGTCACGATAGCATTGTAAAAAGGTAGTTGTCGATAGAGCACTTCTAAGCCATAGGTTGGGGACTCATGTCAATTACCCCCCACGGAGCATTCGCACCAGGCATAAGCTCCCCATCGTTTTCACTCCCAAAGACACCTTTCAAACCCTTTTTCCATCATATTTAGTCCCTAATTAACGCTTCTTGTCCGGAGGATAAGACCCGGGTGGTGTCGGCCCCTCGAACCCATTATAAGGCTGCTGAAACTGTTGAAACTGCGGCATCTGTGGCATCTGCGGCATCTGCGGCATTGGCCCTCCGGTCCCAAAAACCCTTCCCACCCCATGACAAACTCCACAAAGTTCCTCGTCCAAGAAAAACGTCACTCTCCCGGATCCCCTGCATTTCCCGCAGACCATTCCCCCTATTCTGGGGTCGCCAGGCTGCACCCTTAAAGGCGGAGCCAGATAATACTGAGGGGTGCCCTGGAATCCTCCTCCGAGAAAGTTCTCCAAAAGACCAAAAGGCAGGGACAGTGGGCCAGGAACAAAGGACACATTTCCGATATTCCGCGGCCCAAACATCCCCCAGCAGTCCTGGCACGTGAGGCCATTTTTGCGCTTGTATCCAGTGTTTCTGCACTTGTCACAGAAGTACTTTCTGGGGTACTTGAAAGCTAGCTGCGGATTGGGGTTGTAGGCGTTTTTATTGAGGTAAAACTCGTCCCAGCAGTTGCGACAAGCCTTGTCGTTGCGAAGCTTGAAACCTGTGTTTTTGCACTTGTGGCAAAGATGGCCCCTGGGGTACGAAAACGGGAGATTCAGGCCATTGTTGTAGAGCGAGCTGGAGCTGCCCTGTGCTGCAGAATTTGGCAATGGTGCTGGGGGCTGAGAGTGGGATGCCGAATCCGGTCTCAGAGGCCGGTTTGGGGGCGCTGATGGGCGTGTGTAGGTCGGTCTTTCTGGCATGGTAGGCTTCGCCAGGGGTCGCTGGGGGGGAATAGGTGGGTCCGGGGCGCCTGTGGGCGCCTGCAGAATAGCCTCCTCGTACGAAGGAGGCGCTGCTTTCGGATTGCTGTCGTCTATTTCCGTTATTTGCGCCATCTGTGACTGCTAGGGGGCAAGAGGAGTTGTTGCAACATCACCAGAAAATGTGCGCCTACCATGTTTGCTGCGATTGAGGGAGTGTGGTGTGTGCAGGAAGATGTGGCTGCTAGTAAAGGGTCCGCAGAAAGTGGCCTGGTTTGCGTTCTGACGTTCTTCCTCGACTGTGCTAGCATGTAATGCGGTGCTAACCCACCTACAGCTGCTCTTTCAACTCCTCTGACCACTTTGTGTAAGCCGCGTCTTGTCAGGCTTTCTTATATAAGCGTCACGTGACCGTGGCTGGATTATTTCCTGCACGCGTCCATTAAATCTGGTGTTAAGAAAGGTACTACACCATGATCTGGCTATCTGAGAGGCAAAGTATGTGCTAAGTTCGTGTTCTGTTTTTTGCAGCCATTCTAACCTGCAGAGTTTGGTGTCGGCTTTACTGCCGGCGGTTTGATCTTCTTCCTTTTTGGGATCATGACGTTTTTCGACTCTGGCCTACTTGCCCTCGGCAACATTCTCTTCGTGATTGGCTTGGTGTTGATTATTGGCCCCCAGAGAACGGTCACCTTCTTTACTAGGCCAACTAAGATCCGTGGAACTCTCTGTTTTGGCTTGGGAATTGTGTTGATTTTGTTGAAGTGGTCTTTTGTGGGCTTCATAGTGGAGAGTTTCGGCATCTTGGGCCTTTTTGGAGACTTTTTTGGCACTATCGTGCAGTTTTTGCGGTCCATTCCATACATCGGCGATTTGTTGAGTAACCCGATCATAGCGCCGACCATTGATAGATTGGCGGGCATTAACACTTTGCCTGTTTAGGCGCTTGGCGGTGTATATTAGTCTGTATATGGAACTGTGGTGTATACGATAATGGAAACGCGTGTGCGTGACTTACAGTAGAGGGACTGTGATTTATTGTCATGGAATGGTGAGGGTTCCTTGATCAGGGACTTTGGACTTCGTTCTGTTTAGATGTTTGGGACTATGTTGGACTTGTTGATTTCCTATAAAAGTATTGGGAAAAGACCAAATCTCCTTCTTGAAGAAAGTGGCTCTTTCTCTTATACACCCAGCTTACCTTTTCATAGGGGTTGGGGTCCCAAGGGCCTTTTTGCTTTCACTTCTTGTAGACAAAAGACGCACTTGGAATATTGGTACCAGGTCCACAGAAGGCTGAAAGGCCCTCGCCAATTGGACCCAACCTTGTGGCTGGCCCTTAATAAATGCAACCCACGCAAATTACAGAAGAAAAGTGTCTCGTTATCACCCACAAAAGATTCTCGGGCCTCAATGGCACTCCTCTCATTTTGATTCCTCAAACTTTTCCTCACAATACCTCTTGCGAATATCATCCTCGTTCTCTTATTATCTCCTTCGTTTCCTCCATTTCCTTCACCTCCGTCATCTTCTCCTCCGTCATCTTCTCCATCCCCTCATCTTCACAACCGACTTCTGGCCTTGATCTCCCCCACCTCATTCTCCAAAATCAGAATTGTCAAATCTCCAGCCTTTAAGCCATAGAACACATCCAAATCCAGCATTACCTCATGCTGAACCTCGTTCAAACTATGGGGAAATATCCTTATTTTGACGGTGTTCTGCTCGCCTGAAATGTGCCATTGTAGCCCTAGCTCTCCATAGGCCTCTAGAAGCTTGGATTTGAATTGAGGGACCCATAGCACGCTATTGGGCATTCCAGAATAGGAATTGTGCTCATATCCTATTGTGTTGGTGCTTTCCCTCATGCTGTAGCCTGTAGCCAACCTATTTCTGTCGCTTTTGAATGGACTATTGTAGTTCAAAAAGATAACCTTCTCTGAGAGTTTTCGACGCCTTATTTGTCGCACAAGCTCTTCGAAAGACGTGGGCTTCCATGATGATGCCTGCGTGATGTTTGAGGTCTGAAAAGCAAGTATTTTGAGGGAACCAAGTATGACGCTGGGGTGGTAGAGAATCCCAACAACGCTATTTCCTGTAATTTGAGCACTTATATGGGGAACCCCAGAAAGGGTTCTTTGTGAAATATTCACTGCTGCAGGCGGAATCATCTTCTGGTGCAGCATCAAGAAGTTGAAAACAAAGTGGTGGAGATAGTCCAGGTGCTTCACATGCAAATTACTTAAGGTGTTCACTCCACACCATGGAATATCCATTCTAGTTTGGTCGCTGTTACTGAGCTCATTTGCTATTACTATGGTGTCAATTCCACCCTCCGTTTGGTAATAGAAATGGATGTAGAGTGCTATGAGGTAAGATGCAAATGCGGAGGGGTGATGAATGACTAAAGTGACCATGTTGTGTGCCTTCGTGGACTTAAGCAGATGATGGACTTGTTTTGGGCATTGTAGTGTGTGATCTTCAAAGAGCTTGATCTGAAGTAACGGAGTATAATCGTACTTTTCAGATTCGTCTTATATCCTCACGCTGCAGCATATGCATACATTATGTAACCGCAATGAAGACAACTATTCGAATAGGTCTTTGTGGGCGGGGATTATGCAGTTTCAAAGGATTGGTTTGAAGTGCCAATATGCTGATTTGAAGGCTTCAATTCTAGTGGTTTCTCCAACTTGACACGCTTATCGATTTGTGAGCTTAGGTAATCAGCGTTCGGGAAAGGTTTTTGCAGTAAAGCGAAGTTCTGGCATAGAAGGCTGGAAATGCAGGGAAAGGCTAGTTTAGCGTGATGGCGTGGCTTTGACCAGATGCTTCAGTTATTCAATAAATGCTGCAGTATTTCATGGAATCTATTGGTCAGAGCATTTTGCAACATTTTTGCAGAATTACTAGAGAGAGAAGAATACATGGAGGGATTAAACATTTCTCTCTAACACGTCAGTTAAACGCTGGGCGATTCTAGAGGCAGCACACGCAAATACGGTAATTCCTCTTTCTTTGCTCTACACATATTATAAAACCACAAAATTTCAAAGCCGTAAAAGTCCGCGATAGTTTAGTGGCTAGAATTACCGCTTGTCGCGCGGTAGACCGGGGTTCAATTCCCCGTCGCGGAGCATTTTATTGCGCCAATGGTTTAGTGGTAAAATTCATCGTTGCCATCGATGAGCCCCTGGTTCGATTCCTGGTTGGCGCATTTTTTTTTGATGAGCATGAGATAACCTCATCTCATTTTTTGAACTCTCCACGAAGTACCATCTGCATTCGCGTTGTTTTCTTCCCCCATAACCGAGCATGTCCAAGCCCAACAGACGCAAGGAAATCAAGGAGAAGGAGGAGCTACAGGCCAAATTCCAGCTTGCTATGAGCCAGACTAACACGCGGGTTCTCAGTTGGCTCCAGCCTCTCCAAAAGGCCGCTGGCGAAACACCTCGGGAGGGCCAGAAGGCGTTTTTGGACCTTCCCATCATCGCCAATGGATCTGGACTTTGCTCGCTAACGGAAGGAGCAGGCGTGCAGCAGCTGGTCGGTGACTTTTTGGCTACTGGCACTGCCAGCAAGAAAGACTTCCCAAATGAGGCGCCGGTACGCAAAGAAGCCGGATCCAAGGCCATGCACGCACTCATGAACAAAATGAGAAATAGCTCCAAGCAGAAAATACGACAGAACATGCTCGACAGGGAAAATGGCAGGCGCCCCAGCTCCCATAGTGGAGGGGGCCATGGTAGGAGGTCTGGTATCCTGCATATACATGGATGCGTGGGCAAGCCCCACTTACCAAATGCGGACGAAGAGGATGTGGACGGCGCCGCACGTCACGCCAACCGGGCCGTTAAAAAGGGGAACGACAATGTTTTCAGCGGCAAGGTCGGCAAAAAGGGCCGGCCATTCTGAGACTGACGCAACGTGGAGCCAGGGTTGGCGGAACAATGGCTGCACAGACTGGGCCGATATGTGGGGATGGGGGGACGCGCGCTGCACCGCAAAGCATGGCGCGGTATTTTTAGTGTGGTGCGCGCGTGGGCGATCATGGCGTTGACCTATCGCCACCTACACGTCGGGTCGTGCACCCGAGCCCCAAATGCTGTGCACTGGCGCCCCAAGTTCGTCGTACCACCTTCTTTCGAGGGCACCGTCGTTTAAGAACACCGTCGTTCAAGTACATCGTACGTTACCACATAAGTGCGTCGTACACAGGCGAACAAGTGCGTCACTGGCGCATTTAGCGTGGCGTGCAGGGGCCGCAGGGTTACGCATAACCGTTATTTAGCCACTGCACTATTGACCCACACCAGCAGGTAGGCTTAGGCCACGGGCTCCAGCACGGGGACTGATACGGGTCTGCACGGCGCCAGGTTGCAGAGCCCAAGCCATGTTTCCGGTGCCTTGAAACACCGTAACTGTAACCAAAAGAAGGTTCTGTCTTAAGGTTTGGCCGATGATCGTTCGGCCTAAAACCTTACGTATGCACGACGTGCATTTTCAGCGCTATGCGCCGGCGCGGGGATCTAGCCCGCACGCGCGGCGTAAAAACGGCAGGTTGTTGCTGCACAGCCTACAGCGCATATTTTGAAAACGTAAAGTACACATCGATATAGACATATTTCACAAAAAATTAGGAGAAAGCAAGATATAGTGTAGCGTTCGTAGGCTCGTTCAGAATGGTGGAATTGGCGTTTCCTGCTCACTCGGTCTTTTGTCGCTTCGCAGCCGCTTTGTCGCTTTCCTCGCTTTCGTGGATCACTGCGCCGATATTGGGGTGGTTAGTTTCGTCGCCAAGGAGCGAATTTACCGAGACCTTGCTCCTTACTGAGGTGATAGTGTTTGTGATAGTCCCATCGGATCTCTCCGAAACGGACTTAGCCAAAGGTGAGGTCGTGAGCGGTCTCAATTGGTTATAGAGATGGCTGCCAGTGGACAGAGAGGCCTGGAAAGCGGTGGACAGTCGCGGCACCGGTTGGTGTAACACGCCATTTTTGGCTAGCTTAGACGCCAAATTGGGCGGCGTTAGCGTCCGTAGAAACCGTGGTCTGCCAGCAACAGCGGCCGGAGATACCAAATCGGGTCTCTGGGCCGAAAACTCCGGTCTTGCGGGTGCATTTTCCACTCTATGGGACCCCTCATGTGCAGAAACTGTCTCCTGTGTTTCCTCGGGCCTGTCATGAGGCCCTATGGAGATGGAGGACTTGTGCTGGAAAGCTGGAACGTGCGAAAGCAGCCCAAACAGCGAAGTTCTCTGGAACGACAGAATTGACGAAATCAGCGACTGGTTGGAGAAGATCGAGTCGTGCAGAGAGTGCAGCCCAATAGAGTTGCTCTGGGCTTTTGTGATGGAGGTCAGTTTGGCGGAAGAAATGGACGTCGGCGCCAGATGCGGCACTGGAGGGGCCCCGAAATGAAGCTCAATCAAGGAGGGCCTTAGTCTCTCGTGAATAGCGTTCGAAATGGGCACCAACAGCGGTTTTTTCGACATCTGCGACGGCGATCCCGTAACTCCACCTGGCGTCACGTCCAAGGCGGCCGGAATGCTCCTGGGGAGCCTGTCTTCGTGCTCAAGTGGCTCGGGTGCCATCTGTGGAGAAATGGGTCCTCGCAAGCTTGGGTGCAGCGAGTTTCTGTGGATCAGCGAAGGGGGCGGGAGCTTTACCGAGCCCTCAGAATGCGGTGGGGCGGGCGCTAGTGGATCGAACTTGAGAGAGGGGTTTCTGGGTCGGGCATGGGAGCTGTTTTCCCAGATCTTGCGGAATTGGAGGTTGGGCGTATAGTGCTGTGGATGGACGGCCTGGGGCGGCCCTGGGGTGCCCAGCAGCAGCTTGTTGACGGCACCCGTGGGGGTTCTGGGCCGATTATGGGGGTCCAGGTGGCTCCTGGGGGCGATAGTGGGGTTCAAAGAGCGGTTTTCCTCGCCTTCGGGGCCCGAGACGGGACCCGGGTTATACTGGTACACGGGGGGCTGGGCGCCGTAGGGGACTCCTCCGTGGGCGACATAGGGCGGAACAGGGTGGTAGTAAACGGGGCCCCCGTGCACAACATACGGCTGCTGGGGTGGCGGTGCAAACATATAGCCCCGGCCCGGATGGGGAGGCTCAAACAGCCCCGGGGAAGGCGTGGACGTCGGTATTAGCATACTGGTGTCGTGTTCTGCGTAGGACGATGAATTTCGCAGGCTATTGGAGGACGACCGTCTCTTGATGTACACCAACAGACTCTCGTCGTTCTTCTTGAACTTTCCACTGGAGTGCTTGAACTCCCATACCGGAGGCTGGTCCTTGGGGTCTCCCGGAAGGTCTGCTGGAGGAGCAGCCTGGGGGTCCAGCACCTTGTGGAAGCCGTACATGTGGAGCTGGCGCACAAAGGACGCCACGTTGCCGTGTTTGAAGTAGCCTGTGAGCGCCGTGGCGAACTCCTTTCCGGGGTATAGGGCGAAGGTGTTGCTTTCGTCGTTGCGGGTCCACCAGATAAGGTGCGCCAACTTGGGGTCGCTCAACATGGAGTAGAGCTTGTGAACAAAGGCATTCTTTTTGACAGGAAGGTCCTGCATCGGCTTTTTGGTCATTGTGACGTGGAGAAGATGTGGAGGATTGGTGAAAATAGTGTTTTTGTTGTGTTTTGTTGGTGTGGGTAACCCGAATTCAGAGGAGTTTTCAACTACTTATCTGCGATTTCAGCGTTGGTCGGCTTGTTGGTCGGTCGACTATTACGGCAGGTAATTTTCTCTTTCGATTCAGCGATACCCGCGGATTCAGCAGCTTTTTCAAACTCTTCAGTAGAAGTGGCTAGTTTCACACCACACTTGAGAGACGATCGAGTCGGTCGCTTTCACGGAACCGTCCCGTCGGTTTTTGGCTCAAAGTTAGAGCTTAGTGGCAAGAGCGGGCCGGGCCCATGTAAGGAAGAACCAGCGTTCAGCGGCTAGCAAAAGAAGACGGGCCTTCTAGGCAAAAGGGCCAGCGGTTAGGCGTACCGAGGGAGTTGGTGCGGGCACAAAATGGGTGGGGTCACAGGAAAGGACAAAAATCAGCACCAAGGAAAGGCCGGGATTTGTAGGGTATGGGCAACAGCTTGTAGACGCAAATTTCCCAGCTCAGAAGGCGGTAGTAGGCATATAAGAAAAGAACAAAAGGTGAATAAATTGGTGTGAAACAAAAAAAAAATAGCAAAAATACCGACGCAGAAAATCACACAACTGGAAAAATATAATGGGCGCAGAAAATAAACGCACCGACAAAAAATACCCGCGGGACGGGGTTTGCGGCAGGTGTTTGGGCGGAGGCGGGGGCGGCGTGCTCGGGTCCGGGGTGGCGGCGGCCTCGCTGTGGCTCGCACCGCTACCACCCGCGCTACAGGGACACGCAAGCGATGCGGGCCGCGCACAATACGCCGAAACCCCGGCCTCCGTGCTCCCGGCGGCGTGCAGGAACGCATGCGTCGTAACGTCACACAAAATGCGTCGGTGCCATCGATGTCAATCGTCAGCCGTTACCTCCACGAGCCCCGACGGATGTTGCCTGCATACAGCGCCACCTTCGTTTTCCCTGGCCCTCTCGGCGAACAATTGCTGTCATCACCTCAAGTGCAGGAAACACCCGCCAGACACCGCACACTTTCTATTATTGGTCGGCACTGCCGCAATGTCGCTTAGGGGTGAGGTGTTGGTGCGCGCAGCATCTTTTTTGCGCGCTGCGTACGAGGACGTCATAATTTTCGGGTTTCCCTTTCAAAGCGGAGGAATTTTGATTACCGCCACTTTGGCTTCCATACGTCATGCGGTTGCATGAGATCACGAAGAATATTCCTGGCCTATATGCACGGCTGCGTGCCGTGCCGTCCGCCTTCCAAACCCCATGCGCAGCACGGCTGCAAGCTGCGCTATTAGGGCCCCTGTGCCAGAGACAAGGGCCGGTGGCGCCTAGCACCAATAGCGGGCTGGATCGGCACCTGCGCCGGCTGCATGAAAATTCGCTATACCCATGCATGCGCAATCTGGGGCAGGTACAGGACGATACCACCGCACTCCTGCTATCGGGATCGATCCTCTGCAAATGGGCCGAAGCATCGACCGTATGCCGAGCCACTTCCGAAGCTGCGTTGAGTTTGAGGGGCTTACACTAGTGGCGTATCTGTGTGTGTCGTGTTGTCCAGTCAAGACTGCCTCTTTCTTCTGTAAGTTCTTCTGAACGAGCCTCTTTTGGTAACGCTGGTAGCAGTTGAAGAAGAGGTCACGAGTCTTATGCGCTTTCTCACTGTCCTTGGGCTCGAAACCTCCATCAAGTAGTAACAGGAGAATGTGTAATATCTCATCGAATCGAACATGGCCAAGTAAGGTGTAGCCGCAAACATCATTAGGCAGCAGGAGTCGGACGCGTGGATTTAAAGCGGCCTCACTGGCTGCAAACACGGTTCACATGAGCGCAAGCACCCAGCGGAGGGTGGTATATCGGGGGCGACCACTTCCGCTTCAAGAGCTTCCCAGCGTGGATAATCACGGAGTTGATTTTTGCCACCAAGCACTGTTTATGGATCATTTTGGCGTCCTGAAAATCGAGCGTTTGGGGAGGCAAAAACTCTAGGGGCAAGCGCTGGCCATTTCTCGGAGGAGACACCAGCTCTGGTGTCACTGGCGAACAAACAAAGAGGTGGTCTGTATCCTTTTTGACGTTTCTCACAATATATTGTTTGTGAGGAGTTCAGTGAGGATTAAGAAAACCGAGGGCTAGACTTGCCAACAAACACGGCGCATAAAAGCAAATCTGGTGCGATGGCTGTATCAGATGAACGGATTCGAAGGATTTCTCATGGGGCATCCCTGCTTTTATAAGGGTTCTGGCGCTTCTTGGGGCGTGATCTCAGGTGGGGTATCACCATGCACAATCTACAAACCTACATAGGCGAACGGGGACTTTACTGGGGAACTTACCGCGATAAAAAAACGATAGATAATATCGCAGTGTGGCTGGTATAATATAGAACAAGCGTCATGCTCTCGGAGTGAAAACGTAACTGACAGCCAAGGAGGTGTAGAAATTGTCTGGTCTGTCAGAGGAGATATAAAATACGACGCGACATTTTGCTGCAGTGTCGCCGACATTTTCCGGTTCCTGTGCTCTTCAGCCGTTTTACTGCAGCACTGATCTATCCTGAAATTCGCATCCTCCGCTTTCAGACACCGGTGCGACCCTCACATATTTTCTGTCCATGCCCACAGACACTCTTGCTGCATGAATGTTCTCCAACTCCTAACTCCCGTGGCATGCGTTAACCAGGCGCCAATCCTATTGTTTCACGGCTGCAGGTGTCTTCGATGTCTTGACGACTTTGGTTATTTTGCCACATTGCATTCTCAGACAACTGCGCGTCATAACGCTTATTGCCCTAATGATTTCTCCGAAAGACGACATTTCCCACATCGCTTTTGACACATTTTCACCGGGTATTGTTGCGGACACTTGCCTCGGCAGGGTTTCAGCAGACAATTCAGGTCCCTGTGGATCCCCACACATCCCCCCACTTCCTCCTGGATTTAGCTCTCGCATGCATATTCATCTACCTGTAGCGATCTCAATCCTCATTCGTGTTTATTAAACTCAATCAAGTTGCAGCCTAATTTTTCCGGTCTGCAGCATATCATCTTTTCGACACCATCGACCCGCTTACGCAGACATTCGGCTAGCACAGGTGCCAATTGCAGACAAAATACCACCATTCAATCCGCTCATCCTTCCGGATCGTCGTGCGTCAACGCGGGCTGCAACGGCGCCCTTGTTCAACCCACGCGATATTGTCTCAGCTCAGGGATGTTAACTGGTGCAGCACGACATCCCAATAAGGCGGGTGCGCACGTAACAAGACACCCCAAATCGCGCGCGCTCCCCGAGTGTGCCCTGGCGCCAGCAACGGCCGTCTACTAGTCAGATCTGGCGAGTCGCTGGCTGGCACATGCGCTTGTTTGCGTGCATGGCGCAAATTTTCAAATGTGTGGGCCCTCGTTATTTTTCAGGCAGCGGAAATCGCTGCGTCAACTGCGTCCAGGTATTGCATATGCATCTAATGCGCATCGCAGTGTAACCCCACTACAGTTGGAGCTATTCGCCATAGAATTTGTTTATTCAGGTGTAATCATACGATTTCTTCGTGTTGGCTTTTGCCACCCTATTGAACGAATCGCTATATTTCGGCACATCCGTTTGTGCACCAGTGACACAAAACCGCCGCAACCACTAACCCCACCACCCAAACGAGCGGACCAGCGTTTTATTTCCGCGCCCGCACCGAGGTGACTATCGTGGGTACTCCCGCATACCGTGCAGGATGTAGATATTTTTGCCTTGCTCCATATTTTCTACGCACCCAAATGCATGCGCCTGCGGCGAGTGCTGGCTTCACCCAAGCGCTTGAGGAAGATTTTCCCACTAGAGCCTATTCCCACCTAAACCGCTACCCTGAATCGTCTCTGCACCTGCACCTACCTGTCCTGATTGGAAAATACGTCAGCAATTGTTGATCTGCGCAAGCATCAACTCACAGAGTCTGCGTTCCCTACAGAACACGTCTTACTGGCCGCAGCAGTTGCGGTGGCTGCCGGCGAACCCTATACGGCGATCGCTATTTGTGACAGTTTTGCTGTAGACGACGCAGTACCCCGATCGGGGCTCAAAATAGCCTCATCAACAAACGCATTATCTAAAAAAACAATGCAAAGCGGCTTTATTTGCAGGACGCAGATCGCTTGTGGTACAGTCTGCAGGACGCCACGCATATTCTTGCGTTCCCTCTCCGAAGATCGCAAGTCTGGTTGTCTGCAACCACCTGCAAGACCCTACAGCTTGTTGGAGCAATATACCATTGCCATTTCGCAGCAGAACGGTTCGCTTATAAAGCCGGTCCCGTTGCTGTGGCTACAATAGCTTTGACAGAAAACGGCGCTGTAGACGAAATAGGGGCAGCGAAGCTCGCTTTCCGAAGAACACATTACCTCAAACAGGCGTGAAGGTGCATTAACCTAAAAGTTTAAGGGGAGAACCGTTTCTATATTGCCCAAGATGGCAATTCGTGGCACAAAGTGCAGCCAAACGCTGGCTATAGTTTCGCATGAGTCTTTGAGTTTGAGGAATTCGATAGAATGGAATAGCAGTGGATGAAACCCCCCACCCCAAGATGTGGCTGGAATCCCAGACGGGCTCATTTAAGCCAGTTTCCTCGGAGAGGCATTCTTCGTAAAGACTAAGAACAGGAATGGCAAATAACGGCCACATTTGATAGGTTCGGGTGGTCACCCGAAAGACGTCGAAAATGGCGCAAAGGGTGTTTTGAAGAATAGGAAATCAGACGCACTTAATGGGCGGTCTATGAAATATCGCCTAGCATTGTCTCTCCTCCAAAATGCCAGCCGCAGATACGTCAACGTGCTCTCTATAGGCGACCGTTGGCCCTTTACAATTTTGACTCCCTGAGTTCTGGTCTTTTTCCTGGGCTCTCCAATGTGGGGGGCATGGGAGGGTCCCTCGAAATCGCTGTTTCGTTGACCTTAAAATACGTTTATAGCACTCTTCTCAAGCACCACTGTGCAGCTACTAATTTCAGGCGGTATTGGGTCTTTAGTCCTTATCTCTGTGACAAGAATATGTGCACGAAAAGACACGCATTTGGACCCAAAAACCCGCCAAAGCGAGTTCAAAATCGATCGAATAGATGGCGGCCGCGTTTAGCTTCCTCGAACATGTTCATAAGGTTGGCCCTTTCTTAGGCCAGACCCCATAGGCTGCCTTCTGCAATTCCCGACAAACCTATTTTGCGACAAACCCCTCGCAGTTTGGAAAACTCCCGAAAAACCTTCCAAAAGCCAGCCTTAAGCTTTCGGTATCCTTTTCCTTTGTCTGTAGCCTTGGCAGGCGCCAATCATACGTCCACGTAAGACAGTCTTGTGATTCGTTGTATATTTTTATATCCACTGGCAGGATAAGCTTCCAGGCATGCACGGTGGATGCAAGCGCACAGCCGCATGAAAAGACCAGCCCCACATAAGCCACGTTTGAGAAGTGGGGCTTAGGGGCGAGGTTGCTGCGTGCATCCAAATGTCGGGAGGGCCGAGGCAGACTGCACCAGACCCCATTCGGTCTGTAGAAGGTGCGCTCAAAACCCCTCTGATGAAAGGAGCCCTTTGTGGCCGAAAACGAAGTCTCTGTCGCATAGAAAACCCCCTCCAAAGGGGCCCTTTTCACCAACAGCCTTCAAAACAAGCCTTGTTCACTCAACATCTTCTTCTTGGCACCCCGTTCAAAGTCCTCTTCACGCACTGTCGCGTTTGCGCTGCAACATGCGCTTTCCGCTCAAAATGTCCGCAGCCTCTGCTAACGCCCCCCAGTGCACGGTTTTTCCTTTTCTAAGCGCCACGTCCGCCTCCTCGGCGTACAACACGCCAATGTCCGTGAACTGCACACGTGCCCCCTGCACGCCGAGCACCACCAGCGCGTGGCCCAGCGCCGCAGGGACATCGGGGGTCGCGTGGGGCTCGTGCAAGGGACTTCCGTGCACGTGACTATGGGCCACATGATGCCCGTTCCACTCCTCAATGTACTGCACCGACTTGACGGCAAACCGGATAGCGTTGACGCGGTCCATGGAGCTCGGTGTGTAGCCCTGCTGCACGTGCCCGGGGACAGCGGTCCTGGTCTCGAACCGGCCGCCCGCCGCTTCCTTAATTATGTCAGCCAACAACTCCGTGGTGTACACCGTGGACGCCTGCTCGTTGCGGATGATCATCTTTCCGTTTTTGTCCTCACCACGGTCGTTCTGGAACACGTCGTGGAGCAACTCGATGTCGTCCTGTATGGTGCGCAAGTTGATGGTCGACTCAGGCGTATAAGTAGCCAAAGCGCCAGTAACAAGGCCTGCGTACAGCGCAACGAACCCCAGGTGGCCTCCCTGCACCTCCACCACGAAAACACGGCGACGCGACGACGACGCCAGCTGCTTGACGGCGTCACAGTAGTTGACCAACTGGTTGAGGCACGTATCGCTTCCCAACAGGTACTCTGTTCCAGGCACGTTATTGGAGACGGTAGCGGGAATCACCACCTTGGGGATGTTGAAAATGGGGTATCTGTCCTTGTTGGCATCCAACTCGTGCAAGGCGGTGAAGCTCTCGAAGCCTCCGATGATCACCAAGCCGTGCAAGTTGTGTTTCTGCAAGTAGTACGCGACCTTTCCGAGGTTTTCCGAGGGGAGAGCCCGGTTTGTGCCGATCTCTGACCCGCCCTTATTGTGCCAGCCGTCGATATCCTTCCAGTGCAATTCGCGGACACCGCCGTCCTGGATCAAGCCAGAAAAGCCGTTTTGGATCGCAAGCAACTTGTGGCCACGCGAAAGACAGTACAAGGAGGCTGCCCTGGTGGCCGCATTAAGACCAGCCAGGGATGCGCCCACATGCACCAAGCCAACGTTCAAGCGGTCCTTCTCGGGAACAACCTGCGACAAGTCGTCGTAGATAGCCGTCAGGAGGTAGTGGCCGTACGCCTCCTCGAACAGGGAGTCTCTGAGGCTCATGGCCTTGTCGAACTGCTTGTCCTCGATGGCCTCAGCCACCGACTTCGTCAATCTAACCGCCTCCACCAAGGGCTGGCGGACGATTTTGTTCTCCAAAATGCCGATCATGGGCAGCGGTGTGTCGGGAGTGGATTCCATGGCCGCCTTGATGGCCTCCACACCCTGCAAAGTGGCCAACATGCGGTCGTAGGCCACCGCAGAACCACCTCTTTGCACGTGACCCAAGGTGGTGACACGGGTGTCCAAGCCGAGGTCCACCAACACTGCCTTGACGTCGTCCGCGTGGATGGGGTTGAGCTCGTCGTCGATGGCTCCCTCGGCCACAATAACGGTGGTGTTACGCTTTCCCTGCTGGCGGTGTCTGCGACACACCTTTTTGAGGTCCTCGTGCCAGTGGCCGTGTTTGGGGGGTCTTTCCGGAATGAAAATGAAGTCTGCCCCCGTCGCAAGGCCCAGCAACAAGCCGAGCCAGCCACAATGGCGGCCCATCACCTCCACCACGAAAGCACGCGAGTGCGAGGCAGCAGTCGCATCGATGTAGTCCACCATCTCGGAAATGCGCTCCAACGACGAGAACGCGCCGATGGTGGCGTCCGTCAGCGACATGTCGTTGTCAATGGACCCCACGAGGCCCACGATGGTCAAATGGCGGTGCGGGAGCGTCTGCTCCTCGGTCAAACGGCCCGTCTTGACCAACTCGTCGAGCAATGACGGCCACTCTTCGCGGAAAAGGTCGGCTCCCGTGAGCGAGCCGTCGCCTCCACACACGATAAGGGCGTCGATTCCGTTGACCACCATGTTGTGTGCTCCCTTGAGCCTGCCCAGGCGCTCTCTGAAAGCGGGGCAGCGGGCCGTGCCGATATTGGTGCCTCCAGCAGACAAGAACGAGCGCACGTCGTCCCACAAAAGCGGCTTCAAGAGGTCGCCGCCCTTGACGAGGCCCTCGTAGCCCTCGTAGACGCCAAAAACGTCGCAGCCGTAGTAAATTCCCGCTCGCACCACCGCACGCACGGCGGGGTTCATTCCGGGAGCGTCTCCGCCGGACGTCATGATGGCGATCTTCTTCTTCTTGGAGGCCTCCTCCTTCTGAAGCTTCTCCAGGGCGGAGTTCTCCAACTTCACAGCAGCAAAAAGCTCGCGGGCCCTGTGCTCCAAGTAGTCCTCGGGCCTGTGGAACAGCGGCCCCGCAAACGGCGTCTCGCGGTTCGAGAACACCACCTCGTTGCCGAGCGGGTCCGCCACCCGCACCAGGACGCCCGCCTCCACCACTACCGGCTCCAACAGCAACTGGTGGGTCAAAATGTGCTCCACCCTGGGCAAGTCCGTGGTGAAATACACCACCAGCTGCTTCTGGTCGTGTATGCGCTCCAATGTCAGCAATCTGAGCTTCACAATGGTGCTCTTGTTGAGCGCCTCGGTCCCGTCCCCGGAGTAGAAGGCATGCTCTTGCCACGGTTTGGCACACCCGTTATCGTCCATATGCTGCAACGGATAAGACTCGATCCACAACTCACGAAGGGAGTCGTGTGCGACGCCTAGCTGGGTCTTCTGCGAGTCGCTGCCTCCTGGGCCGCTAGAAGCCTTGGAGTAGTACTTCGATAACCGGAACCCGAGCTTGTTGTAAAAAGTGGCTGTGTCATGGAACTTCTGGGGGTCGTTGGTCACGAGCGACGTGAACGAGAATCCCTCCACGGAAGGCATCTTGTCAATTGAGAGAGGGCAAGAGTAGGGTTTATATAGGGTGCCTCTCCCGATGCTATGTGCATCAGCAGTTGCGGTAGGGTAACCCGCGGACTGGCCGGCGCCGAGGTCACGTGCGGAGGTCACGTGCTGTGGTATCGCTAAATAGACTATTTCGGGTCACGTGATCGAGACCTATGTCGATGAGCCAATGCGGTCACGTGACCTCATCCTCTGGGGGCCCCCCTGAACAGCAGCAAGGCCCGCCTCCACGGCCCCAGGAGCGTGCTGGCGCCCAGCGTATGCCCGTCGTAATCCTCCGTGGAGAGCCCGAAAAACGACGAAAACCGCCCTTTCTTCCTCCTCGAAGCCCTTGGCTTGCCCGAGGGCGTTACCGAAGGCGATATCCTGGCAGGAGAAGAACGCGGGGGAGTATCAGAAACGGCTGGGCTCGGTGTTTTCGCCGAAATGGTCGCCTTTTCCGCCGGGCTCTCTTCCAAAACCGGTTTTTGGGGCCTTTTCTCGTGCTCTCCCACTGCCACCCATTCCCCGGCCCTGTTCCCGTACAGATACTCCGTTCCCAGAGAGTAGTCGCACACTCTCACGCTGCGAACGTGCATTTCGAACGGGAGCTGTGCGTAGTCTGTGGGCCCGCCAGCCCACTGAATGGTGCCCTCCTTATTGGAGGGGTCTCCGCCAGCCCAGAGGCTGAACGTGAGTCTCATGGGGGAGGAGGGCATTCCCTGGGGGTTGTCTCTCCGGATAACACGTCTTTCCTGGCCATTCAAGTACCACACAACGTGTTCCGGCGTCCACTCTACTGCGTAGGTGTGGAAGTTTCCTACAGGAGAAACACCCATAGGGTGGTACCCGCCTCTATCGTAGGTGGTGGTGTTTCCCTTGACGAAGTAGTTGGACTGGAACTCAAAGGGGTCTCCACCGAAGATCTCAGCAATATCGATCTCGTCCAAGTCGTCGCTGTGCAAATAGAAGGACGAAATCACGCCCCTCCCTTTGGCTGCGCAGACCTCCGCCTCCACCTTTCCGTGGAGAATGTAGAAGGCTGAAGTAAGCGACGGGTTGTCAAAACGCTCCCTTAGAGTCAAGGTAAGGCCCTCTTCTGTGTAGCTGAGCCCTGAGGGGCACGTGGTGGCAGTAAATCGGTCCAGAGGGGCTGAGAAGCGGTGGTGCAAGCAACCACTAAGGGCCGGATTTCGGGCGAAACAGGATGGCTCCAAAAGCGGGTTGCAGGGTGGTGGGATCTCCAAGGTGTGGTTGCATGCCGAAGCGAGGCCCAAAAGGGCTGTTGTGGTGCCCAAAAGGCCAAAATGATGCATTCTGGGGGGTGTTCTTGTGGCGGGTGCAAAAAAAAGTGCGAAATCGAGAGAGAGAGGGAAGGGAGAAAAAGGCCCAATTCGGGGCGACAAAAAACCCCAATTGGGGCAAGGGAAAGAACAGCGTCTTTGCCTGTAGCGTTAATTGAGGTCCTTACAGTGAAAACTTCCTTAGAAGGGCGATAGCAGCGTACGTGTGGGGTCCCTCGCTCCGAATGTCGCAAATCCTGCCTCTGTCGCGTTTTCTGTCGCGTGTTCTGTCGCGTTTTCTGTCGCGTCTCGTTTGTCGCAAAAGTCTCTCATTCTAATCTCATCCCTCCATGTACGGCGAACCACACCAAATCCTTCTCACGTACATCAGGGCCGTTCGAGACGTCAGCAGACCGCGGCTCGTCGGCAAATTCGCCCTCGTTGCCGAAGCCTTCGGCCTTGTAACCCCGGAGGACTCAGTAGAGTCTCTTTTGGACGACCATATTCTGCACATCAACGCCAAATTGGAGCCCCTAGGAATGAAAATCGATGAGTTGCGACACCAGACCTCGGGAATATCCTACTACGTTTTCATCAACACGAAGCTAGACGACGCTATCAAGGGTGCTACCAGCTATTCTGCGCCCGAATTGGACGCTTTTAAGCAGATCATAGACGATATTGTCGATGGCGAAAACGCCTTTTCCATGGGCCTAGTCAACGCCCACCAGAAAGTGGCTGCATGCACCTCGCGTCCCCAAAAGGAGGCTGCCTTTTTCGTGGACAGGTTGGTGGACGACGGCTGGTTGGAGCTAACTACTATGGACAAGTTGGTGCTTTCTATACGGTCTCTCAGTGAGCTTGAAACCTACTTGACGGAGCGTTTTGGCGCCAAAAATGACTATGACGACGACTGCAAGCTCTATATATGCGGCCAATGTCGCGAAATCGTCACCCTAGGCTTCGCGTGTGCGGATTCTAGGTGTCCCACTAGCTTTCACCAAAAGTGTCTCGATATATACCGGCGAAACGACGCTTCTGGCGAGTACAAATGTCCCCAGTTTGCGCAATGTGGAGGAAATTTGGCGGAGGACGCCGTGGTGAGGGTGGGCGTGGACGTGGCGACGTTGGTGGGGGAATAGAAGTGAAAATGGCCAAAAGGATAAAAAGAAACACCTGAAAAGTGGGAAAAACGAGAAGCAACTCAACTGGCCTGTTACCGCTTTTGGGGGCTTCACACCGGGTCTTCAAAACCGCCTTTACCCCTTTGAGAATAATGACTGAGGGCCAAGGCCAGCTCATTACAAACGAATACGGCGTTCTCTGTATCTCCGATTATACTTAATGCAATGCTAACGACTACTAACCAACTCATTGGTTCATCTCTATGAAACGCACATGAAGTAGGTTTGCCTGAAAAACGCACCTATTCCACACTGCGTTATCAGGTGCATTTCAGACAGCTGCAATTGTAGATTATCCCCTATTGCTCTAGAACTGTTTCGGATTAAAGGGGACCATAGTCTTCACAGGGCTGTCATCTGCGAACTCATAATCGTGGTAAGTTGGCTTTTCCTTTTTCAGTGCTCCCAGCGTGGCTCCTTGGGGCGCTTGCCCAAAAGCATTTTTAGCGCCATTCTTTCTCCATGAATCGGCAAACTCAGAGTTCGTCTCCCTTCTCTTTTCCTTCATTCTCACACATCAAAACTGTCCAAATACTCCGCCTCCACCTCATCCAAGATATCCCAGTACCACTCGTCAACCACATTTTCGGCGTATCTGTCGCTCAAAGGCTTCACGCCCTCCTCATCCTTCAACGGGTACTTAAAATTGGGCCCAGGATTGAGACCCACAACTCCCTTTTGGAAAACCAGAAGCATTGGATAGTACGCTAGCGAACCATCGTCCGTGTTTCTGTAAGCAGTATTTTGCAGTTGTTTCGTGTTACAGAAAACTTCATCGTCTGCGTCGTCCTCGAAAGGAAGAAACGAGAAGAGATCCTCGTACATGGTGCCCAATTTGACACCGTTTTTGTAAACAACCACACGAGAGTCCGGAATCGTAGGCAAATTGCTGGCGGAAGTGGCGTGCTGCTCTAGAAACGCTTTTTCTCCAAAAACCGTCACGGGATTCAATAAATGCTCCATCTGCTTGGTGCTGGTGTACTCGTATTGCTCATAGTACAAGGAGCTTTTGTACTTGATGGGAATCTGGTCACGCGAGATGTTTCCGAAGCTGTTAAAGTCCACTGTGTCGAGTCCAGAGAAGGGCTTTTGAGGCCCAGTTTTGCGCCTTTTCTTGGGCAACTTCTGCTCCTGGGACGCCGACCCGTGGCCTGACGATAATCTGGACTGCTCCAGCTGCTGCCTCAAACTCTCGCGGTGTCTTTCTAACAGCGGCAAGTCCACCAAAAACCCAATGGTGTCTCCCGACGAAAAGCCGCCGCTTTC
The DNA here is from genome assembly GCA_030558325.1 of Wilhelminamyces tanticharoeniae. Taxonomy (NCBI): domain Eukaryota; kingdom Fungi; phylum Ascomycota; class Pichiomycetes; order Serinales; family Metschnikowiaceae; genus Wilhelminamyces; species Wilhelminamyces tanticharoeniae. The sequence continues at coordinate 222,824 of JAJMSI010000003.1, read as the reverse complement.
GGCTCCCATGAACTCCTTGGGCCTGCTCAAGGTGATTTTCTGGCCATTGACATCCCGGATAGCATAGCCGTAACCGTCAAATCCCACAGGGGCCTCCAAAGAGGCCTCTTTTCGGGCAATTCCAATGCGCACATGGCTCTTATCGTGCGAATTGTTAGCGTTAACAACGTCAAATTCCATGTAGTATTTTCCCTCACGAACACCCAAGTTGGTCCGGACGGAGCGCCAGCCATCGTGGGTCGAAACAAGGCTCCAGTCGTCGCTAAAAAGGATGCCTTGAGACCGGTCAAAGAAACTGGGCCTGACAGAATACGGCGGAATATCTGTGGTGGCGTATAAATTGGACGGAAACGCAGCATTAGGTCGACACGGCTTATATTTGAACCCTCTTTTGTTAAACGGATGCTCGTCGCTCAGATAGAAGCGGGTTTCGTGAATTTCCTCCAGAAACGCCCTTCCGGGCATGGTGGCCTCATTTACGAGCAAATCGTTCTGTTTAAAAGGAACAGGCTTCAATCGCGAGTGCACCACCACGTTGAGGCGTTTTTGGAGCAATTGAGACTTAGAAAGGCCACCATTTGCCGCTGCTTTGGTCTTGTTTTCTTTCGACCTGGTGGAGTAGTGGTGGGGGGTCCCAGAGGCCGCTGGGGGAGCCGAAATTTCGGCCGAGGGAGCAATGTCAGGCTCCTGCTTGACCTGCGGCACTACCGCAGGCTCCAAGACGGCGTTTGGTGCGTTTTCGGGCTCCATGGGGGTGTTTTGGAGGGCCTATGTGGCGGTGTACGGGTGTAAATGGTGTTTGTGGGTGGATGAAGAGGGTTGGAATTTACGCACGGTGTAACTTTCAGTCCGCATTGGTTGGGGTCTCCTTGGGGAGAATGAAAAGAGGAGGAATGGGCAGGGAGGGGGGATTGTGTTTAAGTGTAGGCCTTGAAGCGGTCTGTAGATAGAGAAAGTGAAGCAGCCTGGCGGGCTCAAAAAGCGTTCGGGGGAGCTCTGTTCATGTGCTGCAAGATTATCCTTTCTGGGACTTCGAAGGACACAGAATTCCCGTTACAGAAGAGCGTTCTTCGTAGCGTTCTCAGCCAGTGCCAACAATACTGGCCTCACAAAATGGTTTGAAGCGCCAAAAAGGGCGAAATAGCGCTGTGGAGGCGCAGCTGAAATATCCTGCAAAGGGCAAAGTTGTCTGCGTTTACGAAGCTTGCTCCAGCGGGGTGTTTTCCAAGTCGGGCCATTCTGGCCGGGGGGCTGTGAAGTGAGGTAAGAAGAGGCAGCAAGAAGTCTCCTAACACACAGGTGTTCCTTGCTAGAAAGGATTGGACAACATCAGATTTTGCTTTTTTCGTGGTTTTAGGCTTGTGCTATTTTTGGGATGAAGCCCCTGATTCTACCGGGCTGATCTTCTAGATGAATTAAATTAAAGAATTTCGCAAGGGTGGATTTTTGGCCGGATAAAAATTAGTGGAAGTGAGATAAGGATTTTGCAAGCAGAGCGAAATTTCACCTGTTGTTTACAGTGGAGCGCTCTACTGATGGTCTTCGACATTGTAGTAATTCGTCCATTCATCAGGGAGAAGAACACGTCAATTTCACGCGTATCTGCCTTTCTCTGTAATGGGCTATTTCACCCCATGTTGTCATCTCCTCCGCTCTCTTTCGATTCCCTCTCCTACATTTTTCGCTCCGTCTATACTCTCTCGTATCGTCATTCATGATTAAAACTGCGCCAGCCAGTGGCGCAGATGTGCAATGCACTAGGTACGTTTCAAGCCGATCTTCTGGAAGAACGACTTCTTTTTCTTCTTTTTCATGTCGGAGCCCGACGAGCTGTTTTCACTGGCAGCAATGGAAGAGTTATTCAGAAGCTGTTTCTTGATCTTCTTCAGAGCAAGGAGCTTTTCGTTCTTTTTCTCGTCCTCTTCGCTGTACAGAATGAGCGACTTCACCTTGTAGACGCCCTCCGAAGAGCCATTGGCCTTGTCGTGAATACTCGGCCTGTGGCCCATCGAAACAGATCCGTTGGAGACGCCCGTCTGCGACTTGTACAGCTGGTGCACCTTGCTGCTGAGAAGCTCCAGTGAAATGGCGTCTCCGCGGCCCACGCGGTCCAAATAGGTCTTGCATTCTTTCATGGAGGCGTCCAGCACCACCATAAGCATGTTTTTGAACCTATCCTCCTCTCCGGAAGCCACGAGAGCGTCCAATTTCGCAGGAACGTCTGCAAAAACGCCGCCTTCCTCTGTGGCCGCAGAAGCCGACAGCAGCGCCAGCAGCGATCTGACGGTGTGTATGGCACCGTTGAACGACTCTATGGAGTCGCTTTGTGACGAGGAGGAGCCGTGTCGGGCTTTCGTTCGGGGAGAGCCAGGAGACTCAACTGGCGCCAAGTATTGGTTCTTGGGTACCAGGTCGCTGAAAGAAACGGAAAACTTGGGGACAGAGGAGTCCACCACATGGTGGGGAGAGTGGTGGAAACGAGTGGCGTTTCCCACCACCACCACGGGAATGGCCGAGTACTTCACAATGTAAGAGCTCAACTTGATCAAGTAGTGGGTTTCGGCCTGCGTTTGCGTAGTGGCTGCTGGGCTGGTGGAAAGTCCCGGCGCAGAGGGAGCATTAGAGGAGGAGCCCACCATGCTGTTGTTGCGCCCCATTCTTATGGGGTACTTGAAATTGAGGTTGGTGGACCGGTTTCCCACAACCACAAGCGTGGGTTGGTACTGCTTGTAGAGGTGCAGAATCATGTACTTGTATCCTGGCGCTTTGGCCGCCGGCGATTCGGGAACCGGTTCCGGGATCAACTCCACCGTAATCTTCACCTGGAGGTCTGCAGAAGGAAGACATGTCATGACGTACTGAAGAAGGCGCTCGCACTTGGCGTAGAGCACAGAGTCGAGCGAGCAGCGGCCCTTTTTGCGGCGTCCCGGCAGCTCGGAGTCGAACTCCTTGACGTAGCGAGCGGGAATAAGAGCCGTGACCACCAAGTAGTCGCCGTTCTGGAGAAAAACGTCGTTGGGCGCCCTTTCGGGGCTCTCCTCGGTGTGTAGAAGCCAATCGAGGGCGTTCCAGGTGTGCTTGCGGCCTGAGATGACCGTCAAAAGCGTCCGGGGCGGAATCTCTAGCGCGTCGTAGCGCTCGTGCTTGACCGTCAAGCTGATGGAGCTGTAGTTGTTCTCGTTGGAGGAGGGGTAGACCGCCAGGTTTTTGAGGGGCGCGGGTGCCAGAACCAGGCCCCGTTTCGCAGGGAGATAGTAGGTTTTCTGCGAGTCGAACTTGAACTTGTCCACGTTGGACACCTTGGACCGCGTGTTGGCGAACTGCGGGTCCAAGGCCATGAGCTCGTCGTCCGTCATGTCCGCGTACAGTTTTCTGCGGGTTCTCGGGGCCTCCTCCTCGAACTCGAACGGCGCCACCCCCACGTCCAGCAGCGGCACCGCCACAGGCGAGTCCACGAGGTCGTTGAGGTCGCCGTGGAACAGGATGCCGAGCAGCTGCAGATTCTGCACGTTGTACTGCAATTGCTGGGGCAGAAGACGGTTCTTGAGAATGGACTTGGCTGGCGGGTCCGGAAGACGGAGCCTCTTTCGGGCGCTGGTGGGCGTGGGCGGCGCCCTGTTGGCAAACAACTTGGCGAAGTCACCGTTGACGGAGCTGCCGAAGCCATAGTTGCTCGTGTGGGTGTAGTTGGGCTGGGTGTGGGCGAGATAGGCGGGGATATTGGGGGAGGCGTTATCGGGGTTGAGGTTGTTGAAGGACACCCTTCTAGAAAAACAGGTCCGGGGCTCGAACTCCAGGGGCTCGTGGGCTGGCGGTGGAACAGCAGACGTCGCCGCAGGCCCGTCGGTGGCCAAGGGAAGCGGCTGTGGAGAAACAGTAGACATGCGAAGTGTGGGGGACCCTTTCTAAGATTTGAAAAACGGGCGCAACACGAAAGAAGAGAGTGGGGAGGAGCGGCCTTTATATATGGCCAGGCGGGATGGGGCGTTTTGGGTCCAGTACGGCTGGAGCCCAAAAGTGGTTGTTATTTCTATCCTAATTAGCGAGACTGCCCGGCTGGTCACCGTGCCAAGCAAAATGGCAGGAGCGTCTGAAACTGAGGGGGTCCTGAAATTACGCTGCGGCCGCGTATTTACGCCGTCTTGCGGCCTATTGTGCTGCCCTCGTGTGCGAAAACCCGTGCACCAAAAAATTCCCCCTGGCCCCGAGTCCTCGGCTACGAAAAACGGCCCTGGCCCTCGCCCGAAAACAGCTTCTGGAACCAAAGCCGCAGGGCCCAATAATAGGCTCCCAGAGAATACCGGGCCGCGATCTCGCCCGCTTGGGGCCCGAAAAGGCCCGTCCACGCGGGCGTCAAATGCCCAATACCGCGGGTCTGAAATTTACGCCGCGCGTAAATCTGAGGAGTACCCCACATTGCAATCGCAACATTAAAACCGCAAAAACTCCGTCAGCTGACGATAAGGCTGAAAAACCCGTACACCCACGCCCACCCGACGAACCGTCGCTGCCTCATCGTCTGCACCATTGTGCACTTAGCACGCCTCCCACCGCGTTTCGGCACTCTTTCACGTGTTCTGCAGCCCATACTCCTCTTATCCGCGCCTATTCTCGCCGTCCCTGCATCTCTCCTCCTATTGTGTGGCCAATTACTCGCTTGCTATTGTCAATACGGTAGCGCCACACACCTGGCCCTGTTTCAGTGTCGTCAATCCAGCGTGTTTCCAGTGTCCTATTGCTTGAACACTCCTGAAACACCAGTGGTCTTCTCTGCTACCTCCCCATGACTGTCGACTTCGTTTCCTCGTGGTTTGACCCCCTTCCCCTCGCTGACTATGTTGCCGTCAACAAGGCTGCGGGCGAGACCGTTCCCGATGAGGCGCCTGTGGCCGAGCCCGTGGGCGGCCTAGACGTCCGCTGTGGGCCCATTTTGCGCTTTGCAGGCTCGTTGGAGAACGGAGAGCCCAATTACAGAGGCTCCGTGATGCTCATCGTGAAGGGCCCCGAAACGCCTGAAATCTCCTACAAAATCGGCCCTGCTGCCGAGGGCCACGGCGTGCTCGACCTCAAGGAGGGTGTTTTCCCGCCCACGCGCTTCCACGAGGAAAAGGGCTTCGTTTTCTGGCGTTTTACCATTGACCTCACGCTCGCAAGCCACGAGCAGAAGGTCAAATACCTTGTCAACAACGTGTACCGCCCGCTGCAGCAGTTTTTCGTTCCCTCTCGGGACGAGTCGTTCAACGTGGTCTCCTTCTCGTGTAATGGCTTCTCGCTCGGAACCGACACCTCCACATACAAGCTGCTGTTGTGGTTGGACGTTCTCAAGAAACACCAGCGTCAGCACTACCACGTGATGCTTGGTGGCGGCGACCAGATCTACTCGGACGCGGTCAAATTGCACTCCAAGGTCTTGCAGGAGTGGATGGACGAGGGAAACCCGCTCAAAAAGAGAGCCACCAAGGCCACACCTGCTCTTCTCGCCGAGTTGGAGGAGTTTTACCTCGAAAACTACCTCGGTTGGTTCGGCCTGGGCCACTGGGTCGGCAAAAACAGCAAGACCTTGCAGGCCATCTTTCCGCTCACCATGGCGCAGATCCCGTCCGTCAACATCTACGACGACCACGACATCATCGACGGTTTCGGGCTGTATCGCGACCACACCATGAAGCAGGAGGTCTTTACGGCCATCGGCAGAATTGCCTACAAGTACTACATGTTGTTCCAGCACCAGATGCTGTTGGAGGAGAAGCTCTACACGAGCGACCCCAGCTGGATCTTATCTACTCGTCCGGGGCCCTTCATCAACCAGCAGAACCACTCCGTGTACACGCGGCTCGGTAAGGAGGTATCGTTGCTCGGCTTGGACTGCCGCACGGAGCGCAAGTTGAAGGAAATCATCTCCCCCAACACCTACAAGAAGGTGTTTACGCGCTTGGAAGCGGAGATCACCAAAGCCCCGGAAACAAAGCACCTTTTGGTGATGTTGGGCGTTCCCATTTTGTACCCTCGTTTGGTCTGGTTGGAGTGGCTTTTGACGCTGCCTTTCTTGGTGCCCTTCCGTAAGTTGGCAGAGCGCGGTGTTCTCAGTAAAGGCCTCGTCAACGAGTTCGACGGAGAAGTGGAGGTCTTGGATGACTTGAACGACCATTGGTGCAGCAAGAACCACAAACGTGAGAGAAACTACTTGATCAAGAACTTGATCGAGTTTGGTGCCCTCCATGGTGTGCGTGTCACCATTCTTTCGGGTGATGTCCATTTGGGCTGTTTCGGCAGAATCAAGAGCAAGTACCACCACCATCTCCACAGTCACTTGATCGACCAGGCGGGAAAGAAGGAGAAAAACGAGTTGGTGCTCGATTCCCCCAAACATGACCCACGTTTGATTTTCAACGTCATCAGCTCGGCCATTATCAACGCGCCTCCGCCCGATGGAATGGCCACCATGCTCAACAAACGGTCCAAGATTCACCATTTCGACCGCTACACGGACGAAGACGTGATTCCTCTTTTCAGGACCAATCCCGACGGATCCAAGCGCGAGAACCACCAGTTTTTGAACAAGCGCAACTGGAGCGACTTGGTGCTTGCCAAGCAGTCCTACATCTACAAGGACAGAATCAGCGAAAAATTGGAGCGTTTTCCGGGCCCCGTTAACGACACAGATGAAGATAAATTGGGTGAAGAGCTCCATAATTGGGGAGCCCAGCAGCCCGACGCTCGTCACGTGAAATACCCCTTGTTGGAAAACACGTTGGTGACGGGCTTGCATGTGGAAAACGACGGAAATGACTATGAGGCAACTACCAAGAACTACGAGGTTTTCATTCCTCATTTGGAGGGCAAGCACAAGCTCGAAAAGACCGCCATCAAGCATTTGGGAGAGGCGGTTGTTGGCCCTGACGTGACCACCGTTGCCGAGAAAGACGAGGCGGAAATTAATGGAGATCCCGAGCAGAACGGCCACGTTGCAAATGGCCATGTTGAGCCTGCAAAGGAGGTTGTAAACAGCCATGTGGACTCTCAAAAGGGCCAAACTGTAGCCTAAGGAATTCCCTATGCTCTTTACCGTGTTTATTTATGGGGAATACCATTCTAAGCAGCATTTTGCTGTTAGTTTATTTATTGCAATGTTAAAAACGCTAATTATGGTAAGTAAGCGAAATTGAGAATTGGTGTATCAATGAACGTTATTTCAGTTGTGCGAATCAATGGTTTTTCTGAATTTTGAAAGTATTTAGCGAAACCTGGCATTTAACCCAAAAAATCCAAAAGTGTATTTCTTCAATTGTTACTGGGCTCTAACCAATTCTTGCGGCAAACTTAGCCTAATTTGGCGTTTATTTTCATATTCTAGCTTTTTTGTCTTCCAATTTACGAGGCTATCTATGTCATCAGCAGTTCATAGGCCACATTATCGCAACCGGCCCTAAAAGCATTGAATTCTGACGATTCTCAACCACCCTTAGTACCGGCACAGCTCAAACACCTCCTTTTTTCCATTTTCTGATGCCCGGTTTTGCAGCCTTTGATCCCCCATTTTGCAGCTTCCAGTTTCGGAAAGACCTCATTTTTTTGCAGTTTCAAAACTTCCTTCGAAATGTCCAACAAATAAAACGCATCTTTTGTCTAGCCCTATGCCAAGTGCCTTACGTACAATCCAAATCCAACCACCGCCAACTTCCGCCTCCTCTCTCTGGCTTTCTGCTTCCCCAATCGGCTCGCCTAAAACGGAAACCGTGAGCCGCAGCCATTTTGGGACACATGCACGATATTATGTTTCCTGCATATTACCAGATAACGCTTTTTCGCGCTTATCGGTGGGCGACGTTATTAACGTTAATACAAACAACCACCACTTCTTTCGACAACGGAGTGGCCGTTGCGCGGATGCGTGGGTAATATTCGTGTTTTAGAGGACCCTGCATCATTTCTGTGATCTGCCCTTTTTTAGGCTCGTTTACGTATATTTACGACGCATCGCGCGTCTGACGCACCCATTCGCTGATTACATGCTTAAAAACCCAGAAATATCATGTCCGCCAAAAGACATTCTGAGGAAGACAATTCTGCTACTAAAAGGGCCCGTTCTGCGGCCATTCTCGGAATTTCCCGCTCCATTTCCGCTTGTCAGCGTTGCCGGGCGAAGAAAATAAAGTGCGACCAGAGCTTCCCAAAGTGCCTGAAATGCTCAAAAGCAGGCGCCGATTGCATTGGCCTCGATCCCGCTACCGGAAGAGAAGTACCAAGGTCTTATGTAATCCATTTGGAGGAAAGAATAGCGTTTCTAGAAAGCCAATTGCGGGCCCATGGAATCGAACCAGGCGCTACCCACGAGGACGATTTGAGTCCCGAACCTCACAGCGGAAGACAGTCCCCACTACGAGAAAAACTCCGGCCTGATACGGTGCCGATTTTGCCCTCTTCTGCGGGTTCTTCGGGCACTATGTCGCCTGCTAAAATGGGCCCCCTAAAGGTGGAAATACCCAATGCAAAGGGTATCTCCTTTGCAAAGCTCATGTTTACTGCTGTGAAATTGAAAAACCGGAAACCAGTCACAGAAATCACTCCAGAAATCGACCCTTCTACCAAAAACTCGCCGGAAGGAGACCTCCTTCCGGCCATACTTCCGCCCAAATCAACTGCCCAGCAATTGCTTGCGGTGTACTTTTCACAGTCCAACTCACAGCTCCCCATTTTCCATCGGGAGGAGTTCATGAAAAACTGCTTTTTGCCAATTTACGGGGCCTTAGACGAGGACTTATCCTTGGCCTCAGATTACACGGCCATCAACTCTTCCATTTTCCATGGTGCGGTGGTGAAGCCCTCAGAAACGTGGTTTTTTCAGTATAAAAGGCTTCTCACGACCTCTTTGGAGGCTGGAAAGGGCTCAGATGATGAGGAAAAGTGCAACCCCATAATCATCTCCAACAAAATCATGCCTCCACAGACGTTCCACCGACCGTTATTCTTCCTCAATATCGTCTTTGCCATCAGTTCTTCAGTGCACCATTTGCAATACCTAAACACCATCCTGGAGTCCTTCAAATTATCTGCCATGAAGTACTTGGACTCGGTGTACGCCTGCAACGACCAGCTCGAAATATTGGAGGCATATTTGCTGTTAGCCCTATACTCCCTAATGAGGCCCACAAATCCCGGAGTTTGGCACGTTTTGGGCCTAGCTTTGCGAACTTCTGTGGACCTAGGGCTTCACAACGAGAAGCTCATCCCAGCCCTGAAATTGGCAGAAATGGACTCTTTTGTGTTGGACCGAAGAAGGCGCCTTTTCTGGTGCACGTACTCCATCGACAGGCAGATTTGCTTTTATTTTGAGCGTCCTAACGGCATTCCCGAAGAGAGCATCAATACGCCTTTTCCTTCAGAATTGGACGACGCCTTGATAATCCAGGGCGACAGAGAAAACCCGGATTACCTGCAGAAAACCAGCACTCTGGCGTCATACAAGTATATTTCCATGAGTTTCTTTAAGATACGGCAGATCCAGAGCGAAGTGCAGCGGATTCTCTTTGGAAACGCCGAAATCCCCCGTCGTTTCAACGGACTCAATGCGTGGAAAGATCATGTTCGCAACCAGCTCGTTGTATGGAGAAATTCGATTCCAAGAGACCCCCGAAGAATGAACAGCAGATTTAACACGGAGTTCTTCAACCTCAACTATTACCATACCTTGATTATGTTGCATGGTCTTTCGCCCACAAACTATGGGTTAACGGTAGAGGACTTTAAAATGCTCGCGGACTCGTCAAAAAACCTTATTCTCTGCTACCAGAAGCTCTATGCCAGCAAGTCCATCAACTACACCTGGGCAGCTGTGCACAACCTCTTCATGGCAGGAACCTCCTATTTGTACGCGGTGTACAATTCTCCAGAGGTCAGCGAAAACACCCTCGTCGACGAGGTGAAAAAGGTTTCTGAACACTGTATTAACGTATTGAACTCGCTAGTGGACAAATGTGATGCCTCCATGATCTGCAGAGATACCTTTAAGATGTTGACGCTCGCCATCCTCAAGTTGAAGTATAACGAGGAGGTGCACGGTTTGGATTTGGACATACCGTCATCGCACCAGATTTCCAAAAGCCAGCCTGTGGGCTATATCAACTCCAACTTGCTCAAGTTGGTGGATATTTTGAAGGGCAGCACTATGAAAGAAAAGGACATCTCTCAGATGAAGTATGAAGCCAATGTTTCGCCCAAAATAGAGGACTCCGGTGTCCCATACACAGTTGAGCAGGGTCGTTTTCAGGACCCAGGCCTTGCTTACAACGACCTTCTGACCCCACAAAACAACACGTTGGAGGCGATTCAGTCCAAGGACCACGATATGGAATTTTTTTTCAGCGAGTTGGAGAATTTGTCGCCCGTGTCTACCATCTCCAAGGCAAACTCGTATAGCGGACATAACGGCATTGAAATCTCCAAAACAGCAAGCTCTGAGGCAGAAATTCCGACCCATAGGAGCGTTGCTATTCAGCTCGAGGATGAGGCTAAGTCGGGGTCTAAAAAGCACGAAACTGGGCCTTCTCTGAAAGACGTTAAAAGGGTATTCGAGCTTATGCATCTGATGCCCAACGAAGCTATTTGGGACCAGTTTTTCACTGCTCTACCGGGAACAGAGCCCAATCTGCCACGCGAAGAGTAGATGAGAAAAAATAGACATCATGAGTGGAAAAGCGTAGAAAGGGATTAAGAACACGAGCTGGGCCTTGCCATAAGGAAAGGTCATAGAAAGCAGAAAGGTAACTGAATAATTGATCTCATAGTCTTAAAACAAAGGTGGTGCTACCTTCCTATAGGCTTAGGCAGGCAACCAAGTGCATTCAAAGGATCAATAATGAGGTGCTGTAAAAGTCCATCATTAAAACTTTCAAAACACGGAAACCGTCTTTATCACCCCAGATCTCAGGACCTCTTGACCATTGCTTAACAAAAAGGGTTGTGATTGAATTTTTTGAGCGTTTTACAATCAGCAGGAGTCCTAGAAGATCATAGTTGGCCATTTACCCGAAGTCTGTCTGTTTTGCTTGAACATTTTGTCGTTCCGTATGCTCTCATCCTATCCCTTGTTATTTCTTTCCTTTTCTTCACTTCACCCCGTCGCCTGCCATTTTGGCCACCTTTCCCACTACCTCTATTCTTCCCTCTTCCAAAATCGCCTGTGCTTCCACTGCATAGCATTCCACCACATTCACCTCCTTCCCATTATAATAGCCCACCACCGAGACCACAGAGCCGGGGTCGGACGCTTCCCTTTTGAAAGTGTGAAGAACGGGAAGCAAGTCCAAAATGAATGACCTCCCGGGTGTTTCAGGTCCGGATTCTTCCGAATCAAGCACGATCTGCGTGTGTATATGAGGAGCATTTCTCATCTTGCAGACCTCCAAATAACGTCCATCAAAAGACACCGTTTGCACGAGAAGCCGCACCCGGAACTCGTTGGAGACCGACGCCTTGGAACATACTAGAGGAAGCACTTCCGGATCGAGCACAAGACGCGTCATCGGCTGCAAAAAGGAGGATTTTTGGATGGCCCCAACTATCACCAGAAGTCGTGTGAGATACGCGTTTTTATTTACCACCACTTTCTTCATATGGTCCCAAATATGGCCACCGAAAGCGATAAAACGCGTCTCAATAACGGCCTAGACGCCCAAAAGGTGCTTCTGCGGGTCCCTGGCGCCTTTACTGCTGTCCATGACAAGCTGCTGGTTTTCACGTTTGACAACAGAGACCGAAAGTACGACTCCCAGTACTTCTCCATGTACCAGTACCGGTTATCCACGTTGAAACAACGTGTGGACGAAAATGCTGCCCTAAAATGGGGCCGCGGTGATAAGAAGGTCGATGGTCAGGTTATTGAACATAAGGAGAAGATTTTGGATATCGAAAATAACAAGCTCTGTTGGGTCAGTGGAACGGTCTTTTCTGATATGAAAAACAAGTTAAATATTCTCAACGACGTGGAAAATGGCACCGACGATGTCTTGCCAGAAAATCCACAGAGCTATATCGGGGCTACTGCCTCTTCTGACTTGCCCTTGGTGATGTTGGAGGACGAACTGGGACGGGCCATCTTGCACAACGACGGTTTTTTGCGCAAGAATGTGCTAGTGACAGGCTGCATCATTGCCGTTTTGGGTATTGAGGTCCAGGCCGGTGTTTTCGAGATAATGGATGTGGTTTATCCGACGATTTCGCCTCAGAAACCACTTCTGGGAGGTACAGAGGGCAAAATCGCCATACTTTCCGGCCTCGGGCTCAAAAACGACACTGATTACGATTTAAAGGCGGAAATCCTCAAAGAGTATCTCTTGGGGGAGTTAGGGGGCATTCAGGACCGCGCAAATGCCAGCAAGATCACCGGCTTGGTGATCGCAGGGAACTCCATAGCGGCCCCAGAACTGGTCCAGGATGCTGAAAACGACGCCAGCTCCACCACTTTCGGGTCAAAAAACACCTCTCGGTTCGATACAGGTAGTTTGAAGGTCTTCAACGACTTTCTCAGCGACATTCTTGCTACCATTCCCGTCACCGTGATGCCTGGGCCTCAGGACCCTGCGGAAATCTGCTTACCGCAGCAGAAGCTCCATCTGTCGCTTTTTGGAGGCAATAAGAAGTATCTGGGTGGCTCGTTGACTGCTGCTACCAACCCCTGCTGGCTCGAAAACGACCATGGGTTGCGTATCTTGGGCACTTCTGGCCAAAACATCGACGATCTCAAACGGTACTTGCCAGTAGACGTTTTGGAACAGCCCGCTATTGCTACAAATCTTTTGGAAGCTACATTGAGGTGGCAGAATATCATGCCCACTGCCCCAGACACGCTCTACTGCTATCCATTTGAGGAGTACGATCCGTTTGTTCTTGCAGACGAAACACCACATGTCTATTTCGCTGGAAATCAGGATATCTACGGGACTAAGGAGGTTGAATTGGAGGGTCACAAAGTGAGAGTGGTTTCCGTGCCCCGTTTTTGCGACCTGGGAGAGGTTGTTTTGGTAGATGTGAAGACCTTGGAGACAGAGGTGGTTCGCGTGGGGTTGTAAAGGACAATAGGCATTCTTGGGATAATAAGGAAGGGCATAAAGAAAGTGGAAGAGGGTGAAACAAAAGAATAGCAGAATAAGAGATGAGGCGTGGTAAACGAGTAAAAGGACAATTGGTGGTGTAGACAATAGGAAAAAAAAAAAAGGCTATAGGGCTCGGAAGACTTTGGGGGAAATTAGAGGTGACAAGTGGGGACTGAATAGGATTTACCTGGTGGATGGAGACAACAAAAAAGGGAAGTTTGAAGGAATTGGAGCTGACTTTTCGGAAATCGGTCTGGAGAAATTGGGTTGGTTATATTTCCGGTGTTCTGAGGTTGCAGAATAAAAGCAAATGCAAAAACCCTGGGCCTCTAAAGGACCCTTACATGTACTTCAAGGCGAATACTTTGATTCGTCGAAGTCCCATCCTTTTAGGAAATCGTTCTTCCTCAAGAGCCTTCTTAAACTACATATAAAAAACAATTCTTGGCATTCAAGAGCCCCACCCAAAATGACCAAGCCCAACTACACAATTCCTGATTATTTCTCTGGCAAGGCCATATCAGCAAGGACCCTGGTTTTAAACAGCGGGGCACAGTAGCGGGGCACAGATCGGAAAGAAGCCGAGGGGCGGGATATGCTTTTTGGCTAACTTTTAAACTGACTTTAAAGGTTTTTGGGGCAATTTTCATCGGTATGCGAACTGCGAATTTCTTCCTTCAGGGAAAATTGCCCCAAAATGGATATTAGCAAAGGATCGGAATGTCAAAGAAGGCGTTTCGGAAAACATGCCATACTTAGGAGACGCCGAGGACTGCCAAAAGGTCTGGGTGTATCTGTGGCCTTTTTTAGTTTCACGTATTTCTACTTTCTAGTGGCGCGTTCGGATTGCTCAATCATTAACCACACTAACGCACCCAAAGACAAGTGCAACGGCCTGTTTTGAGCTAGTGTTGCCCCAATCCGCCGTCACACATACCTTCTCGTGCTCTTTTTCCTCTTCTTTGTCCCCAATTCTGCATTTTCATGTCCCTTTTGGGCCACCCGTAGAGCCCTTCCTTATCTTTCCATTTCACCAAAACCACCCAAAACGAACCTTTTTCGCCCGAAAGGAGCCCCTGCAAACTCCTATAACTCCCCCCGCGCCTTCAAACCCGCACAGGCGCAGAAACATGCACAACGACGCCCTCTGACGGTGGTAGGGCGCACCAGACCCTGGCCACCAAATAGGGACATAAAAAAACGCAACAAAAGTGCTGCAGAGAATCTGAAAGTGGCTCCAGCATCCTCTAGCTGCCACTAGCACATTTCTAGTGTCATATTGCCCCCCCAAAGTCCCCCTGGGGTGTTTTGCCGGACCCCCACAAAGTGTATTTTTAGCTGGCGTGTCCCAGCAAATGCTTGTTTGTCACCCGCAAATTGAAAATTTGTCCCTTCCCCACCACCCTTCTTTGACACCGTCTCGCTAATTGCCGCCCAATCCGGCCCCTAACCCGCCCCTGCCGCAAACGGCGTGTTCCCCGCACCGTGCCGCCGTCACCACCCACTTTTTGCAGCCGTTGCTGGCGTCCTAGCCGCCCGGTATCCTTCCCTTTTCGGTCTCCCAACGCCACCCACACGCCCCCCTGCGGTGCACCCAGAACGGCCTTCTAGGCTCTTTTCGACACCTCTACAGCCCCAGGCTCGAGTCCTGGTGTCCACTGATCCCCCCAAGCGCTGTCGCCATGTCAGAAAACGACAATTTGACCATTCCGGGCTCCAAGAAGCCCAAAAACTTGCATTTTGCCCACCGCCGTTCCCCCAGCGAACTCACCTCCTTGATGGTGGAGCAGTACAACCTCCAGCGCAAGTTGGAGGAAGTCCAGGCGCAGCAGAACCAGATCATGCAGCATCACCAGCAGCAGCTCCAGGCCGGTTACCTGTATCCCGCCAAACCAGGCTCTCCGGGCTCCTCCGAGTTGCTTCCGCCAGCGCCCGGGCTCCGCCTGCACTCGCGCTCGTCTTCCATTAACTCCAGCGGCGGTTCTGGGCCCGCGGGCCACCGCAGAACGGGCCTGAACTCCGGCCCCAACCAGGGCCACAATAGACGGCACTCTTTAGGCTTAAACGAGGCTATCAAGGCCGCGGCTAGCCAGAGACAGAACAATCGCTTCACCTTGAGTCCATCGTCCAACTTGGCCGCCTCTCCAGCTCCGGCTGGTGACTCTATTGGCTCCTTCAAGTTCCCTGCTAGTGGCTCCGGTTCTGAGCCTGAATACGACGGTTCTCCTCCTTATTCTTCTGGAACGGCTGCCACAAGCTCAGGATCTCACAGCAGGCTGCAATCGTTGGCCCACGGCCAGCCGCTGTTCAAATTTCCACCCGAAAACTCGTTGTTGCCACCCACCCCCAACTTCACCTTCAGCCAGAGCCCTGAGAGAGGCCACCAGAGACGTGGTTCTCACTACAGAAGCGGCTCGCGCAACTTCGACCCTAATGGGCCTGCCAATATGAACTCCAACTGGCGCTCGCAGCAGCTGGGACAGCTAGAGCCACCCCAGGCCTCGTTCGTGCCTGGCCACAGGGCCAGAAACAGCTCATATGGAGGCGGCTCGTCCATCTCATCGTTGTCCCATTTTTTGCCGGGCTCGGGTGGCAATTCTGGAGGTAACAACGCCAACCAGAACGGCCGTAAGTCGCTTTTTGCGCCCTACTTGCCACAGTCGTCGTTGCCAGACTTGATTTCTGAGGGCCTTTTGGTCACTGGAACCTTGAGAGTCAACAAGAAGAACCGTTCCGATGCCTACGTCTCCACAGATGGCTTGTTGGATGCTGATATTTTTATTTGTGGCTCCAAAGACCGCAATAGAGCCCTTGAGGGTGACTCCGTGGCCATTGAGCTCTTGATTGTGGACGAAGTCTGGGAGTCCAAGAAAGAGAAGGAGGAGAAAAAACGCAGAAAAGATAACACCTTTTCCAAGGGACCTACCACCTCAGTTCTCAATGACGATATCCACAACGATGCCACTTCCATTTCTGTCTCCAATGCCAACGGTGCTGGAGACGAGGAAAAATCCGAGAACGACGGCGAGTCTTTAGGCAGAAGAGGCTCCTTGAAACAGAGGCCCACCATGAAGAAAAACGACGATGTTGAAGTTGAAGGCCAGTCGTTGCTTTTGGTGGAGGAGGAGGAAATCAACGACGATGTCAAGCCCTTATATGCTGGACATGTTGTTGCTGTTGTGGACCGTATTCCTGGCCAGTTGTTTGCGGGTACTTTGGGGTTGTTGCGCCCTGCCCAGGCTGCCCAAGCTGCCAAAGACAAGAAGTACGGGAAGGAGTCTAGTGTACAAACGCCTAGAGCACCTAAAATTGTGTGGTTTAAGCCCACCGACAAGAAGGTGCCTTTAATTGCCATTCCCACCGAGCAGGCTCCGAAAGACTTCGTTGAAAATCACGAGAAATACGCAGACCAATTGTTTGTTGCCTCTATCAAGCGCTGGCCGATCACTTCGTTGCATCCTTTTGGTACATTGGTGAGCACTTTGGGCAAAATCGATGAGTCCGAAACGGAAATCGACTCCATTTTGAGAGACAACAACTTCTTGTGTGACGAGTATCCTGAGGAAGAAGACGAGAGTGAGGCTGTTTCGTTCATTGGCGATTTGCCCAGTGCCGAGGCAGAATTTGCTAGCACCCGCAGAACAGAATATTTGAACGACTACATTATTTCTTTCACTCAGAACGGCTCTTTTGTGGACCACGCTTTGCATGTCAAGCGTTTGTCTAACACGAAGATCGAATTGGGCTTCCACTCTGCTGATATCTCTTATTTTGTGCGCCCGGGGTCTGTGTTGGACCGCAAGTCTAAGAAGCGGTCGTCGTCAGTGTTTTTGCCCCAAAAAACTGCCCATTTGTTCCCAACGCTGGTCAACGAGTTGATCTCCTTTAAGGAGAACGAGAAAAACTTGGCTATTTCCGTTATTTTTGAGATTGACACAGTCAATTTCGAGGTAGAGGACCTCTACATCCACGAGTCCGTGATTGTGCCCAAGCAGTTGGTTTCCTACGACGACGTTGACGCCATTTTGGGCGGCCAGCTGTCGGAGAAGATTTCTTCTGCAACCTCTGATTACATTAAGACATTCAGCTTGATTGCGAAGGAGTTCAGACGGCATAGATTGGATGACAGGAGCTTGGGTATCTCGCCCAGCTTGGCATTATTGGACCAGTTGGATGATGAGCGGGTTCGTTTGGACTTAAATGTGTTCTCTACCAGCTTAGCATTCAACATAGTGTCAGAAATAGGCCATAAGGTGAATAACGCCATTGCGGCCAAAATCCACTCTGGATTGGGCGACCAAGCCCTTTTACGCCGCCACCCGTTGCCGACTTTGCAAAAAATGGAGACGTTTGTTCGCAAGGCCACCAACTTGGGGTTCAAAATCGACACCACGACGGCATCCACTTTGCAGAGGTCCATTCTTGCCATTGAAGACCCCGTCAAAAGACAGTGCGTGGAGACGTTGTTGTTCAAATGCATGCCCCGTGGAAAGTATTATATTGCTGGAAAACAGGACCCTGACAACTACGGCCACTACTATCTCAACATGCCGTTGTACACTCATTTCACTGCGCCTTTGCGGCGTTATGCGGACTTGGTGGTTCACCGGCAGTTGAAAACGGTGATTTCTGGCGACACGGAGAGCAGAGTGGCCGATTTGGACGCTTTGAAAGCCACTGCAGACTACTGCAACTTCAAGAAGGATTGTGCTGCCAGTGCGCAGGAGCAGGCCATCCACTTGTTGTTGTCTCAGACCATCAATGACATCAGCGAAAGCGCGGGCCAGCTCTTGTGCATGGGAACTGTGGTTCAGGTGTACGAGCTGTCTTTCGACGTTTTTATTCCCGAATTTGGCGTGGAGAAACGCGTCCACGGCGACCAGTTGCCGTTGGTGAAGGCGGAGTTCGACAAAACGGACCGCACGTTGGAGTTGTACTGGGAGAAGGGCGTAGACTCTGCGACTTACATTCCTCCTGATGAGAAGCTGTCATTGAGCTACCGCAACTCCATTAAGAACAAGTACCGCACTTCTGCGATGCAGGCCGCCAACATTCAGAGCAAAACGCTTCTTGAGAAGAAGACGGTGGCCTCGGACTCCATCGTGGACAAGTTGGCGCGGTTGAGTTTAAAGCCTCCGGCGTTGGCAGTTCCCACGCTCTCGGAGAGCGCCGTTTCGGTGGCCCCCAACACACAATCTATGCCGTCGTCGCCGCTGCACGAGAACTTTCCCAAGAATGTTCGCACCAACCTGTCGCTGGTGATCAAAAGCGACGTTTCGCCGACGGTGGCGTCCGAGGGCGTTTCCACAGACGCTGGTTTGCGGCCGTACTTGCAGAACATCACTACGCGGGTGGAGAACAAGTCGTACATCCAGGAGATCCGCGAGTTGACACAGGTGCCGGTGTTGATTCGCGCCGAGATCGGCATGGCGCTCCCGTGCTTGACGGTGCGGGTTTTGAATCCGTTTGCCGAGTGATACGAGACACGAGAGGAATATTTATGTGGTTTCCAGTTCATAGTTTGATATTCGAGTATTTAAGAGATGTAGGAAGGGCCGGAGGAAGCTAAAGGGAGCAGGAGCGATGGGGGACGTTTGAGAAGATATATCTACTGGGCTGGATAACAAATGGCATATAATGCACGAAAAAAGAAGGGCAAGCTGTCGAAATGCTTCCTAGAACAAATGAATTGACGATTATAGGTATAGACGAAGGTTCCGGCTCGGATGTTTCAGTATAATTGACATGTACTCTTTCTCCAATCCAGCTAAAATCAAAACCCCACAAGTGCATTCTCAAGGCTGCTGCGAAAAGGGCTCAGTGCGTTTCAATATCGCCCTAATTGTGCCTACTGAAATTCTCCCAGAACTCTGTGTAATCGTCCCCAGTTTCTGGAAAGGGAGTGAAAACGTTTGCTGCAAAAAGGGCCAAACCTGTTTTGCTCCACTCCCGTTTGCTCACTTCTAGGAACCTATCCAATGAAGGCTTTCTTCATTGTCATACAGAAGCTGCTAAACAGGCGCCTTCTGCAAAGCATGTCAAAAAAGGCACTCGCTCTTTTCGGCCTAAGCCACTTTTTGCACCCTTCCGTCTGCATGCATCGCCTCATCGAAAGACGTCACTCCTCGATTTCTACAGCTTCACTGTCGACCGAGTTCAGCATAGCTCTTTCACATTCTCCACCACTGAAACACTCTTTCCCTCAATCTCCTTTTTTTAGCCCCAGTTATGTCCCTAGCTTCGTAGATGCTTGAGCATTACTCATTCCCTCGTACCAACAATAAGCCCACTCTGAAAGCCCGCAAAGGCCACAGGACGCTTCTCTCGTGCTCCGTTCTCAACCAGCACAAGCGGCTTCTTTTCGTCGCCAATTGCTGCAAAAACGACCCAACGAGTCACCGCCGATTCCTAAGTCACGTGCGCAACCAGGCAAATTTTTCCTCCAATTCCAGCACCGTCTAGCAGTTCCAAACGGCTCCAAAAACGGCAAAACGGCTCCAAAACGGCTCCAACCGCGCCCGAACCCAACAATGGCCCCAGGTGACACGTCCCCCGGCGCCCTGCCACTCAAAAACGCCTCCGGGCCCAATAATGGCACCTACAGTCCCATCCCGCTAGTTCCCTCCAAAAGGGCCCTAGAGGCCACCTCCGGCGGCTCCTACAAGGTCCCCAGCTCCGGAACGCCCTTGCAGACGCGCGCGGCGCTGCCCTGTACGCTCAAGCCGCCCATCGACAACGACGGGCTTCTGTGGCCCTCCAAAGGCGCACGGCTGAGAATCGACCAGACTCTCGAAGAGGCCCAGGCGCGTGAAGCCAGGATTGCGGGAGCTGTGAAGACCATTCTCAGCGAATTGGGCGAAGACGTGGACCGGGAGGGCCTCTTAGAGACGCCGGAGCGCTACGCTCGTGCCATGCTCTTTTTCACCAAGGGCTACGAGGACAACATCAGAGACGTCATAAAGAGGGCCGTTTTCGAGGAGAACCACGACGAGATGGTCATCGTGCGCGACATCGAGATCTACTCCTTGTGCGAACACCACTTGGTGCCGTTTTTTGGAAAGGCGCACATTGGCTACATCCCCAATAAGCGTGTGTTGGGCCTCTCCAAGCTCGCCAGGCTCGCGGAGATGTATGCCCGGCGGTTTCAGGTCCAGGAGCGCTTGACCAAGCAGATCGCGATGGCGTTGAGCGAGATCTTGAAGCCGCGCGGTGTGGCCGTCGTCATAGAGGCCACCCACATGTGCATGGTCAGCAGGGGAGTGCAAAAAACAGGCTCTTCTACTACCACCAGCTGCATGTTGGGCTGCTTCCGGGACCATCAGAAGACTAGGGAGGAGTTTTTGACCTTGTTGAGCAGACGCTAGAGAAGCGGTATGACTATCGGCGTGAATTGGAGTTCAACAGCTCCTGCTGCTGTTAAGTCTGTGTCCTTGTGACTAACGAAGTTATGATTTTCAACCTTCATACTATACAATTTGGCGTGGTGTAGCGGTAGAATGTGGCAGTCTGGCATGTCTTTACCATGCTTTAGGCGCCGAATGGTGCTCTTGGAGTGTATCACATGAGGCTACATTAGTGTTATATGGGGCCATAAGAGAGCTGTAGAAATAGCACTAACAAAGAGTGCTATAGCGCACGCCTGGTCGGCTGCTCTGCGTCTCCTCCTTGTGTATTAGACTACACGTGAAGTTCTGTAATGTGGTGCCATGTGGATTGTTTTCCAGTACCAAACTAGCACTTTACTGGTAATTTTCAGCTCCTAACTGACTACCTTATCAGGGAGTATTTCAGTGCGTTTGCGAGGCTACAACAGCACTTTTGCCACTCATTCTACACCTACTTGCAATGATTCACCTGAGTCACTAACCTGAGGCGATATGTATACTGCCATTCGAAGTATGGCACAGGATGCTATGTACAGTGGCAACGAAACCCCTAGCGAATTATGACTGAGGAAGCGCATTTCCAGAACGAACATCCCCTTCACAAAATGTTCCTCCCAACTCACTGGGACAATCAGCTCCGTTCTGACTTGGCTATAATACAAGAGCTCACAGGTCTAAGCCCAAGACTTCTTTAAATGCACTCTCCATCTGCTCCTCAAATGTCCCTCAATATCTCCGCGGCATCAAGAACACTCTCATCATCCCCGTATTGCCCCATAATCTGTACTCCGCCCTGAAAGCCCATGCAAGGAACGGAGACCGCCGGAATTCCCGCTAAAGATGCTGGAACCGTCAAAATGTCGTTGGTATAAGAGCTCAAAAAGTTGGCTTCCTCCTGCCGCATGTACTCCTCGATAGTGGCGGGGTCTCCCACCGAAGTGGGCAGAACCAAGAGGTCGATAGCGCCTTCCTGTGCCTCATGGGCGCCCATAAGGAAGTTGGGTAGCCTGAATAGACCATTTAATTCCTCCACAAGCGTCCTTCTAACTCCATTGGCTGTGAAGTAGTGGTCCCCAGAATCAGCCGAAAGGGTGTAGTTGCCCAAAACAATTCGTCTTTGGACCTCTGGCCCAAATGCTGCGTCTCTGTTTCCAGTTATAAACGTACTGGTGTTGGAATAAGGCCCCTGTCCTCGGTATCCATAGCGTACACCGTCATAGCGCGACAAATTTGACGCTGCTTCCGCCGTCACCAATGTGTAGTAGGCTGAAAGCAGTCTTCTAATTGATGGCACGCTCACCGGAACTACCGTGTGACCTTGTTCGACTATTTTCGAAAGCAATTGAGCCCATTGTGAGACGGTATCTTCTGAAAGTTCAGCAACAAGTAGCTCCTTCGGGACCCCAAAAGTCCATTTTCGCGCCTTTGGGGCCTCTGCGCCATATATGTGAGCTCTTCCAACACTTATGTCATCTCTGACCGTATTGGGGAGTGAAGTGGGGTCCTTGGGGTCATATTTGTCGATGACCCCGAATACGGACCTAATTTCCGCCATTTCTCGGGCGATAACGCCCACAGTATCGAAAGTTTGGGCATATGGAAAAACACCCCACCTCAGAACACGCCCGTAAGACGGTTTGAAGCCGATTGTACGCGTGTAGCTTGCCGGAAGTCGCACGGAGCCACCAGTATCTGTTCCAAGGGCAAACTTCGCGATTCCAGCGGCCACTGCAGCTGCAGAGCCACCAGAAGAGCCACCCGAAACGCGTGGGGGATATGCATCTGTGTTTATGGCATTTGTGGCGTTTTTTTTGGGCTCATAAGAGGTGTTTTCGGCATCAAAAGAGGCCTTTTCAGAAGAAGGTATTTTGGTATCTAAATCGGCCAATTGGCGGTCTTTCAGCCCAAAAAGAACATCACTGTATTTGGAATTTATTCCTCCTTCTTCTGGGCTTCCTCTTTCCCACGCTGGGTTGGTCGTTGGGCCAAAGAGCAGGTGGACGTTCGCGGAACCCATGCCAAACTCATCCATATTTGCCTTTCCCGCCACCTGGAAGCCCTTTTCAGTCAAAAGAGACACCACTGTGGCTGCATAAGGACTTTTGTAGGCCTCAAGCATCCGCGAGGCTGCAGTGGTGGGCTCTTCGAGGGTAGCTATATTATCCTTGACCACGAACCCAGATCCTGGCTCAACCGCGGCATTTTGCGACGTTAAACTGTTCCAGCGGTCTCCTAAAGTTCCTAGTCGTCTTTTTATGGCCCATAAAGGTGTTTTGCAGCCCTTCATACTTTCTGTGTGCCCCAGGTTTTTGTATGAAGAGTCATAAAATGCACCATAGTTTTTCGCCCTTGATTTTCGCATTTCGCAGGAACTTTTAAAGTCCATCATCCCATGAGTCTTCTTTTGCACGCCCATAAGGGCACCTCTTTGGAGGCGCTCGTTGCCAATATCAAGGTTTCTGTTGCTGGTGCTGTCTCTGAGCCCAAATTGGCATTTTCAGAGTCGGAAAACTCGCAAAACTCGCTTTTGACCAACCCTTCTACGGGCTTTTCGTTATCTGAGCCCAATGCTATTGTGAAGTATCTTCTCAGTGACTTTGCCGAACTGCCACTTCTCACGCTTGAGGAGACCAAGCTTTACGCTGCGGCCAGAAAGAACGACGTTGCTGCCATTTCTGCCACTGCTGAAAATGTGCTGTTTTCCAAACCGGACCTTTCTGCCATCCAGATCATCCTCTACGCGGCTCTTTATCCTGCTTTTTCTACCGGAAAGGGCTCGGGACCTGTGTTTGAGTGGCACAAGGCATTTCTGGCGCTTCCGGGCGTCGAAGAGGCCCTCCAAAACGCCGTTTCTGTGTCCGTTTTGGAGCGCACCAAGGAGACCAATACCGGTGTCCAGAAGGTGAGCCGTAGTCACCTCGTGAAGGAGCAGGAAGCCAAGATTATGCCCAAGGATGGAGAACGCAACATTTTGATCACCTCGGCTTTGCCTTACGTCAACAACGTGCCTCATTTGGGCAACATTGTGGGTTCTGTTCTCTCGGCAGATATCTACGCCCGCTACGCCAAAAACCGCAACTACAACGCCGTTTTTATCTGTGGAACCGATGAGTACGGAACCGCCACCGAGACCAAGGCCTTGGAGGAGAAAGTGACCCCCCAGCAGTTGTGTGATAAGTACCACAAGCTCCACAAGGAGGTGTACGACTGGTTTGAGATTGGTTTCGACCACTTTGGCAGAACCACCACCGAGAAGCAGACGGAAATTGCCCAGGACATCTTTATGCGCTTGCACTCCAACGGGTATCTCTCTGACCGCACCTCAGAGCAGCTTTACTGTGAACAACACCACGCCTTTTTGGCAGACCGTTTTGTGGAGGGAACCTGTCCCAAGTGCAATTACGACGACGCCAGAGGCGACCAGTGCGACAAATGTGGTGCTCTTTTGGACCCTCGCGAGCTCATTGAGCCCCGGTGCAAGCTTGATAACGCCAAGCCGGTGATCAGAAACACCACCCACATCTACCTTGATCTCGACAAGTTGGAGCCAGAATTGAAGCAGTGGGTCTTGGAGGCGTCGGAGAAGGGTGCGTGGTCGCGCAACTCGCGCACCATCACCAACTCGTGGCTCAAACAGGGCTTGGAGCCGCGCTGTATCACCAGAGACCTTGTTTGGGGAACCCCTGTCCCCTTGGAGGAGTTCAAGGAGAAGGTGTTGTACGTGTGGTTTGATGCCACCATTGGCTACGTTTCTATCACCGCCAACTACTTTGGTGACGACCTGTGGAAAAAGTGGTGGCACAGCCCCGAAAACGTGCAGTTGTACCAGTTCATGGGCAAGGACAACGTTCCCTTCCATACGGTTGTTTTCCCGGCGTCTTTGATCGGAACGCGCCAAGAATGGACCAAGTTGCACCACCTCAACACGACCGAGTACTTGCAGTACGAAGACGGCAAGTTCTCAAAATCCCGTGGCGTGGGTGTTTTCGGTAACAATGCCCAGGACACGGGCGTCTCGCCCTCGGTGTGGAGATACTACTTGGCGCTGGTGCGGCCCGAGACCTCGGACTCGCACTTCTCGTGGAAGGAGTTTGTGACCAAGAACAACTCGGAGTTGTTGGCCAACTTGGGCAACTTTGTGAACCGGTTGGTGAAGTTCGCAAATGCCAAGTACAACGGCGTGGTGCCCGGGTACGAGCCCGCCAACATCCCCAACTACGCTACTTTTGAGGCCGACGTCAACGCGCTATTGGCGCAGTACATCGAGAACATGGAGGCCGTCAACCTCCGCCGTGGCTTGGAGCTTGCGATGGCTGTTTCGCTGAGAGGAAACTCGTTCTTGCAGGACAACAAGTTGGACAACACCTTGTACAATGACTTCCCTGCCAAATCGGACGCGGTGGTGGCGGTAGGCTTGAACTTGATCTACTTGGTGAGTGCGCTTATCTCGCCCTTTATGCCCGCCACCACGGCGCAGATTGGCGAGGTTTTGAATGCTCCTCCTTTGTCCATCACCGACAAGTTTGAGTTGGTGCTTGAGGCTGGCCACAACATAGGTAAGGCCCAGTACTTGTTCAGCCGCATCGACGAGAAGAAGATTGACGAGTGGAAGGCGTTGTACGGCGGTCAGCAAAAGAAGTAGACGGAAGTATTTGAGAGAGACTTCAACGATAGTATTGAAGAGAGAAGAGGGAGTGAATGGGTGCTTTTGAACAAGGAGTTGAAGGGCGTATAAACAGAAAACATGTGAGTACATTAACAGAGCAGTAGATAAGTCTGTTTGAAGACAATAGCCCAAAGGTATTCGAGGATGACGTAGAAGTGCTGATTCAGGCTTTGGGATGTTGTAAATTTATTGAAGGCGGTGGTTCGTCCTCTGCTATGGAGGGTTCTGTGTTGATTAAAGTACAGGACACCTATGAGCACGGATTTTTGGCAAAAGGCGATGTTCTCGCTTCATCGAAGGATGTGAGTCTCGTCTTTTGCAGCCGCACCGAAACGGCACTGCTTTTTGCAGCCATTCATACCACCCGGGTGGTTGCTGGAACCTTGTTCTGGTTCCTGCACGCCAGTTTGCACCCATGGTGAAATAGGGAGCCCAATTCTGGCTGTGTCTTCTCAGAGTCTCCATAAACTACCAAATCGCCACTCGCACCCTCCCAAGTGGACTGGCTTGCTTGCACTCGTATCTCCTAACCTTCACACTGCGAAATTCCGTCCTTACTACCTTTACACTGCGAAATTCCGTCCTTACTACCCTCCCACCCGGCCATCTCCGGGCCTCCGTAGTCGTCGGGAACACACCCATATTCTCCCGAAGACTCCCGAGACTGCCCGGGTCAAACCGCCTGAGTACTATTTGAAAGAAGACAGAGCACTCAGGTCTAGGCCCGATTTTCGGTCCTTTCGTGACGCTTCGCAGCCGTTAGCGGCCCCGGCCTTTCGCAGTCTATCTAAGTACCCCACATATCCGTAAAACCCCCCCCTTTAAGGCGGGGAGAAAGTCACGGGCTGTGGCGGGTATTTGGCTTTCCCGCAGGACTAAGCGGCAAATCTGCCCTTGCGCTAAGAAGCGTGGGTTTTCACGCATTTTCGAAAGTGCAGAATACTCCTGGTAGACCTGCTACTTCGACTATTAGGGATCTGAACTGACCAAGCCGAGATCACTGCTTTGAGAGCTATTGGGTCCTGATAATTCTAATACGACTGCTTACCTCTAGCTGCACGGATTCGATCTATCCGGTTGGCTCCACTACCAGACCATAGTCATTTGCCTATCCCACATCCTATTCCCAGAATTTGCTACCAACACCAAGAGGCTGTCAGAACCGTCTTCTGAGCCACTCACCCTTGAGGTGATTTCCAGCCACTTCCTATTGAAAAACCCTGGCCGTTTGCTCTCAATACAACCTGTTCGCTGAACAGAAGACGACCGTTCGAAAGCCCCATTATGTCCCTTATCAGGTCCCCTGCGGCTATAGGTCTCTTCACAGGCCTCGCCCTTCCACCACTCGTGAGCAAGCTCTTTTTGCAGCCGCTTTTGGTCCAGGCCAAGTACGACGAAATCGACAGCATCAAGCTCGACTTGGACCATCTAGGCTGGCAGCTCCGCATCCTCGAGGAGACCAGTGGCTTGAAGGAGGAAGATGTTTATATCCCCACCTCCTACTTCCAGGGCCGATACTGAGCTCTCTCATTTGTGATCTTTCGTTGGTAATATATGCGTGTGCAGCTAGTCCCTGCTTTCAATCAGAAAGTTGTCGTCAAAAGAGCCGTCCTCTTCGTCTTCGTCGTAGCCGTCGTCCTGTGCCAAGTCGTTGAGGTCATCTTCGGTGATCTTGAGGTTGGTGCTCTCCCAGTTGCTCAACTCGTGGGTGTCCAAATCTCCGCCGGTAAGCACGCGAATCAAGTTTAGTTTGAAATCCTTGGACTGCTTCTCGAAGTCGATGTAGTCACGCTTGTACTCGTCGATTTCCGGCGAGTGGCCGATGCTCTGGCCCACGCGGATCAACGTCTCAACACACATCTTAGAGTTCTCCACCAAGTCCCCGTCGAACGTGAACCGTTTCTTCTCAAAGAGCAACACTATGGTGGACCCCCCAAACTTGAAGTAGCCAACCTCGTCACCCCGTTTGACGGAACTGCCCTCCTTCACGGTGAGCACTGTCGACCCGACCATCATGGCACCTACCGCAATAATGATGACGGTGCCGAAGTTCTCCGTCTCAATGGGAATAATACAACGCACATTCTCTCCAAAAACGTCGAGGTGTGACCTGATAGCCATCGGATTGACCGTATAGTACTCTCCCTCGATGAACTTCACTTTGCCGATCTTTCCCTCGACTGGCGAGTGGAAGCGGTGGTAGTCTTGGGGCGCGAGTCTGAAAATTCCTAGGGACACCTTCAGCTGTACGTACATGTCGGTGTCCTCCATGTTGTTGAAGTTGCCGTTGAACAACTTGGCCAAGTTGAAGTTGCGGCCCTTGATCCACAAATCCGTGGCGCTGTCGACGGTCTCAAAAGTAGAGCATCTGCAGTCTGCGGGAGAAACCACAATCCGCTTGTCCTCCGGGCTCTCGTTGGGCCTGGCATTGGGCTTAAGCTTGCGGTAGAAAAAGTCGTTGAAAGTGAGGAACTCCTTGGGGTCCGTGACAATGCAATCTGACAAGTCGAGCTTGTGGAACTTGATGAACGACTCGATGTCTGCCTTCAGCTGGGGACTGTCAAATTTGATTCCCTGCTTGACGCTCATTTTCTTGAGAAGAACCCTAATACGCTTGGTATGCGCCTTGTCGAGGCCCTTGTAGAGGAGGCGGATGCCGAGCCTCACCACAACTCCCATCTTTTCCTCCAAGATCACCCCTGTCTGGCGGTCCTGCACCAAAATGTTGGCGGAGTTGCTTCCCAACTGGTACTTTCCGTAAGTGAGCTTGATAAGCACCTTCGAGAACCATCTTTTGGTGGCCTGTCTTGGAGTCACATAAGACGATACCAAGAGCTTGTTGACGATGCTCCAGTCCTTGGAGGAGCACATGGCCACATGGGTAATAATGTCGATGTCCTGTTTCTTGGAGAGCCGCTTCTGGCAACATATGGGGCACTTTTCGAGCTCGAATATCCTGTCCTCGGTACCTGTAGAAGACGTAACATGGTCCTCTAGTCTCTCGATGATCTGATCGTGTGTAAGGTGGTCGCCGCTCCACACAGACTTCTCGTAGTACTGAAAGAACTTTGCCACGATATCGTCGCTATTGTGGCTCCCCAAGGCATCCAACAAGGACATCAACTCGATGTAGTCGTACTGGCCCTCATTTTCGTTCATGTTATACTGCTCGAGCAACACGGTCCAAAAGTGCTTTCGCAAGCTCTCGTAGGGCTCGAAGCGCGCCCTGATCTTGAGTCTGGGCTCGTACTTTCCCTCGTATTTGGAGTTGGTCAACTTCAAGTTTAACGTCATGCTCTTGAATTTTGAGGTGTCGGTCTGCAGAACGACCGCCTTTTTCCTATTCCCGAACTTCTTCTTTTTGACGGTCTCCAAGTGGTGGTCGTCGTCAACGAACAGAATCTTGTTTCGTACAGGCTCATCTAACTCTGAGAGGTTAGTTGTGGAGGAAAAGGGCGAATTCGGTGCGCTCTCTAACGCTGCTAACTTCCCTGAGAGACCTGAACTGAGAGTGGACAGCGAGCTCTCGCTGAATGAAGCTGCTTCTTTTATCTCCTTCATGGGTATGGAAACGCTGGCAATATTGTCGTGAAACGAGAAGTGGTCTTTGTCTAGAACGGAGAACTGTATGTCGTAGGTGCGCTCATGAGATAAGATCTCGAAGCCCAATCTTTCGTTGAAAATGGGGTTCAACGTATGTCTTTTCCAGCTGGTTCTGAAGGTCTTCTTCCCGAACGTCACAACGACGAATGGATCCATGTCGAAGGACGTTCTGGTAAAGTTTTTTTCTATCGGAAGGTCTGAACAGGAGACGATTTCAAGGAAAAGAACCCCCAAAACGCTTCGATTGGAGACCTTGAAGTTTTCGTCTCCATTCTTCCTCCTAGAAAACCTCTTTTTCTTCGCTTGGGGAGCCGGGGTTCCTGCTGATTCGGGAGCCGCGCTGTCGCTGGAGAAAGCCGATAAATCCGAGGTGGAAACCTGGTCCTCGTCGCCCAAAATGGAGAGAAACCGTGCGTTCTGTTTGAGGGCCTGTTTGGCCATATTCTGGGGGTTATCGAGGGACCTCCCGAGACTCGCAGATGAGCCTGACCGAGACCTGGTACCAAAGGTATTTTGGTCAATGGACTCTATATCGGAAACATCTGGAAGGATGGCTGAGCTGATCTCTCCGGGGTCGGAATAAAAGCCCTGTTCATCGGGCTGGGTCGCACCCGGTCCAGGGTCGGGATAGATGAGCGATTTGACCCAGTAATCGAAGCGTTTCTTGCTGAAGTCAATGCTGGGTGCGGAGAAAGACGGAACGGGCCCCTCGGCCATGTACAAGGCGTCGATTCTGCTCTGGAGAAGATCCGCGTTTGGCCCCTCATTACTGTCCAGCACTGCGGTGGGAGTATCCATATCCACCACGGAAACCTTGGGGAGAGGAGCTGTCAAATCCTCAGTTTCCGAGAGGTCTGAGGCGGCAGCGGGGCCTCTCCTGTGTCTTCTCAGCCCACGTTGCTTCTTCACCACCAACTCGAAGGACACCAAGAGGGAGCCGCTGACGAAGCTGTGGTACTGCTTGTTGGAGTACAATTTGTACCATTTGAGCGCGGTTTTATCGCTGAAGACGTCGTCCTTGTAGAAGACGTCGCTGAGCTTCAACCGGAGCTCGCCCAAGTAGTTTTTGTAGCGCTTGTGCTTGTCCCACACACTGAGGGTCAACACCTGCGAGTAGTCCTTGGAGTTCAACTGCACCAAAATAGAGTCGTCCCAGCTCGGCTGCGACGTGTGTAGTTTGCGCGTGGTTTTCTTCTTCTGGGTGTTGAAGGCTGCCACGAGAACGGGATTCACGCTCTTTTTGCGCTGTGTGGGGTTCTCGCTGGCGCCTGTTTCAGGCGATGACGTAGACGTCACCACGAGGTCCGCAGCCCGATTGGCGTTGATTTTGAGGAACAATTGCGTGGCGGCTCCGCCGTCCTGCCAGCTGGCCTCCTGGGGCCCCAAAATGGTGGGCTTGGGCCTGTTCTTGTGGAGAAGTCTCATTGTGGGGAGGAGCAGGGAGCTGCGGGCTTCAGGAGTGGGGCAGCTGTGTTGTCAATTCGAAATGCGTGGTTTGGACGATGCGATGCTATTTGGAATGCCCTCTTCTACATGGGCTGTGTAGTTGCAGGTGAATGTGGAGATGCTCAAAAGGGCATGCTGAAAAAAGATGGTTGCTACTAACGAGCACTCGATGATCTGTGGTAAGCGTCCCTATTGGGAAAGTGCAGTGTGTTGCTTATGGTGGGGAAGGGATGCGTGAGTTTTGCATGCTACTCCTACTGTGTTTCGCTTGGTGGGGCTGCTGAGACATTATGGTGGCACAGCCACGTTGTCTTGCAGCCAAAGGGGATTTATTAGGTGCGATGGGGGGCACCAAAGCGGTTCTTGAAAAACGGGAAAAGGTAAACGGTTTCTGGGTGTTTTCAGAGCCTGCCCGTAAACAAAATGCGAAGGAATGTCTGGGCGAATGGAGGAAGGCCACTGCTTACAAGGGCCACTCTACTAGGTGCGAAAGGAGTGCAAAAATGCTATATTTAGGGTGCGAAATGCTCTTCAATGGGTGCGAAAAGAGGGCCATATGAGTGTTGCACTTATACCCCGTCCCCAGGCAGTCCACGCCTTTTCCAAGGTTGCCTCTACTGTGGCTTCGGCTCGAAACCATCAGGAGACGGGATCTGGCTAGCATTGACTATTGGGTCTGTTTCTATGGAGAACCACTGCGAAGGGCCAAAACCACTGCGAAGGGCCAAAACCACTGCGAAGGGCCAAAGGAGTAACTAGTGCCCGACAGCTAGTATGGCCATAGAAGGGCTCGTACATGTGCGTAGTCACATCTCTTCACTCTTTTCTTGATCCAGCAAATGGCTGGGACTCAGTATTCCCAGTTTACAATTTTCACGCGATACAGTAATGATATTAACGGGAGTCAGTGCTACCTTTCGGACTCACCCCTTCTTCATGAAACAAGCGACAGTTCTGGCATCTTCGTGCGTGGTTGCCACTTCCCCTAGCTCATCAACATGTCCACAACCCGCTTGATACTAAGTCTCTTAATATCCGTATAGGTCTGCCCCGTTCCCACAAATAAGATGGGCACCTTGGTTGCCATCACCATGTTTATCATAGCGCCTACAAGATCGCCCACGGTGTCCACCTTTGATATGATGAAGAAATCAAGACTGCGCCTGTTTCCAAAGGCGTTGTTGAAGTTTATGGCCTGTTCCACGGAATCTGTACCCACCAAGGCCTCGCCCACCATGATGATTTTATCGGGGTCAGCAGCGTCTCCAAACTTCTTCAAAGGGGCCATCAACTTGGCGTTGGAGTGAGTTCTTCCCGCAGTGTCAATAAGTACAATGTCAAAGCCCTCAGAGGACGCGTGCTGGATGGCTGCTTTGGCGGTGGCTACCACGTGATCGCCACCCCCGTAGCCCTTTTCGAAGAGATCTATCTTGGAGCTGGAGTCAGCTGCGCTGTTCAAACGCTGCAAGTTGTTGACGTGGACCTTCAACTGCTCAACAGCACCGGATCTGAAGGTGTCACACGCACAAATCAACACGTTGAGATCGTTCTGTAGGAGCCAGTACGCCAACTTGGCCAAATTGGTGGACTTGCCCACACCATTAACACCCACCACAGAAATCACAAACGGTCTCTTTTTGGAAGCGGCGTCCCGCTTGATGTCGTATAAAAGGTCCGTGGACACGTTGGGGGTCAAGATCTTGGTCAACTCTTCCACCAATGTCTGTCTGTAGACGCTCAAGGTGACGCTCAGCTTGGACCCCAATTTGTTTTGAATTCTTTCTATTATAGTGGTGGCTGTGGATGCAGCGATATTCTTGGAAATTAACTGGTCTTTGAACTTCTTGGAAGCGTCGTCGATGTTGACGGAGGAGCCGAAGTAGGAGCCAATTTTGGAGAAAAAGCCGCTGGAGGGCTTGGTGGTTTCGTCTGCTTCATCGTCCTCATCCTCGTTGTCATCACCGAGAATCTCGTTCAACTCCTGTACCAACACCAAGTCATTCTGCTTGCTGAAGGCCGAATGGTCCACCTTGATGCGTTCTCCGTCGTCCTCACTGGGCCCCACACTGCCCTCCTTGCTCTCAGAATAGTCCAAAACCAAGTCATTGGCACTCACCTCCACAAGCTCGCCGTTCTCCCACTTTCTCATCTTCTTTTTGGGCACCTGTTTCTTCTTCGTGGGGGTGCTGGTACCACTATTAGGGGCTGAGAAGCCAGCTAGCGATGGCGTGCCCTCTATGCTTGTAAGCGCCTTCGGTTTCTCCAGCATCTTGAACTTCATGAGCTGCTCGAATTGATAATCCACCAAACTCTTCACTTTTTCATTGTCGTCCAGATCCTCAGTGATTCTGGCGTAGGTTTTCAAGATATCGCTGAGCGATTGACGGATCTTGTCGCTGTCTATAGTGGTCACCACGTCATAGTAAATCGCAGCATGTAGCGAATCGCGCTTCAACCCGTAAAACCGCTTTTGGTTGGAACTGGTGGTCACGAAGTTGGTGTCGACTTCAGTACAGGTTTCGTTCACAATGCTGCCAATAAGGTCGTTGAAAGGAGTAACTCGGTTGTTATACTGGTAGAGAATTCGGCCTGAGGGGCTGAAAATGATCAACGATTGTGACATTCTCCCTTATGCTAAGCAATCAATGCTTCCCGTGAAGAGGAGTTAATTAAAGTCAGTGAAAAAAGAGTTCCTAGTCTGAAAAAAATATCGTCACAGACAGGATTCGAACCTGCGCAGGTAAAACCCAACACCTAACAACTATGAAATAGCAGGGTGTCGCCTTAACCACTCGGCCACTGTAACTCAACTAGTGGTGTGTTATGATCTGCACATGATTAAGTCTAGGCCAAGCTACAGAGAAGGTCGGTACTGTTGTCCCTCGAAACTTTCTTTGGAAAGTTTTTCTCTCACTAAGATTAGCAATTTCAACCAAATTCCTCTGAAAGATTTATGCATAGTAGAATCAGGACACTTTCTAGGGTAGCGAGAAACTTAGATTTTAAAGTTCAGTGCCCTATTATTAAATGTCCAAATTTTTGTTAACAGAAACGCCTGCGTAGCGTAATGGTTAACGCGTTTGACTTCTAATCAAAAGATTGCGGGTTCGACTCCCGCCGTGGGTTTTTTTTGAATTATCTCAAGGCTATAGCAGAACCCGAGTGCTTTTTCTTGCTTATTATGTGTGCGCGTGTTAAACCGTACATTATTTGCTTTATCCTCTGTTGCTTTGTAATTGAAAGTTTTTTTTGATGTTTTTGCAGACGTTTTAAAAAGTGGTTCATATTGTCTCTTTTGCTGCAAAATTACCGTTCTATGTGATGCTGCATCCAACGCACAGCGGAATATACTAGCAACAACCCTGAAGATGCTCTTGATTCAAGTTTTACTTGAAAAGGCTTCGTGTTCTAATGATTCCTAGCACGTGTTTCAACCGAATCCTCACTGCACTTACTACTGTAGTTTAAGTATCATCTTACCATTATAATTGAAATAAATGAATCGCCTCACTGAGACAATCCGTCTAGGGCAAGAACTCGGTTTTGCCATCTACTTTTGAGCCTTGTAATCATTGGACTGGCGCTGCTCCCGCAATAAGTCCCAGTACAACATACCGTTAGCCACCCAGTCGACATCGGTAGTGAGTTTTTTGGAACCAAAGGTCTTAACAGAC
The DNA here is from genome assembly GCA_030558325.1 of Wilhelminamyces tanticharoeniae. Lineage (NCBI taxonomy): Eukaryota > Fungi > Ascomycota > Pichiomycetes > Serinales > Metschnikowiaceae > Wilhelminamyces > Wilhelminamyces tanticharoeniae. The sequence goes on along the minus strand of JAJMSI010000003.1, from coordinate 188,959 downwards.
GGCAGGAACTTCAACTCATCAATGGCATTGTCGATATACTTGACCTTGATATCGTCCGGTGCGGCCTCATCGTCAGGCCTGGCAACATTCTCGAACGCATTCGGCAAGTAGTGGAGGAAGTAGTCGTGAATGACGGGAGCAGGAATGTTGGACGGAAGGTCATTTGCAGACACGTAAATGGAAGCCGTGTTGTCGACTTCCCTTCTCTTCGCTACCACCACGGCGGCGTGGATCAAGAGGTTCAAGTCCTGCAAATTATACCCACCCAACTCGTTGAGACCTGCAGAAGAGGACCCTCTGCGGCGCTTGTAGTCAAAGGGCAAGGCGATATCAACCTTCAACTCTCCCATATTTAAAATGTAGAAATCAGACTGCAGGAAGGAAGTCCACAAGATGTAGTAGGTTTTCTGCTGCAAGTCGTTGGTGAGAATTGCGCCCTTAACATCGTAGTATTTGCGGACATTCTCTGCCAAGTGAGACGCGGTCTCCTCCTCGCTTCTGTAAAGGCCGTCCAACACCTTCAAAGACGGCTTGAGTGCAATTTTCGGCACTGTCAGATGATGAATGGAGGACTTTCTCCTAGGTCTACTAGCAGCATCGGAAGCCTTGCGCGACTGCTCAGGAATGGCAGAAAGCTCACCGCTGGAACCCAACTTCGACATGTGCAACACCTCAGAGAGATTGGTCAAGGAAGAGGACGACTTGCGGTCTCCAGACAACTCGGAGTGGAAAATTGACTTATTCAAGTCCGTCAAAATCTCCAACTCCACACCTTGCAAAATGATGGAGATCAACTCAACATCGGGCTTGTTTTTGCCGTGCAAGAAGCGCAATTTCTTGCCGATGCTGTTGGGGTTATCGGACTGAGAGCTATTGACCAAGTCATCCACAAGCTTCTCATCCACCTGCGAGCACACAGACGTGGGGATCTGGTAGAAGTTTAAAGGGTACGCAACAAAGCCAAACTTCTCGAAAAACTTTCCCGCGCTCGTGTACAAGAACCAGAAGTACTGCTTGGCCAAATAATGGTTGGCCAACTGCCTGTCGACGGCCCCATCAGTGGTGACCATGTTCTTGAAGTTGTCGTTTTTGGAGGCGTCACTTTTCTCGAGATGTTCCGTGATGATAGCAGCCTCCGTAAACTCTATGGCCTTGGACACGATATCCGAAGCAACGTCTTTCTTTCTGTAGTCGCGGTGGGTGAAAACATGGCTCAACTGCAATGCGGTGACAGTTTTCACTCCTAAAAAGGAAGGGTCGGGAACCGAGTTGATAGCGCTCACCCTTTCTGTTTCCTTCTTGAACGCCTTCACACGTTTGACCACGGCCGTGGAGACGATTTCTCCGGCGGAGTCTGTCAAGTAGAAGGCGGTCACATTCTCGGGATCGTGGCTGATATCCGCCTGGAGCTTACCCCAGTCCTCAGGGGACAAGTTGCGGGACCACTCGCTGCCGCCGATGGAGAAGACCTTCAGCAATTGGGCGAAGTCAGTAGTATGGTGGAATTGAAGCTTCTCGGACATTTGGAGGATTCTGGGATTACCTTTCGAAGAGGAATTAAGTCAAAGGGTGGGTTGTTATATAGGGAGGGAACCCTTACTTGGTGGATATGCAGGTCTGCAAGATGATGTAATCGAGCAATTGAAGTATTATGCCGGCATATACGCCATTGCACGGCCCCAGATTTTACTGTGTGGGGTAACTGGTGGTAACTGGTGAATGGTTTGGAGCAGAGGGACTGGATATCCTGGGTGTCTGATCATTAATAACACCCATTGAAAGGTGTACGTCCTGTTAATCTGAGTCGCCGATTTTGGTGAGTCGCTGATTTGACCATTGCGAGCTGTGTATCGTTCTGACAGGGGCTCTTATTTGTTCGTCGGAGTTACTATGCGACGCTTCCAATAAACTGTTGAAGAAGTCTGACAAAGGTGTCAAGCACTGTCTAGGAATTTTGATATTCGGCACGCACTTTTTGGTCTCAGGCCCATGCCCTTCGAGGAATCGCTTCAGTGCGGTTAGGGTTCCAGCAAAGCAATCTCGTAGCACATTCAATTTCCTCTCTGCCCGTAGAAGAAGCAGCGTGAACTGGGCCTTTATAGGTGACCAGAACACAAGTTCTTCAAAGCGCACTTCTACCACGTTATCTCGATTCTGCATATTGTTCATTTAAGCCCATGGGCCATGCTCCTTGATAAACAACTGCGACTCTTGGGCATAGACTTGAAGAGGGGGGAAAGAAATATTGTATCTCTTCTTGGCTGAGTGTTCAATGACCCGGTAATCAATTCATAAAATTTGTCGACTTCATCTCAGGAAACGCTCAGGGGAATTACCTCACCCTCTGTGGACTGGTTGCAAAAAAACCTATACTCAACACCAAAGTCCCCAACGCGCATTGAATGTACCAGTTCCAAACGAAAAGTGGTGTCACTTTCAATCATACGTTTGCGATTTAAAACTCTGATTGCTTGAAGTGCCGAGTTCTACAGACAGGTAACAATCTATCATCGCATTTATGTCGTGGATATCCATGAGGTTCTGTCTAAAGCAAGAACAAAACGGCCATTAGGGGCACTATACTCATTGCAAGGGCTGGTTTTGTAGACACGCCAGCTTCATGAACGCTGGACGCGGTATGTGAGTTTTCTGGAGGAGCCAAAGTGCTGTAAAACACTGTGGGACAGCTTCCTGTGTAAGGCCCTGTGGTGGCTGTGACAGAGCCGGGACCCGCAGATGTAGCTTCTTCCAGGGTATAAGTGGAACTCTCAGCAAGGGTCGCGGGAAACAACTTGGCCCGCTTTGGAAAAGAAAGCAATGCCCCACGTAGCGTGGACCCAATGTAAAGATTGTTAGCCTTGCGTCACGTGATGCAGTTGAAAGTGCTAGCAGTATAGGGTGCAGAGGACGCTGGGATAAATTCGAATAGCGGAGCTGATGGAGATCGGCATCCTGTTGCTGAGGGCGACATCTAGGGACTGTAGGGATAATTCTGGATTTTACAGAGACGAAGTAATTTTGTCTGAGAAAAGGATTCAACGGGTTCATGAGATTTTGTCAATTACTGCGCAAATTCCGCATAATCAGCCAAATTAGGGGACTTTTAGGGCAATCGAAGAAGTGACAAGTACCCAGGTTGGAAACGTAATTCCGTGCATTGCACAGAACGGGGCTGCATCAAAAGCACTGTGCATCGTGTAAACGCCGAAGGGCCTAATTGCAGCTGGCTTCAAGATGCCGTGTTGCTGGTGTACTGTATCCTGCACATACCAAGGCAGCTGTTGTCAAGGCGACCTGCACATAAACAACTCTGTTTTGATTGGCCCAATTACGGTCCTGCACATACCAGCACCTACTATTACTACCGGAGCCTTTCCTGCACACAGAGCTACTTTGCTCAATTGCCGTCCTGCATTGAGAGGGTCCTCTCCTGCACACAGAACAGCGATAAAATGACCTCCTGCACAGTAACACCTTGTCATATGACATACTCCTGCACAAAAGCCGAAGTCAAGGGACTATTCCTGCACATAACACCACCCCAAGCGATGCTTCCTGCACACAGCCTCCGGAATCGGCCATAGTTTTTCCAGAACAACGCCCCCATTCGGCCTAGCAGAGCATTTCGGAGCGTGTAGGGGTAGCTGGAGGAAGCCCCAGGGGCCTCCACATGCCCGGTGCCCCAGGTGAGGGGCGAGGCCGGTTCAGGGCCGGTTCCGGACTTGGCGTTCTGGGCGTTTTTTGCGGCAAAAAAAGCCGTTTACGGGCCCCGGTACGGCGATAGACGCCTATACCGGTGGCGGCCCGGGCACTATTGTTGGACCCGAGTGAGTAATCAGGAGCGATATATAGGTGACGTTTTTGCTCGGTTCTCTTCTGCAGTCATGTCTAGTCTTGATTCTAAGGTGCTGGACCAGCACGCGACCACATTTTCCAATGGGTCCAGTGGGCCCGTTTCCCATTGGCAGGAGTTCAGAGACTCCTTTCGCCGCATGGAGCCTGCGGAGGTCTCTGGTCACGGGCTCGAGGCCGCCAACCAGAAGACGGCCCACACCAATCTCCAGAGTTCCATCGGACCCATCCACCAGATATTCATCTCCCTAGGAAGCTGCATAGGAAGCGGTCTTTTGGTTGTTTCCGGAAAGGCGCTTGCCTCTGGCGGTCCTGCCGCGGTGCTCATAGCGTGGGGCCTTGTTTCCAGCTTCTTGTACTGCGTGATGGAGGCGCTCGGGGAGCTCGTTTCCATATTTCCCGTCAGCGGCAGTTTTGCTCTTTATGCTACCAGGTTCATTGACCCCTCCTTCGGTTTCGCAGCCGGCTGGAACTACGCCATGTTCTGGGTGGTCGTCCTTCCGCTCGAGTTGGTGGCATCTTCGCTCACCATCAACTTCTGGCACTCCGACATCAACCTGGTGGTGTGGGTGGCGGTGTTCTTCGTGCTCATCATCTTCCTCAACCTTGTGTGCGGCACAGAGGGCTTCGCCAACACCGAGCTCGTAGCCCTGGTGATCAAGCTTTTGGGTATCATTGGTTTCGACATCTTGGCCATTGTCTTGATCTGTGGAGGCGGCCAGGAGGGCTACATTGGCACCAAAAACTGGCACCATCCGGGCGCCTTCGCACACGGCTTCAAGGGCGTGGTGACGGTGTTGATTTCCGCAACCTACTCTTTGGCAGGAACTGAGCTCGTGGGTTTGACGGCAGCCGAGTCGGCAGGAAACCCGCGTCTTGTGCTTCCCAGGGCCATCAAGCAGGTTTTCTACAGAATCGTGGTTTTCTACATGTTCACTTTGACGCTTATCGGCTTTTTGGTGCCCTACGATAACCCCAAGATCATCGGAGCGTCCAACGGCGCCTCTGCCTCCCCCTTCGTCATTGCCATCAATTCGGGTGGAATCAAGGCTCTTTCCTCCATCTTCAACGTCGTGGTTTTGGTGTCGCTCTTGTCCATTGGAAACCTGGCGGTGTACGGCTTTTCGCGTACAATTCTCTCGCTAGCAGAACAGGGGTTGGCGCCCAAGATTTTCGAGTACGTGGACCGCCGGGGCAGGCCCTTGGTGGGAATCGCCGTCCTGGCCATAGTGGGCCTTCTATCTTTCGTTCTGGCCTCGCCCAAACAGGGCGAGGTTTTCCTGTGGTTGGTGGCCCTCCTGGCCTTAAGCACCCTTTTTACGTGGGCAGCCTGTACCATGGCACACATCCGCTTCCGCGCAGGCATGAAGTTGCAGGGCAGAAGCTTGGACGAGTTGCCGTACCGCGCTAAAACGGGCGTCTGGGGCCTGTACTACGCCACCATCTGTCTTTTCGTGGTTTTGTGCCTCCAGTTCTGGATCTCGCTCTTTCCGTTGGGTGCAAAACCCGATGCGGTCGTTTTCTTCGAGAACTACTTGGGTGCAGTCATTGTGATTGTGTTATACTTGGGCCACAAGGCGTATCTGTGCCAATGGAATACCATGGTGCCTTTGGATACGATGGATCTTGACACAGGAAGACGCGAAACAGACGTGGAGAAGTTGCAGCAGGAGCTCACTGAAGAAAGGGCCTTGTTGAGGGCCCGCCCGTGGTACATCAGAGTGTACTACTATTTGTTCTAGGGTATAGACACGAATTATGAACAGCATAGAGTCAGCAACATGCCGGATTGCTGCCGTATTGGGCAGTCGTAAGCGATTCGGGAACTAGCGCTTTTGGGAAATTTGCACCCACTTGGGGCTTTGCTGCGTTTGCAGCATCGCCATGTTTAAGTCTAAATCCGTTTTGGGCCTTCCTTCTGTTTTTGGCCTCCCTTCCGTTTTGGGCCTCCCTCCCTTTTTTGGCATCGCTTCTGTTTTCGGCATCTAGAGAAGTCTGTATGTAATATGAGGGAACCAGGCTAACGGGCTGAAGCTAAAATTGATCAACCTGCACTCAACGCATGGTGTGTTTGCAGCCGCCAATTGCATGAGCCTTAAATACTGTGGTTCATTAAAGGCCAGGGCTGGAATACCAGTCAGCTGCTTTCACGCCAAGTTTTTAAAGTGCACTTCTCTTGTATATGCAAATCACCAAAAGCTTCAAATAGCTTCCATAGAAGCGAAAGAAGCCCAATTTGAATAGTACGTTATGCTCCCACCCAGGCCATACCATGCTCACCGCTGCAGTGCCAAAATCCCCTCATCCAAATGCAAGAAGTTTGACGCCAATATAACGTCTGCTGCCAAAACAAGAGCCAGGTCAATGTAGAAGCCGTATTCGAGCAACCCATGGGCAGCCAACAGACCTGTGAAAATAGGCCCCACGCAACGGGATAGCGTCTTTCCAATGTTCACCAATCCCATAACCTTTGTAAGGTCACTGAGTGGCATAATTGACGTGAGAAGGACCTGACGAGGAACGACATCCATAGAGCTGGTGGCACACGTCAAGAAGAACCATATTGCCGAGAGCAAAAACGTCTGCGACGAAGCAACCAACAGGAGAAAAACGGCCCCCGGTACCTGGGTGGCCAAGATGGCCCTGACAGGGCCGATCCACCTAGAAAGAAGAGCCGAGGGGACCGAGGACACCGAGTTGGCTGCACTTGTCCAAAAGAAAAGAACGCCTACTCCGGTAGCAGAAACTCCGTAAGTTTTTTTGAAGAAATAGACGATCCATGCGTTCAGCATAAAGCCGGCGCCTAGGGAGTCCAACATGAAGATGGCCAAAAGACGCGGGAGGTACCGCTGCGTGGTGGCGGAGAGCCCGAGAAAAGAGCCAGGTTTCTGGGGGTTTCTGGGGGGTTCAGTGCCGATTTCTGGCCTGGACAGAAGCAACGACAGCTCCTCAGAGGGCACAGACACCGTGGACTGCTCCGAGAAGGGGGTCAGTGGGTTGGGTGTTTCTGAGGATGACGGTTTCGGGGGATTTGGTGTTTTTGGCAGCTGCGCCACCAGTAACGTCCTGTAGGTGCTTTCAGGCTGGACAACAGTGCTTTCGGAGGCGTCCTCAAAAACACTTCCTTCGATGGGGCTAACTGGGTCTTCAGAAGTGTCCCCGCCCAACTCGCATTCGGCCAGCAAACTTGCCATGCACACCAACTTGACCACTGCAACGCCCATGTAGGCCACAAACACCATTCTGTAGCAGACGCCCATTTCCCAGCCTGCCGAGTGCAAGTAGTCCACCATATAGCCGCAAAAAAGGGCGCCGGAAGCCAGGCCAAAAGCGCCGAAAACCCCATACAACCCGAAAGCCTCGGTTCTGGTCGAATGGGGCGTCAAGTGCGCCATGCACGCCTCCTCTATGGACTTGAAGGGCCCCGTTTCGTCGCCACTGCTGGAAATGACGCCCACCACTGAAGCCAATAGGAGAAGGTAGTAATTGGAGAAGTAGGCAAAAAACAGCCCCGAAACAAGCATCATGAGGGCCCCTGCACACATAACGGCCCTTCTTCCTAGTCTATCTGCGTGCCAGGTGAGAAAGTACAGCATAATGGTGTCTCCCACTAAGGTGAGGGTCATAAAAACGCCTATACTAGGCTCAGAAACGCCCACAGACTCGAGATAGAGTGCGAGCACCTGATTGGTCATACCATAGCCCGCCATGCGGACGTACACGGAGGCCCAGAGAAGGCGCACATCCCGCTTGGAGTGGGCTAGCGCTTGCCAGAGATGCATTTGTGATAAGCGTTTGGAGGGCAGCGCGCAGAAAAACAATCAAGAAGAGATCTTGCACCACCCACCCACTGCGCTGTCTGCGTCTGCGTCTGCGCCCGCTGCCCCTGCGCCGTTCTGCTGCATATGCCCGCTGCACCTGCGCTGCACACCACGCCCATGAGCGTCGACCACGCCTCCTCGCTCGACAACCTCGCACATATAGCCAACATGTCGCACGAGTTGCAGGTGCTCAATCTGCAGCTCAAGGACGAGGACCCCGCCATGCTGCGCGGGGGCCGGTCCAAGCGCATGGCATGCGTGGAGTGTCGCCAGCAGAAGTCCAAATGCGACGCCCACGAGAAGCACCCTGCGCCATGCACAAGGTGTGTCAAAAAGAACCTCCTGTGCGACATCAAAAGCGACTACAAGCGCACCTACAAGCGTGCGCGCATCGCGCAGATCGAGCGCGAGTTCTCCGACCTCAAGCGCTCGCTCACCGCGTCGCAGGCGGCCGAGTTGTTGCGCCGCGTGCCCACCCTTCTGGACCAGCTGGCGCTGGCGTCGCCGGCGCTGCACGCTCACACGCCGCTGCACGCTGCGCCGCTGCACGCAGCGCCGCTCCCGCCGCACCTCCTGCTGCACGCGGCGCAGGCGCCCGACGTGCGTGCGGTCCTGCTACTGCCCTACACCACGGAGCCGAGCCCCACCACCCCGCTGGTGCAGAAGCCGGCGCCGTCCGCGTCTGCGCCCGTGGCGCCTGCGCCGGTCGCCATCGCAGAAGCGGCGCTTGCGTGCTCCGAAAAGACCCTTGACTGCGTCACTTTGCACCCACACACCATTCGTGCCCTATACGTTGAGTATGCTGCCAAATACCACCCCATTTTGCCTGTGGTGGACGTGGCGCGGGGCCCCGAACGCATCTACAAGTTGTGCCCCGCTCTCTTTTGGGTCATGATGTTTGTGGCGCTTCGAAGGTTCCCTGGAGACGCCGATAAGAGCCTTCTTTTGACCCTCACACCGTTGATCAAGGACGTGCTCTCGGAAATCACCATTTCGCCCATCACCCGCTACAACCCCACCGAGGAGGACGAGCCCATCATCAACGCGTGCTCGGTGTTCCTGGTCCAGGCGTTCTTGCTCTACACGTTGTGGCCACCGGTGATCTCCTCGTTGAGTGCCGACTCCTCGTGGAACACCATCGGCGTGGCCCTTTTCCAGGCCATCCGCATAGGCCTCCATCTGCCGGCGCTGTTTGGCGGGCTGGCGCCCACGTCCAAGACGCCCCAGCAGCTCCAGATGGCCCAGGAGCACGCCAAAACCTGGGTCATCTGCAATATCGTCTCGCAGAGCATCGCCACGTCTTTTGGGTTTCCGGCGTTTGTGCAGTTTGACGGGTCCATTTTGGCGGCCTGTCGCCCCGGAAGCGCGATGGAGGTGCCGCGGCCCATCCTGGCGATGGTGGAGATCGCCCACTTCGAGGACCAGGTTGCGAAAACGCTCAACGCCAACTCCTTGGACCCCTACGGGCTCATAGACCCCGCCGAGCGGCTCCCCTTGCTCAAGGTGCTTCTCCGGCAGTTGGACGAGCTCGACGTGCGCTTGGGCGCGGACGCCTCGGCCGACGGCATCCGCAAGTTGCAGTTGTTGACGGCCCGCGTGCACCTTCTCACGTACTACTTCATGGACCTGGGCAGAATCGCGCAGTTCGAGCTCTCCAAGGGCTTGGTCAAGCTCTACAACGCGGCCATGGCGCTCATCAACCACGCGCACCTCTGCCAGGCCAAGGACAACACGTTTGTGAAGCACCTCCCGGTGGTGTACATCCTCAACATCTGGCAGGCGTCGTGCATCATCGCCAAGCTCGCGCACCTGCCTTTGAAGAAGGTGGTGGACCTCGGCTCCGGCAAGCAGAGCTACCAGGCGGCCATCTCGTTGGCCGCGAAGGGCTCGTTGCTCAAGCACGACGTGGCCCACAGGGCCAGCGGCATCATGCGCAACATGTGGCAGCTCTTCCGCACGCTCGACGAGAAGAACGCCATTGGCTTGACCATCAGCGTGCGGTCGCGGATGGCCGCGTCGGTGTTCTTCGACTCGTTGTTCCTTCTCCGCGAGCAGGTGGGCATGATCAAGCTCAACAGCCGCACCGACGAGCTGGCGGGCCCAGCCGAGGACGACGACAGCAACTCATGCGACGACGACAACGACGACGACGACGACGACGAGGCCGTGGTCTCGGACGACGGCGAGCCGGAGAACGCCAGCAGCCACCGTCTGGGAAGCAGCGCGTCCAGAAAACGCCAGCGTTCGCTCTCCAACACCGTGAACGCGGAGTCCAAGGCCCGCCGAATCATCAGGACCATCCCCCTCGACCCGCAGCCCATCCTGGCGTCCGGGGGCAAGCGCAGCAACATCTTCAAGGTGGTCAACTCGTCCAACGACTCGTCGCCGCACGTGAAGTCCGAGCTGTCGGAGACAAACGGCCGAAACGCCTCTCCAGGCTCGCACACGCTGCAGCTGCTGTTCAAGAACCCTGTGTATCCGGGCCAGGCCAGGCCCCCGCAACGGCTCCAGCAGTATCCGCCCGACGACATGCCGTTTGCGCCGTCCCCGTCGCAATACATGCAGTTTTCGGGCCAGGTTTCGCAGCCGGTGCGCATGGCGGTCTCGGGAAACAGCATCAACAGGTCGCACACGCCCAGCAGGGCCAGGGGCCCCGATAACGCGGACATGGACCCGGAGGTGGTTCTCCACGAGTCGCCTCTCCACGGACATCTGGACAACATCGAGATGGACAGCATCGACATCAACAGCGACTTGTTGTGGAAGGACGTGGACAGCGTGATGAACGACTTCGGTTTTCACACCCAGTGATGTACTTATATGTAGATTTAATAGAGCCGCGCGGCAAAGCGCATGGAGAGGGGAGTGTAGGGGGAAGACGTGTTGCAGCCAAGATGCCTGAATGGTTTTGGGCGTTAGGAAACAAAACTCGTGCAATTACGAGGACATTGGCAATGAAGAGTCTGGGCGACAGAATACACACAGAAGAGGCCCAGGGGGCTGTGGCTGGCGCCCTTTTGGAAAGGGTTCGGCTTTAGCGTACAAGATGTTCGTTTCCCTGGCCTCGGCTATACCGTGTGGGGTGCTTTTTCTATCGGTTTGGAGCAGACTGCAAATTTCAACCCCAAAGCCGAACGGCCTGGAAGCACGAACCTGCACGAAAGACACAGCAGTGATACGAACAGAAAGCCGGTATGCGAACTTCAACTTCTCGCCTGGTCTCGCCTCAACTGGTGGCCATCCCCTCCTCTCGCATACCACCCCATTTATGAGCCCCCCACGACTTCACCAGAAGTCGTGCGCCGCCCACACCCTATGAAAAATTTCACCTCTTCCACCGGCCCAGGCCAACTGAACCCAAAATGTCCTACGACGACATTGAAAACGCGACGCCCGACATCGTCATCGGCGGCGACTTCGAGGAGCCCGATTTCGATGTGCAGTACGAGCACGACGTCGAGAGCGGTGCCGAGGAAAACGACGCGGAGCCCCAGGAGCCCGTGAAAGAGAAGAAAAGCGTCGCCTTCTCGGGCTTGGACGACGAGTACGACGAGGAGGCCGCCAGGCGCGAGTTCGAGGAGGGCGGCGGTTTGCCCGAGCAGCCGGAAAACCCCGATTTCGCCCAGTTAACGCCGCTCTCGGCCGACATCATCAACAGACAGGCCACCATCAACATCGGTACCATCGGCCACGTGGCGCACGGAAAGTCCACGGTGGTCAGAGCCATTTCCGGCGTCCAGACGGTGCGGTTCAAGGACGAGTTGGAGAGAAATATCACCATCAAGTTGGGCTACGCCAACGCCAAAATCTACCGGTGCGACGACGAGAACTGTCCCGAGCCCGACTGCTACAAGTCCTTCAAGTCCGACAAGGAGATCCACCCCAAGTGCCAGCGGCCCGGGTGCTCTGGGCGCTACAACTTGGTCAGACACGTGTCGTTCGTGGACTGTCCTGGCCACGACATTTTGATGAGCACCATGTTGTCGGGTGCCGCCGTCATGGACGCCGCGTTGTTGTTGGTGGCCGGAAACGAGAGCTGTCCCCAGCCGCAGACGTCCGAGCACTTGGCGGCCATCGAGATCATGAAGTTGAACCACGTGATCATCTTGCAGAACAAGGTGGACTTGATGCGGGAGGAGTCTGCGTTGGAGCACCAGAAGTCCATTCTCTCGTTCATCAGAGGCACCATAGCCGACGGCGCGCCCATAGTGCCCATCTCAGCACAGTTGAAGTACAACATCGACGCTGTCAACCAGTTCATCGTCAACTCCATCCCCATCCCGCCCAGAGACTTCTTGGCGTCCCCCCGCTTGATTGTCATCAGATCTTTCGACGTCAACAAGCCCGGTGCTGAGATCGACGAGTTGAAGGGCGGTGTGGCCGGAGGCTCCATCACAGACGGTGTTTTCAAGATCGGCGACGAGATCGAGATCAGACCCGGTATCGTCACCAAGGACGACAACGGCCGCATCCAGTGCAAGCCCATTTTCTCCAACATCGTATCGCTCTTTGCCGAGCACAACGACTTGAAGTTTGCCGTTCCCGGAGGCTTGATCGGCGTGGGCACCAAGGTGGACCCCACGCTCTGTAGAGCCGACAGATTGGTGGGCCAGGTGGTGGGTGCCAAGGGCGACTTGCCGTCCATCTACACCGACATCGAGATCAACTACTTCTTGTTGAGACGCTTGTTGGGTGTGAAGACCGACGGCCAGAGACAGGGCGCCAAGGTGCGCAAGTTGGAGAGCGGCGAGGTGTTGATGGTGAACATTGGCTCCACCGCCACGGGTGCCAGAGTGGTGGCCGTGAAGGCCGATATGGCGCGTTTGCAGTTGACGTCTCCGGCGTGCACGGAGGTGAACGAGAAGATTGCGTTGTCGAGACGTATCGACAAGCACTGGCGTTTGATCGGATGGGCCACCATCAAGAAGGGCACCACTTTGGAGCCTGTAGCATAGGTATGTTCAATAGGATGAGACCAGGGCGGAGATGTAGGGGGTGGGGGTGCATTTGGCTGCGAATGCCAATGGAAACTTAAGTTCATGTTAGAGACGTTTTAGAGAAATGTAGGGATTGGGGGTGCTTTTGGCTGCGAATGCCATTCTGGGCAGTTATCTTTGTCTACTTGAGATACGCTCCTGTATTTATCTGGCATCTATCTTTGTCTACTTGAGATACGCTCCTATATTTCTCTGGCATCCATTGGGACCCTCAGGTGTTTGGGAATTTACTTTCCCATTACCCTTCGATCTATTCTAGTCCACAGACCTCAAACATCTGGCATTTCTATGTACTACATCCCCAACATCTACACAAATCTATCGCCTACCGCTCACACCACCACAGAGGGGTTCTCTCGATAGGCTGGGGTGGTCTTGTGGTCGATAGAGCTGGCCACCGTCTTGAACAACTCGCTGCTGAGAAACTTGGGCAATGAGTCCTCTTCCATAAGACGGTATATGTGTTTCAGAATCTCACTGAAGGACGCCGTGATAGGGTCCAACTTTACCAAAACGTTCTCTGACCCATTGGACGAATGCGACAGCAAAACTTGGCCTCCGGAGGCTGAAAAATGGCCGCTGTTTGAAGAAGGACTGTTTTTAGCACCCAAATCGGCCTCGGTATCCTCAACCTTGGTTTCGTTCAGAACGGGGCTGGATTTGACGCTGTTCTGGTCAGAAACACCCAAATCGAAGGACCGGATGGAAACAGGCGTCTCCAAATACTTGGCTGCATGGTCCTCATTTTCAGGCGAGTTTGAGCTCACCATGACGCTGGTTATCTGCTGTCTGAGCAGATAGTTGATATTGAGAACGAACGGAGACTCGGCACTCAAATACGTGAAGAAGATGTGGTACGCTGTCGAGGAGCAGGCGCTAGCCAAGCTAGAAATCTGGGCGTCCAATCTGGAGGCTGCGTGGTTCGCATCTCTCTTCAATTTGAGCAAAACACCCAACGCCTTGATCTGTTTCTCGTACTGCTTGAGCTGCAAATAGGCGTCGAGATTCTCCGAGCAGAGGCCCTGCTCGAGGTAGCTCTTGAAGAGGTATCTCATTCCCGGGTCCTTGATGATTTCGCGGATGGTGAGGGCGGGCACTTTGGCAGAATTGAGCACCTCATTCTCGCCTGAGTTCTCCGAGCTGGCGCAGAAGGTGTCGATTAACATGTCGATGTTGTCGTAGTCCGAGTTTTTGACGTTCTTTCGGTTCTTTCTGGTCCTGGGGCCCTTCCACTGGCTGACGCGTTTTCCCAAGTCGCTGGGAACGTAGAAGGAAGTCCTATCGCTGGAGAAATGAGCACTGGAGGCAGTGGAGGGCAGCAATGTCACGGGAGAGAGCAACTTCGCATCGAGAAGAAGCTGTGCAATTTCCACAGAATGGCTGTCACTCATGACATCCGTACAGTCTCCGAGCCACTGAACTATGGCCTTCCCAGAAATGCAGTAGTGGACGGCTGTTTTGGTGCCATCGCTGGCCCAGAAGACCTTGTTCTTGAACACCCGCACGCCCTTGCCAGAGACATAGTACTGGACGTGGGAGTCCGACTCCGGGTTGGTGAAGTACCTATGATGGAAGGGGCTGATGCTGTCCTCCTGGACCTCGCTGGGCTCACCGGCATAAGGGACCAGCTTCGAGGCTGGCTCCTGGCACAGGGCGAACCCGTCGCCAAAAGCGCCCACAAAAGAGTAGTGGTTAGCATCGAGGGTGTTCTCCTCAGCCGTCCCTAAAAGAAGAAGCCTGTCGGGCCCGTTCTCAGGCGACCACACGTTGGGCCGCGGACCCAAAAGCTTGCCGAAGAGAAGATAGAGGAAGTAGTCAGAGTAGAGAATGCGGTCCGTGACGGAATTCCGGTAGTACTTGAAAACCTCCATGCTGTTGAAGACGGACCGCACTATGTGCGGCTGGTGTTCTGACTTCATGCCTACCTTTTTGCAGAAGTCATGGAGGACCGCCACGCCCTTGGGAGTGGGCTGTAGCATCTCATATGCCCTCGGCTCCCGTCGTGTTCTGGCAGAGGGGCAGTGGAGCAAACGGGCGCTAAAAAACTTCGTGATGAGTGCCATACCCAATGTGTCCTTGATAGAGTAGGAAATGGTGGTGGTGATGGTCGGAAGATCGATGTCCAACTTCAAGTTTTGCATCGCCTCAAGCGCTCGCTGAACGGAAAACATATATGCGGGAGGCTTCCCGAATGAGAGCCCGAACTTGGGCCTGGTCTCTGGCTTCAAGTCCAAGCATATGACCATGATGCTGAAGATATCCTTGACATCATTCTCGTATATCTTGCCGTCCGGGGTTCTGTTGAAGTTGCGCAGGACGGTCTCGTGGAGAGTTTTGGGGTGCGCAGACAGCATTTGGGGCAAGTTGGCGGGCTCAGGATAAAGGCTGCGAAAAGTAGGGGTCCACTCCAATGGCGACTCTGCCCAGGAAAAGCAGATGTTATATATATAGAAAAGGCGTACTGGCCTGTTTCAGACCTGCCTCAACAATAGCTGGCGCCGTGGGGGCCCTGGGCGGTTCTTTCACGCCCCACCAGGCGTTAAAAATACGTGTTTCAGATGTCCTGATGCGGAAGAAATGCCACCTGACGTCACCCCACCCCGAAAACGGAAAATTTGATATCCTGGACCTCCGCAGACACCCGCTAAACCCTGTGTCCAGTTCACTCGGAGACCCGCGCCATTTTCCGGCCCCTATGGCGCTGTTCGTTGCCCCTGCGTGTGTCAATGCGTGTAATTAGCGCCCAATGCGGAATACCACACCCTGCACATAATCAAATTACACCAAATTGGTACAGACACGACACGTATACCTATAGCATTGTCAAGCTCTTAAAGGCGCTGGTTTCGTCGACGATGCGCGCGAGCTCCACGAGCGTGATATCAAGCTGTACCATTTTGTTCTCCTCGATTACGTAGTTCTTGTTGGCGGTGTTGGCGGCGTTTAGCTCGTTGTTACCCATGACGTCCAGGAGGATTCCGAGCTTGTAGAGGATTTCCCAGCTGTTTCGGAGCACCTTGGCGGACCATGCCTTTTGATTGACACGAATGTTGGCCAAGATGCTGCTGTCAGTGAACGAGGACGACGACACAACTGTATTTGTGTTGAGGATTTTGATCATCTCCTCGTACTCCCGGTACGCGAGGTTGAAGTTGACCACCTGGAGGTCCACTTTTGCGACCCAGCGGGCCGCGGCAATGACGAGCAAAAGCTCCAAGGTCGAGAGCGAGCTGACGATGGCCTGGACGCTGTTACTGGACTGAAAGGCGATGTACTTCTCGAAATCCCCATCGCTGGGGAAGGCCTGGGTCTCACAGACCCGCGAAACTGCGTACACGCAGTGGTTGTTGAACTCCTTGTAGTTCTTGGTGGTGTGGAACACCTGGAAGGCCAATCGCTTCAAGAAGGACCCCACGGCGCCGTAGAGCATGCTGTGGAACACCGTGTCAACGTATTCGTTCCACAACAGGGCGTAGTTGCGGTCCTCCAACAGTCCAGCGACTTCCTCGCCAACAACCAACCCCAAGCGAGCATTCTGCCAAAATGTGGGCAAGCTCAAGTCGCGGTTGATGGAGATGATGCGCTGACTGAACCTGCTCCGGACCCTCTTCTCGAGCAATTCACGTGTGGTGATCTTGGTGGACATTCCAGCGACACAAATTGGCACGGAGGAGCTTTGCGAAAGGTCAAAGAGATTGTAGAGAAGCGTCTGTTTGCTGGAGCTCGTGAACTTCTCGAAATCGTCGATAACGAATATGATAGAGACCGCCTGCTGGCCGCTGTATCTGCTTTTTGCAGTCTGGTCCAACGTCGAGAGGATGTTGCTGAAGGTCTCCGTGATTGTGCGCTGCTCGAAGGAGTTGACCTCGTCGGTTTCTTCGTGTTGGGCGCCTCCTTCTTCTTTGGCACTGCAGTCGAGCTGGCGAGCAATTTCTCTCAACGCGGTCTTGTCGTCAGAATGCATGTTGGCGTTGAGTCTGATGGTGATGAACTCGCCATGATACGTTGAATCCAATGTTTTCAACGCCCTTTCCACAATGGCACTCTTCCCGCTGGAACGCGGACCTATTATAAGTGCAGAGTGGCCCTCGTTGTCCCTAATGGTGCGCTCAAACATATCGTGCACTTCCTGGTACTTTTCAGAGAGAGAAGGTGAGAGAAGGAGGTTTGAAAAATCGGCCTTTCGACCTAGTAACTGCCCCAAAACCGCCTTTCTCACCTTGGAGACGTCACCAGAAGAGGGGACATAGCCCGAGAACCTTTTCAAGGGATCTGAAACCTCCGATGTTACCTCCTTTATAGGCTCCTCGAGTACAGGAGGCTGCCTTTCGAGGTCCTGCTGTTCCTCTGTACTCCCATTCTGATCAAGAGTGGTACCAGATGCCGCCTGTGAGCGCAATTGCTCCTCCAAAAGACGCTTTTCCTGCTCTCTTCTGGCGACCTCTTTGGCGAGCTCCTCCTGCCCAGTAACCTTCAACGTCATGGGATATCTGCGAGTTCCATCTGGAAGTGTTTTCCTCCTTTTTGGGGCATTTTCAAGATGAGAGCTGTTCTCGTTGTGTAAGGCTTCTGAATTCGACCCTATGGTGTTTTCAGCACGCCTATTAATGGGTTCAGCACTTGAGGGTCCTGAAGAGGGGTCCGTTTCGGCCCATTTCTTCTCCATTTGAAGGCGCTTGACTAGACGGTCGTTCTTTAGTTCCTCCAAAGAGAAGTGCTTGATGGGCCCGAACTCACCTTGAAAGTCGTCGTTGTCCATGTTTTGGGGATCCTAGAGGCCTGTGGAGATATGGCAGTTTTTGTGGGTTTGTCAAAGGGACCTGAAACCAGGTGCACTTTCTCGACTTCGAATAAGCTGAAAGAAAGTTCAACAAAGGACCAATGTCAGGTGCTCTCTTGGCTACTAAAAGGTCGTATGTAGCTCAACGTTCTGGCCTGGTTTCAGGATCTGTGCTGATGAAAGTGATATAATTGTCTTGAAACCAATATCACCTACTAAGCGCGTGTTTTTCACATCAAATAAACGATACCGCAGGACGCACTAAAAAACTCCTCTTCAGGTCCCCTTTTCACACTCATCAAGAAAAACGCCCCAATGCTGTCTTCTGCCCATCTACCCAACTCAGTGGTCAAATTGTTGAAATCCACCAGGTTTCTTCACTTGGGAACCTCCCACAATGACGTTCCCCACGTTTCGTTGATGAACTACACTTACTACAATAAGGGGGACGAGTCCTACATCATTTTCACCACCCCCAAGGACACCACCAAATACAGGAACATTCTGCTGAATCCCAACGTCTCGCTTTTGGTCCACGACTGGATCTCTGCCAAAAACACCGATCTGGAACAGGCCCCTGCGGGAACAGGAAGAAGAAACTCGCTTTTCGAGTTGTTGGCTAACATGAATAAGGCGGAAATCAGCAGCGTTTCGGTAATGATGACGGGGAAAGCCGAGGTTGTTTCCTCGGACGACGCCGAGAGACATGCCTTCTATAAGAGCTTGCATTTGAACAACTCGCTGATTGACAAGGTGCAGTCCCAGAACTACATTGAGGACGACAAGAACGCCCTTTTCGTGGTTAAAATAAGCGCGTGCCAGGTCACTGACACAAACGACAACATCCAGCAGTACTAGGAGCTGTATAGGTAGCAAATGAAAAAAAAAAAAACTGCCGGTCCCAGAAATCGAATCTGGGTCTGTTCGGCCACAACGAACTGTACTGACCACTATACTAGACCGGCGAATTTAAAACTTTTTGAGAGCTGGTCTGCCACACCGTGCAGGAAACTTACACTTCCTAAAACAAACATATAATTAGCTAAACTAGCGCCTGTTGTGGGAAGTCACAGACTTGAAGGCGTCTTCTCCGAGGTTGTCCAACACCCTATCGGCCCTCTTAGTGCCGGCGTGCACGGTAGAGTCGTCCAAATGGAAGAGGTCCTGCTCGGCATTAAGAATGCGGTCGATTTCGTTGAGAACCGTGGGAGACTCGTTAAGCGGGACCGGGGTGAGCGGAACCGCCGCTACGGTATGTGCAGATCCTTTTTCCAAGTCGTCGGAGCCGTTGGTGGAAACCTTGGAGAGCTTCTTGGGGAAGAAGGAGTATGCACTCGAGGCCAAGGTGTTTTCCGATGTGTTGGAGTTGGACCTTCTGAGCATGGACACAGCGGACGAACTGGGAGTGGGGCTATTGTTGGCGGACGATGCCCACATAATCGAAATGGGAAGGGTGATGGCAGAGAGCATCACGCTGAGGTTGGAGAGAAGGGACGCGCTATCGGGAGAAGCCACCCCGTGCTTGATAAGGGCCAAGATCGCAGGCCCAATAAGCGTCTGGGAGGCCGCTATGAACAAAATGTGGAGACTGTCGAACTGGCGCAAGCCCAAGTAGCGTCTGGTTCTGATGGCCAACCCCAACTTGGCCAAAAGAAGCACGCTCATAAACGTCACAGAAACAGAGTACAAGATGAACGGCACGTCTGTGACCCAGGTGCCGTTCTTGGGGTCGGCGTAGACGTCCGAAATGGTTGCGAAAGCTGCTCTTGACACCACCACTGCCGAGTTGACGTACAAGCCGAAAACGGCTATTGATAGCAGCCCAAAGGCGCAGGTGAGAATCCACCCGAGGGCCTTCACCTCAGGCGACTGGAAAATGATAAAGACCTGGTACACCATGGAGGCTTCAATGGACGCCACCAAGAGCGTCTGGAAGGCACTGGCAGCTGCCGAAACACGCACGTCGCGCAACCCTGTTGGCCCGACTATGCCCGTGAAAGCCAAGCCCAAGGAGGCCGCAGGACTCATCAAGTGGCTCACAAAAAGACCCGATCTGATGAGCAAGAGAACAAGCGTCACCTGCGAAAGAACGTAGATGGGCGTTCTCTTGTTCTTGATGACGACCCAAAGAAGCACCACAAGGATGCTGGCGGCGCCTATGGCTGTGCCAAACAACGCCATAAGCTCCATCTTCTGGTGCAGGTAAGTGACAAAGGCGCCAAGGGGCACCAGAACAAGCCCAGGCTCACCTGGAACGGTGTAGTTGAGAAGAATATCGTTGGGGAGAGTCATTGGGGCGTTTCTGGCTTCCAGGACCCCCAGGGGCCCCCGACGCCTTTATATAGAGTAGCTGCAAATTAACGGTGTATCGGATGCACAGGAATTGCCTAATTGGGGTGCTGCAATAGCGGTCCGGTGTTTCTGGGTGGTTTTGGCCAGGGGCGGGCCGAGGTATGTGCAGGATACTGGAATTTGGTTGGAAGAGGTGCCAAGGGCAGAAGACGGCCCTGGAAGATCACAAGTCGGGCATTGGGAGAGAAGTGCTGGTGCAGGGTGATGGCGGAGATGCGCAAATGTATGGGTGTACGGGTGTTCTATGAACCTGAAACAGCCTGTAATTTACGCAACGCGTAAACATGGTACCGGAGTTTTGGGCAGGCTGGGAACCGTGTGGACAGTGCCATTTTTACAGCCAAATGAACGAAACAGACACCCGAGTCAGTTCTCTGTGTGGTAGTCACTCCGTGGGCAGTGAGCTCCCAGAAGCGCCGTGCCCCTATCCTGGACATTCTGGCTGGTGTAGGGGTGCATTGCAGCGAACTGCGGTGGACTTTAGGTGTACGGGTGCGAAAGACGGCTGGGCTAAGTACCCCAATTATGGAGCTAAAGGTCCGCAGAAAAGGTCCAAATGGCCACAATGTGGCACAGAGGCCGAATTATGCCTCCTCCGGCCCATCCGCCTCCGTCCGGGCCAGCCGTGAGCCAGGGGAACTTGGGCCGCGCACGACCCGCCCCTACTTTTTCACCGCGCATAGTGTCCACAAGAATACTCCACTAATAACATGTCTGGGCCCACGGAAGCGTCCAAAGACGTGTCCATGGTGGATGTTTCGGAGGCGGAATTCCAACAGGACCCGCCGCGAAGAAGGAAATCGACTTTGATTCTCACGGACGAGCCTGGGCCGGCTTCGGCCGAGCCCGCGGACGACAACATGCACATCGACAAGCCGGCCAATGGCGAGAACACTGGAGGGGCCACCGAGGAGGCCTTGGACCCCAACATTACAGTTCCTGTGGATATCGCGTGGGTGCAGGGAGGCGAAAAAGTGTATGTGACAGGCTCCTTTACTGGGTGGCGTAAGATGATAGGGTTGACTAAGCAGGCGGACGACAGATACGCCATCACGTTGGGGCTTCCTGTGGGAACGCACCGGTTTCGGTTCGTGATCGACAACGAGTTGCGGTTTTCCGACTATTTGCCTACTGCCACAGACCAAATGGGCAATTTCGTCAACTACATTGAGGTGACGCCGGTGCATATCCGGGAGCATTTGGAAAAGCAGGCCGAGACACAGCCCGAGCAGCCGCAGACACAAACGCAGCAGCCGCAGCAGCTGCCGCTGAGAAGGGCGTCTCTTCGCGGAAGGCTGGACTCCGCCTGGGGGCTCACGAACGACGACGACGACATGGGAAACGGATATCTGAGGTACCATGACGCCGACGGCGACCCCAGTGCGTTCCACAAGCTGTACAACTACATCAGCGACATTCCGCCCATTTTTACTGATCCCAAGGTGATGGAGCAGTACTACATGGCCATAGACAAGCAGCTGAAGAGCCAGAGCGGCCAGCAACAGGCGTGGTTGCACCCTCCGCAGCTCCCGCCACACTTGGAAAACGTCATTTTGAACAACTTCAACTCCATGGACCACGACAACAACCTGGGCGCGTTGCCCATCCCCAACCACGTGGTTTTGAACCATCTTGCGACCACGAGCATCAAACACAGCACGTTGGCGGTGGCACTGGTGGTGCGCTACAAGCGCAAGTACGTGACGCAGGTGTTGTACGCGCCGTTGCAGCAGTAGCGGCTGGTGCAGGCGCCGTCATGTGCATTTACGGGCGGTCGTGCGGGCCGGCGCCAGCGCACGGCTGCATACTCTATAATGAATACATAGCTAGAAGCGGTGGTGTAGGAAGGGCGGTGCGGCGCAGCGGCCTTCGGTGGTTGCAAGTGTGCGGCGTGTATTCGGAGGGCCGCAGGAGTGCAGCGTGCATATGCACGACGCACCACTGGTGTTGTGCAGCCCACTTTGGCGCAGCTCCCCCGGACTCGTATATGTGCACGGGCTCGTGACCTACGCCAAAAATGGGCGCTCCTCGGTCCCCGCTAAAATGACGCACACATGCAGAAAAATTTGCCAGGAACGCTATAAAGACGGTCTTTTCCGCATAGATTCGCGAATAAGCTTATCTGCTGCACCGCCTTTCGCTGCCTTTGCACCCTGCGCCCTGCGCCCCACTTTCCTTCCCCTCCGGAACACGCCATTCCCGCATCCATGGCCGTAGTGGACTTCCTCCACGACAACTTCGTCCCGCACATGCCCGCGGCGCTGGCGCCCGATCGGCAGTCGTCGCCCGGCGCAGCTGCACGCAGCGCAGCTGCACGTGACGCAGACAAGGACAAGACGGATGCAAATTCCGTCTACACCATAGAGACCACCAATACCCTGGAAAAGTCCAATGTTCTCCACCGGTCCTTGCGTGGCAGACACGTACAGTTACTCGGCATAGGCGCCACCATTGGCTCGCAGTTGTTTGTAGGCATTGGTAAGTCTCTCCAGTACGGGCCTCTCAACTTGCTTTTGGGGTTCGTTGTGTGGTCCATTCCCATTTTGTGCATCACCGTGTCCGTGGCCGAATACGTAACCTACCTCCCCATAACGGCTCCCTTTGTGCGCCTCGCGGGCCGTTGCTGTGACGACGCGCTCGAGGTGATGACCGCGTGGAACTTCTGGTTCTTGTGCTGTGCGCAGATCCCGTTCGAGGTCACCACCATCAACTCCATTATACACTTCTGGCGAGACGACTACTCGCCGGCTATCCCGCTCGTGGTGCAGATCGCGTTGTACTTCATCATCAACGTCTTTGGCGTGTCCATCTACGGCGAGGTGGAGTTCTGGCTCTCGCTCGGGAAGGTCATGTTGGCCGTGGGCCTCATAGTGTTCACGTTCATCACCATGGTGGGCGGAAACCCCAAGCACGACGCGTTTGGGTTCCGCTACTGGCGCGACCCGGGCCCCATGGCCACGTTTGCGGCCTCCGGCGCGTTGGGCCGCTTCGAGGGCTTTCTCCAGTGCGTGATCAAGGCCTGTTTCACGTTTGCGGGCCCCGAATACGTCTCCATTGTGGCCGCAGAGACCCGCAACCCCCGCAAAACGGTGCCGCTGGCCTACAAGCAGGTGTTCATCCGGTTGACGGTGTTCTTCATCGGCGGGGCGCTCTGCGTGGGCATTCTCTGCGCCTCCAACGACCCCCGGCTCCTCGAGGCCATCAACTTCTCCAAGCCTGGTGCTGGAGCGTCCCCGTACATCGTGGCCATGCAGAACTTGAACATCAAGGTGTTGCCGCACATCGTGAACGGGCTCTTGATCACCGCGGCCTTCTCCGCCGGAAACTCGTACACCTACTGCCTGTCCAGAACGCTCTACGGCATGTCGCTCGACGGCTTGGCCCCCCGGGTGCTCTCGGCCACCACCAAGACGGGCATCCCGCTCTATTGCGTGCTCATTTCGCTCTGCTGGGCGTTGGTCTCGTTCTTGCAGTTGGGCGAGCAGGCGCAGCAGGTGTTGAACTGGATCATCAACTTGATCACGTCGTGCCAGTTGATCAACTTCGTAGTTCTCTGTGTGGTGTATGTGGGCTTCTACAGGGCCGCCGCTGCGCAGGGCATCGACAGAAACAGGCTCCCGTTCCGGGGCTGGTGGCAGCCCTACACCGCCATAGTGGGCGGCGTTTCGGCCTTTGTCATGACTTTTGTGAGCACATACACAGTGTTCATGCCGGGCGGATGGAGCGTCAAGTCGTTCTTGTTTCTGTACCTCATGATCTTCGTGGACGTCGTCATTTTGGTGGGATACAAGCTCTACCGCAGAACCAAGTGGCGCCGGCCCGAGGACGCCGATATCACCACCGGCTTGCGCGAGGTGGAGCTCCACGAGGAGTGGTTCTATGCGCAGATGAGGCAGAAGGACAAGTTGGATGGGGGCGGAAACGTCAAGAGGACCTGGTTGGAGAGGATCTCCACCGTGTTGTTTGGAAGCGAGATGTAGAGCACGGGCACAATGGCATACGCAAAAGTTGCAATGCGAGGCGGCTGTTGAAAGGGCTTCCACCGTGTTGTTGGAAGCGGGATATACTAGCACAATGGCACACGCAAAAGTTGCAAACGTGCAAGCGGTGTAGCGAGGAGCAGAACGGCACAGGCACCCAGCTGGCAAGGTGGTGTTGTGGACCCGGGAGCTGTAAGCCACGGGCACGAAGGACGTCTTTTTTAGGCCGAGGGTGGCAGCAAGGTTGATGGCGAGTAAAGGGCTGTGCGACACAGAGGGGACCAAGGAGATTGGAGACGTGTTAGATGGGCGGTGTGAGGACGTGTATCACGAGGTGAGTTAGTCCTCTAAATAGAGGCAATGACGAGGCTAGCATGGTTTGGTTGGCCTCAGGGTGGATGCGAATAGAAGAACATTTGCTTAAATTGGTGGGGAGGGCTGGCTGCTAAAAGAGGAGTATTTGCTTGCAAGAAACAGTGGACCTGACAATGCCAGTGGAAATATAGAGAGACTGGACGAGGAAGCCGAAGGGCTTTTGCAGATGGTTGGGCGTGTGTTCTGCGTTTCGGGCCTCATTGGCCTGGGTTTGAAGCTGGGTACTTCGAAAGGGGGTATGAGGCAATGTGGTTGGAAAGAGGGAGGTATATATCCGAGAGCACTTGATTGGGATAGTTGAGGTTCCTTTGGATGGGATAGGTGAGGTTCCTTTGGATGGGAGAATTGAGGTTCCTTTGGATGGGATAGTTGAGGTTCCTTTGGATGGGATAGTTGAGGTTCATTTGGATGGGATAGTTGAGGTTCCTTTGAATGGGATAGTTGAGGTTCCTTTGGATGGGATAGTTGAGGTTCCTTTGGATGGGATAGTTGAGGTTCCTTTGGATGGGATAGTTGAGGTTCCTTTGGATGGGATAGTTGAGGTTCCTTTGGATGGGATAGTTGAGGTTCCTTTGAATGGGATAGTTGAGGTTCCTTTGATTGCATAACTGACAGAGATTCCGTTCATTGGACAGTGGCAGAGGCTACAGGGGCAGTTCGCTGGTGTCCAGGAAACTGCTCCAAGGGCCACATCTTGCACGAGCAAGAACCAGACCAAGAAACAGCCTATCCAAAGAGCACAAGAAGACACGGCAAACTGCGGCAGCCCTCTTCAAAAGAACCACGCAGTACCAATCTTTATGAGGCCCAGACCCACGTTATACATTCCGAGGTCTTGGGGCCTCGTTTCACGCGAAAGGAGGGCTTCTTGAGCTGGAGCTCAGAGCAGTTTCTCTTAAACGGCACCACCAAAGAAGACCGCAGCCGTTTTCGGAGAAGAAAACGACATCCAAAATGGAACCGCATCTCGAAGCAAGCTGCAACGTTCGCTACGACGCCCATTCTAGACGAGACTGTTAGCATCCACACCGAAGGAAGCCTTTGACAGGACCAAGTTCCACACCTACGAAGAGTATTTGTCAGCATGGGCCAAATTTCAGTGGCATGCGATGTGAGATGAGATCGGACGAAAACAAGGAAAGAGGCCCATGTGAACTTGGAAGCGATGAGCTAGCGGCAGTAGAGACCCCACGGCTCGGAGAACCGGCTTGGACGCCCTTTTGGGCAGTTTATCCCTTAGAAGCGCCGGGGGCATCGCTTAAAGACAGGCGACTTTTGCATGCTTAAAATAGCCCATTTCAGGTGCAGCATTTTTGCGGCCCTTTCGGGACCCAGACTCGCCGCATTCTCCAGCCCCGAAAGATGGCCCCCGGTGGTGCTAGCCATATATCAGGCACGCTCAGGAAGGGAGCAGTAGCGGGCTTTGGCTCGTATGGGCCCGCAAGTGCGACTGCAAATAGCGATGGCGCAAATGCACCAGCGCAGTGCCGTCATGCACAGCAACGCGCAGTCATGCGGCCGGTGCGGAAGCGGCGCCCTCGACACACGCGACGCAGGCGCCCGTACTGCAGCCGGCGCAGGTCGCCGTCCGGCCCGCTCTCGAAGTGCGTCCGTACGCACCGTGCAAACGGCGCCCTCAGCGACGCTGGCGACGCAGCCCACCTTTACCGGCGCACGCGAAGCAGGCGTTTGCGCCCTGGTGCTGCCCCTCCTCCCGGGCCCTGGCGCCGGATCTCACGCAGCAGCAACGCAAAGATCCGCCCCCCTCCTCTTCATGCATAGGCCGCAAATAGCGCCGCCAACATCATGCACTCTTCCGCCCCTTATGTGTGCGTGTGCTGCGCAAAGTGCGCCGCGACCAGCCTTTTTTCGCGCATTTTTGTTTTCTGCTCCCTGTAGTGCCTACTAGTACATTAGTGTCTTCTTCAGAGGCCCCCTAGAGCGCCCGTTTCGGCCCTTAAGCGCCCCCAACCCCCCCTGGGCCCGCCCTCGACCGTGTACAGGTCCCGTGACTTTTTTTTGCGCCGAACAAACACCGCGAACAACAGCCCCGCCGCCACTGTTTGTGGGCCCTTATTCGCTGAAACGGTCTTCCCGTCAGCCCTCTTGGCTGCCCCTACGTCACTAATACCCTTCTCAAGAAGCACTTCTGCTCGTAATGCCCCCCGCCATGTTGGTCGCTATAATGGACCTTGTCTCGCGACAGATTGCCGCCGAAAACCAGGCGTCCAAATTCTCCTACCACCAGGCCTATGTTCAGCGAGTTTTGGCGGTGTCGTCCTCTACAACCTCCATAGTGTTCTGCTTGGTGGCCTTCTACTTTTTCCTCGCCATCGACCCCCGACGGCTTGTTTTTCGCCACCAGTTGATCTTTTTCTTGCTCTTTTTCGACATCCTCAAGGCCGGCATTTTGCTACTCTATCCCAGCAGAGTGTTGATGCACCTGGCGGCCTACTACAACGACCGCTTCTGCCAGGTGGTGGGCTTTTTCACCGCCACCGCCATCGAGGGCGCAGATATCGCCATTCTAGCGTTTGCGGTGCACACCTTCCTTCTCATATTCAAGCCGCTGCTTTCTGTCAAAGTGCACAACTCCACACGCATCGAGGGCGGCCTCTACAAGTTCCGCTACTACGTGTACTTGCTCTCGTTCATCATTCCGCTTTTCATGGCCTCCTTGGCCTTCATTAACGGAGAGGGATACTCCTCCTTCGTGTGCTGGTGCTATCTCCCGCAGCAGCCGCTTTGGTACCGGCTTGTTCTCAGCTGGGTGCCGCGCTACATCATTGTGGTAATCATTTTCACTGTCTACGGCTTGATCTACTTCCACGTGATACGCGAGTTCAAGACCTTGGGCGGTGTTTTCACGACCATCCATCGGCTGCGGGCGCACAACGCCCTCCTGGCGCTGCAAACACGGCCCTCCTTTTACCTGGCGCTTGTGTACGCTCTAGCGGCTGTCAGAGACCGCATTTTTCCGAAACTCGTGCTTCCGGAGACCAACTTGTCGTCCACTAATACTAGAGGGTCCAATATCGCGCCCAAAAAGCTGAAAAACTCCTCCTCCAGCTCCTCCAACGCCAATCTGAGCGACAGTCCGGGCCAGCTCCACATCGACACCGAGAACATCCTTTCGGACCCCGAGATCCAGGCCGCCAACCTCGAGAACTTTCGCAAGCGCCAGAAAATCATCGAGAAACAGATGAAGTCCATTTTCATCTACCCCTTTGCATACATTTTTCTCTGGCTCTTCCCCTTCATCCTCCAGATCACCCAGTTCAGTTTTGAGGAGAAACACCATGCAATCTACTGGCTAAATTGCATGGGTGCCTTTATGCAGCCCTTAAATGGGTTCATTGATGTGCTCGTCTTCTTCTACAGAGAACAGCCTTGGGAATACACCATAATGAAGAACTTCGAGAAGGAGCACGAGGGCAAGATTGACAACCTCGTGCACACACACAACGCCTTCAAGAAGCACTCCAGTGTCGATGCGTCTTCAGTGGCCACCCTGGCGCGTTTCACCAAAAACTCGCTCAGTGCCTCCATGGGCGTGGATATCGCGCGATACCCTAAATGGAGACAGACCTTTTCCAGGCTCCATCTTCCGCTTTTTAAGCTTCCCACTGAAGATAACGTGGCCAAGTTCCAGATCCGCTATCTCAACAATAAGATTGATACCATAAGAGGAACTCAGATCAACGGGTTAGCAGAAAACGGCACCGCGGACTTTGTTGCTGGTGCCCACAAACACGACTTTTCGAGTATTTTGAATAACGACATGGCAGAGAAGGATTTCCGGTCTACTTTTGAGAATTTCTCGTTGAATTTCTCGCAAAGGAGGTCTTCCCTATCTTCCGGTCGCTTCGAGAGCCATTCGTCCCAAAGTGGCCATCGGCTCAGCGTGGTATCTCCATCCACTAAGTCCGGCAAACTGCGACACGTTTCCATGACGGATCCCAACGAGCCTGTGATCTACGAGACTCGCCGTTTTGGCTCTGTTTCTGGTGCCGACGACATTTCGCTGAGGGCCCCGGGCGCCAATTCTGCTGCTTTGAATGCCATGAGTTTGTTGAACACGATTCAGCAGCAAAAACGGACCAACAGCTCCATTGACGGGCCGCTGGCCCATACCTCAGCCCTGCCGCGGGCGGCGGGGCAAAAAAGGGACGACAGGGCGTCCGCAGATGAGAACGATATGGACTTTTTGGACTTTTTGAGAAAGGGCCCGTGAAGAAACACGCGAGGGGTTGTGCAACAAACAAACAATACCCAAACCAGCATTCCCAGAGTATTCGAACTCGAGATACTTTCAATTTCAAAACCAAAAACCAAAACCTTTGAAACTACGCAAGAAAGGTCCTACATAATACACAGAACGATAGTTCCTTCGCAATAATACGCCAATATAGTGTCTTTCGTAGAGATGCCCAGGAGCATTGCCGGCAGTAGTAATGGCTCAAAGGCCATTTCTGGCCACGGTGCGGTGGCGGGACGTTCTCCGGGAATGGGCCAGACCCAACGGCGCTTCTGCCTAGACGAGAGTACGGGGTGCAGGGGCGCGCGTTCGGAAAGGAGGTCCGGACTCCGAGAGCGCATTCTGGGCCGCATTGCCGAAAAAGGGAGTGTTTCCGAAAGCAGCGCTTCGGGCCCACGCGGCCCAAACGGCACCCCTCGCACAGAAGCGGCTATTGTGTGAGCACAGGCCCAACGGCTCCTTTTGCTGAGCCGCCGCCATATGGGGAAAACACCCGTACACCACCACTACCGAAGCTGTCAAAATGCACGATGACGGATCCTGATGCGGGCCAACGGGTGCGTGCGAGCACGAGCAAAATACGACGCAGATGGCCAGGCACCTTTAGGCGCATTAGTAAGCCGTGCCCCAAATCTGGGGGACCCCCACCAGCATATGCACTAAAGGATTTCCGAGTCTCGGAATCGCACCGGCCCGGGAAAATTTGCCAACGGCGTTACGCCGCATTAGGCAACCATAACTCCGCCACCTCCAGCCTATATAAGCCGCTCTTCCCTCGCCAGGCCCACGCTCAATCGAAGAATGGCGTCCAGGTCCGATTCCGCACGCGAGCAGCCACCCCTAGCAGTGCTGGCGGTGGCCGAAAAGGGCTCCTCCGAGCCTCCCCGCGACCCCGCCATGGGGCCTGTCCAAAAGTCCCAGCGCTTCGTCCAGAGCAACGCTGGCGACGGAACAAGGGCCTCGGACCAGTACTTGACGGGCGTGCGGTTGGTGGCCACGTTGGCGCTGTGCGTGGGCAGTCTTTTCATAGTGGCGTTGGACCAGACCATCGTGTCCACCATTCTCACCCAGGTGGGCTCCAAGTTCAACGCGTTCGAGAAGATCGGCTGGTTGACGTCTGGCTTCTTGCTCCCCATGGCGTGTCTCCTGCCGTCGTACGGCAAGATCTCCATTGCGTTTGGCCGCAAAAACACCGTCATGGTGGGAATCGTGATCTTCGAAATCGGCTCCCTCGTGCTGGCCCTCGCCCAGAACATGGACATGTTGATTGGCGGAAGGGTCATCGCGGGCGTGGGCGGCGGCGCCGTGCAGTCCATGGTGGTGGTGATCATCAGCGAGTCCGTGCCCATCTCCAAACGAGCAGGCGCCATGACGCTCATCGGCATCACCTTCTCGGTGGCCTCGGTGTTGGGGCCCTTCATAGGCGGCGCCTTTGCGACCCACGTGTCGTGGCGCTGGTGCTTCTACATCAACTTGCCCATCGGTGGCCTCGCGATGTTGCTCCTCATCTTCGGCTTCAACCCGCCCCGGCCCGAGGGAAAAATCAGGGCCAAGCTCGCCAAAATCGACTACTTGGGCACCTTCTTGATCACCACCGGCTTGGTGCTCTTGCTCTTGGGCCTCACGTTTGGCGGAAACGACTTCCCGTGGCGCCTGGCGGCCGTCATCCTCTGCTTCGTGTTGGGCGGTCTCATGTTGGTCGTTTTTACTGTCTACAACTTCAACTACTCCAAAAACCCCATCGTCATCAAGGAGATCGTCACCATCCCCCAGATCGTCGCGGCCTGCGTGTGCGCCTCCTTCAACTTCGGCTTCTTCATCGCCAACACAACCTACTTGGCTGTCTACTTCCAGGTCATTTTCAACGCCAGCGCGTGGCACTCAGGAATCGACCTTTTGCCCATGGTCATCGCCGTCACGCTCTCGTCGGTGGCCAACGGCTTCTTCATCCGCTTCACCCGCCAGGTGAAGCTAACCATGTTGATTTCCGGCTTTTTGGGCCCGATTGGCTGCGGCTTGCTTCTTCTCCTCTCCAAAACCTCGCCCATGAGCTACAGAATTGGCCTTCTCATCCTCGCAGGCATTTCGTCGGGTGTGATGTTCCAGAGCTCGGTTTTGGCAGCCCAGGTTGTGGCGCCGCCCCTGATCCCCGGCTCCTTGATTCTCGTGACGATTTTCGTCAACTTTGCCAAATCCGCTGGCGGTGCCGTGGGCATCAATTTGGCCCAGTTGATTTTCGTGAGCACGGGATCCACCTATATCAAGGACCTTTTGGCCTCCTTGACCCCCGGTTCTCCCGAACAGCAGGCCCTTGCTCACGTGAACCCCAAGTTGCTTCTCCAGACCCCTCAGCTCGTCCACCAGTTGCCGGAGGCTGCGAAAGAGCTCGTCTTGGACCAGTTCATGAGGGCCTTGAAGAACGTTTTTTACTTCAGTTTGGCGTTATCGCTAGTGGCATTTGTGGCCTCCCTCTTCTCTACCAATAAGACGCTTCCCAAGTCCGAGGACATCTACTCGGACGATGAGAGTGAGGAACCGGCCGTAGAGAAGGCCGAGGGAGAGTCTTCGAGCCAGATCTCGGACTCTAAGGAGCAGGCATAGGCATTTGGATTCAACAAATAGGTATATAGGGCCGCAGCCCAGAATCGACAAAATAATTAAGCGGCGGGGGAGCTCTTATACTGTATTGAATTACATGGTGTGGTTGGTAGAAGCTGACTTACCTAATCGGGTCTAGTCTGAAGAAAGCCGAAATGAGTGGGAACAGACGTTTGCAAAAACTTCAGACAGGCCCAATTGAGCTGGTTGGGAGTGAGAACGTCCTGTAAAAGCCATGTGCCTCTCAAATGAATAGAATTTTGGGTCGCAAAATGCAGAATATGCGTTTGTGAATACCTCCTCGATATGCATTTTTGGAGCTTCCTCCATCAGCCAAGATAATCTGGAAGCTTTTTTTATAGAAATCGTTACCAAGGAACCGAAGATACAACTACTGGTGTTTCATAGGCCGAACAGAGAAGGCTTCGACGCAATAAAGTGTTTTTGGATTCACATATAAAACCCTTCAAGCGCTTTCATGATAAATGCACCATGATGGCAGAATTGCAAAAAATGACCGCCCCCTTTTCACACTGATCCAACACCAGTCTACAAGCAAAATCCTCATTTAACCAAGCTCTCAAAAAACGGACCGCAGTCTACATTACACTATAATACACTATATAACACACTACACCCTTTTGTTCATCTCTGCCATGTACAACTTGACATGCGAGCACAAGCGGGCCACCGCGGACTCGGCGTTGCGCTTCTCAATCAGGAACTCCGTCCGGCGGGCGCTGATGCGCGCCTCGAGGTCGCTGATCAACTCTTTCTTCTTGTCCAACTCTTGTTCTTTGACGCTTCTCTCCTCTACCAAGTCGTCGTAGTCCGCCTTGAGTTTGGCGAGATTCTGCTTGCTTTCGGCGTCGCGTTTTTCCGCCAAGTCCTTGACGTTCTCGATCTTCTGCTCGTAGTTGGTGAGCTGGCGCCGCACCTGCTGTACCCTTCGATTGAGGTCGTTGATCTGCAACCGCTGGTGCTCTAGATGCTCGTGGAAGCGGTTGAGCGTCTCCACGGACTTCTCGAGCTTGTCGATGTCGTTGAGAATCTCCTCGAGAATGCGAAAGAGGCTCTTCAATTCCTGCTCGATGATCTGAATGCTCTCAATAGTGGTGCTCTTGTTCCGGGACTCGTTTTCGAGCGACGCTGCCGAGGTCTGGAGGTCCGCCAACTGCGTCTTCAAGTCCTCAATCACCCTGCTGAGCAACTCCGGGTTAGCCGTCAAGTACGACCGCAACTTGTCGAGCTCGTTGTTGGAGTCGAGAATGAGATAGTGCTGGTCCTCCAACTTCTCAAGAAAACGCGTCTTCTGCTCGCGGTACTGGTTGTGTTCCTGCGTGAGCAACTGCTGGATTTTCTGGAGCTTGCGCAACTCGTGCTCGAGCTTGGCGTTGTAAGCGTTGGTCTGTTTCAAGGAGTTTTTGTCGGTCCTCATCAGCTCGCCCTGGATCGCAGCTTTCAAGTTTTCGGTGTCCAGCGCCAATTTGGCGTTCTCCTCCCTGACTTTTCTGACTTTTTCCTGTTTGGCGTCGGTTGCTAGCGCCATCTGCTCCACCTCGGGCATATTCTCCTCTCTGAAACGCGCGTAGTTGATGACAGCGCTCAAATGGCGCTTTGTGCGCTGTGGCTCCGGCTTCATGAGGTCCATTATGGTGAAATCGTGCACTCCACACGTTCTGAGGAACAAATTGGACGCTTTGAAGAGGTAAACAAGGCCCATAGCATGAGCCGTATCGTCGTCCTCCTGGAGGTCATCGTTCTCGTCATTCAGGGCCATGTCTTTTCCAAGGGTCTTCTGCAAGATGTGGCCGGGCGTCAAGCCCACAAATGTGTCGAGAAACTGCTCAAAAAGCGATCTCACGTACTGACTGGTGGGCCTGGAAACCAACTCCTCACTAGCCACAAAATCACAGCTCTGAAGGCACACCGAAAGCTCTTGGAAATCAAGAACAGGAAACGCATCTGCCTGAACAGCATGCAGGCGCCGACCGGTCCCGCCGGACCGGTATATGGTGCTGAGACGCGACATGGGGAAGAAGTGGGTGTGTTGTTTATGTGATTTGATCACGTGAGTGCGAAGGGAAGCGACAAATAAAAGTGCGACAGAAAACGCGACAAATCTCAAAATGCGACACATCCCAAACCACCCCTACACTGCCCACACGTATCCATAATTAGCAACTATCTCACCTAAATCCGCTCCGCCGTCCATATGGCACCCCTGCACACCAATTTTATTGCCTCCGTGAGCAACATGTAGGGAACGGCTTTTTCGGCGTCGTGTTCTATAGCAGTGTCCAAGTGCTCCAACTCCTCATCCCTAAACCGCGAGATGGTGTCCTTGAAATTGGCCAACTCTGGCGACGTAGCGATATCACGGGTGATCTGCGACTCCTCCAACTGCTTGCCTGTTTCCTTGTCGTAAACTGGAACTGCGTACTGGTTCATCAAAACGCGAAGCTGCTGGTTGTAGTGCCCCCCAATAACCGTTTCCACCGCCACCGTGCACGCCATGGCCGCCTCCTTTCCAATAAGGGCGGTTCCAGCACCTATCCCGAAAGCCCCGACCTTCCACAAAGGCGTGAGAAGCGATGGCCGCACCCGGTGTTTCGTCTGAAGACGGTTAAATGTCTCGTGGTGGTGCACCTCCTGGTCCCACATATGCTGCAATACCGGCTTCAAATGGGGGTATTTGGACGCGAGAATGGTGTACTGGCCAAAGTAGATGTAGTTGGCTCCGAGCTCACCCGCCTGATCTACGCGGATAACCCGGTCGAGAAAGGCGAGCTGGGCCCGCGATAACAGCCCGTACTTCACATCTTCTCCATAGTACTTTTTGGCTGCCTTGAGTGCCTCCAGCAGCACCGTCTTTTTGGCTTTGGCACCCTTGGTATCCTTGGCTGCACTTGCAAGTAATTGGCGGCCATTGGTGAGTCTACGAACAGCCATACGGCTCGTTTGTATGCTCATGGTGTGTAATGTGAGGTGTTGCGCAGGCAAAAATCGAATGATGGTTTTTCAAATGTGGTTTTTCGGTTGCGAATTTTGACCCTAAACTGCCCCATGCGACAGAAAAAGGTGCACCATCGATACTCCCACCTCGAAGGGAACTTCCTGCGTGTCTCTGGAATTGGCTACGCTCTTATACTCGTTAGCAGGAACCCGTAAGTGGCTGAAGGCGCGGTTGGGGATGTCTTTCACCGCCAACCAATTCACGGGAAAAACTCCCTTCCACCGAAGCGTCTCCACCCAAATGTCCACCGCTCTAGTGAAGTCCACCTCTTGAAGCATCTCGCAGTAGCCGCAAAATTTACCTGAGCCGTTTACCAGGAAGAACAAAAACACTTTTCCGGAGCCCATGGCCCGTACCTCTTTGAAGGCCTTGTTCAAGCGCTTATTTCCCAAGTCCGTCAGAGTCCATAAGCCGTGCATGAGTGAGGCTTCCACATCTTCTGCACTGTATGACTTGATAACGAAAAAGCGCGTTCCCTCAGGAATATCCCACAATGGTCTGACTAAATTGGCGGCACTGGCGTGTTTAGGGGCGGAGACTGACGCCCTCACAAACAGGACAAAGTCCTCCGTTTCCACAGGTACAGAGAAGGATGCCTGCAAGACACTGGAGGGTTCTTTGCTCTTCTCGTCAGAGAGGGAGCAATTACCTTTCGAGATGTTGAAAAGACCGTTATTGTGCCACAAGCCCTCTACCTCAGGAGAAACAGCGAAGTCGGCGGTGGCAGAGTCAAAACCCCCGTTGCGAAAATAGTAAGGTGTTTCGCTGCCAACAAGATAGTTGGAATTGGCATATGCCAAAGGGAGCGCCATCTGATTAGAATTAGGGGGTGGTGAGCAGTAGGAAATCGGCGAGCCTACATTTGTTTCGGGACAAAACGTATAGCTGTGCTCAGGAGGGACACTAGCCTTACCGTAAGATGCTCTCTGAGAGTCCAGTGAAAAGGAGTAGTTGGTATCTGAGGGGGCAACATCGCGCACAATACTGCTCACCAGGGCCCAAATATTGGTGTGGTTCTGGAAAGGGACGCCCTTCAACTCGTCAAAAGCCTCCCCAAACGTCTCCACTACTGCAATAGACCCCTCGGTGCAGTATTTGTAGCTTTCCAAGTCAGTTCCAGGAGCCTTGAAGTCGATTAGGGGAGAAATGGTGAGGGGGAAGCGCTCACAAAGCAGACGTCTCCGTGTGGGAGCAGAAATCATTGGGGAAAAGAGAATTATCAAAAATGACACACCCAGAAAAAAGAAGGGTCCTAAAAGGGGGAATCAAGGGGGATTGGAGACGTATTTATACCCCACATGGGTGTGCTTTTGCAGCAGCCGCCTGGCCTCTTTTGCAGCACCGCATCAGTAACCTGTAAACACAACCTGCAAGAGGCCCTTTTCCTGCATCGTCAACCTGCAACCGCAAAACATAACCTGCAATGCCTAGAGGAAGCGCTTAACTAGTATACACCACCAAGCCGCCATGTCGTACAAGATTTCGGCCCTTGACAGCGACGAGCTCGCCCAGAAGACGTCACGTGACAAGAAAGCAGTGGGCAGGTACCCAAAATCGTTCAAAAAAGCCGTTTCCATTGCCAAGGTCAACTTTCCAGTTTTTCAGCAATGGATCGAGGATACGCTCCACCAGCAGCTCCCTGATGATGATATAGTTGCCGATTACGTGTGCGAGCTTCTTCAATCCAATGACAGTCCCGATATCCGTGCCATACACGTCCAAATGAAGGATTTTCTAGGCGAGAAGGAGCTGATGCAGTTTTGTGAAAATCTCTGGAATGCCCTTTTGAGTGCCCAGGAAGACAAAGACGGCATTCCCGCCCAACTAATCAATGCCAGAAGCAAGGAAATCGACGATTTGGAGAGGAAGAGTCCCCAGAAAGCCCCAGAAAAGGAGTCCACAGTGGACAAGAAGACAAACTACAACAGAACTCAGTATAACGCTCGAAAAAGGCATCCCAGCACCACTAACAGGCCATACCGCGACAGAGATGGACCCAACAACCGCTACGGCTCTTCCGTGGACCGTGACCGCGATCCTAGACACCCCGAAGGTTCGTCCCGAAAAGGTTCCTCAGAGGCTGCCAATAATGCCCCGAAGAGGCCCCAAAACGGCCTGCGCAATATCTACGAGCGCCCGCAGCGGTAGAATGCTTCAACAACCAGCAAAAGGCAGCGAAAGGCACGGTGTTGGCGTCTTTGAACTTCTTCTCTAAACCGCCAAAAGTCGTGCGTCTACCATCGCTCCCTTGAGAACACGAAATTGCTTCTCCACCAACAACTCCTTCACCACCAGCATGTCAGAAAATGCGGCTTCGACGCCGCCTCAAGATGGCCAGCACCATCATAAAATCCACCAGCCACAGCCACAGGTGCCCATTGATCCTGCAGCCAACCCGGCCAACCGCATCGGGAAATACCAGGTTATAAAGACCCTCGGAGAGGGCTCTTTTGGAAAGGTCAAATTGGCCCAGCATCTCAGCACAGGGCAGCGCGTGGCGCTCAAAATTATCAACCGGAAAACCCTTGCCAAGTCCGACATGCAGGGGCGTGTGGAACGGGAGATCTCGTATTTGCGGTTGTTACGCCACCCCCACATCATCAAGCTCTACGATGTCATCAAGTCCAAGGACGAAATCATCATGGTGATTGAGTATGCGGGAAAAGAGCTTTTTGACTACATTGTGCAGCGCGGCAAGATGCCGGAGGACGAGGCCAGACGCTTCTTTCAGCAGATTATAGCGGCAGTGGAGTACTGCCACCGCCACAAGATTGTTCACCGGGACTTGAAACCCGAGAACTTGTTGTTGGACGACCAGTTGAACGTGAAAATCGCCGATTTTGGTCTTTCCAACATCATGACTGACGGCAACTTCTTGAAAACGAGCTGCGGCTCGCCCAACTATGCGGCCCCGGAGGTCATCAGTGGCAAGTTGTACGCCGGCCCCGAAGTGGACGTTTGGCTGTCAGGTGTGATTCTCTACGTGATGTTGTGCGGGAGATTGCCGTTCGACGACGAGTTCATTCCCGCTCTTTTCAAGAAAATCAGCAACGGAGTGTACACGTTGCCCAACTACTTGTCACAGGGTGCGAAGAACTTGCTCACGCGCATGTTGGTGGTCAACCCGTTGAACAGAATCACCATCCACGAGATTATGGAGGACGAGTGGTTCAAGCACGGTATCGAGGACTACTTGCTTCCACCAGACCTCTCCAAGACGAAGCACAACAAGGTGGAGGTCAACGACGATGTGGTGGCTGCCTTATCAGTGGCCATGGGATACGACCGCGATGAGATCCTCGCAGTCATCGCCAATTGCAACCAGCTGCAGAACCCCCAGCAGCAGTCGAACGAGATTCTCGACGCCTACTTGTTGATGAAGGAGAACCACTCGTTAGTCAAGGACTTGAAAAAGAACAAGACCGAGCACATGGAAAACTTCTTGTCGCAGTCTCCACCGCCCTCCTGGAACACCCTGCTCCCCGGAACCTCCGGAGGCAGCTCGCACAAGGCACCCGGCGTTCAGCAATCGTTGACATACCAGACGTTGGCCACTGTCCCCGACTTGTCGACGTTGCCAAATTCCACCATCGCCATCTTGCCGTCGTCGTTGCCGTCCATCCACAGAGCTTCTGTGGTGGACAGTTCGAACCCCAACCAGAACAAAATCAGCCCTGTGCTGACCAAGAAGCTGAAGACTCGCTGGCACTTCGGTATCCGCTCGCGCTCGTACCCGCTTGACGTGATGGGCGAGATTTACAGGGCGTTGAAGAACTTAGGAGCTGAGTGGTCGAAACCCACCGAAGAAGAGTTGTGGATCATTCGCGTGCGCTGGAAATACGGCCCCTCGAAGGTTGCCGAGGCGCAGGATGGCCGTGTGGCGCCCGATATGATGAAGATGCAAATTCAGTTGTTCCAACTTGAACCCAACAACTATTTGGTGGACTTTAAGTTCGATGGCTGGGAGAGCTCTACAAAGGACGAGAAACTGGATGCAGAAATCCGCGACGAAGTTGATGAAATGAGCTCGTTCCTGGCCTACCCGTTTCTACATTTGGCCACACGGTTGATCATGGAGTTGGCGGTCAACAGTCAGAGCACGTAGTGTATAGTATAAATAAACCCGTACACCAAAGAGTGGAAACGAGAAAACACCCGTACACTAAGACAGGGTAAGGGTTTCAGTCGCCACGGAACGGGACTGTGGCCGGGTGATACTCGCCTGGGGTGATACTTACGGCAGTGCCAGTGTGCACACTCTTTTCCAGCCCATTTGCAGCAAATCAACGCCCATTCACGAGGGGGTCAAATGGCCCAATAAACTGGTCCCAGATTTACGTAAGGCACAAATCCCAGCACAGGCCCACCAAAACCCATACACCCAGCCTGCACGCAGCCAGACACGGTTCACGGTTCACGATTTGGGTTCTGAGAGGCACGCGAAGGCGTCCATAGGCCACAGACGCGTAGACGCGTAGGGAAGCCCTAGGGGGACACGTCTGCGGCGCCAGCACCCTCTTAGTATGCTCTTCCGTAAAGGGCTGTAGTTTGGCCAGGGTTGGCGGAATGCAACCAGGACTTCGCCCAGTCAGGAAGCAGCACATCCGCAAACGGAGCCAGGTGCCGCAGCATGCCAAAACGGGCCGTTTACTCGCCCATTCGGGCCAGCAGCAGACTTCTTCGCAGCCATTTCTGGCAGCAGCGTCCCATTATCCCGTTTGGGGCAAGTTGTAAACAGGGCTGCGAAGGTGACACAAAAGCATCTTCCTTATAAGGGCTTCTGGGCCCTCTGAGAAGCAGCCTTTTTCCACCAGATTTCAGCAACTGCTCCAGTATGAAGACCGCTACTTTGCTGGACGCCTCCATGGCCGCAGAGGACTCTATCAGGCTTGCGGAGGTGGCCAAGCTCATTTTCAAGGCGAAGAAAACCGTGGTTCTCACCGGCGCAGGCATCTCCTGTAACGCCGGTATTCCTGACTTCCGGTCCTCGGACGGGCTCTACAACATGGTGAAGAACAAACACCCGAACCTCTGTGTCAAGGGCCAGGACCTTTTTGACATCTCGTTGTTTCGCAACCAGCTCACGCTCCTGCTTTTCTGCACCTTTATGGAGGGCCTCTATAAGCTGTCGCTCTCGGCCAAGCCCACAGACACCCACCGGTTCATCAAACACCTCAAGGAGAAAAACAAGTTGCTCCGCTGCTACACCCAGAACATCGACCTGCTCGAGAAGACCATTGATCTCAACTGTGGCATCAACATGAGCGAGTTCGACCAGCCCAAGAGCTTTTCCAAAACCTGGAAGAACCTCGACGTCGTCCAGCTCCACGGCAACTTGCACAAGCTCAGCTGCACGCAGTGCTTTGCAACCTTCGACTGGACGCCGGAGAGCCAGCTGCAGCTCTCAGATGGCGAGAACCCAGAGTGTTCCAACTGCCACCTCAAGTACCAGGAGAGGTTGTATCTGGGTAAGCGGCTCACGGGCTCCATCGGCATGCTCCGGCCCGACATTGTGCTCTACGGCGAAAACCACCCCCAGCTGGAGATCCTCGCCAAGGGCTTGAACATGGACTTGAACCTGAAGGCAGACCTTCTCATCATCATGGGCACCTCCTTGAAGGTGGACGGCGTCAAAAAGGTGGTTCGCACGCTCGCCAAAAACATCCACGACAAGGGTGGAAAGGTGATTTTCGTCAACAAGACGCCGTTGGCAAAAAACTGGGACTCGGTGGTCGACTACGAGGTGTTGAGCGACTGCGACAACTTCGTGCGGCTTCTCAAGACAGAAATCCCCGACTTGTTCTTGACCCAGGAACAGCTCGACTCCAAAAAGCTCAAGAGGGCTTCTCCCAAGCCCGAGAAGTTGCTCACGCCGCCTACCACGCCCAAGAAGGAGAAAAAACCTGCTTTAATTGCCAAACCCAAGCCTCTGTTGAAGCGCATAAAAACCGCCAAAGCCGCTATAAAGGTCGAGTTGCCTTCTCCAGCCTCGAGCTTCTCGGAAAATGACGTGGAAGTGATCAAAATCGAGTCCGACACCGAAACCACCGTGAAAAATGAGCCCAGAACGGCCCCGCTCAGACTGGTGACCAAATCGCGCCTCAACGCCAGTGCCCCGAAACGGAAACTCAAACAGGAGCGAGAGACGGCCCGCGTGTCTGCAAAAAGACTCAAAGTCTAGGCCCCGGAGGCACTTACGACCGTGATGAACTTAATGTACATTAGAAATTTTGCCAGCTATTGTAGATGCCAAGAAGCCCCAAAAATGGCCCCGAAGTCCAAAATGGCCACAAAAGGAACAGAACGGCTCGAAATGGGCAACCACGTGTCCTGAGGACCGATTACAGCTATTTCATAGCCTCTTACCGCATTGAGAGCCCCATTGGGCTGCAAATGCGCTATTTCAGGGCGCAACCTTCTACCGTTTGTCTCAAATCGGACCCTCGCAAAAAACGCATCTTTTAGTCCTCCAAATTCTCGTGCCAGCCACTTGAGGAGCCGCCAATTGCGCTCCTAAAGCAGCTTTAGGTTCCGAAGCACACCCGGTTTCGCCCGAGACACCCCCTACAGCCAGCCTGCTTTCTCCGAATGGATCTGGTTTCCAGTTTTTTCGAGAATATCCTTTCCGTGGAGCCTACCGAAGGCCTCTCCTCCAAGCGGTCTTCGGTGATCTCGCTGGCATCCACGGGCCTGGCTACATCTATAGAACGACCAACCCAGCCCAGCAGGCGAAATAGCCGAAATTTGACCTCCACAGCTCGTCTGGGGGCCCCTCCAGCGCCAAATCAAGCCCAGAAGGCAACCAATTTGCCACCCCACCAGACAGGCCCAGCATCCAACCCCGCTATTCGTAGCATATCACGCATCTGGAACTACGACTATAGTGATGAGTCCAAAAAGTCATCGAACATCATCTCAGACAAGTTGGTGGAGCGCATAATAGCCATGATCATCCCCGAATCTGTGGACGAGCTGAAAGTCATGTCAGACCGGCTTTGGATGCAGAACGAAAGGCCCCCTTTGTCTGTCAACTTGATGTCGCGAAACTCCACCCAATTGCATCAGCGCTTGCTGTCTCTCTACGCCTTCATGGACTGTCTTGTGATGTTTCTCTCTTGGTACAGTCCGAGCTACACCTTGGGTGTTTTGATGGTCCTCACACACGTGATCTTAAATCCCTACTTGTTAGGCGTTCTTCCTGTGTTTTTGGTGGTTTGCAGGGTCTTGATTCCGCATTATCTTGTGCTATACCCCCCAGACAGGTCGTTGATGGTAAATAACGACTTTTTGGAGACCAACCCCGTACCATACGACGGTCTGGCACCTCTCCACAAATTCAAGGTGCCCAAGCCAGTTCCGCAGTTTTCCAGGGAGTTCATTCTCAATTTGACGGACACTCAAAACCACATGATTTTCTACATTCGCACCTACGACTTCTTGCTCTGGTTGACCAACAACTACTTGTTTTTTAAGGACGAGGACATTTCCACGGCCGTTTTTGTTGTCCTCACGTTGTGTATGGCCGGCTACATGGTTGTGGTGCCGATAATTGCGCCGTTTTTATGGCGGTTTTTCCCATTTAAGATCGTTCTCGTGTCCAGTCTTTGGTTCAGTGTGGGTATATTTCACCCCTGCGTTGCAGACCATGTTCTAGAAATGTTTTTGAATGAAGAGTCGCGTGTTTCCTTCTTGGATCGCTCCAACAAGGTGGAAAACTTTCTCTTGAGCTTTCTTGTGAGCGCTTCTGCAGACGCTTCGCAGGAAGACGAGACGGTTCGCGAGGTGGAGATTTTCGAGCTTCAGCTCATGAACCCACGGACGAAGATGTGGGAGCTCTACGGCTACAGTGCTGATTTCTATGCTCTCAACAACTCCATTCGCAAGTTAAACCTGAATCTTTTTGCCGAGTACGAGGAGAATGAGAGAGAAAACACGAATCCCGATGCTGAAGATTCCAATGAAGGGGATAAATCTCCTGACACAACAGCTAACGACGACGATACGGAAACAGAAACGGAAAACAACGATCAGAGGCCCCCGCAGGGACCGCCTATAAACTACCATCGGATAGACAAGACCTTGACTCTTACCGGGGTCAAGCCACCCTTGGACTGGCAATTTTGTGACCCTGTGTGGCTGCTCGACCTTGCAGCCGCAAACTGGGTGACCAGCAACTTCATTGAGGACTTGGTGAGCATCGACGCAGACGAAAAGTGGGTCTACGACTTCACAGCCAGCACTAGCAAGGCCAGTGGTGTTTTCCGCCGACGCAGATGGACTCGTCGGTGCATCCGTGCAAAGCTGATAAAGGCGGGCGATGAAAAGGAACCGTCAGGAGGGTTTCTGACGTTTTTAATGTGATGAATTACGATAAGCATGACGCAGGGTATAATATACGCTATATACAAAGTGTGAAATGCTAGGTGCGGTCTGAAGACTTTGAGACCTATTCTCGAGGGTTTGGGGGTGGTTTCGTGAAGAAGTTGGCTTTGAGGTTCACCCCTGGCAATCTGTTATGATGCACCAGGGTGCCGGAGTGTGCGGTAAGGTACTTGTGTTTGAGGAGGTCAGAACGAAGGATTTGGGAGACTGCAGCTTATAAAGGACTTTCGAAGGCCTACGTAGGAAGGTATTTGCCAACACCTGGAAGGATTCCAGACCTGCGCGATGTCTATCGGCACCACACCCAAAACCCTCCCCTCCCAAAAATGCCATTTCCTACTGCTTCATGAACTCCATCAAGTTCAACGAGCTCTGGCGCTTCTCGGACTCTTCCCGCTGTTTCTTTAGTGCCAACAAGCTCGACAAGTTATTGCCTCTCTTCTTCTTGCCCTTTTTCTTCACACCGCCCTCCACAGAGACGTCCAGATCCGAGGCCAGCGCCAGCGCCAGCCAACTAGGCGCCGGCAGCTGGGTGCGCAGCCGCAACGGCCGTTCCTGCGGCATCATCACGTCGTGGGACGTCTTGCCCCCGCATTCGAGGCACGATACGACGAGATAACGCCTTCGGTACGGCTTTCCCCGCTTTTTGAACACCACCCTGGACGACTGCGTTAGGCCAGGAATGGCTAGCACGCCGCATTGGCTGCAAAAACGGCCGTGGAGGCTCTCTGGGGCTGGGTTCTGGGTGTCGTTGTGGGCCAGAAAGAAGCGCACCCCGTAGTGAAGCGAAAGCGGACATAGCGGGCGTTTGTGGGCGGCCTGGAAAACGTGGAGCGCGCCGTGGGCGGTCCACAGATCCATCTCGGCACCGGTCGGGTTTAGAGGGCCTTTTAGGGGTGTCTCATAGGCCATTGGCATGCGGGTTCCATAAAACTGCGTGCGCGCACCAGGCCCTTCCGAACTCGGCCCTTCCTGTGCGAACGGGCATGCCCGCCAATCAGGGCTGTGCAATTACACATGACTGCGAGCCCCGATAAGCGGAGCGGTTTCGCAGCGAAGAGCGGAAGGCCAATGGGCGCACAGCTAGTGGTGCTTATGGCCGGTGCGGGATCGCATCTGCGGAGATAGCGGGGTTGTGACTTTTATAAGAGTAGTGAGGACAAGAAGAGGCCTGGATCCCGTCTGCGAGCGTATTGCCGTCATTGAGAGACACTACAGCCAGAAGACAGTCTCACCACGATCTGAGAATCGCCTGATACGCCTTGCATTTTAGCTGACTTCTGTTGCCACTATATAGCTGCACTGTCTTAGAGAAGGGTCTTCCTGGAGCATTACAGGCCCACTTTTCAAAACACAGTAAGACACAGGCTCCTTTCTGAGCCACGGCCCTTGACCATCCTCA
This sequence comes from Wilhelminamyces tanticharoeniae, assembly GCA_030558325.1. Taxonomy (NCBI): domain Eukaryota; kingdom Fungi; phylum Ascomycota; class Pichiomycetes; order Serinales; family Metschnikowiaceae; genus Wilhelminamyces; species Wilhelminamyces tanticharoeniae. Next base: position 145,146 of record JAJMSI010000003.1, on the reverse strand, counting down.
CGCACTCTTTCAGTTCTGCGAACCATTTCCTGCTCGTCTCCTCTGAGGGTCCTTTCGCATTTGCATTCGCCTTTTAGATAGTGACCATCTGGGAACACTCAACACCTGCCGCCAGCGCAACAAAAATAGCTTGAGCAGGTGAAATAGGTTTCTGCTACCGGTACCGCCCATATACTACGGTCCACACTGCTCGTCTTGCCCCTTTTCCGCCTCACTTTGCACCACCCGATCCCACACTATGGCCTCTGCGGTGCTTCCCCCACGCAAAAGAGTGCGCCTTTTAAGGCCCCCCAGCGCAGCCAAAATCCTCAAAACCTGCGTCCATTGTCGCCAGAGCAAGACCAAATGTGACGCCACGGCCACAAAGCCGTTGCCGTGCACACACTGTGTGAAGCGCAGCAGCCAGTGCGTTTTCGACGTGGTTTCTTCCTCCGAACGCGAATATGACATTGTGGAAAGACTCCTGGAGGACGTGAAATCGCTCAAAGAGACGTTGGAAACCATGCTCGATAAGAAGAATGCCATGGTCCGTCTCCTACTCCAAAGGGGGCAGCAGCTCAGAAGTTGCAGGCCGCCCATTTCTCAGCCAGCGACGCCCTCGGTGCTGGAAATCCAGACCTGCTTGGCGCTGCCCCCGCTCTCGCCAGAGCCGTTTTCAGGGCCAGTACAAGTCTCAAAAGACGCTTCCTTGGCCTCTTTTTGCATTTCCACCAACTCCACTGTTCCGCCTATATCGTTATCACAGAAGGAAGCTTCGGCGCTTCTTGGTGCTTTTCATGCTCACTTTCACCATTTTTTGCCCATCTTGCCGGATGCCTACTTTGACCCTGCCAAAATCGCCCTCCGACACGAAGAAAACGACCTTCTTTTCTGGTCGTTGGTGGCCACTGCATCCCTAAGCGACCCCGCACTGTCATACCAGAAATACGTCCATATGGCAGCCCATATCGAGAGCTTGGTGGCTGAAAAATGCTGGCTCAGTACGCCCAGGTCCGTCTTTACGTTGGCAGCCTTGTTGGTGCTCACGACCTGGCCCTTGCCCTCAAACCGGTTCCAGAAAATCGAGGATAACCGTGCTATCAAGTATCTTTCTTTGATGAAAAACTTGTCCCTCCAGCTCGGCTTGCACAAGCTCGAGTTCATCGGCGAGTTCAGTCATAAGACCAACGTAAACCTCTCCTCCGAAAGAACCCTCAACAACTTGGTCAGAGAGCGCATCTACAAGTTCATCAACATCAATCTGAACTACTGGCTCGTATTCCTAGGCCTCTCCAACTCCAACTATAACGGCATTCAAAATGACTACATCATCAACAGGGCCTCTAACAGCGACCTATTCAACAGCTCTGGTCTCCTGAAGGAAGACAACTACATAAACTCCTTGCTCAAGGTTTCCCTCATCCAACTGAAACTCAACGAGAATATGAACGACTTGGTGGAGGCGCCCAGTTCCGTCAGCAAGGGCATCGTTTTGAACATGTTTGAGACTATTTTGGACGACTTCAGCAGCCCCCAAAGCCCCCTATTGCACGAAAGCCCCATGATTAAGGTCTCTGTGGAGTTCACCAGACTCCAGCTCTACATCTACGCCTTCAGCCACGCCAACGACGGCAACTTCTCTCTTCCGGAGTATAGGCTGAACGTCCATAAGGCTCTAGTCTCGTGCACCCACATAGTGGATCTTTTTCAAAAGGAGGTCAATGTACCCTTCAATGTCCTCCCTGTTCACTACAGATTCGTCATGGAGTCCGTTCTTATTGTTCTTTTGAGTGTCTACAAAAGCCCCTTTTTGAGCTCTGTCGCCAACTACGAGGCAGTGAAATCTCTTTTTCAAAGGGCCTTCGCTATATTGAGCCACCACCACGACCCAGAATGGGCTAATATGAACGGAAAGTTAATCAAAATCCTCCAAAAGTACGACGCTTTGGACAACATCAGGCTCTGGCAGCTTAAGGTGCAAAAAACGTCCTCCGTCTGCTTGGTGGACAGAATGAAGAACTACTTGGTCTCCAGCTTGCTCTACGAGTTGATCTGGACCATATACAGGGACGAGAAGGAACCCGAAACTCACACAAGCGGTAAGGACTTCACGTGGGCATCATTTGGGCTAAACACGGAGCTGGTATCGCACCGTGCCATCATCGAGCACTTTTCCGCTAAGGAGTCTATATTCGTATAGCAATTGCATTATCACGGGCGGTCGTCGATCCACGACTGCTTCAACGTCTTCGAGTACACAAAGGGTTTCGTAGCAACGTAAGCCACCAACAAGATGGCGATGGTGATCAACAACTTGACGCGGTCAAAGCTGTAGGGCAACAAGTCGTACGACAAAGAGGGCTGAGCAAGTGTACAGAACTGGTTGTACTTGTTCACAAAGCACACAACAGCTGTGGACTCCAATTCCGTGGGTGCGACCACAATCTTGTTGTTGGCAGACAGGTCGTCCAATGCTAACTTGTGCTTGTGGTTCAAAACTTGGTAAGTGTTTTTGGGGATGATAGGCTCGTAGGCCAGCATTCTGAACTCGTCCTGGAGATCGTTGTTGGTGACGGCCCTGTCGTCAATTCTCCTGCTGTTGAGAATGTACTTGGGGATCTCCACCAAGCTCCCTGTCTCCGTGAGAGCTACAATAGATTTGACGGTGATGCCAAACTTGGTCTGTGTGGAGCCAAGTGACAAGATCCTCTCCGGGAACACAAACGATTTGGAGGAAAGTGAGTCAACGGCAGTGTTCCTCATCAATGCAGAGGTCTCTTTCTCGCCGATGGCATTTTCAACAGTGTCGAAAAAGTCGATCACGACGATTCTCTGCTCCAATTTGGGTGATTTCACGTAGTAAGAATACACCACCCAGTTGTCATCTAAAACGAGATTGACAGACTCGAAATCAACCACCTCATCGGCGTGTTTCTGAGCGTGCAACAAGTCGCCAGTGATACCGTCGACCAAGTAGAAACCGAGCTGGCCATTTTCATCTTTCGTGACGACCCCCACAGCGTTCACATTCAAGTATTTGTACAAGACCGACTTGTCGAATCTTCCAATTCCAATGGAGGCAGTAACGCTATTTTCGGATCTTCCTGCGAATGAAACGATATTCTCGTTAGGAATACCAAATTTGAAGGTGGGGACCAACAGGGAAGCGTCAACTTTGTAGCCCTGGATCGCATTGTCGACTCTTTTGATGACGTACTTTTCAGAAACCGCAACAGAGGTCTTGGAGATTATTTTGACCTCAGAAGAGGACTCGAAAGTCACTGCGACAATATCAACAGGATCCTCCGTTGCTTCTTCCTCCGTCTTTTCTGGTTCTATAGTGAGAACTGAGGAAATAGGCTCGATCACCTGCTCATTAGAAACAACAATACCGTTTCTCAAGTAGATCTGGATGATAGACTTCTCAAAAATGACGTAAATGAGCAGGCCAGAATGAACGATATCGATTAACTTCTCGTTTCCAGCAAAAATTTCTGCCTTCCACAAAATGGATCCGTCCTCAGAATCGACTGCTACCACAGCCTGTTTGAGGTCATCGTAGAAAATAAGCAATTTGCCGAATCCGAACTTATCCTCTTCAATAGACAGTTTCTGGGCACCGCCGAACTGTCTCAGAGAAATTGAGGTTACCACGAATCTGCCCAACTCAGATAAATGTCTCCTTGTTCTGGCGGTCCAGCGGCTGAAGACGTTCCACAAATGGGACTCCTCCAATAAGTGGTGGGCCAAGTTGATGGTAGACTCCGACTGGGGCTTATCCACTATCAAGACCTTCGATTCCGGGCAGGGGTGGGGGCGGTACAAGTCCACAGAAGATTCAGTGACTGATCCGTCGGTCATTGAAAGCATCGTGATCGTTAAAATGGAGTCTGAGAGGGTGGTGGAAACGATGTCCAATCCATACTCCTCCTCGTTGAAAACAACAGCCACTTTGGAGACGGAAGAGGCAACGAAAGAAGACTTTTTGATGGTCGACGCGTCATCCGTTGACAAGAAGTCCGTAATCTCGTAGATGTATTTCTGATCTCCTGCAGAAACGACTAAGAAGTCCGACAAGCCTGCAGATACAGAATCCACGTTTGAAATGCCCACCACAGTGTCCGAAAACTTGAGTTCAAGTTTGTCGCCGACAATTCTGTGTACAGAGAGGGAATTGGCGTCGTGTGCGACCACATACTCAGAGTTGACGACCCTCATATTGACCAAATTGGCATCGAAGTCCAACGTGCGCACGGCGCCCGGTGTGATGATGTTTATGTGGTTGGCGCCGACCAAAACGTTCTCCTTGAAGTCGGAGATCTTACTAAACGGGGCCGCCAAAGGATCCAAAACAGACCAATCCCCATTTCCATTGATGGCAATAACCTTCTGGTCGTCGGTTATAACGTAAGCGGTCGTCCCGTGCTGAGAGGCATGGAAGTCGGCGACGTAATCCTCAGAGAAAACCGCGGAAACATTGCCATTGAAGTCCACGAGCTGAAGGCTGCCATTTTGCTGCAACACTAAAAGGCCCTTGTCGAGGATATCGGCCACCTTAGACGCCTCCGACTGCAATTTCAATGCAAACTGTAAAACACCATTTTCGACGTCCCACACATATAAGGTGTGGCCGCCAGTAGCGTAAGCGTATTTCTGCAGGCTGGTGACTGCCACCTCTGAAACAGGTGCTGAGAGACCTCGTAAGTCGTAGGCCCAATTGAGATTTCCTGACAACCCAATGCTGACTAGCTGGGTGTAATCTGTGATTGCCACCAAGGCGCTATTCACTAGATAGTAGTCAGCAAATTGGCCGTAGTTGTGCTGCACCCAGTCCTTCACAAAGGCGTCTTGCACGAGTACTGCATCCACGGCTGCCAATAGGCCCGCAATGGCTCCGAAAACAGAGGCAAAGTGCATGCTGGTGGAGGTGTATGGGGGAGGGTGGAAAATGTGATACGGTTGTGGCGTGCGCAAATCATAATGTGGGTGATAAAATTCCAAATTTGGGGAGTCGTTTAAATGCAGCAATGCGTTTTGGCGCGAGAAGGGGATTATATATGCGGGCCAGAGCAGATTCCTGTGGTTTTCGGGAGTGGTGTAGAATGTGGCAAATTAACAGTAATGGCTGGGGATTCTTTTACATTTTGCAATATTTGCCAGGGAAATTGAAAAAGATGCAACTAGGACTAAGCAGAGAAGCGACTTCCCACAAATAGTGCAATAACTGTTGCAAAACATTCAACTTTCTTCCATAGACATCAAATAAGCAGAGTACGAAGAACACCATGGGGACTGCCCATATGAATGCCTTCATGAACTGCTCTCTTTATATGGAACATTCGGAAGGCATTTTCTCAGTGCGAGTCCACTTTTGCAACCAAAGTAATCCCCACCAAAACCACAGGAAGCTCAAATAGCCATAAAAGCGCAGGAGCACCCCTCCAATTGACCTCTGGGCGACCAATTTACCATAGGAACGCTCATATCTTATAGTTCTCGCCATTTCTCCATCCACCCTTAGACTCTGTCAATTAAAGGTTACCCGGCCAAGAGGATTCTATACAAAATCACCGATCTCTTCTCTTCTCCCAACCACTGCGCTACTTAAGTTGTCCGATCAAGTCTCGACTTACCACAGTTACATCGGTTCAATGTGTCTATGCGCAGAGAATAATAGTGTCCCCGTGGAGACCTCTGGCGAACGCATTACCGTGGAATAGGGACTTTCAGGTACCCTGAAAAGTCTTTCACTAGGTGATTGCAGAGGGACAGTTTTTGTCGTTTCTGTCATCACTGACGTGTTTTATTCCACTTCTGCAGTTGCATTAAGCAGCCCCTTGGTTCAGGGTCCTGGAATGGCCGCTTGCGTTTTGCAAGAGAGGCGTTTTGGGTCTTTCGGGGGGTTGTGTTGCTGTGGGTGCGAACGTTTGAATCTCCACACGTATATTAGTGTTGCATTAGTATACACGGAAGGAGATCGGTTTCTACATCTTTTTCCTAAGGGATATTTACATCTGGGTGTAGAGCGAAAGGTTCACAATCGTGTGAATGTGAGAAATGTGACGTGATGGGGCTTACCGAGGGGTTTAGTCCAGAATGCACTTCACCCATTTTCGTCCCATTTTGCTTTCTAGTCGTTTCGTAGCCATTGTGGCATTTCTTCGTAATTCTTCGCTGGCTCTTCCATTTTCTTGTTTCTCCATTCCATAACTGTGTCCTCATTCCCAAAGTAGCCTCACTTCTGCACTTCCCTGGCAACGGCATCCGCCTCTGTCTCCTGGGCAGGCCCTCCGCCGGCCTCCTTCCACAACCACAACGCCTCGATAGCGTAGTTTCGCACCGAGAGGTTTTTCGTCTTCTTCTCGTCGGCGGCCTCGGTGATAGACTCAATTATGCGTAAGTCGCCTATCAAGCCCCACACCAACTTCTCGAAATGGGCCGCCATCTCCTTCAAGTTACTGTTGAACTCGCTGATTTCTTCGTCCTCGCTGATTGTAATAATGCTGTACTTGTGCAAACCCAACTTGTGAAGAATGCGTCCCAACATCTGGATGCTGAAACACCGCTGCGCGGGCACGACGGACCTCGATAAATGTAACAACTCCGCAAGAGTGTAGCCCGCCAACTGGGGGTTCTCCGAGTGGTGATGCAATCCCAAATAGACGGGAATTTCTTTCTTGGTAGGCTGGTCGTCCAACTGCACAATGTCGCCTTTAAAATCGAACCTCATGTCGCTGATAGACTCATAAGTGGTCACCACATTTTGAGGAAGCGGCTCCGTCATCCACGAGAGCTTGTGTGTCTCCTTGGGCAATTCCGGGTAGTACTTTTCGTGCAACTTGTCGAAGAACTCGGGGTCGTTCAAGTCCAAATCGTTAGACTTTGGTTTGGGAGTGGGAAAGTGCACTGTAGCCCCCTCAGACTGCTCCTCTTCCTCTGTGAGAAGCTGGTAGTCGTCATGTGCCACCTGATCATGCAGATTGGCGTGCGGAACAAGATCGTTAATGTCCTCGATGTCCTCCCAGCCATTGGGGTCCAACTCCACGTCTTCTCCCACGTCCTCGTAGTTAATGGTGGCCACCTCGGAAAAACGCACAGTTTTGCTGTTTTTGGGGTCTTTTTCGGGATCCTGCTCCTCCCGAAGATCCTCCAGAAGCAGCAAATCCTTCAACCCAAGCGCCTTATCCACGTCATGGGCATCTAGATGAGAGAAATCGGCAATTTTCCGCCCCTCTTTTCCGCCCCCAACCCACCCATCGAAGCCCTCAGCGTGTTTGTGGCCGTGCTCCGTCGAAGCTTCTGCCTCCTGCTTTATTCTCTTCTCCGTTCTAGCCAAAAGGCTTTTCACCAAAAGCGGGTCGAGGCCTGCTAGAAGCTCATCTCTCTCCTGCTGGATCTCGTTTTCTGTCAATTGGGCGATTTTCGCCATGTTTTCTCGGTGAATGCGTTCAGCCTCATTGGCTGGTTCTTTCTGGGCCGCTGGTTCCTTTCTGGCAGGTGAAACACGTTTATTCTCCTTCCCTCTGAGACCTTGTGTGGTCTTATTGGCCTGGCTCCATCTGGAGGCCTTTTTCAGCCGCAATTTTCCCAAGTCAGGAAAACCACCATTGGTAGCAGCAGATGGTGCCACCGGGGCCTCGACTTCTCGCTCAACGATGTCGCCTATCAAATCCATGGTGTGGCAGTGGAAACGTGGATCACTTTCTCATCGCATTATATACTATATGAAGCACTGCATATAGTCATGTGACATAAAACGAGTCTGAGGATCTGGGCAAGACCCTGGGGTTCTCGTCGAAGATAGTACACCTTAGTGGGAAGATTAGACGAGGTTAGAATACAAAATCCGTATTGAGGTGTTATAACTTCCTCTTCACTATTGTCAAAGGCTAGCCGAAACCTACCGAGTATCATCCCTAGTTTTCCCTCGGCCTTGATTGGAAGTCTCTGGATATATAATGCTGACCAGTAACATCGATCACAAGGAAAAAGACCATCTGGGAGAAGGGCTTTTTCGACGGTACGATGTGGGATATAGTAGAGAAGCCCACTAACGGTCTTTTCGTCTTATGCCACTTCTCGTCAATTTGTAAGACGAGCCAATTATATGCCACTTCCGAATATTCAGAGTCTGTAAGACCCTATATGCTGTTTTTGACTAGTCTGGGATGCAGTTGTTCCACAGTTGTATGCAAATTCTCAAGCAAAATTGCAATGATTGTCTCTCCAATTTCACTTCTCTGTGATGTACATGCACAGTAAACTGATTTCGCAACCATCTCCATCCGTCGACACTTGACGCGAGCACCTGCTTTCTCAAAAGAAAAAAGCCTCTTCCGAATCAAGGGTTTGTTATCTTTGCTCATTTCGTATACCAATGTGCTCTGCAATATGGTTATGCTTTCACTCTTTTATTTTAAGCACACATCCGCCCTTCTGCCTCACTTCTCAGTGATTGAGCTCAGGCCACCCTCATGCGTTTCGGGGGCCGTTTCAGGACTCGCCGCGGGCCGTAAATACAGAGCCTCCGTATACTCTCCCCTTTCTATTGCATCGTCAAGACGCTCAAGAAAGGCATCACTGAAACTATCGTGGAATCTCGCCACCAGGCTCGGCTCATGCTCGTTAGAGCCCTCTGGACAGTATTCTGCCGGCATCCTTGCCCCAGTACCAAGTAGAACAAGGTCAAGAAATGGCACCAGAAACACCAATAACGCTTTCAAAAGCATCTGTGTGCTGTAATTCTCACTTTTTTTAGCGAAGGGGCCGGTGCTTTGGTGCTTGTTAAAGACTAGGTTGATGAAGTTTCTTCTGAAGCCGAGGTCGAAGGGCCGTTCTTTGGCCAGAAAAGACACCACGATACGCGTGCCAGCATGTTGCAAGTTCATGTAGCGGACGCCTTTTTCCTTTCGCGGCATTCTGCGCATGAGAATGTCGAGGTTCTTTCCAGCCTTGCGGGCCCTCTCGTAATCGGCCTTCCAGCGCGTAAAGCGACGCAGCTGGCTGATGCTAAGATCCTCTATAGTAGTCATGTTGAGCAGCATGTAGCGTGTATAGACCGAGGTGATTGTCAGGAGCATAAGGAACCAGAACCCACAGATCACGTACATCACAATGTAATGGGGATTCAAGTGGCCATTTCGCACGTAATTCAGACGCGAGTAGCGCACCAAATACACCAATACCACCACGAGAAACGACTCCGCTGCCAAAACTGTCTTGTAAAAGTAAAGGTAGTTGGCGCGGGCGATAACCGCCCCCAAATAAACACAATAGTGGTCGAATTTCTGCACACAGCGGCCTGCGTCCTTCAGATGGAAGAAGCGGGCCACCTTTATGGACTGACATGACGAGCACCAGTCGGGAAAGCCACCCTCGTCGCAAAGGAAGCACTCTGGGACGCTCAGAAGGCCCTCTTCTTTGGTGTCGTATATATCGATAGGAGCCACTTTTAGGGGTACTCCCGGCCCTGTGACGAAAATGGAAATCCAGTAGATGAAGAATGAGACTTCAAAGAAGCCTATTAGGGCCCAGAGAACGCCAGCGGCCGCCCTGGAGTGGTGCACAAAGACCTCTCTGTAGCCCAATTCATAGACGACGGCAAAATCCACATAGAGGATCAAACACACGACTATGGGCGGTGCAACACGCTTTATGTAGGTGTTTCTGAACACCTCGGGGCTGAGAACCATAAGATGGATTTTGTTGTGCCACTGTTTTGGTGAAGTTGGTGTTTTTGCGGTGGCAACTCCACTAACCAAGGGCCTGCATCTGGTGTATGGATTAGCCAGTTAGTAATAAAAAACCTGCTTAGATCACTTGTCCAAAAGAACAGTGGTTCGGGTAGCTACTCGTTTTGGTATCAGTGCCGGTTTCTACTAAGAAGTTGTCGTGTGCTTTTGGCAGTGCAGATTCGGTGGAGCCAAGTGTGCGACTGGTAGAAAGTGAGACTGCGAAGTGAACTGGTATAATAGCTGAACACCGAGGTTTCCAGACTAGGAGTTGATCTGACAGGCTTGTGCACTGCTCCGCTAAATAAGATATCAGACGGAATAGACACAGAGGAGGGCCACTTCGGTTTTAAAGACTATTGCGTCGCAGATACCATATTACACCCAGTCTTTCTACGCCCACGCATTTTACAACACTGCTGCCCCTGCTGTATAGCGCTCCAACTGCAATATTGGCTTACTACACACGATTGCAGGCTATAAACTACCCCTTTCTTCGTCTGATTAGATAATAGAGACCTGTGGCAAACCATAGTCTTAACAGAATTGAAAGCACCAGTGCACCGACCCACATTACTGGCATATTATTAGAGGAACGGTCGCTTCCGTGCTCCAACCAGAACCTCCACTTGAGCAGAAAACATTACATCAGCATATCCACCATTTTCGAAGGCACATAGAACTCCAATATTCACTCGCAATGCTTCTCGAAGACGACCGTACCAAGGACATGTGTCCCATCTGCAAGACAGACAGATATCTTTCTCCCAACATGACGTTTCTCATCAACCCCGAGTGCTACCACAAGATCTGTGAGTCCTGCGTGGACCGCATCTTCTCCCTCGGACCAGCACCGTGTCCCTACTCCGGGTGCGGGCGTATTCTACGTAAGAACAGGTTCAAAAAGCAGGTTTTTGACGACTTGCACATCGAGCGTGAGATTGATATTCGCAAGAAGGTCTCTTCCATCTATAACAAAACTGAGGAAGACTTCCCAGACCTTGCGAGCTACAATCTCTACTTGGAAAGCGTGGAAAACATCATCTTCAACTTGAGCAATGGCGTGGATGTAGACCAGACCGAGGCCGATTTGGCGCAGTATGAGGCCGACCACAAAATCGAGATCTTGGAGAAGGCCATGAAGGAAAGCCAGAAGAACTCCGATCTTACGCAGTACCAGGAGTCCATGGCCCGCTTAAAGCAGGAAAAGCTCAAGATCCAGAAGCAGATGGAGGTGGAAGACTTTGAGTTCCAGAAACAGCAGAAACAGGAGCTTTTGGACAAGTTGTCGCACTCTTCTGCCAACTCAGACGAGCTCATCCAGCAGTCCAACAATATCATGCTCAAGCGGTCCTCTTTGAGGAAGAAGAAGTTGCAGCAGATCACCAGTCAGTTGGATCAGCAGTTCCAAAACACCAACCCCTTCCAAAAACATGCTCGCGATATGGAGGCGCAAGAGAGGGCACCCTTCACACCTTTCCAGGGCGACCGAGACCTCCACAAGAGGTATCACGTTTTGGGCTTTGCGAGCGACCAAAAGGACGTGGATCAGCCTTCCAGCGATACCTACCACGACCCTTACGTTAACAAATTGGCCAAAAACAAGGAGTATCTCGGTGGTGGCTGGCGACTCCATGCTGTTTTCGAAAGAGCCCTTGATGAGGCCTTTATGGGTCTCAACTGCTTCATAGAAAAGGAGAAGGGAATGGCGTCCGTTGCCGCTATTGAGGAGGATAATACATTTGTTAGTGTCCCATGATTGCATGTGTTCTTTATAAATTGACCAAGTTATCGCTATCTGCCGTCTCAGGTCCCGTGAGGTCGATAAGCGTCCCCGCCGGGGGGAGACCTTTTTCTAGCTTCATGAAACGACGTTCCAAAGGGGGTGTTTTGATAGGCGGAGCCGATGCGAACACGGAAAACTCGTCAAAATCGTCATCGACTTCTTTGGTAGGCAAGAAAGGGCCTCCGGGTGAAGCTGTTACGTTGAGGGGAGGCTGGTTTTTGGAGACAGGTACCCCGAAGAGAGCATGCTGTTTGTCTTGCGTCCCAGTGACCACTGATGCCGTGCGATGGATGAAATCGGACTTCTTCTGAGTTAGACTTGGGCTGTTCTGAGCTAAAATTCCATCTGCTTGGGAGCCCTCCGACCGATCCAAAGGTTGTCCAGCCATTTCTTGTACATTTTCTTGCTCTTCGGCGCCATCTTCGAAATCCTCAGGATCCTGCGCACCGCCCTCCGTTTCCTTATCAATATCGAAGAGATCCTCAGGCATATCGTCCTTTTTCTTTCCCCATAGACCAGTCCCTGGAAGAAACGAAAAGCGCTTGTTTTTATGCGTAGATGGGCTGGTTTTATCGCCTGGTCGCTGGCTTTCCAGCGAATGCAAGGAAGCCGCATCGGACTCCTGCTGTGCTCTTGTAGTGGGGGCGCTAGAAAGGCCAAAAAGAGACCCGAAAAAGCCGATGCTTCTGGCCTGGTTCTGTTCCGCCATGGCCGCCTGTAGGGCCCTTTCGTACTCCTCTTCTTTCTGTTTGAGTCGCTGGAGATGAAGTTCGTGATCCTTGCGTTTTCGCTCGTGGATTTTCTTGGATATCTGCTCGCTGTGGTGGGCCTTTATAAGCTGTATTCTGTCGTGGATGAAACGTGACGATTCCCGCTCTATGACGCGGTTTAGCGCATTTGTGAGAGAGCTTTTTGAATTTATTAGCTTGACTTTTGCAGAAACAGGCGATTTCTGAGCCTCCGAAGGAGTCTCCTCAGGAACAGGGCTCTCGTTACCGCTATTATTGTAAAGCGTTGTGACTGGCTCTATTGGGCCACGTTTCTCGCGTTTGCGAGCCTCGATGTACGAATCGCCGGATGACCAGCTAAAAAGGCCACTTGCGGAGCTTCTACCCGCAATGTTGACACTTTTCTGGGGGCTGGAGGGCGTGTTTTCTGACAGGGTTTGTCTATCGGAAACGGCCCATTGGTCCACTATGGAGCGCAGTAGAGTCTCCACTTCCAGCCCTTGCCATCTGATAATATGTCCAGACGTTTCCTCGCCCACGAATTGCCTCGTGTAGCGCTGTAATGAGCTGTATAGCTTGAAAGCCCCCGTTGTCTCGTGTAGAAGGGCCTCCGGGTACCGTATGTCGTCAACTTGGACGTTTTCGGGCGCTGAAACGCCAAATAGCGCCTCTTTGGCACTATTAAACTGATCATCCGGTCCCTGGCCTTCCACAGGCATTGTGTGCGCAGGTGGACGTGCCTTTGGTGGTTAATGGGTGCTATTTTAGGCGCGAAAAACCACCTACTTATTCTCATCTTACTACTAAACCATGCCCCACAATTCGGTGCACTTCCCGCAGTTCGCGGACGTATCGGTGTTAGCATCAGTGTTTACCGATTTGCTGCCTGCGGTTCTTTCCCAGGTCAAAAAAGGCCTCTTGCTGGCAGACCCTTTGTACGACTACTGTTTTTTAAGTTTGGCCCATTTGGTGTCTTTGGAACACCTCTATAATGCCATCCACAAGGCCGTTCTCAACGAAAAAAATGGCTGCATGCGTGCACGCACCCTAAACACGGAGATCATCTTCAACTTGTCGCCAGTGAACAACATAATGGACGCCTTGAAGCGCTTTGGGGTGGACGAAAACGCCTCTTCTGTTGTGGTGGTCAAGGTCTTTAGAGAAGCTGTTTCCGAGGAGGTCTTGGAAAGGGTCAATAGCGAAATATGCGCTCTTTTGGAAGCTGCGTCTGCCCAGAATCCTCCGTTATCGGATAGTTTGTTGTATGAGACCTTTGACGAGGGGAAATTTAAGAAGGTCTACAAGTTGAACGAGGTGCGGCTTCCAGAGAATAAGCTGGAGGTTCAGGGTGCCTTGACGAGGTTGGCCGTGGCAGCGTGCCAGCTAAGGGGACAGTAAAAAAACAGCAGAAATGCAAAACAGCAGAAATGCAAAAAGCAGAAATGTGCCATAGAGTGCAAAAGGGACTTAGGTGAGATGCAGACAAACGGGGGCTTCCATTGGCAATTCCAGCATGCAGTGATACATTCTTTTCAACGGCACCGTATTTCGTTGCCTGTGAAAGACACTCGCACCAACATGTTATCTATGCCTTCTAGACCGTCTTCTGCGTTGTGTATCGGAACAGATCTAATGACCGGTATGACCCAGTTTAATACTTAACATTGTCTATGCTGAATGTCACGGAACACCCAATTTCCTAAGACTCAATGGTGGATAAGAACACTTACATATTCCCGCAATAGACCTTCTGGATAGTGAATCCCTGGACCTATTCCATGTGTTGCAATTGCATGAATCACAGAGATACTCCTTAATTAAATCCCAGCATAGCCCTGGCCCCAAACGCTATTACCGAAAACACGCTATTATCCCACTTCCGGATCTCTAATCGAAAAGGATCTTCGAATGTTTTAGTGTGCTGTTATATGCTGTGTGCTAATGTATGCAATGTACCTGAAAACCATGCAAAATGAACGCTAACATGAACTTGTGTTTGCTGCGATTAAATATTTGGCTCGGATACCCAAAATTTCCCGATGTTTTCCTTCTGTATGCTGTGCTGCCACGCCCTCAGTCGCATACTTGACTGCTTTCCTTCAGAATCATGCCACTTATAACTCTCTTGCTTTATTTATCACCTCACCAGTGAATAATATGGCTATTAGGCCTGTTCTCTCAGCCTCTATAGGCAAAGCTGCTGAGAGCTACTGTCTGAGAAGAGCTTCTGCCAGCCAATACGGGCTCTACGGCCCCAAATTCGTCTTCAAGAAGCGTTCTGGCCTTCTTGACCGTGTCCTTAACTGCTACCTCTCTCGTCTTTTCAAGCACTGAGACACCATGGGACTGCAAAGTTGTCTTCAGTTTCAACGTCACCTTATGCTTGGAATCCATCAGGTACTTTTCCCGCAATTTCAATGCAAATGCACCGAGTTTGGACGACTCCGTGCTTTTCACTGGCGACTCCTCAATCTCGTCATCTTCGTCCTCCGGCAGCGCCTCTCTGGAATATGCCTTAGGCGACATTTCGGTCTGAACGGAGTCCTCTATCTCCTCAATATCGGATTCCCTCAATTCTGAGGTTTTCATTTCTTCAAAGTCTCTTGTTTTTGAAAGCTGCATTTTGGCAACAGGAGATGAGAAGTCATCGGGAACGTCTGAATCTCCACTAAACATGCTGTTATCCCACGACTGCACCTTATTGGACACAGGAGTGGGGAGTTTTGGTGTCCGTAAAGGCGTTTTTTGGCCCTCACCAAAGAACTTGCTCATCTGGGAGCCCGTGTCAGGTACGTTTTTCACCTGAAGGACACGACGAACTTTCTTGCTGACGGGTGAGAGCTTAATGGACTTGTCCAGTTCGCGTTTGGAGTCCATGGCCGGAGTTTTCGCTCCATTTACCGTACCAGACGGCATTGTGACCTTTTCAGCCCGCCCAAAAAACATGTCTATAGAGCCAGGTGTGTTTTTGGGCGTGGGAAGGGTGTATGATTTGCTCCGAGCAGCTGGAATGGCCGCATGGGAGCCCAAATTAACTGATTTGCTTTTAAGAGAAAGGCTTTG
Organism: Wilhelminamyces tanticharoeniae; assembly: GCA_030558325.1. Lineage (NCBI taxonomy): Eukaryota > Fungi > Ascomycota > Pichiomycetes > Serinales > Metschnikowiaceae > Wilhelminamyces > Wilhelminamyces tanticharoeniae. Next base: position 129,859 of record JAJMSI010000003.1, on the reverse strand, counting down.
TTCTCGTGCAATGAGGGGCCCATGAGTATACGGATGTGCTCTTCCGGTGCAGATTTTCACGTGGATGTCGTGCTCCAAGGTTCTTCCACAGCACAGCTCCAAAATCGCAAGATCGAGCTCCATATCGTGCGGGTACTGGTTGAGTGTGTCTAAGCACCTTTGAATAGGATTGAAGACTTTTTGAAATTGAAAAGCAAGATCGGCCTTGACGACCTCATCGTGAAATTCCTCAGGGATAGTCTTTCCGTCCGCACGCAAGGCAGCGACCACTTTTTCTAACGACACATGTCTTCTCACGAGACTAAAGGCAGTTTTGAGGCCGATTCCAGGGACTCCCTTCGTGTAGTCGCAGCCCGCTAGCATGGCCACCAAACGAAGCTGCTGAGCCGTGTAGCTGGCCAAATTTGGCACCGCCTTTACGCGCTCGAAATCGGCTCTGTTAATCTCGATGCAGCTGCCTGTGTCCTTGAGCTTGGTGATTAGGGTGTTGCAGCCAAAAACGAGCAAGTCGGAGTCCTCCAGGAGGATGCCATCCACGAGGCCCATTTTCTCCAAGTACACCATTTGCGGATCGGCCTCATAGGGCGCCACCACGTACTTTACGCGGTTCATGTCCAACTCCACCATGACGGACTTGGCCATTTCGGGCGTGACTCCTGCAGCCTTCATGAACTCCTTCCACGCCAGACGCGTGTCGCCCTTTCTGACGAGATCAGCGGCTTTTTTGCGGGCCTCGTCGCGTTTTTCACGCCGCTCTTTGGCGGTTTCTGCCTTTGTGGGGAGACTGGCACCGTCAAACACCAAGTAGGGCTCCACGCCAAAATGGCGGAGCATTTCCACTTTCTTCATCACCAGCGTAATGTAGCTGCGGGTAGGCACATCTTGGCAGAGGTCCTGGGCGCAGGATATGAGGCCTCTGTGGAGCCAGCCGTAGGTGTCCACCGCAAGGGTCTTTCCACGGTATTTGGAGACGTCCGTGGGACGCTGGATATCCTTGAGGACCTGGAGGAGGCCTGTGACGCCCATAATGGATGAGAGAAAAGAGGCGGGAAGAAAAGGAGAAAGGGAGAAATAGAAAGATTCGCAGGGTATAGAGAGTAGTCAGATGTTTGTTTGTGTGAAACGCGACGCGTGAAATTGACAGAAAAACTGACAGAAAAACTGACAGAAAACTAACAGAAAACTAACAGAAAACTGACAGAAAAACTGACAGAAAACTGACAGAAAACTGACAGAAAACTAACAGAAAACTAACAGAAAAACTGCTAAGAACTAAAGTGAGACGAAATGAAGGAGCGAGGAGGCGAGAAAGTGTGAAAGCGAGAAACAAAACATCAAAAAGTGGAAAGGTGAGAAAGGGCAAAGCTCGGCTTACTTCGATGAGGGCAAACCTGCAAACCAGGCAGTAGTGAGGATAAACGACTCTTTGTAAGGCCCTAAAACGGCGAAGTACGATACAGAAAGATGCTTCAAAGCAAGAACGTCTTTCAGTATTACGTGAAAACATCATGTAGTGGAGATTACTGAATGGTCAAAATCCAAAGTGAGCACTAAGCAGGGTAAAAGCTTGCAATAGAAGAAGAGTCCCCCTAGAACGAGAAGTCCTAAAGTAATAGGATTGCAAACACCGACTAAAAAGACCCCACAAACGCTGCGAGAGGGTGAAAGCAGACGAATGAAAACATATTTATAGGAAGGCGTTTCAGGAGACAGGGAGCTCCAGGATCCTGAAGAACTGAAAACTCACAGACGCCCAGCACCACCAAATGGGAGGGCCCTCGTGGTGTTTTGCGGTGACCTACAATAGGCTGTTAATGAGCGGCTTCAAACGAAAAACCCATTGCTGTAAGAGGGCATTTTCATGCTATCTTCTCAAAGCAGTAGTCATCATGGCCTCCTGGATATCCTGAAGGCTTGCCTAGGTTTTGAAGACGACATGGCAATAAATAGCCCAAAAGCCTTCACCAGCCTTAACAACTTGCTGCGAAAAAAATTGTACTGCATTTTTACAGCGTTCTCAAAAGGGCCCTACTGAAGAAGATTGCGAAAAATAGTCCACAGTGGAATATCACTAAAACCACATGAAAGCTTACTATAATCTCAACGAAGGCTGTTGTGGCTCGTAGGAGGGTTACTGAAATTCACCTTCGAAGGCGGTTGAAGAGTTGAATAACCCGGTCGGAATGAAAAGTATACAGTGAAAAGTATACAGGAGTACTCACTATCGTGTACCATAAAGCAAAGCACTTTGTAAGCCACCAGCAAACGCCGATACCATAACTTTAGTTCACGCCATCCACAATACCATTATGACTTTGAATTTCTGCCTCCAAGGTGGCCCAAGCAAAATGCCCCTCAGGCCCACAATTCTCCATTATAAATGCCCTTCATGTCCCTTCTCAACGGCTCAGCGTATTATTTGATGCAAGTGTACTATACAAAGTGACCAGGAGCCCTGTTGCGCCTGGCTATAATGGCATGATTGGCCAAATATGAAGAATATGGGTGCAAAATGAACCCCAACTATGGGTTGTTTCTTAAAAATGTCCGGTTCTTTTCCTTTTCTACTTCCTCTTCGGTTTCGGCTTGTACATGGTCACCTGAGGAGCCATCCGGATGACTCCAAGCCCGTTTTTCGACAGACTGGTGGCAGAAGCTTTCCCCTTGGAAGGATCATACTCCACTATGGGCCCAAAAGTGATCTGGTTCCCTTTTGGCTTGAGATTCTCTTTGTTGGCCTCCACATACGGCTTCATGGGCTGAAAAAATTGCGTCTGCGAGGCGGGCGCCAGCGATATGTTCTGGTAGAAAGCCTGGGCTTTGTTCTGCATCTGCATAGAAAGCTGCTGCTGCTGATAGTAAAGGTACATCTGCTGTTGTTGCGACTGGGTCTCATTCAAAGGCTGGTATTGGCCCGGCATCTTGAACTGCTCATGAGGGCTAGGGTACAGGACAAACCCTTGGTTCTTGTTTACCATGGGCGGGACTTGAGGCATTTCTGCAGGTGTAGAAGTGGCTATATTGACACCTGGAAACACTGCAATACTCATTTGAGAAGACTCAACAAACGGCAGTGAATCCGCTGGATTCGGCACCACCATTGACTTGGCACGAACAGGCAGTTTGGGCCGAGTCTGGGCGTAAACTGGCAAGGAGCTACTAGATTGAGAGTGCGAAAGAGGCCCCATGGAATCGCCCGAGATGGAGTGGTGGGGGCCCTGAAAATGCGGTTTGTGTGGGGCCTGAGGCTGCAAGTTAGCGTCCTGCTGCTTTAAGACATGGTTGTTGAACTTGTGCACCAAGTTAGCGTTGTAAATTGGCGCGCTCATGGGCCCCAGATGGGGGTTGATATTGGCGCGAGAAACATCGATGCTGAGGCCGTCAGGGCCGTATTTCAGCACCGGGGAGCTGGATTTGATCACTGGCGACGATGAGCGCTTCATAGGCAGCGAGTCCGCAAGAACTGTCTCGTTATCATCGTCGACTTCTGGAACAGATGCCTTTTGGGGCTCGTTCAAGTCGGATAACTCCAAAATGTTCAATTTGGTGAGTCCATTACGTTGATCCGGTTTAAAATCGTGAAGCAAACACGCGTGGATAGTGTCCTTATCGGAGGGTCCAGAATCTTCATTGGCAGTTTCATAAATCACCTGAATAATCTTCAAATCGCGCAATTTGTCGTGGTCTCCCGTTCCATCGTCCAAATATGACAAGTGACCGGCCCAAAATTGGCGTAAAAATGGGACCTGGAAGTCGTATTTGCTGGTCTCACGATTGAGATAGCCGTTGGCGTAATCCGTGCAGGAAAATAGCCGTCTGTTGTTATCGTAAACTTTAGATTCGCATCTCCAGCTCAAAAATGGAGCCCTTTGGGTTACAGAAGGCTCCACCACCAATTTCAAGTACGCCTGGAAGCTGCCTGAGCTCAACCTGAAGTTGGTAGTGTTGGAAAACGGAGAAACCGGAGTTGATGTGGAGTTGGAAAGAGCCGTTTTGAAATTGAGCCTGCTGGACAAGTAAAGAAGTGAGACCGGCCGGGTTTTGATCATTTTAGTAATGGCATCAAAGTCCTCAAGCACATCCTGGGTATATTCAAGCTTCTTCTTTAATTCTGCCGTAGATAGACTGGTGTTAGAGAAAGAGGATGTATCCAACCGGGTGAAATGGTGCTTCTCCCTGATAGTCTTGTACTGGAAGGCCACTGAGAGCTCTGCGGGCACCACAGCTGTTTCCGTGACGTGCCCTTCTATTTGTTGGGCTGGAGAAGCGGCCTTGAAGCCATAATTTCCAAAATCGATATCGAGAATTGGGGGCGAGGATAACAAGTCCTCTAACTCCTTATCGATAGCATCATTCAAGTCGTTGGTCCCTAAGGCCTTGCCAGGCACCAATTCGTCGAGCGGAGTGCGCATCAACTCATCAAGATCATCGTTTAAAGCGGGACTGGAACCAGACCTTTTGGATGCTTTTGTCAAGCGGAAAAGACGTGATGCAATCTGTTTCGAGGTCCGTGAAACGCCTGCCTTGTTAAAGAGCATGCGTGATAACACCTTGTTCTGTGACGTGTTCTTCAATACGCTGGTGGACTCCAAGACCTGCTTTTCCTTGAACACCTTGTATTTGGCGTATGCGCTCAATAATACCTCGTCGAGTTCGGGGTTCCAGACCTTGCTGGGCCCCTCTGAGGCGACTGAAGTGGGTGTAGCCGCTTTGGAGGCCCCAGGTGATGTTTTAGCGGGCCTAGAGGGCGATGCAATGGTCTCTATTTGTGTGGCAAGAAAGCGGCTGGGCGTTTCGCCCGAGGCTTCAGAAATGCGCCGTTTTTTCTTCACCTTTTGGATCGTGAGATCGAGCTTCAGCTGCGACGAGTCGGTAGACAAGTCCTTCGGCTGTAAGGGCACCAAATTCGGAGCCAGGCGCAATTTCGAGCCTGGAGCGGCACCTCCCGGGCGCTGCGGCGTGGTGAGAAATAACTTGTTCGGTGTGAGGAACGCTGACAGGTCCTTGGGGGCGTTTTTGGGCTCCTCCTCGTAGATGGACGTCAAGTTGGACGCGTTTGCGGAGTCGTTGGCCAACGACCAGATGTCTACGGAGTCGTCCACGGCAGCCGATGCCGAGCTCGTGTTCTCCACGCTGGTTGAGACGTCTTCCGGGGCGGGGGGGCCGTTTTTCAGCACCGAAAGAGCAAGCGAGTCCAAGAACTTGTTTGAGGCATTTTTGGACGAGTTGGGCGGGGTTAGCGAGTTGAAAATGTGCAGCTTGGCGGTTTCCGGCGCTAGGTGGTCGTCGTCCGGTTTGGACACGGCCCTCTGCAAGTTATTGGCTGACTGGAAGAAGCGCTGCGGCAGCAACGCGTTCATAATGTTGAGGTTTCGGGGAGAATGGAACGGAAACGACGGCAGGAACCCGAGCCCAAAGCTGAACAGCGGTGTTACGCCCAGCGGCTTGCTGGCCGCGCCTCGGGGCGTCTGGGGGACCAGCAAGTTGATGGTGGGGACGCCAGACATCCCGCTATGAGTAGACTATGGGGAGCTCAGAGACGACTAGAGGGGCTTGTTCTAGGGGCCTTGTGCGTGCTGAGACGGGCTGAAAAGCGGCCTGGTGCGTGTGCTCAGGAGAAAGAAGCGGTTGGTGCTCTTAGCAGTTCTGTCTCAGGCGTCTTTGTGCAGCCAGCCACCGATCTGTCGCGTGTATTGAAGGTACATCAACAACACGAAACGCGGTCTGGGCGGCCTGCATACGGCATAAGGGTCCGGCGTGCGCGCACCAATGGGACGGAAAACCGTGAAAGAGTGGAGGGCTGGCTGAGGTGCAGGAACGGAGTTGGAGATGGCACGGGTTGATGTGAGGTATTTAGTGGGGTGTGAATAGGATGTGAGTGGGTGTGAATAAGACTGGAATGGGTGTGAATGAGGTTGGTGTGGGTGTGAATGCGAGGTGAATAGGATGCCTATGGGATGTAACGACATAGAGTGCTTTGGTCTTGGGCCTTGGGCCTTGGGCCTTGGGTCTTTCGCTGTGTATTCGGGAGCTCCTTCCTGCCGGCCCGTACGCTGGTTATGTGGCGTTGTGCCTTGGTGGGCGCACCTGCTTTCCGTACATTGCTCCATTTCGCAGTGCTCGTGTTCGCGTTCTGTTTTCGCAGTAATCGTCTCGCAGGCTCATGCGTCTTCTATTCTGTGCCATTTCTCACTCAGTCCCCTATTCAACGTCTCCGCAACTGCCTGCTCTCGTTCCTCCCAGGCGGTCCCTTCTCCTTCGCCGTATTGCTGTTTCTCGCTCCCTCTTTGCTGGCTTGAGTTTCTCTTTCGCACTCGCATTTTTTGCACCCTCTACAGTCTGCGGTACAGCCTTTGAACAATAGAACAATCAAACACGCTCACGAGACCCTGAAATGGACTAATTCCTCCACGAGCGCCTGCGCAAGCCCCGGCTGCTCCTCCTCGTACCCGGCAATGGCGCCCGCGAGGCCCTGTACCGCGTTTTTGGTAGCGCAGCTTTTGGCCCTGTCGTGGACCCTCTGGAGGCAATGCGCGAGAATGGCTGCCCCAGACGCCGCCAGCTGCGATGCAACCTGGGCCTGGCACGGCAAAGTGTCGAAATCCCACCGGATGCGCCCCTCGGGGCCGGTGGCAGACGCAACCTGCAAGGGCGACGCCGCAACCTGCAAGGGCAGCGCCGTTATCTGCAACACGGGCAGCGCAACCTGCAAGTCTTCGATACCAGCCTGCAATTCGGTCACTGCAACCTGCATCTTCACCCCAGAGACCCCTTCCCGGCCCGCTTTGGCCACCTCATCGCCCCAGCCCCTCGGGGGAACAGCCTGTAGTCCGTTGGGTGCCACTGGCGAGAGTGGGTGGCGCGGGCGGCGCGTGCGCTCCTCCACTGCGTCCAAGAGTCTGACGAGCATCTGCTGGCCGTTTCTGGGCCGGTGCAGCGTCACAAAACGGTGGTGGAGAAGGCCCAGGGCCCCGGGGCGGTATTTGGGCACCTTCACAAGGCAGTAGCGCACGAAATCGCGGATGTTGTCTGAGAAGGTTTCTGGCAAAGACGGCGGTTTTCTCTTGGGAATGTCGAACACAATCTTCATGGGGTCGTACTGGGCCCAGGGCGGCAGGCCCGTACAGAGCTCAATAACGGTGATTCCCACCAGCCAGATGTCAGCTTTCTCGTCGTAGCCTGTTTTCTGTCTGGAGATGACTTCTGGCGCCATCCAGTAGGGGGTGCCCACAAAGGTGTTCTTTCTGGCCAGCGTGAGGCTGAGTTCTCCGCTAACACCGAAGTCCGCCAACTTGACCACGCCGTCGTCCGTCAAGAGGATGTTGGCCAGCTTGATATCCCTGTGGACCTTCTTTTCGGCGTGCAAGTACGCCAACCCGCGGAGCACGCCGGTGGTAACGTAGGCCACCACCTCTTCTGAGAGACTCTTATGCACGCGCAATAGATCACCACACAGGCCGCCCCCACAATACTCCATCACAATCCACATGGAAGTACCGTCCAAGAACGTCTCCACGTACTCAGTGATGTGGGGCAGGCGCAAACGGACCAAAAACTGGATCTCCTGGACGAGCACCAGGATGTCCTCGGAGGACTCATCGAGGTCGACGATTTTGATAGCAACAGTTCCCCCCGGCCCGGCAGCACGGTAGACGTCGCCAAAGTTGCCCTTTCCGATGCACTTTTGGAGCCGGTACTTGTGGGACATGGGGGTAGAGAAAGCAAACCACAGAAGCTGCGAAATTTGGGTGCGAAATTTGGGTGCGAAAGTGAGAAAAGGGAAAATGCAAGTGCGATAATGCAGAAATGAGGTAATAGGAGACTAGGGCGAGTGCATGCGAGAAAAGGCGGAGAAAGAGAAGTTTGGAAAGTCTTGAGGGGGGACAAACTTTAGAAATGCGTACAACGACCGCCAGTATACCAAGACTGAAAGTAGTTTTATTTGCAAAGGCCCTAATCTGCAGGGAAAATAGGATTTTAGATGCAAAATGAGGTGAACGGGGAGGAAATATGTGGGACATAGAGAGAAAACTGGCGTGAATAGGTGGAAAATCCAGAAAATACACCAGAAATAGCGACAAACAGAAAAATCGTGACAGAATAGAGCAAGAAGGCTACCTCACGGCATAATCAGCCCCTAGGAGTGATTTATTGCATCTGAAAATCAATGTATCTCATCCCCATCTACATTTCTAATTAATTACTGCGTTGTCGGGCACTGTTAAGGCCAAACAATGACCTAATACACCGATACATAAAAGTTCCCAGCCCATTCACTTAGACCAAAAGTCTTTTCGAACAAGGAACTGATTCTAGCCACACACCCCTCTCAAGCAGCAAATATCTTCACTGCGGTCGAAATGCCACTCGCAAGGCCCCTCTGGCCTTCCCTCAGTGATTTTTCTCACATTCTCAGCCTCTTGCTTCGCCAATACTCAACAGCCTCCTCAGTCAACCCAATTTCCTTGTTCAACTCCTTCACCCCCTCGATATTGCATCCATTCAAAAGCAACAACTCCAGAACCACAAAGTACTTCTGATGCTCTTCGTCTTCCACAAACTTCCGCAACGAGTACTCAAAAACTGTGATCTGCTGGAACTGTGGCTCGCCCTCGCTATTCCCATGGATGCTAATTTGCATATATGAGTTCAAATCTGCCCCACAAATGATGTATTTGAGAACCTCCCCAATATCGATCTTCTGTATAGCTTTCACAAGCAAGTCGGTGGCCCCGGGAACGCCAGGAAGATACTTTTTTGTCACGTACTTGCTGCGAATGAACTCGAGCCTTTCCTCGGCGCTGGCGTCAGCCCTGATCTTCGAGCCCCTAGGCAACCCAAACTCCAATATCCGGTTCATCTTCGCGTTGTTTATGTTGTGAAGCAAAAACTCCGTCTCGTTGTCGAAATTGTCGAGCTTCAAGGACCTTATTTTCGAGATATGCGTGCCCAAATTGCGGTGTCCAGATGAGCAGTTTAAGCAGAAACACACCAAGCAGTTGATAGAGATCCATTCCACAGATTCCTGGCTGCCACAGTCCACACAAATGTGATTATTGGCTTCAGGAACTGCCCTCACCAAGCTCAAGTAATTCTTTTGCTCCGTAATACGAAGACTGGAGACAATGGACACAGGAGAAACTGACCGGTCGAGTGATTGCCCTGCTTGAAAAGAGGCCTGTGGTTTGTGGCTACCAAAGTCTGTCACCAATTTGTTCAACGTTTTTGCCTTTGCCTGGGATGCAGCTGCCAATTTTTTGTTAACAAGCTGGCCTGCGTTGTACAACGCCTTTATCCATTTCCTTCTCTCATCCTCGTTGATAGCCTGAAAAACGTGCTTGCTGCCTGAGGAAGTGTGGATTTCGAAGCAAAACTGTCTCTTGTCGTGGGTGGTGGGCTTCACGTTGGAAAGTGCGATCTGAATGGGCCTGTTGATGGGCGTACGGCCCTTTCTCCAGTCTGAATATTCCAGTAGCTCACCCTTTCGCAAAACAACCCACTCTTTATGCCACCCCGGTTTTCCCTGGCCACCAAGAGTGTACAAAATTCCCGATAATTCGGAGTTTTGGTCCTCTGGAGAGGGTTGTTCGGCCACTGCTGTGACAGACGACGCCTGACCGCCACTTACCGACATGAAAATCATATCTATATTGTCCTTGGTCACCACAGGATTTTCCTCCTTGTCGTCAGTTGCAGGCGGAGGAGAAAGCGAGTAGATCTTATTGTGTCTTACCACATTTGTGAGTTCTTCGTTGGACTGACTGGCCTCAATAAGCTGTCTGAACTGGAATTTTTCGCTGTTAAATCGTGACACCACGTTTAGATACGCGGCATAATCGTCCTGGAGCAAATCCTGGCTTTGCTTCACATCCCTAAACTTCCTGGTGTTGAGGAGCTTGTATCCGGTGCTAGCATCATAATCCAAGCTGGTGAACTTGAAGAAGTTTTCTAGTAACTCGTTGAAGTACTGGTTATTGGTGATCAAGTTTAGCGTGTTCAAGTAGTCGAATTTAGACAACTCAAAATTCTTTCTTTTTAGAAGCAACTTCAGTTCGGGGCGCTCTTTCTCGTTTGACAAGTACTTATTGAGCCAACTATAATACTCCTTAGAGTTGTTCTCAAACTGCTTTTTCTGCTGCACTAGCTCGTTGGACTCATTACTGGAGCTGGAATTGGCTGTTGCGACCACCGCAGAGATCTTGGAAATCAACTTCTTATCACAGACGTCGTTGAGAAAGAAGTTGAGATTGCGCTCAAAGGGGATGAAAATCTCCAGGAGACTCTGAACGAACTCCTTCTTAAAATTCAGTTTGGTGAGGATACCGTTGAACTGTAGGCTGGTCAAATTGCAGATACAGTCTATGACTCTGTGTCTGATTGATTGAAGCCGCGAAAGGCAGGTTTCCAACGCCTTCAACTCATCCACCAAATTCGTGACGATCTTCTTGCAGCTGGGAAGCTCAGCCTCGTACCTGGCCACGAGTTTGCGAAATTCCGGCCCGTCGTCGAAATTTAAACCGAACGCCTTGCGGTAGTCGGAGACTCGGAACAGCCGTACATGTTGGGATGGGCTCTTGGTATCTGGAAGAGGCTGGAGTGGGCTGATTGGAGATGTAAGTGGTGTGGCCTCAAAAGGAGCCGCTGGCGAGCCATCCGCCCATAATTGACAGCTAAAAAGAGGTGCATAGTCGTCAGTTTCGTCATCACACTGCCAGAGTGAAATGCATACTCTGCAATCGTCGAAAATAGTCCTATTGAGCGTGTCGTTGATGATAATGCGCTGTGGGGAGGTCGAGTTGCTCTTGAGCGGAAGCTGCGAATATGAGATGCGGGAAACGTCCCTATTCTCGCTCCCTTGCAGACCAAGAAGAAGCAGACGGAGTTCGGTGTCGCTGGAGAAAACGCCCGCGGTCTTCAAAATAACGAGCGACCTTTTGCTATTGTTTTGGGGGGCCTTTAGGGTGACACTGAGCTTCAATTTTTGGTAAGCTGGAGGAAGTCTTAGCAACAACGGAGTTGCATTGGGTGCATATTGGGGGTCGTAGGAGGCATTGGAAATGTAATTCAAGGGTATAGGAAGGGCAGTTTGCGTGCCTGTATTTATAAGAGATATAGATTTGCAGGTACTAGAAGGACTCTCATCTAGAACAATAACAAAACGGCTCGAATCGGAATGGTCCGTGACGAAGAGCTTGTTTAGACCAATATGAGAATGGGGCGACTCCGCATATGGGAACGCGAATGGCGCTATTAGGTCCATTTAGGGAGGCAAAGGAGATAACGGTCTGTTTTGTAAACGATTCGGATTTGGTACGATGCGAAGGATGCAGGAACACCGTTAGCTATTATGGCAGCCACAGGCTATATTAGGGGGCTTGATGCGCTAAAAAAATTGCGAATTCTGTGGATCGAACACAGGACCTTCAGATTAACTGGACTGAAGTTAACTTCAGTCTGACGCTCTCCCAACTGAGCTAAATCCGCAACAAACCCACGGCGGGAGTCGAACCCGCAATCTTTTGATTAGAAGTCAAACGCGTTAACCATTACGCTACGCAGGCGATTGTCTGATTGAAAATGGGGGTGGTTTTACACATGGTGCTAGCAGAGAAAAGGGACCTATAAGGGCTGATACAGCTACTTCTATAGCCACAAAACGCCTGAATAATTACCTCCTCCTCGTCTGGTTGCATAAGTAAAACCTTTATTTTCGTCACGTGACACCCTTCAAAAAAGCTCTTCTCAGCTGCAATTCCTCTGTATGCAGCGGGTGTTCAATTTGATGATCAAAAAGCCCGGCATCAAACGACCGAACCTACGCTTTGCACCCTTGGAAGCACCTCACATAATCCGCAGTTTCACCATGAGCAGAGTCCTTAAAAGGGAGATCGTTTTAAACGAAAAAGAGGCCAGCATTAAGCACTTATTAGTCCAATTCTGCAATCACTACAATGCCCAGAACACTGCTGAGAAGCATTTGGAGTTGAGAATCACAGGTGGCTGGGTCAGAGACAAGCTTTTGGGCAATGAGAGTAACGACTTGGATATCGCAATCAACCTCCTTTCGGGAGAAGAGTTTGCGTCCATCTTGCTCGACTATTTGAACGAAAATCACCCGGAGTTGAAGCTAAAGGGCCTCCACACCATAAAGAAGAACCCGGAGAAGTCCAAACACTTGGAAACGTGCACGACTCAGTTGTTTGGCTTGGATATCGACTTTGTCAACTTGCGTAGCGAGCAATACTCTGAAAATAGCAGAGTTCCCGTGATCGAGTACGGTACAGCCGAGGAAGATGCATTGAGGAGAGATGCAACACTCAATGCGCTATTCTACAACTTGAATGTGGACAAAATCGAGGACTTCACCAAAAAGGGCCTTGATGACTTGAAAAACGGCGTTTTGAGAACACCGCTTCCACCGCTCCAGACTTTCCTCGACGACCCTCTCCGTGTTTTACGCCTTATAAGGTTTGCGAGTAGGTTTGATTTTACCTTTGAAAATGCCACTTTGGAGGCAATGAAGGACCCCAGTCTCAGATCCACCCTAGTGAACAAAATCAGCAGAGAAAGGGTCGGGGTGGAGGTGGAGAAAATTTTGAAGAGTCAGAATCCAGAGTACGGCTTCCGCATTTTGAGCCATGTGGGTCTCAACGAGAGCATATTCACTACGGGCCTTTCGAGTGAGGTTCTAGCCAAATACAACAATGCAAATGTGCTTGAAACACTCGAAAAGACTACAAAAGACCTCTACCAGCACGTTGCATTAGTTACTTCCTTGTCATCGCTTTTTTGCAGTCTTGTTGATTCCTCAGAAGCTCCTCTTTTCAAGGGTATCTACGAAACTGTTTTCAAGTCCAAAGAGCTCCGAAAACTCTTCTGGCTAGCAGTCATTTTGCACCCTTTTCGCAACATACACATTCTGGGGGTATCCAAACTGATGTCGGGGTCGGCAACTACGGTCTTTCTTCGCGATGGCTTGCGCTTTGGCAAGTCCGACATAAAAGCCGTTTCTCAAGTGGTAGACGAGCCGCTAGAGAAGCAGAAAAAGTTGGAGGAGCTTCTCTCTGATCCACAGAATGCTCCTCGCTCCTCCTTGGGGTTGTATGTGCGGGAATTTGGCGATTTTGCAGGCCTCAACTTGGTGTACCAGTGCTTTTTTGAGGTCCTGAAACACTACCAAAACGCGCCATTTGAGCACGTGGCGCCAAAACTTAGTGAATCGGATCTTCCTCATGGTGACGCCAATACTTCTACGGCCGTTATCGCGAAGTACGAGCGACTTTTGGCGGCGGTGGTTGCAAAAGGGTTGCAGAATGTGAGCACCCTCAAGCCCATAGTGGACGGCAAGGCCATTTCGCAGTTTTTGGGCAAAAAACCGGGCCCCTGGATGGCGGAGGTCGTCTCCCACGTCCTTGTGTGGCAGCTCGACCACCCCGAGGGCTCCCGTGAAGAGTGCTTGGAGTATGTGAAGGGGGTCTCATAGGTGCCATAAGAACCTGCACACAAGTGTGCACATAAAAAAGAGTGAAAAAGCCTGCATTTTTCAGCTCATAGTCCTGCAGAATGCCCATAGTATAGAGAGAGACAAATGAAAGTAGCAGCGAAACACAGGCCTCGAGTGCAGATCGATGGTGTTTCTCCGTAGGACTTTCAGGGGCAAAGACGCCCTCTTTCCCTTTTCAGCGCTTTTTTCTTCGTTCCCCCTGCCTTTTCTCTTCCCTCCTGCACACAAACTCCTGTACCGGCCATAAAAATCAGTCATAATGTCACCGTTTCTTCATCCGTTTTCTCCCACTCTCTCGCTATGTCTGTCGAGAAGGTGGCCATTCTCGGCTCCGAGTCCATCCATGTGGGCTACCGGATGCACGAGCACATTTCCGACACCGTAGTGGGCACTTTGGCGTCGTCTACGTATGTCCTAGTATCGGACGAGAACATGCAAAAAACACCGGCCTACAGCACCTTTTTGCAGCTGTTGGAGGCCCATATTGCGCTGAAGAGACCGGAATCCCGTCTTTTGGCCTACACAGTGCCGCCAGGCGAAAACAACAAGAATAGGGCCACCAAGGCTGAGGTGGAGGACTTTCTCTTGACCAAGGGCTGCACCAGAGACACCGTCATCATCGCCTTTGGCGGCGGCGTTGTTGGTGACATGATCGGGTTTGTGGCCGCGACCTTCATGCGCGGTGTGAGGGTTGTCCAGGTTCCCACGTCTTTGCTTGCCATGGTGGACTCCTCTGTGGGCGGAAAAACGGCCATCGATACGCCGTTGGGAAAGAACTTCATTGGCGCTTTCCACCAGCCCGAGTACATTTTCGTGGACGTGGCGCTCTTGGAGACATTGCCCACCCGCCAGCTCATCAACGGCATGGCGGAGGTGGTCAAAACAGCGGCCATCTGGAACGAGGCCGAGTTTACCCGTTTGGAGCACTTTTCAAAGCGGTTCATGGCGGCTGTGACTGCCAAACACGTGGATTTGACCACGATTAAAAGCGACCTCGTCACGACCGTTTTGGAGTCCATTCGTGTCAAGGCCCACGTTGTTTCCAATGACGAGAAGGAGACCGGTTTGCGCAACTTGCTTAACTTTGGCCACACCATAGGCCACGCCATTGAGGCCGTTTTGACCCCCGAGGCCTTGCACGGCGAGTGTGTGTCCGTGGGCATGATCCAGGAGGCCGAGTTGGCCCGCTACTTGGGTGTTTTGAGCCCGGTGGCCGTGGCGCGTTTGCTGAAGTGCTTATCGGCTTACGGTCTCCCTGTTTCCGTGCACGAGAAGGCGTTCTTGGCCAAAATCGGGCCTAAGGTGCACGACCTCGAGCTTGAAATCTTGTTGAAGAAGATGGCCATTGACAAGAAAAATGACGGCAGCAAGATCCGTTGCGTCTTATTGGAGTCCATCGGCCGCTGCTACCAGTTAAAGGCCCACCAGGTTTCCAAACAGGACTTGGGCTTCGTTTTGACCGACGAGGTCTTGGTGCATCCCTTCGATCCTGAGTGCACTCCCACCACCAACGTGGTGATTCCACCTGGATCCAAATCCATCTCGAATAGAGCCTTGGTGTTGGCAGCCTTGGGCTCCGGAAAAGTTGCCATCCACAACTTGTTGCACTCTGATGACACTAAGCACATGCTTGATGCCGTTCAGGCTTTGGGAGGTGCCGAAATCTCGACTGAGGGCGACTCTATCATCGTCAAAGGCAATGGTGGGCGTCTTTTAACGTGCGAAAACGAGTTGTATTTGGGTAACGCTGGTACTGCGCTGCGTTTTTTGACGACTGTGGCCGCCTTGGTGGGTGTGAACCCCGAGGGCCCCAAGGACGTTGTTCTCACTGGAAACGCTCGCATGCAAGAGCGCCCCATTGGGCCCTTGGTGGACGCTTTGAGGGCCAACGGGTCCTCCATTGGGTATCTTAACAAGGAGGGCTCTTTGCCATTGAAAATCGGAGCTGGAAGCGGCCTTCGTGGCGGCAGAATCGAGTTGGCGGCCACCATTCTGTCGCAGTACGTTTCCTCCATTTTGATGTGCGCGCCTTATGCCCAGGAGCCCGTAACTTTGGCGTTGGTGGGTGGAAAGCCCATTTCGCAGCTTTACATCGATATGACCATCGCCATGATGCGTTCTTTCGGCTGCGAAGTTGTTAAGAGTACCACTGAGGAACACACCTATTACGTTCCCAAGGGCGCTTATAAGAACCCTGAGGAGTACGTCGTGGAGTCTGACGCCTCGCTGGCTACCTATCCTTTGGCTTTTGCTGCTTTGACGGGAACCTCTTGCACGGTTCCTAACATTGGCTCCTCTTCTTTGCAGGGAGACGCTCGTTTTGCAGTCGACGTTTTGCGTCCTATGGGCTGTAAAGTGGAGCAAACCGCCACTTCCACGACCGTGACCGGTCCCCCTAAAGGCCAGTTGAAGCCCTTGCCTGAGGTCGATATGGAACCTATGACGGATGCCTTTTTGACGGCCTCCGTGGTGGCAGCGGTGGCCAACAGCGGGTCCCAGAGCACCAAAATCTACGGAATTGCCAACCAGCGGGTCAAGGAGTGCAACAGAATTAAGGCCATGGTGGACGAGTTGTCCAAGTTTGGCGTTTCGGCAAACGAGTTGCCTGATGGTATCGAAATCCACGGTATTCCCGTCGAGAACTTGGTCGTTCCCTCAGCAGAAAAGGGCGGTGTGAAGACCTACGACGACCACCGTGTTGCGATGTCATTCTCGTTATTAGCAGGCCTTTGCAAGGCCCCTGTGTTGCTTTTGGAGCGCCAGTGCACGGGAAAAACGTGGCCCGGGTGGTGGGACACGCTCCACACGAAATTCAACGTGACCATTGATGGCCACGAGCCTGTGGAACGTGGCTCTCGCAGCGGCTTTTCTGAAGCGCTTGCTAATGGGTCCAAATCCGTCGTTGTCATTGGAATGAGGGGCTCTGGAAAGTCTACTTTGAGTCAGTGGATGGCCAACACTTTGGGATTCAAATTCGTCGATTTGGACGCCAGTTTTGAGGCTCGTGTGAACACCGATATCCGCTCTTTCATCAAGGAGCACGGCTGGGAGGAGTTCCGGCGTTTGGAGGCCGAAGTGGCTCGTGAAGCGCTCGTTTCCAACGCTTCTGGACACGTGATAGCTACTGGTGGTGGTGTGGTAGAGGGTGAGGAGGCCAGAAACATATTGAAAAAGTACGTTTCAGACGGCGGAATCGTGTTACATTTGCACAGAGACTTGGACGAGACCGTGGAGTATTTGAGTGCCGATACCACTAGACCGGCCTACGTGGACGAAATCAGGGACGTGTGGAAGCGCAGAGAAAAATGGTACGACGAGTGTCTGAACTACCACTTCTACCTGGCCCACTGCTCGCTGAGAAGCGAGTTTCTGCAGTTGAGGGTATCTTTTGAGAACTACGTGAAAACCATTACCGGGAAAAGAGCGGTGTCCTTCTCCAGCGCCCGTCTGGCTTTCGTGAGCTTGACGTACCCCGATTTGGCGGAGGCCATCGATTTGGTGGATATTTGCACCGGCTGTTCGGCCGTGGAGTTGCGGGTGGATCTTTTGAAGGAGCAAAATGCGCTGTTTGTGGCCCACCAGACGGCCATTCTTCGCAAGAACACCCACTTGCCAATCATTTTCACCGTCAGAACGGTTTCCCAGGGCGGTCGTTTCCCCGATGATGCACATAGCCATTTGGAGGAGTTGTACTTGTTGGGGATCAAGCTTGGTGTGGACCTTTTGGATGTGGAGTTGACTGCTCCCCAAGAAGTGGTGCAGAAGGTGCTTTCCAGGAGAGCTTTCACGCGTATTATTGCGTCCCACCATGATGTCTCGGGGCTCTTGAAATGGACCGATATCAAGTGGGGCCATATGGTGGACAAGGCACGCGTCTGGGGAAACACCCTAGTGAAGTTGGTGGGAACGGCTACCTCTCTTCAGGACAATTTTGAGTTGGAGAACTTCAGAAAGGCCCAGAAAGTGGATATCATAGCCATCAACATGGGCGAAGCTGGAAAACTTTCGCGTGTTTTGAACCCTCTTTTGACGCCTGTGACACACGAGAAATTGCCTTTCAAGGCCGCTCCTGGCCAGATGACGTTGGCGGAAATCAACCGGGCGTATGCCGACATTGGCGGCTTGAAAGCAAGACAGTTTACTGTTGTGGGAAAGCCCATTTCGCACTCGCGTTCGCCCCATCTTCACAATGCTGGATACCGAGTTTTGGGCCTTCCTCACGAATTTGGGCGTTTCGAGCTGGACGACGCTGAAGAGGTGTACGAGAAGGTGATCAAGAAGGCTGATTTTGGCGGCTTGGCCGTCACCATCCCGCTCAAATTGGACATCATGAAGTACTTAGACGAGAAGTCTGCCGCTGCCACTGCCATTGGTGCCATTAACACGGTCACTCGCACTGAAACGGGCCTTCTTAGGGGCGACAACACCGACTGGGTGGGTATCACCCGTTCTTTTGAGAGAAGCGGTGTTCCCAACATTGAGAATGCGGCCGTCAAAGGCTTGGTAGTGGGTGCCGGGGGCACTTCGCGTGCTGCTGCCTACGCTTTGCACAAGATGGGCTGCAAAACCGTTTACATGGTGAACAGAACGGCATCCAAATTGCACGACTTGAAAAAGTCCATGCCATCTGAGCTCAACATTGTTGTTTTGGAGAACGAGGAGCAGGCTGTTGCGGCCGAATCGGTGGCATTGGCGGTGTCATGTGTGCCTGCAGACCGGCCCATTGACGAGGGACTTTTGGCCCTTCTTGAGCGTGTGTTGCACACAGGAAGTGCTGAGAAGAGCGGATTCACCCCCACCTTGGTGGAGGCCGCTTACAAGCCGCGCGAGACGCCGGTGATGAGACTTGCCAGTGAGAAGTACGGCTGGCTGGTGGTTCCTGGTGTGGAAATGTTGGTGAACCAGGGCGAGCGCCAGTTTGAGATCCACACGGGCTTTGTTCCCCCGTATAGGGCCATCCACGCTGCTGTGGTGGAGGAATAGAGATTGAATAGACGTCAGAAGGAATCCAGAAAACGTTTGTAGGTGGTGAGTTGAGTTCTGATCAGACTTGGGATAGTGAACATGTTGTTATATGCAGGAGTTTGAATGGCTGCAATCTCCTTCTGGCAGCTTGGGGTCACTGAGAAACGTTATCTCGTTGTTTCAGGACTTCTTATCTGCTAAGAAAAGCACATTAAGAGCAGCATCTGTGCAGTATACCTTCCAGAGAGGACCTCCCAGGGTTTTTAGTGCCTTAAGAACTACAAAGATAACCAACCTGCAAGCCCCCTTGAACGACGTCGCTATAAAAGAGTTGAAAAAAGACCCTCGAAAGTCTCTGCCTTTATTAATATATCTCTTATAAGCACCTCCCTGTGGTTTTCACGAGGTCTTTCTTTTCTTACCGCTTCATCAATCCTCTCTTCACGTCTTCATCTTCTCCACAATAACTTCTCTTTAATACGCAGTTTTGGGTACGGGTGTTTGAGCCATACTAGGGTGCAAATTACGTCAGGGGCGGTGAATTTGCAAATTTGACTGCTACCCGAGGTAGTCATCAATATTTTCACTCTTGCTGTTAACTTCAGTTTCTAATTCCTAAAGTACTTTTGGAACCTTGCTCAAAACAGCTTTTCTTCTGCAAATCCTTGGCCTATTAAGCCAACTGGTGGTGGCAGACGCATTATTCTCCCTACTTTTCTTGAAATCACGAGTCTCCGGATTGGTCTCCACTTCTGACAGGTGCCCCCTCTTTTGAACAAACTAGGAATCGACTTCCATAATCGCCAATAACGACAAACGCAAAGCGAAAGACCATATTTGGACGAGGGCGGGGTATTTGTATGCAGTATTGGTTATATGGGATGATTTCCAGGGTCCAGTTTTGACAAAAAGGTGTGTTTTCTTGTCTCAGTGTGCTGTTTAGGATTACAATATGGGGTGTGTCGCTTTTTGCAGCCTTCTGAGCTTTTCTGAGAGTGCTATGTGGTGGTGGAAGTTGCTGCAAACGTGTCGCATGTCGCAGGAATGTCGTGGAAGTGGGGCAAGAAATGTCGGTCTGCCGCAGAAATGTCGCGATGTCGCTTTTTCGCCGCCTCATAAAAAAAGTCCCGAGACGAAAATGGTGATATTGGGGTATTTATTTAGCCAAAAATCGTGAAATCTCGACCACATGTGTCGGAGTTGCCGCTTATGGTACTGGTGTTTTTTCAGCCAATCCTCCCTGCTGGTGCAGGCAGGAAGGGCGCCTCAACATTTTCTATCGGAAAAACTCGGACTCCTGCACACAGTCCGGTCTTAGCAGATGAGGAGAAGTATATATAAGAAGGCCATCGCCACTTTTTTGCCACTACTCTGCCACACAGCATGATTTCGAGCCGAGATTTGGCACAGCGCGTGTTTCGCCGTGGCGTTGCCACGTCCAGCTTCTTCAGCAACGCGCGGCACTATTTCCTCCTGAAACCTGCGCCTCCAGAGCCACCCAACCCATACATCCAATACCCTGTGGTAACCAGCGAACAGATGCGGCGTATAAACAACGACCGGTTTAAGCTAGATTGTGGGTATGCGTCTTGGGCGTACCATTCCACCTCGCTGGACCCCTCGGTGTCCTCCTTGAGCGATTTGACAGACCCCACTCTGCTCAACACGCTTCTACCCAGAAGACGCCCACACGGCTCTCCTGCTGACACGCTACTGGTCAAAGCAGGCGACGACGCCATGCTTGTTTCACCCTCCGTGATGGCCATAGCCGATGGCGTTTCTGGTTGGGAAAGCAAGGGCGAGCAGTGTCTGCTGGGGGTGTGGGCTCGGCTGATGGTGGAGACTCTCTCACGCTTGATGACCGAGTACAAGGTTCAGCACGCGCCCCACCACTTGAACAAACGCGACATCGACCAGATCTTGGACGACCTGTACCTCCACACGCTGCACTTGATGGACCTCCAGGACATGCGCGGGCTGCTGACGTTGGTTTTGGGCATGGTCAGCGGCGAGTACCTCAAGATGATCTCCATAGGCGACCTGAAGGTGTACGTGATCCGCGACAACGAAGTGGTGGCCACGAACGAGGAGCAGCTCGTCCTGGAGTTGTGTCCGCAGCAGATCGGAACCCAGACGCTAGGCCAGCTTCCGCTGGAGATGGCGTGGGTGCACTCTGTGCAGCTCCAGGAGAACGACATAATTGTCATGTGTTCGGACGGAATCTCCGACAACCTCTACGAGTGGGAGATCATGCACTACGTGGACGAGTACCTCAATCTCAAGAAGGACAGCTTGCGGGCGGCCGCCAACCGCTTGCTTTCGCGGGCCAAGGAGGTGGCGTTTGACGACTATGCTTATACGCCCTACAACGAGCTTGTGAACTCGCTTCCGGAGGCCAAATTCGGCAAAACTCTGAGCACGGGGGGGAAGCTCGACGACATGTCCTTGTGCATAGCCCGCGTTGTGCCCAACAAGGCCGGTGGCGTGAAGGTGGAGTAGAGGGAAAATGGAGAAGAATTGAGGAGCAGCAAACACGGTACTGAGAAAGGGGTGGGGACAGGGACGGTCAAAGAGACCACAAAGGGGTATACAGGGAACATTCCAGGGTTTGGGTCGGCGGGGTCGGCCCGGGGCGTGGCCTAAAAGTATTGCATTTTGGTTTGGGTAGACTGGAAACAGCATTAATATACGTAATTTTATGGGGCGTAGAACAGAAGGAATGGTGTCTAGGCGCACTGTGAGAGGCTGTAGTTGTTTGTTTTCAAGATATTGACGGCCTTTGGCCTTGGTGTTGAAATCCGGGACTTTCAGGGTCTTGGCTGAAGCGGACTTGTGCTGTTGTGACGTTTATGGGGTTCGAGTTTTCTGAGGACATACACAAGCCACGCCTTCGATATTTCCTTCTTTTGAGTCTTCGCGTTCCCAGCTCTTGGAGTTGTTCACTTCTGTAGCTTACTTCTCAACTGCTTCTGTACGTCCAATTTCCAACATACCCTCACAGGACAATTCTCCATTCACAATTGACCCTTCCAAGCCTCTTGCCTTACACCCTCTCCGCAACTGAAACTCCCAGCCTTACAGACCTCACACATGCACTTTGTTCATATCCACCTCACACATGCACTTTGTTCATATCCGCCTCACACTAGCACTCTGTTCCTATCCGCCTCACACCGACGACACCTCTGTGAAGTACTGGCGCAAAATCAACGCGAGCATCTCCGGAAGCTCCCGGATGTTCCTCACCACCACATAGTACTCGAACGGGAACGTGTCCAAGTACTTGTCCACCTTCAAACTCATCTGGCCCGCCGAGTCAGTGACGTAGCTGACCTGCGACATGTCCAAGATGGACTGGCCCGCATTGATGCCGTCCAACACCACGAAAACCAACATCACCTTCTCCTCACGCGCGCGTCTCACGAGCCGCTGCACCGTGGCGTGGTCCTCGCAAACACCGTCGGAAACGATGATCTGGAGCTGCCACAAGTCGCTGTTCGCAGCCAGCCTGGCGGCCTCGAAAATCTGGAGCGACTGGGAACACAACTGCCGAATGTCCGTCCGGGTCTGCTGGAAGTCGAACCACTGGAACACCCGCGGCCCTGTCTCGTAGTTGTTGAAGGGCTTCTCGAAGGGGTGCACGAGCTTGACGTCCTCTCCAAACCGCACTACCAGAAGCCCGCCGCTCTCGAGCTGGGTGAGGGCTTTTGCAACCAACGCAATTGAGTGGAAAGCGAGCTCGGTGGCCCCGCTCTCGCCCATGGACTTGGAGTCGTCCACGGCCACCATCACCTGGTACTCCCTCTTGGAGGGCTTGGTTCTGCGGAGCCAGATCTTGTCCTTGCGGAACTCAGACGCTATGTACGGGATGATGCGCTTCATGTTGAGCCGCTTTCCCGTCTTGTAGTCGCCCCTCAACTTGGTGGCCACCGTGGGCTCCAAAATGAGCCGCAACTGCTCGCAGAGCCCCAGCGCAAGCTCCTGCGTGGCCTGGTCTGACCTCTTCCAGAGCTCGCGGGCTTCCTCCTCGCCCATGGCGGGCCCAGCTTCGTGCTCTGAGACCCGGTACTCGTTGGCGGGCGTTTCCTCCTCCATGTCGTCCTCGTCGAGCTCTTTCTTGGCGGAAAAGACGTCGTTTTCATCCTGGAGGGCCCTTCTTTCGCCTATAAAGGCGCCCCTGGTGGTGCCCTCGTTGTCGCCCTCGGGATCGGCTTCCTCGGCCTCCGTTTCAGGCTTCTCTTCGTCCGTTTTGTCGTTTTCAGGCGCCTCCTGCTTCCCCTCGGTCTCCTCCTTCTCGTCGTCAATGGCCATGTCTTCGTCAATGCTTTGCACCTGGTCGCGGTCAGCAGCACCCAAGGCCTGGGTGTCGTGGTCGGCGTTTTCGCCTTCCACGTGCTCGAAGTCGTCGGGACGCTCGTTGGCAGCGTTCTCGGCATTTTCGTCCTTTTGCGAGGCCTCCTTAATCTCCTCCCTTCTTCTGTGGAACTCCTTGAGCAGGTCGCCGACCTGTTTGAGTGACTCCTGGGCCTGTTCTCTCGCATCCTCGTTCTTCACAGTCTCTTCCTCTTGCTGCTGTGTCTCGGAGGAGGCGCCTCCAATAGCACCCAAATCCTGGTTCTCCTCGATCACCTGGTTATCGGAGCCTTCGCCTTTTTCTCCGGCCTCCTGCCTGGTGGCCAGATCCATGTCCATGTCAGCATTGGCGGATTCGTCGCCACCATCAACACCTTCCGTTTGCTCCTGGGGCTCATCGTCGCCGTTTTCAGGCTTTTCCTCTTCTTTCTCGTTATCCTTTTCTCCAAGAGCCTCCTCTTCAGAATCCATTGCCTCCTCGTTGATCTCGGGATCAGCATTGGCATCCATATCAGCATCCTCTTCTCCGTCTTCGTTTTCTTCCTCTTCTCCCTCCTGCTCTTCTCCTTCTTCCTCGTCTCCTTCTTCTCCTTCCTCAGCAGTCTTTTCTTGCTGTTCTTCTCCTTTTTCTTCTTTTTCTTCTCCTTTTTCTTCGTCTACTTCCATGGCATCTTCACCGTCCTCACCGTCATCACCCTCATCTTCATCACCGTCAAGTTCCATGTCCTCGGGAAGATCAAGCGTCTCGGTCTCGGGAACGTGCTCCTCTAGCTGCTCGTTTTCGTCGTTTTTGACCTCGTCGTCCTGCTCACCAACATCGTTCTCCTCTCCGTCTTCTCCTTCCTCCTCCTTTTCATTCTCCTCGTCTTCACCGTTCTCATCCTTGGACTCCTCCTTCTGCTCTTTTTCGGCTGGCTTGTCGTCCTCATTGGCCTGCATGTTGTCGTCCTCATTCTGAGCATTGGCATCGTTGGAGTCCTTTTCTTTGGTGTCTTCTTTGGCTTCTTCGTCCCACATTTTCTCGTCAATAGCGTTGGGATCGGTGTCCTCGATGTCGTCCACCTCCTCGTCCATTTCTTCTTCCTCTTTATCGTCGTTTTCGTCATTTTCTTGGTCAGAAGCGTCCTCCAAGTCTCCGGCCATATCACCCTCCATATCGACCGCATCGTCGTCGTTTTCGTCGTCCTCGTCCTTCTCCTTTTGGTCCTCGTTGGGCTTCTGTACATCCTCCGCCAAATCCTCGTCTTCTTCCACATCCTTGGAGTTGTTCTGGGCGCCTTCTCCGTCTCCTAATCCCGTTCCTTCGTGCAAATTATCGTCCTCTTTTTGCTCCGTGGGAGGCTCCGGAGAACAGAAGCCCTTAGTAGCCAAAACGTAAAGACAAGAACTCAAAACGAACGTCAGCTTGGACACCGCAACGTAGTGGGAACGAGCCTTCTCAAGAACCGTCTGAACAAGAATAAAGTAGTGTCTAATGAAAGGCATCGAAAAAGCAGCTAGTGAAGTAGCTAGGGAAGCCGACTTCTCATTATACTCCACCTTTTTCAACACCGAAAGTGCCTTTCTGGTCTTTTGAAGGACCCTTCTGTGGTTAGTGCTCTTCACATACGCCTGAATGCGCTGCTGAACAGCCACCAACCACCCATCGTCCTTCTCAGAAATGGCCCCATTCTGAACACCCACCACCTTCTGGAAGGCCACAATCACAGAGTTGGAAAGCTCTCTGAAAGCCTGTTCCACGTCCTCCACCGCCTGGACTTCGCTAAGTGAAGTAGAGGTGCTAATCGTGGCCGAAAAACGCTGGTTCTCGATCCATTGCAACACCATATCACCTATAAAAGCCATGTTGGGGTTGGTTTGGCTCCAGAGGCGCATGCTGGCGACAAAATCCACAAAAAAGGCACCGAATCTCTCGATAAAAGCGCCGTTTTCCTCTGTCAAAAGGGTGTTTTTGGGCATTTTGGTGGCTAATTCGGCCATTTTTGCCTTGGCCTCATAGAAAAAGGTCAGATTTCCAGACACCTCGAAATGACCGCTAGCTGAAACAACCTCAGCAGCAAAATCCAAAAGCCTGGGCACCCACTTAAGAAGATGGCCGATTCTGGCCAATTTTTCCTCTGCTGAGTGCACAACAGAGGCCTTCAAAAGCGAGTTCTTGCACCCAGAAAGCGCAGCCACATCTGCAGCCTCATAGTAGAGGTGTTCCACCTCAGAAACCGCTCTGGAAAGCCCCAAAAGCGGCTCCCTCGAGGAAACGAGCGAGAAGACAAGGTTTTCAACGATGGCAAGGCCCTTTTCAGCATCCATTTGTGGTACATCTTCAGCAACACTTTGAATGGCAGCACGAAGCCTCGAAAGAAGGTCTAAAATGCGGAAAAAGTGGCCGTCGGCGCCCTCAAGAAGGGAATCCTCGAAAGAGGCCGTATTGGCCATTATCAAGCTGACGGTTGCCTGGATTTGGTGAATGTCCTTTCTCAAATTGGTCTTCAAACCGAGTCTCCTGAGCTCCTTGAGGGTGTCGCTGAGTAGTCTTCTCTTCTGGGTTACTAGAGCAGCAACCTCCTTCTTGTTGGTCTCCTTGAGCTCTGCTGGCGTCTCCTTTCTGAGCCGCTCCATCTCCTCGACAACTTCCTTGGTGTAGTCGTACAAGGAGGGAAGGTCTTCTGAGCGTATGCGCCCAACATACACCTCCATGTTTCTGTCAACCACACCGATGTTTTTGAGCCTGGCAGGCCTGGAATCCCAAGTGGTAACCCCCTCGCAAACCGCCCTGTTCTGTTCTGTCTCTAGAACCAAAGCCGGGGGAGAAATCAACTCCTTGAGGCTGACCACGGTCTTCGTCTCTGTGCTGATTCCGAGCTCGATAATGGGCGTAACAGGAGTGGCTAAAAGCGACCGGTACTTTCTCACAAGCTTGTAGAGGCTATTGTGAGACTTCCGGGCACTCTGCTTAAGCGCATCGATGTTCACATCCTTCCAGGAGGCAAGCAAAATGACCTCTGAAACGTCCCTTTCAAGCTTCTTCTTAGTGGCAGCCATCTTTTCCACGATTGTGGGGAGAAACTGCTCGTAGTACACCACAAAATTGGCCAAGGCATCGTAAATGGGGCTCTGCATAGCACCCAAATGGTTCTTGAATGCCTTGAGAAGGTTCAAACGGGGCGTGAATTCTCCGTACGTCGTCTGGCTCATGAAGACGTTTAAGGCTGCAAAAACGCCCTCCACAGACACCTCCGCGTCCTCAAAATCGGGCACCACAAGCGTCTCAAAAAGATGGAACCACCACTTGCCAATGTTGCGCTCAAGCACCTCGTTTTCGGCCTTGAAAAGCGACTTCCACGTCGAAAGCTCGAGCTTTCTCCATGACACTATGAGGCCCGTCAACTCGTCAAAATGCACCTTAAGCGTCACATGACTCGCAGCGTACTTCTCCCACTCAGAGATAAGCGTGTATACCTGCTCCACCTTTTGGAGAAGCCTCAAGATAGGGCAGTCCAACGGGAACATGAGGAACTCCTCGCACGCCACCAAGATATTTTTCAAAGTCTCGTGCTCGGGCCACTGCTCTAGCAACTTCAAAACCGCAAGATGCACAGCGGTGATAATGGTGGTGGCCTTTCTGGACTCGAAAACCGAGAAACCTTTGTAAAAATGGAGGTCTTCGGTGGAGTTTGTGCCCTCATAAGCTGCAGAAAGACGGTAGATAAGAGAAGCCACGTAAGAGGACAGCATAGGGTCATTCTGAAAGCCATTGTGGGCAGCCAAAAGTTCGGTAACGGCAGCTCCCTCATCCACTAACGCCGAAATGGACGTCTCCTTTTTGAACACGTACTCGTCCACATAGAGCTTTCCGATATCGTAGTAGATGTCTTCGAAGGCATCGTTTTTCTTGGAAACGCCGTCAACTTCCATCACATCCTCATAGTCGGGGAAAAGGGCCCGGAAATCGCCCTCGATGTCAGCATCAGGATCCGTGTACTTGTAGAGACGGCCCTCCTGGGCGGCCTCCTCCTCCTGCTTCAATCTTCTGAGCGACCAGCGGTAGTATAGCGTCTGTAAGGCCAGGGAAAGAACGGTTTCGGACGAATACTCAGCTTGTTTAGCCTCATCTGGGCCATTTTTCGCCATTTTCTTCCGGTGAGCGAAACAAAGCTTGACGAAAAACACCATGACGTGCTCAGCGGCCACCAGGTCAGCGCCAAGCGTCTTGCTGAAGGCCCTGGCAGCGTCAAAAGCACCGATAACCGCCTTGAAGTCGGCAATTTCTGCCACATTCACAGGCCACAAAGTGCTTATCGAGTATTTGGGCTTCTGAGTCCCCAATTTCACAAGATCGTAGCCAAGCTTGAGGCCCCCCACAAAACCGCGGAGGATGTCGTTCAAGTCCGAGTAAACGAGATAATTCTGGTCCAAACGTGCAAGAAATTGCTGCGAATTGTTGTGGAAGATATCGACCATTTTCGCAGCCGAAGCAGTGTTCTTCTCAGCAGCCTCCAAGAGCGCCTCCACGGGCCTGGCATCGATGGTAGAGTCCATGAAAGCCTTCCAGTCCTCGAAGAGAGGGTCTATGGATGCGTTCGCTCTAAAAACTCGCGGCTTTTCGGGTCCATTTTCGGCCTCGGGAAGCCTTCTTTCAACAAGCGTTTTCTCGTCTCCAACATGCACTTTTTGAACGGCTCTCCACGAATTGGCAAGCTCTTCCGCCAACTTTTTCAGGTCCGAAAAGTTCTTGTACACCACATACTCGCGGATGGCAGGATCAAATGCCAGGCTGGGAACGTACAACTGGATGTTTCCACACGAGAACAAAACCCACGCCTTTCCGAGGCCCAAAAGAGTGCCTGTAGCAGCCAATAAAAGAGCAGGAACCAAGTATTTCTCGCAAATGGCATAGAAGTTCGCAGGAACTGATTCAAGGCCGCTCATAATCGCTGAGGCGTGGAGTTCCGAGAATTTGGCACCCCCAAGGGCCTCAGAAATAGCATTTCTGGCCTCCTTTTCGATTCCATGCGCGTCCACAATGTGCAAAAACCACTCCGCCAAAAGCTTACTGAAAAAAGCCCCCTGATCACCCAATAAGGCGTCCAGGTTCGCAGCCAATTGGGTACCTAGCATGCGGTAATCAGCCAATTTCTGCTGGAGCCATTTACCCGGTGTCTTGGAGAAAGAGGCAGCTTTCGAAACACCCAATTGCGCCAATTGGTGGGTGAAGAGACCGGAGACACGAGACTCAACACTACCGTTTTCGAACACCCATAAACCATCAAAAATGGACGGATAAGGTCTGAATTTGCGTCCCGTTCTGGCCAACGCAACTGTCAGGCGCCCAGCCACGGTGGAAAGCTCAAGAAGTTTGCTGGTGCAATCTTGTCCGTTGAAAAGAGCGTAGATTTCCACGAAATTGGCCAAAAACGCAAATTCCAGGCGCAATCCGTGCACTCTAGGATGAACGAAGCCATCAGAAATGCTTCTGAGGGTACTGATTCCGTCTCTGAGCGTTTGGAGCAAAGAAACAAGCTCCTGTTGTTCAACTGTACCGGAAACCACCTCCTTATATAAGGAGACCAAAGATGTGCGCAAATTGGCTACCGAAGCCGCAGCCTCTGGGAACTGGGCCTCTGATACCGCATCGAAATCCTTGGCCAAAGCGGCCAAATGGGCGACTGCCTCCCACGCTTTCTCTGAGGAGGCATACGAGGCTCTGGAAAACTCCCAAATGGGCGTCATAGAGAATCCCGTATTCAAAACCATTCCCTCGCCAAAGGCGTGTACAGCAGCATTAAGCTCGCCAATATGGGTGCAGATAAAAGGCTGGTGGCCGTAGGTGGCGCCCCAGGCGCGAATAAGCTCCTGGTAAGTTCTCAACTGAGCCTCGTTCTGGCGGTGTGCGGTGTCTAGCAAGTTTCTCCAGAGAAGCTGAAGACCAGTAAGGGCCTGGAAGAGCAAAGTACTGGAAAATACCGGTTCTGAGGTGCTGGTGGCAATCACTGCCTCGATAAAGGCCAAAACACGCTTCACAAAGGTATATACCGGTAATCTGGGCACCTTTCTGATTTCTCTTCCGAGAGCAAACGCCGCAGAACGCTCCAAATAGGACAAATCGGCGGATTTTGCAGCCACCGCTCTGTCTTCCACCCGCTGCATTGCCTCCCTTGCACTCAAGACGGCAGCCATGGCCTCGAACAACAAGGTGGGCTCGGCCAGCGCCGTACCAGGTGCCGTCATCCACCCCAAAAGCGCGGTGTTAAGGAGTGGGTGGAGCAGCTGGCAAGTGGAAAAAGTGGTGTCTCCCACTAATTCGCTGGCGCGCGCGCTAGCGGGAGCGTAGGCGGATTCTAGACTTTCAGCCACGCCAGACGTCGCTAAAAATTTCGCCCGCGCAGCGACGTTTTCTAGCACGGATTTCTCTAGCGAGGAAAAGTACAGCGAACGGGAGATGGCCGCGTGCCAGCGGACGATATCGGCGGCAGTTGCAAACGACATGGCCGCCACAATTGCACTGGCCACTGTGGGGGCGTTTTCCGTGCAAATGGCGTCGTGAAGAAGGGCATGGGGCCGGGAGTAGGACGGCACGAAAGCTGCCATGGGGCGGCGCTTAGCGGGAACTTTCGCAGCTAATTCCTCGCTATTTTCCACGCTAAGTTTTTCCACCGCGAGGGAGTCAACAGTGAGAACGTCTTCGACAGGCTCCTCCTTAACGTCGCTCTTCTGGGGACGGCCGAGCATGTGTCTGTCGAAAGTGGTCATTCTGTCCTCCAAGTCGTCCAAGTAGACCTCCACGGCTCTGTTTCGCATGGCACGCGACAATTCACCGTATTTGGGGTCCACTGTCAAAAAGAGCCTGAAGTCGGGGTGTGGGGTGAGGGTCCTCGCCAGGCCGTCTTCCTCGCTGCACTCGTTGATGACCAACTGGCCGCCGGTCTCCAAGAGTGAGTTCAATCTGTCAAGAACAGAGGGGCTGCAGAGATTGGCATTGTCCAACACCAACCAATGGCCATTCTGGACAGCCTGCACAAGAAGACCGTCAAACCACTCGAAACGCACCGATTTCTCGTGCTGGATGCGGCGAGCGAGAGTGTCCGAGCGTTTCCAGAGGGCAGAAATCTCCGGGTCGACCTGGCCCACGGCGTACGCGTGCAATTCGCGGTGGAACTCAGCGAAGGAATTAGCGGTGACTCCAGCACGGTCCACGTAGCGAACAAGGCGAATAGCGGCGGCTGCCGGTGTGCCCAGGGCGAGCGCGCGCACGGCGAAAAAATTAGCGTGGTGACGAACTTCTCCCGCTAGCGCCACCGCCGCCCGCGTAAGATCCACCTGCTCGTAGCCTCCAAGAATGTCCATGCTGTCCACGTCGCTGTTCATGGCAAACTCCACGAGACGCGCACCCACGGCACCAGCGAGGAAACGAACCACGTCGGTCTTTCCCGCGTTGGTGGGGCCCGTGAGAATGAGAGGGATCCGGTGGTTCACACAGTGCACCGCCAGCTCTAGCACTTCAAAATTGCACTGCAAGGGCAAGGGGCGCGCTGGGTGGTGGAGCACGGGCCGGCGGGCGATTAGGGCAGACCCCGCATGCAAAAAGCCGTCTCCTAGCGAGAAATGGCGGTCCCTCGCCGGCCGCGGGCCGAAAACCTGCGAAAAAAGGTCGGCCGCACGCTGGCGGTCCAGGGGCTCCCGGAAACGCTGGCACGCGACCATGCCCACGAAGTCGGCAGGGTGCATGTCCGCCTGGATTCCACGGGTAGCGTAGAGTCCCATCCACCGCAACGTGTCACGCAAGTTGAACTCCCACGGCAGCCCGCGGTGGCCCCAGAGACCGGCGCCCACAGCAGCGTCTAGACGGGCCACAAAGTCCACCATTTTGTCCGCGGTAGCGGGCTCGATAGCGGGATACGCGTAGCGCACAATCATCGCTAAATCCGCAGGCTGCAAAACGTCCACGTAAACCACGGAAAAACGGTTGACAAAAGATTTGGGGAGTCCCTTACGGCCACCGCCCTGGACCTGGGGGTTCTGGGCAGCAAAAACGCGGAAATCGGCGTGGCACACGAACTCACGGTCAAGCTCGGGGATGTAGGCCGTACCACGGTGGTCCAAACAGGCGTTGAGGCCCTCTAGCACCAGCTGCAGCGCCAAATTCATCTCGTCCAAAAGCACCCATTCCCCGCGCTGCATGGCGCGAAGAAATGGGGCGTCGCGCCACGAAAACTCGCCAGCCTGGCCCCCCGCAGCGGGAGCGTCCAGGCCAAAAAGGTCCACCAAATCTGTCTGGTCAGAGAGGTTGATCCGAACGAGCGGGTGCCCTGTGGCGGCAGCCAAAGCGGCCACCAAACTGGTTTTTCCCACGCCGGGACTGCCCTCGAGAAGAATGGGCTTGGACACCTGGAGCGCCCGCACCACGCGCATGGCGTTGGTGGCGGTAGTGGGCGCGTGCAAGGCGAAATCCGCCTGGCGGGCGTTTTTGTCGCGGGCCACCGCAAAAGGGCCCGCGTGCAAATTTCCTGGCGAGAGCGAGATCTCGCACCGCGCCACGTACCGCGCCAGCAAATCCTCGCCCATGGCGCTGGAGAGCGCCTGCACTGCCTCCGTTCTGTGCTGCTGCAACAAGTCGCCGGCCACAAGGTGGGCCGTGGCGTTGGTGCCGAGCGCATCCACAAAAACCATGCAGGCGCCGTGCAAGTAGGCGTCCTCCAGGCTGGCGTTGGCCGCGTTCACAAATTGCACCCACGCCAAAATGTCGCGTAGCGAGAGAACGCCCGAGTGTGCGCCGCCGTAGCGGGCCGCGAACCACTCGCAAAACTGCACCATCGGCTCCGCTAAGTTAGCGCGCCCCGGCGAAAGACGTGCCGCCACCACCTGGCGCACATCACCAAAGTCCTCTAGCGTGGGCACCCACACCTCGGTGAAACGGTTCCGAAGAGCTGGCGAGAGCTCCTTCTTTCCGTAGTCGCCCCCGGGGTTCATGGTGGCCACAAACTGGAAGCCCGGTGCTGCCACCACCTCGGCCGCAACGGTGCCGCCAGCCAACTCGGCCAAAAGCAACGTGCGCTCGGGCTCTAGCACGGAGTTGAGCCGCTCGAGCACCGAATCGTCCGCGAGCGAAATCTCGTCAAGGAGAAAATGCTCGCCCGCGCGCATCGCCTGAACGAGCGGGCCATCGTGCCACTCAAAAAGGGCGGCCGCGGCCCGCCTGGCGTCCTCCACCGCGGAAACGGCATCGGCGGGTGCGCCTGCCCAGCTGGGGCCCCCGTAGCGGAGGTACAGCTGGAGAAGTGCGTCCACTGGCGCCGAAGAGAGCTCGCCACCAGCGTCCGCCGTAGCGCTATCCTCAGTCTTCTCGCTAGCGCCGCTGTGCTCTAGGGAGGACCCCGTCTTATCGGGACCGCTAATGGGCACGCCCATTGCCCTGTGGATTTGCACCAACGCTTCGCCCAAAGCTGCCCGCAACCCCATGCGGTGGCGGACAGGCCGTTGCGCGCCCACCAAGTCGCCGGTTTCCGTGTTCTGGTGCGCGTTCACGGCCACCAACCGCTTGTTCCAGTGGTGGGTCAACACCTCGCAGACAGTGGTCTTTCCGCACCCAGTTTCGCCCACTAGCAAAAGCGGCTCTCCGTGCTGCAACGCCGCCTGCACTAGCACCGCGAGCCGTCTCATGGCGCCCGTCCATACCACCGGCAGGTCCGCAGCCCCAACAAGCGTTTTGTCCTCGAGCAGGCTGTAGAAGGCGTCCATGTCGAGACTCACTCTCATGACTTTTTCGAGCACCTCCTTGACTACCCTTCTCTCGTCCGGTCTGCGCACCCTCTCGGCAAGCAACATGTATCCGTGGGCCGCGAGCTCGTCGTAGCCCACCGCGCCTCGCTTGGCCCAGCGAAAGAGGTCTCTCAAGGTCGCAAACGACTTCTTCTGCTCAAACAACCGGGTCAGCTGTCTCTGCACCAGCAACTGGCGGTACACCTCCACGATCTTCTTGGCGTACGTCGGCGCAATGAGACACCGCTCGCGCAAAATGTGCTCCAACTCGTCCTCGGGAATGTCGTCGAAATGCAACTCGAGGAATCGGTTGCGAAAGGCGCGCGAGAGCACCTTTCTTCCTCCGTAGAGCCCGGGGGGGTTTTGGGTTGCAAAAAGCATGAAGTCCGCATGCGGTCTCACCACCTCGCCGGTCTCGGGAATGAGCAACTCGCGGTTGTCGTCTAGCAAACGGTTAAGAGCCTCCAAGACGTCTGTGGGCGCGAGATTGAGCTCGTCCAAAACGATCCAGTGGCCCTTTCTGAGCGCCTCCACCAACACACCCTCGCGGAACACCAATCTTCCCGCCGCGTCCAGGACATAGGTCCCGAGGTACTCCTGCAAGTCCGTGTGTTCGTGGTTGTTGATCCGCACAAACGTGTGGCCTGTGGTTGCAGCCAAGTGCTGGATCATGGAGGTTTTTCCCGCCGACGTGGGGCCCTGCACCAACACCGGGAACCGTCTTCCTGCGGAGGCACGCACCAAGTTCATGAGGTTCTTTTCCACGAAGGGCGTGATGATGTAGTGCGGCTGCTCCACCACGGGCGAGGGCCCCTTGCGCATCCAGTAGTGCTTGAACTGGACGTACTGGTGGCCGTCCTGGGGCATGGGCGGGCGCAGGCCCATAGCCAGGCGAATGTTCTTGAGACCACCCAACGTGTGCTCCTGGATGAGCGGCTGCAAAACCGCCTCCGAGGGCACGTCCAAGAGAGTCAAAAATGACATGCAGAAGCCCTCGTAGAGTGCTCTGCGCAATCCGTAGACGGCCACAATGTCACACACGTACACCAACGTTCTGGTTAGCGTTCTGATGGAGAAGTGCGGTCTCTGGTTGGCGCCATCCACAATCTGATTGTTTTCCAGCAATCTTTTGGCCTCCAAGTAGAGATGGGCCACGTCGGAGAAGACCGTTCCGTCGCCCACGGCGTAGCGGCCGATGTACTTGTCGATGATGGCCAAAAGGTCTGCCATGTCGCCGTCCGGCGAATGCACGTATATCTCGCTGAAACGCAGCCGGATACTCACTGGCAAGTCTCTTTTTCCCACGTCTGTGGAGGGGTTCATACACCCAAAAAGACGGAAATCCGGGTGGGCCCTTATGGCGTCCACGTCGCCTCTCTCGCTCAACAAGACGGTTCTCTGGGCCAAGGTCTCGGAGAGCAAGTCCGCGATGCTCTCTAGGGTATCCGCCAGGGCCAAATTGAGCTCGTCCAAAAGAAGCCATTCTCCGTTGCGGACAGCCTGCACGAGGGCACCCTCCACGAAGTTGAAAACGAAAGCGTTGTCGAGCGAGGAAGCGTGCTTCTCAAACAACTTGGCCAGCTCGGAAAAGTCCGCCCATTTCTCCCAAAGAACGGCCTTTTCAGGCAGCCCCAAGCGGCGCTTCTTTTTTGGTGTTTCCTCGTCCGATTCGTCGGCTTTGGCCAAGATTTCCCGGGCCATCTTGACAGCCTCGCCCCAGAGCCTGGCGACGTTCTTCCACTGGTTTTTGGCGATGCATTTGCTTAAAACGAGCGAGAACTTCTCGTTCTTTTTCTTCGAGAAAGTGGCTGCGAAAAGCTCCTCAAACGTCTCCTGGATGGGCATGGCCACCGTTCTGGTATTCACGGGCTTATATCCGCCCAAAAGATCACCGGCCTCGGTCTGCTGAGACACGTTGATCACCGTCAACTTCTTGCTCATCATCTGGGCCACCTGCTGGACCACGGTGGTTTTTCCCGTTCCTGTTTCTCCCACCAACAACACAGGCTCGGCCATCTGCACAGAAACGCCGATCTGCTCCATCAATCTGAGCGCGTGGTTTGTTCTGGCAAAGGCGTTGGAGTGGCCAGTCTTTTTCCTGGCAAAAAGGGCCCTGTCAGAGGCGCTTTTGGCCAAAACAGCCCTTCCCACCCGCAAGACGTTCCCGTCGTTGTGAAAACCAGGCACGTGTTTGGTCAAAAAGAGGCTGATTCGCGAGCTGGGAACCTCCAAATGCTCGCCTATAGCACTGACCAAGGGTGAGAGGGCACCCTGCTCGGTGATGGCACTCCCGAAGCAGTCAACAGCCTCAGCGAAAATGCTATCGTAGATCGAGGACTCAAGAAGCTGCTGGGGTGACGAAACTCCCTCGTTTTGAAGCAAGCGGTTGCATCTGGAGCAGAACTTCATCAAGTCTCTGAAGGAGATCACACGCGGGTGCAGGCCTCTGTTTAGGGCGATGAACGACGGCAAGGCGTAGATGCGGAGCACCTCGTTGTAGCAGCCGATAAACCGGCCTATGAGGCTGTGCAAGAGCGGGAACTTGGTCTCCAAGATGTTCCGCAAATCCGCAGACGTGGGTGTCTCCACGCCGACCAACCGCCAGAGACGCAAGCCGATGATGTCGGGAATGGTGTTTCGGGCATTGTCGTTGGAGATCCGCACCGTTGAGATTAATTGAAACCCGCTCTTGGCCCGTATCACCTCTCCCCGAGACGGAATGGTCAACTCGCGCTTCTCCAAGAGCGTGAGAAGCACTGACAAGACCTCTGTGGGCGCCTTGTCGATGTCCTCGATGACCACCCATTTTCCCTCCCTCACAGCGGTGGTGAGAACACCCAGTCTCCACTGAAAGGTACCGGGCTTCTCGCCAGAAGTGTAGGTGCCCAAAAGCAACTTGGCGTCGGTCTGCTCGCCCAAGTGGATCTTGACGATGGAGTCCTGGTACGCCATGAATCTGGCCAACTGGTTGATAAGGAACGTTTTTCCAGCGCCCGCCTTTCCGTATAGCATCACGGGCCTGTTATTCTGCACGTTTTCTGCCAACCGTCTCAACACGGCAACAGAGGGAACGGTGGGCACAAAGGCGTTCTCGTCGAGTTCCGCGCCATCATCTGTGTTTCTGGAAAGCAAATTAGGCACCAAAACGCCGCAAACGGACGTCACCAAGGGACAAAGGTCAGTCTGGTCAACAATTACCATTTTGGGGGGCTTAGAGCCCCGTGAAACGGCGCCCAACAGCGCAAAGTTCGCCAAGCGCTTGGCCTCTATCAATGCAAGGTACTGGTAGTCTGTTTCGTCAGACTCGTGCACAGAAATCAACGCGGACTCTGGCGAAATGTGCAATTTGAGCATCTCGCTCTGGCTGGCCTCAGAAGCGTCCAAGTACTTGCACAAAACGTGCACCGCCAAGTGCTTTGCAACAAAGAGGTTCGTGCCGTCGGTCTCAAGCAACGCGTAGAGTGTTTCGGGGCTCACGTACTGTCTGTATGTGAGGACATCGAAGCACACCAAGCGGTAAAATGCCAATAAAATAGACTCCAATTCAAGACGCTCCGAACGCCCTTTTTTGCCCGAGAGTTCGCCCAAGCGGCAGCAGAAGTCTTCCCCGCTGACGTAGTGTTCTATCAAGCTCAAGCACTCACTGGAAGTTCCCACCAATCGGGATAAGGCGTGGAGAATGGTTGAGCCCCTAATGCGGGAGGTATTTCCACCCTGTTGGGCGTATTCCTCCTCGTATTTCGCGGGATTGCTCACCCAGCGGCCAACTATATCAAGGAATATGGGCTTGTACGAGTAGAGAACCGCCAATGTAGCATCGGGGTGTAATGCAAATACTGCCAATTGGTCCAAGTTCTGGCTGACAGAAAGAGTGCGGTCAAATTGGAACGCAGGCACCTTTTTGGATGGCGCTTTTTCGTAGTACGCCTCGTAGAGTGCGTCCGAAAGGCTCAAGTCCACAGAAACGCCGTTGTTCATGCCGTCGGTCGTTTTATCGTCCTGTGAAAATGTAGTTTAGTGGTGTCTGAAAAATAGATGCGATGAGGGAAGAGGCCCTGTGCAGGAGGCTTCCCCAGCGAACTGGGGCCTATATGCAGGTGGTTTACTGGGAGTTCAGCGGACGACGAAAGGGGGCCTAAAAGTAGTGTGAAAAGGAAGTCGCTGGGGCGAAGGTTGATCTTTGGAGCTACTTTAAGGGGCTTGCCTTTCTTTTGGTAATGCTTTATGGGATTTAGGGCTTTCCAGCATATACGGTGATGTGAGCGCTTGCTGGGTCAAGACCGGGCCCAAATGGATACAACGCGATTGTAAAAGTTAGAAAAGCGATGTGGGGGGTGTGGTGTAGCTTTTTGAAGCATGTGGATCATTTTCTGGTCGTTTCTGGTCGTTTTCAAATTTTGGTCTACATTTGCAGATTTTTGCAAAAAATCGCCAATAGTAGATCACACCACTTCAAATTGAGAAACACAGCTAGCCAAAACTCCCAGAGAAAAACCCCATCAAGAGTATATACACGGGAGAATGGCGGCATAAAGACATTTTAGCGGAATGTACTCGAAACAGGCCCAAAATTGGGAGCCCGCAAAATTGCCCTTGTGGGTGCAAAAAGGCTGTTTCTGTGGCAGCCCACGCAAAATTCCCTACAACTTCTTTTCCCCTTCAGCAGCCCGAGATGGTTTCCTTTCAAGTTGTATTTGGCCTCTGTGCCGCCCTAGCACTTGCCAGAGGGCTGATCTTGCACCCAGACCCGCGGTCCGGTGCAGGGCTTGATTTGGTGAACGAGGGTATGTATATCACTATAAAGAGGATTACCAGGCCCCTACTGACGACAGGAACCCCCCTGAGAGAGAGCCTCGAGGAAATCAGCGTCTCGGCCTTCGAGGTTTCCGTGCCTGACAAGGAGCCGTTGGGGGCGGCCGTTCCCGCTTTCAAGGCACCTATCGACAACGGTGCGGTCCCCAACCACTGCAAGCAGGAGGTCTTCCAGTTGAGCAGCAACGACGACCTCCGGGCCATTAGCGAGTGCAAGGTGATAGTAGGCACGGTGGAGATCGTGGACTTCTCCGACGCGTTGATCCAGCTCGAGATGGTAGAGAGCATAGTGGGAAGTTTGCGGGTGCGCAAGTCGCCCCATTTGGTGCGCATCGAGGCGCCCAAGTTGGCGTCGATATCCGAGACGTTCCAGTTGAAAGAGTTGACGTCGCTCGCGTTGATCTCGTTCCCGTCATTGAAGGCGGTGCGGCGGCTCGACTGGCGGGTGTTGCCCATCTTGAGCAACGTGAACTTCAGCAGCCAGATCGAGGGTCTCGAGAGCATCGTGGTGTCGGACACCTCGCTCACGGGCTTTGCGGGCTTCATGACGGACGAGCTTGAGGTGTTGGACATCAACAACAACCGGTTTCTCGACTCCATCGAGTCGCACGTGCAGAGGATCACGGGAAAGCTCCACATCGCCGCCAACGCCCGCGAGGTGGCAGTCAACTTGGAGAAGTTGCGCAGCTCGAGCAACACCAGTGTGCACGACGTGGCGCACATCAATTTGGAGTCGCTCGAGGAGATCACCGCCTCTGCCAGCATCATAGGGAACCAGTTCGACCAGTTGAGGGTGCCGCAGTTGCGCAGCGTCGGCGGCACCTTGATTTTGTTGGACAACGAGCATGCCACCGAGCTCGAGTTCCCGTCACTCACCGACATTGGCGGCGGCTTGATGATCGTCAACAACACGCTCTTGGACAGGGTGACCTTCTTCCCCAAGCTCACCACCATCGGCGGTGCGCTCGACTTGGTGGGCGCCTTCAAGGAGGTGGCGTTCAAGAGCTTGAAGCTCGTCAAGGGCAGCGCACGCATCGTGTCCTACGACGCTTCCTTCGACTGCAACAACTGGTCCAAGGCCGACACCAGCTCCGTGATCCGGGGCGGCAAGATGGAGTGCTCCAAAGCTCAGGTGGCCAGAA
Organism: Wilhelminamyces tanticharoeniae; assembly: GCA_030558325.1. Classification (NCBI taxonomy): domain Eukaryota; kingdom Fungi; phylum Ascomycota; class Pichiomycetes; order Serinales; family Metschnikowiaceae; genus Wilhelminamyces; species Wilhelminamyces tanticharoeniae. Next base: position 91,330 of record JAJMSI010000003.1, on the reverse strand, counting down.
CCGGCGCCCCCACAGATGCCGAGGACGACAGCCACTCGCGGCTCAGCATCAGTTACAAGTCGGGCTCCTCCGCGTTGGTGCAGAGATGGTGGGACATTCCCGCGTTTGCCTTGTTGACTGCGGTGGTGTTGTGGAACACGCGCTGAGGGTGTCTGTAGGGTGTGTTCGTGTTTTTGGGCGGTGTGCCTATGTTGGAATGCCTATGCCTGCGTTTTTCAATGTAAAAGGTGTCCTTGGAGCACTATGTACGGTACGCGGATTTTGGCAGTGGCTGCGAAACATCTGGAAATTTCCGTGCTGAGGGCCCTGTTTTTCTGCGGGTCGCCCATTTGGTGGTGTGCGAATAGCGAGGAGGTGGCTCAAAGGGCCTGTTCTTCTCAGGCAATTACGCCCCACACCCTTCCCCACGTATCCATGCCCCACCAATCTCTGCACACAAGCTCCGGGCGGAAACCACGACCCTGCACGGCTAGCCACCCGCCAGCCCATCCCTTTCATCTCACTCTTTCTCATACACCCCTTCTCTGGCAATGTACTCAGCCACTTCCGCCAACACGCTGTCGCGCCATTCTTCCTTCCTTGACACCACCGCCCTTCGGATCGCCGACGAGCTGATGGCGCCAATCTCGTCATTGGGGTGCTCCAGCTCCTCCCGCGAGTGCATGTGAACGCCCAGCAGCCAGTGCGTGGGAATATGCGCGTGTTTTCCGTTCAGAATGTCGTCAATGTACCCAGCCTGCTCCTTGTAGGTGGCGAGATTGTCCTTCCTTGTCAAGCAGAACAAGTCCGTGACCTGCATGAACTCGTTGAGCGAGTCCGAGAGCTTGTCTGGCAAGTAGTACTTGGGGTCGAAGATGCGCACCAACGTGTCGTAGCCAAGGAGAAACGTGAGCTTCAACAGCCTGTGCACCAGTGCACCGGTCTTCAAGTAGCCGAGAACCGCCACCAGCTTGTCCACGAACTTGGCGTGCGTGGTGAGGCCCACACTCACGCTGACGTTGAGCTCCTGGGCCAAGTGCTCGGCCATCATGTACATCATGTAGATTCGGTCCTCGAACGCTGCGGGAACTGGGGTGGTTTTGTCAGCGTTTTTGACCGAGAGAAGCAACAACACGGCCTTCTCCTCGCGGGGGTCGCGGCCCTTATAGTGGTACTTGAGCGACTCCTTTGCGAGCGCGTAGTGGCCCAAATGCGGAGGGTTGAACGACGAGTCAAGAATACAGAGTCTTTGCGTGGAACCGCTCACGAGCGCCCCCGAAGTGCTGTGCACGATGCGGAAGTCCGCGTTGGACGAGAGAAACTCCTGGAGCGGTCTGTAGAAGCGTTTTGAGAGAAGTGACATGGGTTGCTAAACAGACGCATTTTATCGCCTTATATACCTTCTACGATCCTCACGTGAGCACAGTTTAGAGCTCGTCACGGACTTGCTCATCGCCCCCCCGCACGATATCCATCAACTCGGCGGTGAAGGCTGCTGTTAGTAGGGAACATGTCGGACATGCGGAGGAGTGTGGTGTGCGATTGATCGCGAGGAAAGTGGTGGGACGTCAAGGGCCCATCAGGGGGTGAAAAGGGCGGTTTGTGAGGCTTCTGTGGGCTGGTGGCTGGTGGTTGTGAATATGCAGCCCCACAGTGTGCAAATGCAGCAAATGTGCAGCGAGAGTGGTGATTTGGTAGAGAACGGCTGCACGAAAAAGGCAAGATAGAAGCACGAAAAGCAGCCGCCAACCTCGCAGAGCCAGCGTTTGCGAGCCTGTAGCACGGAGAAGCCCGAGGCTATGGGGGGGCAGAACACGACTGTGGAGACCCATGACCTCATTATATTGAGACATCCGTCAGAAGAGCCTCTCTCCTAGCATGGACACCACACCAGTTCTTTCAACCCACCGCTGCTCTCAGACACCAATTAGCAAGTGAATCGCCTGCCAAGTGCACCCCACCTCACCTCTTACCCGTCGATTCAACTCCCGGTACCTTTTCCCTCTGGTAACCCCTGTCTTGTAACCACTTCTGTGATTTCCTCAATCGATCACACACTCACCAATTATACATACTCAAGGTGGCCTTGGGCGGAATCGGGCCAACTCCCCTATTGCCGTAGGCCAATTCGGGCGGAATCGTCAACTTTCTCTTCTCGCCAACACACATCCTGGTCAAGCCTTCGTCCCATCCCTTGATGACCTGGCCGACGCCAAGCTGGAACTGAAGAGGCGCGTCTCTCGAATACGAAGAATCAAACACAGTGCCGTCCTCCAAAGTGCCCTCATAGTGCATGCTCACGAAATCCCCGGCCTTTGTTTTGAGGGTGCACTGGTCCTCAGGAATGGCCTTGAGAACGCCTGATGTTAGTATTGGAAAAGGCCAACAGCCCTAGAAAAACATACCAATCTGAAGCTTGTCAGAGGCCTGAGCAACGGCGAAAACTGCTAAAAGGGAGCTGAAAATGCTGGAGGCTTTCATTTAATGGGTGTCAGTAGTAGATAAGTTAATGGAGAAATATTCGAATTTGACAAAATGCCCCACACACTACTTCATCCATCGCACTCCAACCTACAGCTTCTTCTCTAATGTACAGTATAACTAATCCCATGATAAGTATTTTTGTTCACATATAAATGTGTTGATGATATCAGTAAAATGTACCCCAGTAACCCAATGAAAGCAACTAACATAACAGCATGCCGCAGACGGCAACACAACTGCAGACAAACAAGCAAAAACAAACTCATAACTAATAACCAAACAAAAGCTGCGTGAAACACGCCTAGCTTCGGAATCTCGTGAAGGCCGTCGACCGATGGTCGTGTCGACTTGAAGTGAAGTTAACTAGAACCGTTGACCAAACACTTGAAATAGATAAATAGTGGTGATGGCCAGCGCACGCTTGCCTAATTGGCAAACAAACGGCCATCCTCGAGCTCGTCGATGGTAGACTCAACAACCTCGTCGTCGTCGTCGTCCTCGACCAACTCAATGGTGGCGTACTTGATCATGTCCCAACGCTTCCAGAATGCGATCACATCTGCAAAGTCGTCGGAATCCACCAAGTCCTGCAAGAAGTACTTCGCCTTTGTCAAGCGGTCCTTCAAAGCCTGCAACTGGCACGAAGAAGGGTCCTTCGAGGTGTTAGAGTTGCCCAACATGGACGGCTTCGATGATCTCTGGTGCTTGGAAGCCGACGGCTTCGCAACCTCAAAGTCACTCTCGTAGTCGGTGATGTCCGTGGTGTTACCAAAGTAGTCCTCGTCATCAGTGGCCACCGAAGCGGGGGTGTTGTAACCGTACACCTCGTCCTCGACATACGTGGTGGCGTCGCAGTATCTTGCCCACGCCTCGTCAATAGCACCAACCAAGTATTCGAAGCACCTGGATCTCGAGCCTTTGTCGGACTCCGGGACCAACTTCTTCGAGGCTGGCGACGAAGCGTGGTCGGAAATTTGTAAAAACACACTGGAGTTGCTGGCATTGTTGTGGGAGGGTGGCGTATTTACAAATGAAGTGTTGTTGCCAACAACAGCGTGGTTTGGGTTCACAGCGAACAAGAGGCTGGAAGAAGAGGGAGAGCTCGACAAGCGACAGTCAATGTTCTCGTCGTTCACGTTGCGCAGGTCGCTCTCGCAGTCGTCCTCGTCGTCGTCACTGTACTTGGAAACAGCACGCGACAACTCCGAGTTCAACGAGAACGATACCCGGGTAGAAGCCCTTCTCTTAGCCTTGACCTGATCGGCGTTGTAGCACGACTGCTCGTCTTCAGAGTCGTTATCCGTCTCCGACGACGAGTAGCAGACCACCGACTTGCGCGGGCTCGCCAACTTGGATAGACATATTCTCTTGGACGGCGATGGGGCAGCGTTGCCAAAGTGGCAGGTACGCTTAGCCGCGGTGTTGAATGCCTGAGAACATAAAGCCATAGTGGGAGTGTATATAAGATATCACGAGTTGCGTGTGCAGACCGAAAATCCTGAGAATGAGAATGGCACTAGCGCACCAAACGTTTGGATAGGGATGTGCCGGCCACTGAGCAACGGGATTTTCTGAGTCAACCAATCAAGGCGTCAGAAACGAAAAATTTGCTGAGGGAAGCGGGATGAAACGCTAAGCCAGACAGCCAAAATCTTTCTATCTTGTCGTGGTATAGATACTCTGTGTGCAGCAGAAGAGAGGCACCAGCAGTAAATATAGTCAGATACTTAGTATTAACCTGCGGTATAGGACACACTGGCTAATAAAAAGGTAAAGGGATGGGAGGCAGGAGGGAAAAACCTGTGGTAAAGAGATTTTAAAATAAATGACGGCCGGGAGTGCGGTGCGACGGCAAACGCAGGCTCTGATTGGTCAGAATGCGAGTGAAAAACGGTTTGGGGCTACCGCGGCGTGCGGAAAAAAAAAATCCGGGTTTGGGCTGGTTAATATAGCAAGTTGCCGGGGGGACTTTTCAGGACCAGGGGTTTGTGTCACAGCAGCAGCGACGCATGCTGCCGTACTTAAAGAGGCCGGGTAACCGCAACGGGTACAGGGCTGCGCACCACGCGCAGAAAATTGGCCGCGTTTGGTAAATTGCTGGGAAAATTGTCCGGAATGCACGACTTTTCTGCATTGTGTGTTTCCCTTTCCTGCAGCTACTTCCGCATACGTGTCCGTTACCCCTAACAGTGCGTACAGGCCTAATTTCGCCAGCGTGTTCTAGTGAAGAGCTCAGGTTAGATTAGATAGCACCTATGGATTTACAGCCAATGCGGTCCAACAAAGGCACAGTTGCGAACGTCGTATTTGCTATCGATTAGTTGCTACCATTAGCTTAGCCAGACACCTCCTGTTTGTTGGGAGCCCGTGCCGCATGCAGGAAGCCCAGAGGTGCTAAACTGTACAGAGGACGCCAAAACACCCGTGCACCAGAACCCTCTGTAAGACCAGCCTCCCTCAATTTAGGCCTATGCCTGGACAGCAAAAGCCCAAACCAGAAACCCGTACACCTAAACACACCTGTACACCTTCTAGAACTCGTCCACGAACTGCTCTACTATGTCGAGCATGGTGACATTTTTCACATTGTCAGATGGCAGGTTCGAGCTAGGGGAATCTTTTGCACCCATTCTTGTTGTCGGGGGAGTTGTGTAGGTTGACATAGGCTCGTTTTCGGGCGACTGCAGTTTTTGAGAGAAATATTGAGTGTACCGAGCGTCCTTGTGGAAGTCCTTTCGAGCTGGGCTCTTTCCTAGGTACTTTCGGAGGACCAACTCAGCCAAGGAGGCCTTCCAGGTGGCTTTTTCGCCCACATCCCTGTCACCTATTTGGTCGTTTAAAAAGGATGCTGCGTTCTCGGTCATTTCGTTGTATAATTCGCTGAGGTCGTCGTTGGTCTTCTGGAGATACTCGTTATCATCTTCCCCAGCTTGGGATCCGTATTTGTACACGTCCAAGTTCTTGTCACTGAGCTTCGTTTCGAAGAATTCCATGAGCCTAATGAGCACCGACAAAAACAGGTTGAAGTTCCTGCTGTTGACCACGTAGATCTCGTTATTGAAGAACTTGTCAATGAGGAGATGGAGAAGAGGAATGGAGAACTTGATAAGCAAAAACGTGAGTCTGATGGAGATGACAAGTAGGATTTCGATTTTGTCCATAAGAAGCACCCCAGAACGGCCTGCACCACCCTTTTCTCGTAGCTCCTGAAGCGTATTCTGCATTACCTGGACCTCATTATTGCCCAGAAGTTCTTCTAAGAGGTTCAAGTCGCGTTTGAGCACCTGCAAAACCTCCATTTTTGCATTTTGGTCCAACGAGTCCACAAAAAGCTCCACCAGGAAGTTTTCTTGGTCACGGAAACTGTCCGCGCCAGGTGAGAACCTTCTGACAAGTGTTGTAGTCTCTGGAGATGCGTCCAGCGCACTACCAGGCGCAAAAACTGTGTTTTCGCGAGTTCCAAAGTACGCATTACTTTTGGGAGGTTTCAATGAAAAGTCGGTCTTTTCTTTCGTTTCAAAAGGCCAGTAAACTGTCAAAAGCAGCTTGCATGTGGAGCCAACAATATTAACCACTTTCAGTGCTTTCTGGGACATGCTGGCATCGCGAGAGCCGATCAAGTCAACTAAAAGAGCATTGATGTCTTGTTTTCCGTTATCAGCCTCCATAAATGCCTCCAAGTTGCGGTTGATCAAGGTGTCGAATTTATCGTTCTGCTCGTCCAAGTACTGCTTCACACGGGCCTGCTTTGCCACGAAGTGCTCGTCCAAGGTGCTGTTTTCCACCTTTTCGGGCTCCTCTTCCTCCGTTTCTTCAGGAATAGCCGCAATTTTTTGAGGCAGACTTATCTTGCTTTCAACAAACGTCCCGTCCACGTCGCTGGACCACGTAGATCCGCGGGACCGACTCTGGGGAGCCGATACTTGCTTCAATTTGTGAATGGGCGAGAATTCGAGTCCCGCAGGAAACGCATCGCAGGTGTCCGCGTAATAAAAGCCGATTTCGTCGTCAAGGCAACGCCTGTCAAGGATTCGCGAGTGGATTTTGGCCCGAGGGCTCAGGGTCCTGGGCTCGTGTGTCTTTTTGGGGGTGGATACCTTCGTTTCTTCCGGGATTTTTTCGGCCTCAGAAAGAACGCCTCGGATAGACCCTAGAATACAGTCCGAATACGGTAAACGGGCCGCTACCAGGCCAAGAATCTGCCTAACGACCATGCCTTGTGAAGAAGAAGAAGAAGTGAAGGGAGAAACTCTTGTGCAGGACTATGAACTCATCGCTGGGTGCAGGGAAAATTGCCTCTTTGAGACTAATTCCACAGTTACCGCATCCAGCATAATTGCGGGTGTATGCAGGAACACCCTTTTCGCGAGGCACGGGTGCGAAACAGCAACTTGGCGAGTTACGGTGTCTTTGCACAAAACGGTCCGTGGGAAGCCTGAAACACGATTTTTGAGTTACCCAGTGGGCATCGCTGTATTTCCCGTCCAGGAAATTCTAAGTCCTGTGAGATCCGCTAAATCCGCTCGTATACGATCGCATCATGTCTTCTTTCGTCGTTCGCTATGTCGCAAACCGGCTTCTCCACGACAACCAATGGAACCGTTTTGGGGTGGAGGACCCTTACTATGAAAATGTGCACATCGGGGATGCCCATGGAAAACCGAAGTACAAAAAAGTACCTAGGAGGATCCCCAGCGGGCTATCATCTAACGATGAGACCGTTTTGGATAAGGTCAAAAAGAAGGCCTATCGCTACGATATGTGGTTTTCCCTTTTAGGCTACCGGGTGGGCTGGGCCAATATCATTGGTGTGATCCCCGTGGTGGGCTCCATAGTGCAGACTTACTGGCTGATATCTCTTTTCTTGGTTGCGAGAGGCTTGGACGATGGGCTTCCCTTGGACCTCCAGCTTCTCTTTTTGCTCAACATTTTGATTGACTTTTCTCTCTCGTTGATTCCCATCGTTGGTGACTTGATTGAGATCGGCTACAAGGCCAATTCTCGCAACTTCTTGCTCTTGGAAAAGCACCTTCAGCGTGTGGGCGACAAGAACTTGGGCTTGATAAACCCCGAGGATGTGAGACCGGGAATCATCAACGACAGAATACAACCCTTTGTGGAGGAGAAGGTAGTGCCGTCTGTGGCCAAAGCCAGCGACTCTGTGAAGGTGTTTGTGAACAAGCAGTTGCACAGCCATCTGTCGTCGGGAGCGAGTTCTCCAGAAAGGTACACTTCTTCTCCGACCATTCAGACCTCACCCACTACGATAACTACGTCTGCAAGTACCACTAGCCCCGGAAATCTTCGTAAAAGACAGGATAAAGACGACCACGATAGCCGTTCTGTGAGAAGCGTGCGCAGTCTCAGCTCCAACTTGGCCCAGGATCAGGTCAACAGCGACGAAAAGACCGTGCATCGCCACACGGTGCAGGAGAAGTAGACCAGCACAGGAATGCACGTTAGTGAAGAATTGTAGGGTTTTTAGGGTTGTGTCGCGAGATGTGTCGCTAAATGTCGTTTTTGTCGTGGAATATCGTTTCGTCTTTTGACGCGACATCTTTTGCGACTCGAGCTTTTCAATTATCGACTATAAATACAACGGCCACTTCTGCACCGATGACCAAGAAGAACATTAAGAAACGGGCCGCAAACGGGAATGTGGGCCAATTAGAGGCTGCCACAGCGACCGAGGCAGAAAACGGGCCTCTTCTAGTCGCCTCTGACGTCATCGAAACGCCCAAAACGGAAGATCTGAATTGGGTCCCTGGGGGCGGTGATTCTGAAGCTGAAAACGGCAATGGCGTCTTGGAAACGCCAGAAACGCAAGTAAATGAGCTTGTTTCCGCTGAGGGCCTCGAAGACGAGACCTTTGCAAATGAAAATGCATCCATAAAGTCCACAGACGGCCTTTTGGACGCCACCAAAGACGATTTGGACAACCTCGACAAGAACATAGAAGAAGGAACCGAAAACGGCATTCCTGAGGCCCCCTCAGAGCAGGAGCTCAATCCGGACCTTTCCCGATTCATGACCGCGTGCCAGCTGGGCGATATGGACCGGGTAAAGGACTACATTTCCACCGGAAAAGTGGCTGCCAACGACGCATTTAGCGATGGCATCACGGGGTTGCATTGGGCCTGTATAAACAATCGGTTGTCGCTCGTACGGTACTTGGTGGAAAACCCTCATTCTCGGGCCAACGCCAACGTTTTGGGCGGCGAGTTGCGGGCCTCTCCGCTTCACTGGGCGTGCCGAAACGGGCTCGTATACATCGTCGACTACTTGTTGAAGAACTCGGATGCGGACCCCACATTGGTTGACTCGCAGTCCTACAATGCGTTGCATTTGGCGGTGCACAGCTCCAACATCCCCCTCATTATCTACTTGTTGTATGCGTGCACGGACCCCCAGGCATCCAAAACGCTCTATGTCGACGAGCCGGACGCCTCAAACCGCACATGCTTACACTGGGCCGCGTACCAGGGCGATTTGATGTCGGTCAATGCATTGTTGAAGTTCGGAGCGGACGTGAACAAGGTGGACAGCTCGCTTTTTATTCCGCTCCACTGGGCTTTCATGAGGGGCTACAAGTCCGTTTTGAAGGCGCTCGTGGATGCAGACTCCAATATCGACGCGAAAAACGACCAGGGAAAGAACTCCTTTGATGTGGCCAAGGATATGAACTGCCACGGAACCTGGATAAAGGTTCTCCAGGAGGCCGGAAGAGACGCGCTGAAAAATTGGGCGCCCAGAAGACCGTTTCTAAGCGAGAAAAACGCCAAAATCATCACTTTTTTCACCCCCTACGTGGCTCTACCATTGCTATTCGAGATCTGCTCGTTTAGTGCCGGCTACGCTATTCCCAAGCTCTTTGCGGGCTTGGGCGTTTTTGCTATGCTCATCTACATTGTTCAGAAAGTGGTTGTTCCGGCCTATCTTTTGGACGACAAGCCGTTGCCGAAAACGCCCTTATTGGCGGGAATCTTCTCGGGAACCGCCTTCTGGTGCGTGGTAATCACCGTGCTCAGACTCCTTCCAACGACCCTTTTCACCAACTTCTTCTCTAACTTGACGCTTCTTGGCTTGATAGGTGTCTTCTCGTGGTCCTTCTTCAAGGCCATGTTCATCAACCCTGGGTTCGTGCCCACTCCTTCTGACAACAGCGTCGTATTGGGCCAAATCAACGACTTAATTAGGGAGGGAAAGTTCGACACAGATAACTTCTGTGTCAACTCATTTGTGCGCATTCCGTTGAGGTCCAGATACTCGCGCTTCAACAGAAAGCTTGTGGCGCGGTTTGACCATTACTGCCCGTGGGTCTACAACGAGATCGGTGTGAGAAACCACAAGTTGTTCATGACGTTCGTGTACTCGTTGTTTTTCGCCATTATCTACTTCAGCTACTTGTCGACCCGCTACTTTGACGCCATGGAGGAGAAGTCCGGTTTTGATAGCGACGACGAATCTCAGGTGTGCTCCTTCTTATCTGACAAGTTGTGCGTGGGATACAAGTTCCACCACTTCCACTTCAACCTTCTTTGCTGGTCGCTCATGCAGTTTGTGTGGATCGTGTCGCTAGTTCTCGTGCAGACGTTCCAGATCCTTCGGGGCGTGACGACGTGGGAGTTTTCGTTGTTGAACAATAAGCTGCATTCCCCGTCCAACCACTCCACCGTTCCCCGCGACTTCAGCGGAAATCTTCCCGCAGCTCCGCCCACCACCACCAGACACCGGCACAGCAGCGGCTTGGCCACCTGCACCAAGTTGACGGGTCTTGACCAGCTCTTTTTGACCGTGAAGTTGGCAGTTCAGTCGCTCTTAAACATGTCCTCTGGGGAGCACGAGACACCGTTGGACTCCTTAAACATTCCCACAGACTACGGTTTGAAGCAGAACTGGTTGGATTTCTGGTTCTTGGGCGAAGTTTCCTACCAGACCTTGTTTTACTTGCCAATTGAGGGCGAAAACAACTTGAATGGCCAGGTGGTGGACTACTACAAGTTGTACGAGTACCCCGCTAAGGTTTCAGGTGCCCAGGCGGTCTAGTTTATGGCTGGCTGCGAATGTATATAAGCGCTAGTGAAATGGCAGGGGTGTTTGGGGAAGGAGGGCCGTGTTGAAAGAAAGCATGAGGATGGGGTCCTTAATCACGAAAGAAGGTGTAATTCTAAGATGTAGCAAGAAGCTTATGGGCGCCATTTCTGGCTTGGGACTGAAAATAGGGAAAATAAGTGCTCTTTAGTGACAAACAAGGGGTGGGTTTGTCGGTAAAATTGCAAATTTCAGTATTTTTAAAAAACTTCTTTCGCTAAATTGATGGCATGTGTAGGCTGCTTTTGAAATTTGGTGGTAGAACATGAAAAATAGCCAGGAAAAGGAGAATTTTTGGGGGCATTGCAATGGAAAACAGTGGCCAATGAGCCATTTTCGCCGTCTTCAAGCCCCCTATGTTCACAACATTGGCATAGTCTTATAATCTGTGTAGAGGCATCACACGAAACTTCACGTCTTTAACAAAGCAGGTATCATACGAGATAAACACCGCCTGACAGTCCCTTCCTACATCGAAATCATGACACTCGTAGTTCATTAAAAAAAAGTATAGAGACTATACAAAAAAAAGGTCGACCCACAACACAAGTTAACTATAGTCACTAAAGAGCACGCCCAATAAAAGACGTGTTCAGAAGTAACTTGTCAGACAGCCACTCATACCCACCCAGCTCCAAAACATCCGAAGAAGTATAAGGAAAAGGGTAAAGATCATCGCTCCTTTCGGATGCAAAAAGAACGAATTCCTATGCACATGTGAAAGGCAAAAGAATAGATGACTGGACCACTAAGGATCACAGACAAGCTAAATCAATTCTCACTTTGAGGGTACGAGGGTATCTCACTCATCAACCAAGTTGGATTCAGTGGCTCTTTTGAAGAGTCAAAGAGGGACGTGACCTATAGAAATGATCCTATGAAGTACGTCGACAAAGAAAAAAAAACTAACCAAGGGGCGCTGGGCAGGTTCCTTTTATACTTTTTCGGGAGGTTACGAGCCCCGCCAGATCCAGCGATGAGGTGGTTACATGCAGGATACACATGCGGGTAACCCCATATTGTATGCAGGCAGAATAGGGTTGAGAGTGGGCAGAATGCAGGAATAGTATCGTTTGTCTAGGGCTGGAAAATCTATATGCCGGTTAGCTAAATGTACCTAGGGCTAGCATTGGAGTCGTATACAGGAAAACCCAATAGATAGGCAGTACTGTTATTACGTGGGCCCCAATTTGCAGCCACGCGATGTTCAAGCCGAAGGACGACTACTTCTCAAACATAAGATGCCCCGAATTATCCAGGGACCGCAAGTGTGGAATTCTTAACTGCGTTTTCAGCCATGAAATACCAACTAAAAGACCAATTGAAAGCGAGGCCTTTGGCGCCAACAAAAGAGTCCAGGAAGTTCCCAAACAGGAAGAAATAAAGCCCAAAGTCAGGCCTACTGCCAAAGATGTCTCCTTTATGTTTCCAAAAGCAGTAACTCATCTCGAAATTCCCAAATCTGACCGGATCATCAGGGCCAGACAAATGGCCAAGAAACTAGCTGAAAAAGGCAGCAAAACGCCTAACAGAGAAGGACTAACTTTAGAGTACGAAAAAGCAAGTGAATCGACATCTTTGGAAGACTACCAGCAAAAAGTTGACGAGTTTTTAAACGGAAAGAAGACTCTTTTGAAGGACCCGAAGTACATTTTACCGAAAGAAGTGGTTCCCAACGCGCCAGCAACGATTCAAACGAGGAAAAAACATATCACGCTCTTAGTAGATGCTCTAAAGAAGATTAATCCGGACTTGGACACTCCAATTCTCTTTGCAACGGATGTGGAATACGCAGTTGCATGCGAGGCCTCTTCCACTACCTACCCGCAGCTTTTCAGGAAGAAGTTGTACCAAATAAGCCACCCAGAGAAAGTGAATACGGCCCAGAAGGAACTTACAAATGACCAGCTTCTCCTGAAGTTGGTGGAGTTGGTGATTCCCACTGAAAAGTTGGCTTCGTTCGGCTACATAATGGAGACACCGAAAGCGACGGTACCGGCTCAAAAACGCACATGCAGACGCTGTAACGGCGAATTTGCACTCAATGATGTCATGTCACCCACTCGGTGTCGATTCCACGACGGGAAAGTTATCCGAAAAGACAAAATGACCCGAGTTTACGGGTGTTGCGGGGCCCCTATGGGCGGGGACACAGATCCGTGCCAAACGGGACAAAATCACGTATTCTACTGGTCGGATTCGGGCGAAATGCAGTGGTTCTTGCCGTTCCAGAGCACCAAGGAGCTCTACGGGGCCCGAAAAGAGTGTTTCAAGGCCGTGGGAATAGACTGCGAAATGGGCTACACGTCCAGCGGATTCGAGCTTCTAAGGGTCACAGTTGTTGACTTTTTAACCGGAGAAGAAGTTCTCGACCTCCTAGTTCGGCCCATAGGCGAGGTTATTGACTTGAACACCCGGTGGTCGGGAGTGGCAGAAATCGCAGATTCCGCCCTCTCTTTTGACGAGCTGATGAGCCTTCTTGGCGAGGTGATTGATCAGAACACCATATTAGTGGGTCACGGGTTGGAAAACGACGTCAACGCCTTGCGGTGGATTCACGAACGCATCGTGGACACCGCCATATTGTACCCTAAACATCAGGCTACTCCCACCTTTAGACACCCCCTAAAAAGCCTCGCTTTTCGTTATTTGGGCCGCACGATCCAAACTGGCCAGCATGACAGTAACGAAGACTCTCTCGCCGCTATCGACATTGTCAAACACTTCATAATGGAGGATTCAAAGAGGGCCTGAAATGGCCTGACATCAGAACCTGCATATACCTAGATCATTTCCTGCATACGAGTTTGCAGCCGGGCTTTTGTGTAAGGGCGGCAAGGAAAAGCATATAAGGGGCCCCACACCCGTTTTTTGACATCGAATTTACAGGCACTCTTAAGGATTTTTTCCTCCCATTTTCGGCCCTTTTTAGTTCTTGAATCCCGCAATGTCCGTGAAAGCAGTCATTTTAGTTGGTGGCGACACCACGGGAACGCGTTTTCGCCCCCTCACTATGGACCTGCCTAAGTGTCTTTTCCCCATTGCCGGGAAGCCACTTATCAGCCACATTATCGACAATTTGGTATCACAGTTGGGATCCAAGTTAACGGCAGTATTCTTGGTCAGTTTCTTCAAGCTGTCGGCGAAATTCGATGAGTATATTGCCAAGCAGTCCCATCACTACCCGTCTTTGGAGATCCACTATTTGGCGGAGCCTTATCCCATGGGGACCGGTGGCGGGCTTTACTTCTTCAGAAACTCAATTATGGGCCTGGAGGGCTCGGAAGACAAGGTATTCGTAATTCACGGAGACGTCATTTGCAACTACCCATTTAAGAGGCTCGTAGAGTTTACGGACGCTACCGGAGCCAATGCTACCATTCTTGGAATTTCGCCCTTGCGCCTTGTCAATGACACGCTGCCTTTGCCGAGCATGGGGTCAAACTCGAGTCACGATTCCACGTCCTTGTTCGAAAAAGACAAGATTTTGAGCAGCTACGGAACGGTTATCTCGGATAAAAAGTCTCACGATGTCGTACACTACGTGGAAAAGCCTAAATCTGACAGCTTTGCCAAGTTTCAGGATTCAGACTTTGATACGAACATCAATGGCGGCATTTACTTGTTCAGGACATCTATTTTCAAGTTGCTTGCGAATGCACAAGCTTCCAAATTGCTCGACGATAGCTACGTCACTCATGATGATTTGGATAACGACGAGAGCAGACCCAACCCCAATATTCTCTCTTTCGAGTTGGACATCTTCAAGACGCTTCCCAGCAACGATAGCTTCAAATTTGCCACTTACGTGTCAGACAGTTTCTGGTACCAGTTGAAAACGCCGATTTTTGCTTTGTTTGCCAACAACTTCTTCTTACAGCAAGAAGACAAAAAGATGTTGCTTGCGTCATCCTCTAACGTGATTGCCCCCGTGAAGGTCGACTCGCTCAAACCGAAGGGTAGCAGTTACCAGCTTGGCCCCAACGTCTCCATCGGAAAGAATGTCGTTATTGGTAATGGGGTCAGGCTCAAGAACTGTATCATCTCCAACAACGTGACCATCGACGACCACTCAATTGTCGTGAACGCGATCGTCTCCGAGGGTGTCGAAATTGGCAAGTGGTGTCGCATTGAGGGCACGGTGAACCGCCCCACTATCAACAAGGACATCAGCCAGCTCAATTCTGAGAATTACCTCAAGTTGATCAATAACGTGGTGGTTCTTTGTCGTGGAACAGTGGTGGGGAACCAGGTCTTTGTCTACAACTCGATAGTGCTTCCGCACAAGGAGTTGAAGCGCGATGTAAAGTATGAGATTGTGATGTGAGAAAGGTGCTATAGAGCGGTTTCTGCTTTTGAAGAGAAAAAATGGTCGCTGACTTTAATTGAAAGAAGCCAGACCCTGCTTTCTAATTGTTCCTACGATTTACGCGAATGTGCTTTCTATGCTTTATGGTTAATGTTAAAAACGAGGGGCCATGTAGGAACAGTATGGTGTGCGGATGTTTCTAAATGCAGGACGGTTTACGCGTTTCGGGGCGCGTTTTAGAGACGCGAACCCCCAGAAGTGCTTCTTTCTACCACTGGTTCTTCTCTGTTTGGCAACGTTGACGCAAAATGGCCGCTACCAAACCGGCAACGCCGCAGAAGTCAGCTGTGGGGCCAAAAAATGGCTCTTCTAGCGCCAAAATGAAGCAGCTGTCGCTTATGCTGTTTTTCAAACCCGCTGGGCCCAAAACAGCACCTTTATCGTCTCCTTTGAAGACCAAGAACGGCCCGACAGCGCTTCCCGAACTGGAAGTTAGTGACAAGGAGAACGACACCTTTTTGGGCGAGCAGGACACCTCTGATACGCCGTTGACGTCCGAAATAGGCACCACTCCCGTGAGAAACAAGGCTAACATACCGAAATCGTCTCCTGTGGAGGACACAAAGAGCATTTCTAAGAAGCCCCTTGCGTCTTCTAACAGTGCAAACGCACCGCAGTCAAGTCCGGTGTCCAAAAGGCGGTCTGCACGTGATGTGAAATATGCTGAAGAATCTGACGATGATGAGACCGTCAGCGGCTCCTCGAGAAAGAAAAGAAGAATCGTGGAGAGCGATGATGATGAGGACGCTTTTGAGCCCGACAACGACGATAACGACGACGATATGAGCGACTTTATTGTGGAAGATGACATCAGCGAAGTGGCCTCTGACAACGAAGAGGAGGAAGAGGAGGAGGAGGAGCCTAAGAGTAAGGCGCGGTCTAAGAAGAAGGCCCAGTCGCTGGCGGTGGAGAAGAAAGGCGGTCCTGGGACCTTTTCGCCGAAACCGTCGGCCTCTTCTGCCCCGTCTTCATTAGGGAACAAATTCAAGGCCGATTCCTCTTATAAGTCGGCCCCTTCCACTGCTAAAGCTGCTATTTCACCGCCCAAGGCCGCCAAAAAGAGCTTTGCTAAGGAAAACGAGGAACGGTACCAATGGCTAGTGGACATAAAGGACGGTGAAAGACGACCTGTGGACCACCCTGAATACGACTCTAGAACGCTCTATGTGCCATCTTCCGCGTGGGCCAAATTCACAGCCTTTGAGAAGCAGTACTGGGAAATCAAGGCCAAGATGTGGGATACGGTGGTTTTTTTCAAAAAGGGCAAGTTCTATGAGTTGTACGAAAACGACGCCACCATTGCCAACTCCGAGTTCGAATTAAAAATCGCTGGCGGAGGAAGAGCCAATATGAAGTTGGCGGGAATCCCTGAGATGTCGTTTGAGTACTGGGCCAAGGAATTCATCAGTCACGGTTACAAGGTGGCCAAAGTTGATCAGAAAGAGTCTCTTTTGGCTAAGGAGATGAGAGGCGGTGGTTCCAAAGAAGAGAAAATCATCAAAAGAGAGTTAACCGGTGTCTTGACGGCCGGAACTTTGACCAATATGGACATGATAAGCGGCGATATGGCCATTTACTGTGTTGCAATCAAGGAGAAAAGCCAGGAAGACGGCTCCAAGGTCTTTGGAGTAGCCTTCGTGGACACCGCCACCTCTGAGTTGAATTTGATTGAATTGAATGACGACTCTGAGTGCACTAAATTGGACACTTTGATCACTCAGATTCGCCCGAAGGAAGTTCTTTGTGAGAAGAACAACTTGTGTTCTACGGCCACCAAAATCTTGAAATTCAACTCGCACAATGGGCACCAAATTTGGAACAACTTGAATGCCGACTCAGAGTTCTGGGACTACGATGCCGCGTTGGAGAACTTGGTGAAAAGTAAGTACTACGAAGCCGAGGACTTGGACGACTACTCGAGATACCCTAAGATTTTAGTGGATTTCAAGGACAACAAGAAGGTGGCTTTCAACGCTTTTGGCGGCTTGTTATACTACTTGAAGCTGTTGAAATTGGATGAGAGCGTGATGACTTTGGCCAATATCAAGGAGTACAGCATCTCCAAAAATGCATCCTCCCATATGCTTCTTGACGGAATAACGCTCACAAACTTGGAGATTATGAATAATAGCTTCGATGGCAGCGATAAGGGCACTTTACTCAAGTTGCTTAATAGGGCTATAACACCATTCGGCAAAAGAATGTTGAAAAATTGGATTTTGCACCCCTTGATGAAGGCTGATGATATCAACGAGAGATATGACTCCGTGGACTATTTGATGAACCAAAATCCCGATTTCAGGGTGGCTCTTGAGAATGGAATTGCTGGATTACCGGATTTGGAACGTTTATTGGCACGAATCCACAGCAAAACTTTGAAGTTTAAGGACTTCTTGAAAGTGATCGAGAGCTTCGAGAGGGTGGCCAAGTTGATGCAGAAAATGCAGGGAGTTGAGCTCCCTAAAGCGGGCATTTTGGTCACATATATCGCAAGCTTTGCGCCCGAAATCCACGAGTGCCTTTGTGAATGGGAAGATGCTTTTGACAGACAGCAAGCGATGAATGATATCATTGTTCCTGCGCTGGGCGTGGATGAGCAGTTTGACGAGTCTTCGCAGAAAATGGATGCTTTGGAGGCCCAGTTGAACGGGCTTTTGAAGACATACAAAAAAGTATACAATTCTCAGGAAATCTGCTACCGGGACTCTGGAAAAGAGATCTTTTTGATTGAGGTGCCCACCAAGATCAAGCTGATCCCCAAGGACTGGCAGCAGATGGGTTCTACTTCCAAGGTGAAGAGATACTGGTCTCCTGAGGTGCGCAAGCTCGCACGTGGATTGATGGAGCAGAGAGAAACTCACAAAATGGTGTGTGACAGCTTGCGTTCCCGCATGTACGAGAAGTTTGACCGCAATTACAGCGTGTGGAAATCGGCTGTCCAGGTGGTGGGAAACATCGACTGTGTTTTGTCCATCACGAAGGCATCTGAGACCATAGGGTACCCTTCCTGTCGGCCCCAATTCGAGGAGCAAGGAAGCGGGTTTGTGGAGTTCGCAGAGTTAAGGCACCCGTGTTTCAGCGGCACGAAGGAATTCATTCCCAACGACGTTTTTCTCGGTGGAGAAAGCGCCAAATTCGGCCTTTTGACCGGTGCAAACGCCGCGGGCAAGTCCACATTGATGAGAACCACGGCCCTCGCAGTGATATTGGCGCAAATCGGATGCTATGTGCCCTCTCTGCTGGCAAAATTAGCTCCTGTGGACAAGATTATGACGCGTTTGGGCGCCAATGACAACATAATGCAGGGAAAATCGACGTTTTACGTGGAATTATCGGAAACCAAGAAGATTTTGAGCAATGCAACGAGCCGCTCATTGGTGATTCTCGACGAGTTGGGCCGTGGAGGTTCTTCTAGCGATGGCTATGCCATTGCGGAGGCGGTTTTGCACCATTTGGCTACGCATGTGCAGCCTTTAGGGTTTTTTGCCACGCATTACGGGTCTCTAGGCCAGTCTTTTGTGCACCACCCTCAGGTGAGGCCCTTGAGAATGGGCATTATCGTGGAGAAGACGTCGCGCAACATCACCTTCTTATACAAGCTCGAAGAGGGTACAGCTTCCGGTTCTTTTGGTATGAACGTGGCTGCAATGTGTGGCATTTCCAACAAAATCGTGGAGGAGGCCGAGGAGGCAGCAAAACGTCACGAGCAGACGTCGAAATTGAAGCAGATGGAGGGTGTTCAGGCCACCAGTCTTGGATTGCAGAGTGATGTGGTTTGGATAAGCGGAAGATACGACAAGATGAAGGACGACGTGTTGAGGTACGATGAGGAGGTGAGAAAGCAGGCGTTGGCCAATGTTTTTGGGTTGATTGGCGGCTTGTGAGAGAGAGGAAGACTTGTATATTAGGAATGGAAGGAGGAGGAAGGACAGGTGTAGGAGAGAAGAAGAGAGGATGGGAGGTGCAGTACTGGGAGGAAGGAGAATAGAGGAGAGGATCCTGGGAAATTGAGGAAAGAGAACAGCAGGAAAACAGAACAGCCCAGCTCTCTGGAACTAGCAGAAGGGCATACTGAGAGTGTCTGATGAAGTACAACCACAGTAAGACCAAAAACTGCAAAATCTGACGAGCACCAAAAAGGGATGGAGCAAAAAGGACCAAAAGCGAAATTCTTCACCCGCCCAATTGGCTGCAAGACCATGGATTTTGTCCCATGTCAAACTACCTCTAGAACCGGGATTTCCCCCTGCACACGGTCGCCTTATTTCACGTCTTCTGGCCCCACCCCAGTTGACATTCCCGAACTGTCTGGGATTTCATCCTCTCGGATTCCCCATACGGCACGGTTTCACCCTATTGGGCGCAGCCACTTGCCCAAAAGGGCCAGGAACCTGCGCGGGTTGAGCGAGGGGCTTATCTGCAGGACACAACGCCTTTGAAGCTAAGTAAGCGAGCATTCGTAAACGACAGTGTTTTACTAATTGGCCGTATCGCAGCGACCGGCCAGGCTGTATGTAGGCCAGGTATTGCCACGACAGGCGCCACACAGGAGAACAAGGAAGGCACGCAATGATAAGCGCCGAGGCATTAAGTGGCAGTTACTACGCAGGAAGTACGCACCTCCCACGCACCTCCAACGCAGACGGTGCGCACGAAGCGTACAGACCCGACGCAGATACCACGCAAATTGCACGCAAATTGCACGCGCCTGCCTGTCATTCCTCCATTGTCTTTTTCCTCTCTCTTTTCCTCGTCCTTCCTTCCCCCCTCCTTTTCTCTTCCTGCTGATGACGTCTGCATTACCCGCCTTTCTTAGCCCCACAAAGACATGAGCCCAGGACCAATCTGGGGAAATGCGTGCACACACCGCGGTTTTGGCGTGGGCTCCTGCACACAGACTCGGCCTCGGAGCTTACCCCACTCCTAGCTTATTGGGCGCAGTGTCACCAGCGCATGTGCCTTGTCAGCCCAGGTTTTAGTGTCCCCTTGCCCAGTGTAGCCCTGTAGCCCCGAAGTTGCCCCGCCAACGAACCTCGGACCAAGGCGGTGATGATGGCGTCTGCACACAACTCGCACCCCGGATTTTCCGCGGCCGGGCCAACAATTCTCTGTGTGGGCGCTGGTGCCCAGTTCGCGCGCAGTTTGCGTGCATGGCGCACGCACCTTCCGGCACCGGCACCCAAACTGCGTCGCTGCCTCGCATTTAGCGTGCGTTCCCCGGATTTCCCTGCGTGCGGTCCGGTTTTTTTTTCCCCAGCTTCCCACCACTTTTCTTAAACACCTGCTCCACCCCTCCTTAAACAACCCCATTTGGCACCCACCGCGTTTGCCACCTATATAAGGAGCCTCTCTCGCCCCCAGAAAAGGCCCCCGTAGCGCTGAACCGCTGCAAAAAACGCCCCAAATCGACCCTCCGTTGTGCTGGTGTCCATAGCCCCTGTGGCCCTTGAGCGGCGCAATATCGCCCCCAGACGGCCCCATCCGCCGCAGAAACCCGCCACCACCGTCTCCAACGCCCCCACAAACCTCCAGGCCGCTCCCACAGGCTCCCGCCCTTTTGATGCTCTCCAGCGCGCTTCCCATGGACTTTCCCACCTCTCTTCAGGGAGGCAACGCCAAATTCGACTCTGATGCCGAAGGCTCTCCCAAAAAAAAGAAGGTCCCCGTGGAGTTCACCTCCTACGGAACAACGCCGTCCGGAAAACCCCGGCTTTTCGTGTGCCAGGTGTGCACGAGGGCCTTTGCTAGGCTCGAACATTTGCGACGCCACGAGCGCTCCCACACGAAGGAGAAGCCATTTTCGTGCGGCGTGTGCCAGCGCAAGTTCCTGAGAAGAGACCTTCTCTTGCGCCATGCGCAGAAATTGCACGCTGGCTGTGCCGAGGCCATCACGCGCTTGCGAAAGAAGTCGCTCAAAAGGTCCAATTCCCGGGGCCTGGCTGCCATGGACGACATCTACGACGACGACGAAGACGACTTGCTGCCGGAGCCGCCCCGCCCCGACGAGCAGACGCCCCCCAACGGCCACCGTAAGCTGCTTCTGGCGTTCGACCCCGTTCAGTTCAACTTGAACTTGTTTTCGCAGAAAAGACCGCGCCAGAACTCGCTCAAGGACCCGCCCTCTCTCCAGCGGCAGGTACTTGACCGTAAGAAGCTTCTGCGCGGCCGCGGTGCGTCTTTTTCGGCGCAATCAGGCGCCAACTACGCTAACGCGCTCCCCGAGTTCAACGACTCCTACTCAGGCGCTGAAAACGTTGAGTTTTCCACGCCCCAGATGTTGCCACTGGCAATGGGCGACGAGAACCTGTGGCTCAGCAATCTATCCACCATTCCGGGAATGTCGGAGCCCCAAAATGGCTCTCAGATGCGCCAGGACTCGGTATCTTCCATCACTTTGGACCAGCCCAGCCACACAGTAGACGTTCCAGCAGGTGTTTCACATCACGGCTCCTTTCTGGGCCGCTTGCCCTCTACTGGAATTTTGCGCTCTGATAGTGTCCACAGCGCCTCTTCTTTCGGCACCTTTGACTCGTTGAATGGCTTGAAATATCCTGTTCCCACGACTACCGTTTCCAACACTGAGTTGACGCCCTCCTCGACCAACAACAGCGGCACCCGGACTCAGAAAGGCGACACAGACTACGGATACTCCTTCTACGATGTTCCCGAGGCCATGGCATCGAAGAGCTCGCAGTTCAAGGTGCCTAGCTCGCTTTCTACCATAAAGCAGGAGCTAGACGACGAGGAGATGGCTGACGCCCCGTCCATCACGACCAACGGCACCAACTTCGACCTCAATTTCCTCTATGACATCGACGAGCTCACACACGAGTTTGACGTGAATTCCAAGTTTCTTCCCAACGGATACCTGTTCTACGGAGACAATCCTCCTCTGGTTTCATCCTCAGGAATCGAGTCCACACCCCCACACACGCTGCCGGGCCACCCATTTCCCATGCCCGAGACTATCAGCCAGTCGCAGCTTCTCGGCATGGATAACCCGGCGTACAGGGCCCGCAAGCCGCTGGTCAAATTGGGCGCTTACACCAGAAACAAGCTCTTTACTAGCAACATGCGGTACATGGTGAACAAAGCGTTGAGTAAGTACCCCATCCTGGGGATTATGACACCCAGTATCCCGTCCAACGAGAAGTTGGAGTTCTATTTGAACGCCTTTGTGAGCGGCTTTCTCTCGCATTTTCCCTTTATCCACCCGTCCAAATTGAATGAGTACGAGGTGATGAGCATGACTGCCAACGAGGAGGTGTCCAACGAGAGTGCCAGGGTGTGTTTACCGCTTTTGGTGGCCACAGTGGGTGCTCTTTTGACCAACAACAAGAATGACAGCGAGCACTTGTACGAGGCTTCGCGCAGAACCGTCCACATCTACTTGGAGAGCCGCAAAAACTTGGTCAACGAGAAGCAGCCGGCACAGTCCGTCAACCCGTTGTGGTTGATCCAGTCCTTGACGCTTTCCGTCATGTATGGCTTGTTCTCCGACAACGAGAACAACGTGTACATCGTCATTAGACAGTTGAATGCGTTGAACTCGTTGGTGAAGACTTCCATAAAAAGCAACCGCCAGATTCTCTTTTCCATCAACGGCGACGACGAGGACTTCTTCAACAAGATCCACGAGAACACCAACCACGACTCGCTTTTCGCCAGCAGCTTCAACGTCAACGATGAGATCCGCTTCAAGAACAACATCAACGTCCAGTCGCAGGTGCGAATTGTCTTTATGATCTACCGTTTGACGAACTTCCTCTTGATGATGTACAACGTTCCGTTGACCTTAAGTGTGAACGACTTGGGATCGCTCCGTATTATGAGCTCCAACGACGAGTTTCTCTGGAGCTTCAAGAGTTTCCAGGCCTTCCAGGAGTACACGCAGCTCAATAGCCACGGAGAGCGCACCTTGGACTTTTACCTCGCGCGGCCAGAGCATGACCTTCCATTCAAGGACTTCTTGGTGGGCTTATCTAAATCCGAGGGCCCCCTAGACGCCCTGTTGGTGTCGCATTTGAGCACGTTTGGCTTCATCACAACCATTCATGGCATATTCGAGATCAAGCAGTATGAGGAGATGAAGAACATGGATGTTTTCCACATTTTGGACAACATAACTGCGCTCGTCACCAGAGCCCAAGGCCCGTTAGCGAAGCCCA
The DNA here is from genome assembly GCA_030558325.1 of Wilhelminamyces tanticharoeniae. NCBI lineage: Eukaryota > Fungi > Ascomycota > Pichiomycetes > Serinales > Metschnikowiaceae > Wilhelminamyces > Wilhelminamyces tanticharoeniae. The sequence continues at coordinate 68,239 of JAJMSI010000003.1, read as the reverse complement.
AGAGCGAGAACTACGAGCTCTTGGACTACACGCTTCTTGTGAACTTCGTCAAAATCTGCTCTCTCGTGGACTTCAAATTAGTGAAGGAGCAGAGCTGGTTGAAAAACTACGATGAGTTGACAAGGAACTACAACCGCTTCTTGGTGTCTATGACGAACGAGAATACGCAGAACAACTTGATTTCCGACGGGGAGTATCTCAAGGTGGTGGATTGCTGCATACACATAGTGAAGCTGGTGTTATTCCGCGAAGAAGACGAAAACAGCGACCAGAGCCATGATCTCTTCAGCCACTTCACGCACAATAGTGTGGTCGAAAACACCGACTTCTGCTCCAACATAGACGCTGCCAATCGGTTGACCATAGGAGACGATATCGACAACTCTAGAAACACCATCCACACGCAGATGATCTTTCACGCATTCACCATTCTCTCGGTATTCTCCATCTACATTGTGAAGAGGAACAACGCGTCCAATTTGAGTGCCAGCCGCGATAGCGATGTGGCCCAGAGCTTGAACAAGCGTTTCATCGTGATCTTGACGATCTTGGACAAGGTGGAGGCGTTCCTTAAGATGAAGTTCCAGAACACGTCCAACATGGACTCGGATATGGCGTCGCTTTTCATGTACTCGCTGTCCAGCAAAGTCAAGAGCGAAAACCAGTATGACGATTTGATGCACGACTTGAGCCTTCACAACGGCAACAGCAAGAACTTCAGCTACAGCTTAGAGAAGTCGTTGTACATTCTCAAAATCGGCGAGTTGGCCCTCGGCTACATGTACGATAAGAACGTGAAGGTGTGCATTTTCAAAAAGTTGAGTGGCAGCTTGTCGCAATTGAGAAAGTTCTTGATAGACAACGAGGCGTCGATTCTCGCGTGAATGCGGCTGCTATTCACCATGTTTATTTATTGCGGACTCCAGGGGAGATGGGTTATTTATTACAGCTTTAGTTGTCGCCAGGGTCCATCTATTTATGCTAATGAAGTTTCATGACGAAAGAATGGGGGAAATGAGGAGGAATCACGAAGGGCACAGTGTTAGGAATGGTGCCCAAGACATTGTATGTAGTTGTGACGAGCAGCAGCGAGGAGCAAATTTAGGCGGGATATGAGGGGTGCTGGAGGGCTTGGTATGATTTGAGGCGTAGGGAGGTAAAGTGAGGGTTGAAGAAAGTGGGAGTCGAAGAAAGTGGTGCCAGCCCACAGTACAGAAGGAAAGGGCATTTCAGAGACTTTTAGTGTGGGGTTAAACATAGTAATACGAATACGACTACGGTACTCCAGGTCCAACGAAGTATACCAAGGTTCGACGACATTTGGCATTATGAGTGGAATTGATTTCACGGACCTAGAGGGCACTTTCAGTGGAACACCGGGTAAAACTCTGGATGCTCTTCTTCCAGAGCAACACTTATTACAACAAATGGATATTGTATGCGTGCTCGGATAATCTTCCGATTTAGTACTTTAACGTCCTAGACGAGGCTTAGGTCTGAGGGGTCCTCACAGCTTCTCGAAGATGGAAAAATCATGTTGCAAAGTTCGCCATTTTTGCAGCAACATATCGTCCACAGTCGCTGCAATTTTGTTAGACAAAGATAGTTGTACTAAAGTTTCATTCACCAAGTTGAGCTGATCCTCTGCATTTATTCGTTCGAGTTTATATTCCAATACCGCTTATATTTTGGCCTATCCCGTGTTGGCACTTCCCCGGCCCACCTTCTCACTCCCTCTATCCATTTCAAAAGCTGCATAATCGGGCCTTCTCAGGATCCACCAGTAATATACTTGCGAATACGGATACGTCACCGCGTTCACAGCGTCATCTCCACCGCTGTACCACGAGACACATCCCCCGAAAGAGGTGCCGAAAACCGACTTCTTGAGCTCTCTCTTGAGCATCGCAAGCCACTCATAGTACTTCTCCGTTTTCACGGTAATAGAACGATACTCGCCGGAAAGCACCCTGGATGCCACCCGTTCAAAAAATGCACATCCGTTTTCGATAGCGAGAACAACCAGCGAATGGCCCGTGCTGGCATTGGGGCCTGCCATCATGAACATGTTGGGACAGTCTCTCACCAAAAACGTGCTGTGGGCAGAAACTCCCTCCTTCTTCCACAAAGCAGAGACGTTCGTGTTGTTTCTGCCTATGATCTCGTAACTCTCGAAACTGCGGTAGACGTTGTAGCCCGTGCATGCCACGATGATATCTGCGGGGATGAATTCTCCGCCCTTTAAGACAATTCCATTGGCAGCAACGTGGTCAATGGCCTCTGCGCTCAAGTCCATTCTAGGGTCATTGAGAGATTGAATGTAACCGTGGTCAAAAACGGGTCTCTTGCAGCCAAGTTTGTAGTCCGGGATGATCAGTCGGTGGTACTTTTCGGGGCTGTTTTTGCGCATGTACCGAACTGACCTCCACGTATCAATAAAACGAGCAAGCCGTGAAAGAAGACTGCTTCCCTTGTACAAGGGCCAGCGGGACTCGGCACCAAGAGCGACGATCAACCGCACAACTATGATGCCGATGCGAGAAAACGATAAAAGTCGGTATAATTTGTGCACAAATGTGGGAAGTGGGGGCATCACATAATGCTTCGACCGCACGATCTGGTGAATGGACTCGGGGTTGTAATCCCGCAAAAGAGTCGGGATCACCTGGCAGGCGCTGCATCCGTTCCCCACCACCACAACTTTCTTGCCAGAAAACGAGACCTCGTGGTTCCAAAGTGCCAGGTGAATGTAGTCGCCCTTAAAGTTCTCCAAACCAGGTGCCTTCAAATGCTGTGGAAACACGATTTGTCCCAGACAAGTGACAAGGATCTTGGAGGTATGAACACGCAAGCCGCCCGTTTTCAAGTCGCGGACCGAAGCCTGCCATTCGGCGTGCTCGTCCAAATACTTGACCTGTGTCACCTGGGTGCAAAAATGGGCGTATTTGGCCAATTGGTGCTTTTCCACCACCCGCAAGACGTACTCCTCCATTTCGTACTGCGGCGGCTGCAATTCCGACCAATTGTCAGCAGCTTCTTTGAAGTACGAGTAAAATATAGCAGGAATGTCGCACGCTGCCCCAGGATAGGTGTTGGCCCACCAGGTGCCCCCGAAATTCAGATGTTTTTCAAATATCGCCAAATCGTCCGTCTTGAGCCGTTCCAAGCACGTGATGGCGGTAGCGATGCCCGAAAGCCCGCCTCCAATGATAGCTACCCTTGAGCGGCTGAAAACGGGCTCGATCTCGTCGTTGATGGGCTGTTTTGCACCCTCCCCGAGCACCTTTTGGGCATCTTCGTAGCTGATTCTAAACCTGTGAGGCTCCAGGTGCGACTCCTTGGTCAAGTGGATCACAGACATCTTCTGGCAGAGCTGAGAAGGTGGCAAAACTACGCGCCTTTTATAGTGGATCCTGTCTTTGGTGGCATGTGACAGGGACTTTTCGCGGGGAATCGCACTTGAGCGATGCGAAGAGCTCTTCTATGCCTACAGTTTGAAGCGATAACGGCGCCACTCTCAAAACGCTAAGCTGGTCTAAATAGCCCCCAGAAGCACCCTGTATGTGGCAGTCTCGATTTTCTTTGCGTTCTCAGCAGAAACGTCCTCGTAGGGAAAAACCTGCGATGCGTAGTAGCCGCCAATTCTGTTCTCCAAGTCCATCCAAAAAAACAAGTTGGCGAGCCCCGACCAGTACAAAGAGCCTTTGGGCCGTCCCGTGGTGGACGGTGAATTGTTAATACAGCAGCAGAGCCCCCAGTCGTCGGGGATTTCCGAGCGGGGTGCTGGCGGAAGGGCCATATCGGGAGCGTACGAGGCCATCTCCGTCACATGCATTCCTTCAGGCAAGTTGTTGGAAACGGCTAGTTTCCAGGTGCTCTTGGAGATGATGTGGACTCCCTCGGCGGTTTTGCCCTCGTTGAGCCAAATTCTGATGAATTTCAAGTAATCTTCCACCGTTCCAAACGCCCCGTGTCCGGCCATATGGATCTCAGACGCCCGATCCGGCTGGGTTTTGTACGGTTTCAAGCTACCATCGGGCTGGCGGTGGTCTAAAGTGAGCACCTGCACCTCCGCCGGAACTCTGAACGTCGAAGAGTCCATTTTGGCAGGCTCGAAAACGTGCTTTTTCACGTAGTCGCCCACCTTCTGGCCCGTCACCCTCTCTAGAACAAAGCCAGCGATGCAGATATTGTACCCGTAGGTCCATTGCGTGCCCGGCTCGAAGAGCAAGAAGACGTGGTCAAAGGTGTCCTCGGTGGTTTTGAAGATATCGGGGTGCGCGGTCAACTCCTTCTCCTCCAGATACTCCTTGTGGTAGAAGCTGTAGCCAAAACCAGCGGTATGTGTCAATAGCTGTCTGAGGGTGATATCGTTTTTGGGCTCCTTTAGAATGGGTTTTCCGTCCTCTGTGCGGCCTCTGATGATCTTGAAACGAACAATCTCGGGGTAGTACTTCTTGACAGGCACGTCCAACTCCACCAAGCCTTTCTCGTACAATTGCAAGATGGCAGTGCTGGTGATAGCCTTCGTGGTTGACCACATGTTGAATACGGTATCCTTTCTCATGGGGGTCTGTTTGTGGGCGTCTTCCACTCCCAGGGCCCCCAAGTAGACCGTCTCTTTCTCGTTGGTTATGCCTGATAAAAGGCCATTGACCCGAAACTTGTGCTCGGCCGAAATGGCACGTTCGAGGATGGGATCGATGTTTCTTTTCAACGCAGTGACGGCCTCAGGTGTGTCGAAAGCTGTCATTTCCTATCAGGCACCAAACGGCTTGGGCTGAATAATTTGTGGAGATGGCCCCCACAAATTCTCGTCACGTGCTGAATTGGAATTGCACCCAAGTAATAAGGGAGAAGACAGCGACTCGAATAACCGCCCTACGACGTATACGAAGCTTCTGGAGAGACAATCCTAGCCACATTGTCCGAATACGGGGCTTTGGGTGTGAAGGGGTCCTTTTGACAGCTCAAGTAATGAGCAGCTGTCAAAGATGACAGGTCTGACTATGGCATCTGTGAAAAGGGGAGTCTGAGCCAGGATATTTAGAGTAGTGTCACTTCCCGTGTTATGTGGTTTTGTCGTTGTCATTGTCACCGCATCGGTCGTTTTCGTCTGGGTAGGCCCCAGTGGTTCGGAGTTTCTCAGACTATTCCGATACTACTACACCCATCGCAAAGGCACGCAAGAACTCAAAGCCCACACTTCCCCACGATCCCTCCAAACGCCTTCTCTGCACCCAATTCTCTCACAGACGTTTCGTTACTTAGCATTCACTATCGCAGCCCCACTTCACAGCCCATCTCCCCACATTTTATGATGCAGGCCCAGTACTGAAAAAAAGAAGCGCGTTTTTGGATCTTCTCCATCCATCATGAGCACCCCAAAAGTGGCCCAAAAGGCCCCCGAAGAGCCTTTCCTCAACAAGAAGCTCATCAAGGATATCAAATTTGGCTTGGCGGGCTTCGTTGTGATGATTCTTATCCTCATGCACTACGCATGGATTATGAGACAGCTCATTCTCAGACCGAACTTGACCATGCTCAAGATAGGCAGTTTCTTCGTCGTTCTTTTGATCACTGCATCCTCCTTGGTGTACGTCTTGACCACGTTTGTGTACAGAAGCGTGTATGCTGAGGAGGTGGCATTGGAGGAGAAGGAGAAGGCCGAGAGGGAGGCGAAAAAGGCCCAGTAGGCGAATGAGTTGAGACTCTTTTGGGCTCGTGACATGACGAAACCACGACGCATGGGATCAGAGAGACGGAACATGTGCTTTTGGTATATTTCAGTGTGTATAGTGTTCCAGGATGCATATTATGAGAGTTCGAATGTAAGTTTAGGCGTAATGTCTAAGGTCAATCCAGAAGAAGTGTTGAGAAACCCATATGGCTGGTCTCTGCTTACAAGGTTTACGCCTAGCATGCCGTTCTTAACTGCAGAAGACAAAAGGCACGCCCTTCACTGCCCCTACTCATTACCTCTCTCATGATGGTTCACAACAAGACAATATATACAGGTAAACAGTCGCTATTAGCGCCATCGTCATATCTTTCTACCTCTCCATCTCCTCCTCGCCCTCTCCGCCACCTCAAACTCTCACTAATCTTTTCGACAACACCACTCCGTACAATCCGAGAGCCAAAATCGACACCAAATTGGTCAACATGGAGATGCCGTGGTAGCGTCCAAACTGCTTGTTCAACTTGGCATACTCCTCGGTGGGCTTCAGCTCGCCATCAACGACGGTCTCGTGCCTCTTCTCGGCCTCCAACTTCTTTCTCTCGTCCTTGATCTTGTGGCAGACAGGCGTCAAGTAAAGGTAGTTGAAGGCACCAGCCAAACCAGAGAGTGACAACAAGCCAATGGTGAAGGGACACAAGCTAAGCGGCGTGCTCAATGCCAAAACAGCAGGTGCGAACGTCTGGCCCAAGAAGTAGATGGGGAAAACCTCGCTCTGCAACCTGGAAAACTCCTCTTTCTTTAAAGCCTTGAATGCAATGGGTGAAACCACAAAAGAGTGGAAGATGGACCCTCCGAAGACCACAGAGTAGAAGATTAAATGGTACGGGGCGCGCGTGTTCAAGCCTAACTTAGCAAACATGGTGAAACTGTGGGTCTTTTACGATTGGGTGTGAGCAAATAAGAATTGCCCAGACTCTCCTTATATAGAAAATGGTCCAGTGCGAAAGTGGCAAAAGCCAGTGGCGTCGAAACACACAAGACAGTTGGTGCCCAAAATTGCCCCGCCTCTTTCAAATCCACACCTACACTGGCCCCGTTCTACAACTCAACGGGATCTGCTGGATTCTGTGCTACTCCTGGTAATCTATATGGGATCAAAAAAATGCGACAACTGCAGGACTCGAACCTGCGCGGGCAAAGCCCAAAAGATTTCTAATCTTTCTCCTTAACCACTCGGACAAGTTGCCTAATTTCCAGACTAGAAATTTTTGTAGTCTAACAACATCGCTCCTTACACTGCAACAGCCTCTTTCTTCAGATTGCTTGAGTTCGACTGCAAAGTTCTTGAAACCGCACCTTGACCATCAGAGTCCCCCTCGAGAGCTTTAATTGGCTCCTCGTTCCTACTTCGCACATCCCCAATGACGCAATGGATCAAGTACGTCACATGCAGCATAATAAGAAACCATAGGGCCCCAGCAACAGCCAATTTCGTCATGTTTTTCTGTCCAGAGAGGCCATGATGATGCCTCACGTCGCTCCAAAAGTGTAGAGCATGAGGATGATCAAAAGGATGCAAGCGACCCCTGAGAGTGAAATTTCGGATCATCAACCCTAATATCTGGTTAGTGATGTCCAAGCCCACAGAACCCATTAAATCCCTAGGAAACCTCTGCTTGCCGGCACTTAATGCCATGGAAACGCCAAATGCTTCTGTGTCTACTATGTGCCCTGGCACGGGCCCTTAAGGGGCCGCTTCTTCTGCTACAATACACCCTAAAACAGAGTGCGAATTAGCCTAAAATTGTTTTACCCCATTACCCCCTAAAGACACCTGAAAACGCCGTAAAAAAACGCACAAAAAGCCCACGCCCCATGGTTCGCCTCTCCGTCCTTCTCATGGGTGCCTTTTCGGCCCTAGCAACTGCCAGTGTGCCACTTTCGCGTGGACTTGTTGCCTTGGACCTTGACCTGAGGGGAGCTGTTTGCCTGGCCATTCAGAAATCAGCAAATAAGCAAGCGTATATCAAGCTCCACGTCAAAACCATCGCAATTGACACCGATAAGGGCTCCAGCCAGCCTAACGACTACAAAATCCCGTTTCTCATCTTTCGCTACGTGGATATTGTCAACTACACCAACATCCCTGACTTATACGACTACCATGAGAACTACCCCCTCCCGGAGACCCCTGAAGTGGAAGACGGCCATTTTGTACTTAATTTTGCCCCTGGCCACTCCTCGACCGATCCTCTGAGAATGGTCTCCGAGTACTTGACCTGGGGCGATGGTACTCAGGAGATCAAGTATGATGTCCCCGAGTCTGGCGTCTACTGTGTGTATATCGCACCCCCACGGGATGCTGGGCTCGTGGATCTCATTGTTCCTGTTTTATACCGGTCTCTGTCGGGCTATTTGCCGTTCACGGAGTATGTTTTTTACTCGCAAATGAAGTACGGGATCCTCATAGGCGCGGCTCTCTTCATATACTTGCTCCACTCCATTTTGAAACACCGTGTTGGGACGGACTTTAAGAACTTGAACAACATCTCCATTATCTCGAAGGCTGTGTTATTCCTTGTGCTTGCGCCCCAGGTTGCCATTCTAGGCATCAACTGTTTGCTCTTTGGGTTCCAGAACAGCTTCATTTCCAGTGCCTACCACTTCTGGATTTTCGACTCATTGAAAATTGCGCTCGAGTGGACCAACTCCGTCTTTGGAATCTTCCAGCAGTTCCTCATTTTGGTGTTTGCCATGGGCTATGGCGTGATCTACTACCACAGGGGTGGCTCCTCCAACTACAGGAAATTTCCCTCCCGTCTCTCCACAAGGGCTCTCACACTTCTCGGGGCCAACGTTGCGATTTTCTCCATCTACGAGACCTTGAACTACCTCTTGGACAACTACAGCCACGTGATGTTCGATCCTACTTTCGACAAGCTGTTACAGCAGATCAGCCCCCGTTTGCATTCCGGGATTATCTACCTGTTCTACACCGTTCTTGAGTTTTTAAATCAGCTTTTCCCCTTGTTTTGGTTTGTCTACACTTTAGTCTCCTATTTCAAGACCAAGAAGGTGATTGCAAAGTTCCCACCCATTTCGCTCAACAGCGCAAACTCCACCGAGCAGAACAACAAGATCATAACTGCCTACGGCCGCTCGATCCTTGTTATCTTTGTTTTGCCCTTGCTTATAGGCATTCTCACCTTTAGTGTTGTGGTCTCTCGATACATGAAGAATACCAATATTGATGCTTTTCCTGATTTCGAGGGCGATTCTCCCTACGCGTACTCTGTGTGGGAGATCAAAGGACTTGAGACGACCGCTTTCGAGCCCATGGTACTTTTGCCCATGATCTGGGTTGGGTTCTTGTCTAATTACGGAATCATCATTGGCCTTTATGCCATCTGGATCAAGGATAATAACGGCTTGATTGTGGATGACGGCGACGGATACGAGAATCCTGTGGCATACGAAGAGCCAAACTTTGAGATCGAGGACAGCGAGGGGGAGTAGTAGTGTATAAGTAATAATGCCAACAAAACGATAAGAGCAACTGAAGACGGTATAAAGTGGGTTAGTTTAAGGCACTGAGATGTAAGGGAAGAGGAGTTTAAAAAGGCCCGAGAGATTTCAAGAGCAGCTTCTGTGGCTTCGGGCGAGCCACGCGGGGTTTTTCGCCTTGGTGTTAGATACAGCTTTCACTAGGAATTCTCCCGAAGCCTCAAATTTCCCAGTGATACAATCCGCTGTTCCACAGCCTTTTCAAAGGGCTACCTTTTGCCCTTTTCCCTATCCCTCAGGTGCTCTTTGAATTCGCCCCGGCTTCATAAAGCGTTAATTGCAACCCTGACGCTATGTAGCTTCGCCTATTCCTTCCAGTGGCTCCTGGGGTTCACCGTCCTATGCACAAGGAATGCTAAAGAAGACCCCCTCTCGCTGCCTGCAGCTCCCTTTTCTCCGAAAACGTTACACAAGAACCAGGTACATCAAGGCACTGCCGTCTAGGCGTTGAGAGCATTGGATTTCAAGCGAGTAGCCCTTCAAGGCCCTGTGGCAATGAACACCACGCGCGAGTATGTGTTGGGCAAAACAGCTCCCGATTGGCCCTCCCCAACAGGTTTCCCGCTGCATCCTCAGAATAGCTGCTATGGAGAAATACGAGGAAACCAGCGAAATGTTGCCTTATGTAGGGTAGTTTGCCTAGAAAATGTGTCAACCGTTGTGGCTGCGAAACGCAGGTACTGACAGAAGCACACCGCAAACAGGCAAACCAAAAAGGCAAAAGGCAAAAAGGCAGGGAATCCAGCCCCGCGTCCCAGTGCCTAATCCTGCCTCCGCACGACGTATCTCCGTCTTGGCCTCTACCCAGTCAACTTTCCCTGCTCTTCTGCCACCGTCCGTGTGGTCACGTGACCAACCGCACCATCCAATTACTAATTATCTGATTCATCTACCACACACTCCACCCAGCCATGTCCGTTGTCGAAATACAGTCCGAGGCACAGTTCACGGAGTTGACCAACTCGGACCCGTCCAAGCTAATCGCGTTATATTTCCACACGCCATGGGCCGGCCCCTGCCAGACCATGAACCTGGTGGTCAAGACCTTGGCCCAGGAAAACCCCCTGGTGCTCTTTTTGTCCATCAACGCCGACGACCATCTGGAGATAGGCGAGTTGTTTGAGGTTTCGGCGGTCCCTTACTTCATTTTGATCAAAAGCTCCACCATATTGAAGGAGTTGTCAGGCGCAGACCCCAAGGAGTTCATTGCTGCCTTGAACCAGTACTCGGAGAAGCCCAAAACCGCCCCTGTGGCCTCTGCTCCCGCACCAGTGGCCCCTGCTGCTGCGCCCGAGGAGGAGCTGTCGGAGGCCTTGAACGAGAGACTCACCAAGTTGACCGGTGCGGCACCCGTTATGTTGTTCATGAAGGGCTCTCCTTCCTCGCCCCAGTGTGGCTTCTCTAGACAGTTGGTGGCCATCTTGCGCGAGCACCAGGTCCGTTTCGGCTTCTTCGACATATTGAAGGACGACTCTGTCAGACTGGGCTTAAAGACCTTCTCGGATTGGCCCACCTTCCCTCAATTGTACATAAACGGTGAGTTCCAGGGCGGCTTGGATATCATCAAAGAGTCCATCGAGGAGGACCCCAGCTTTTTCGAAAACGCCGTCCAGAACACCGCCTAGCCCTCTTCTTCCCATGTATTACCTCATTAGCATAATCCTGCTGGACAATATATACAAGTGCTAGTTAATGAAATACTTTCAAATGCGCCCCTGCGACACCAAGAAATCGAGCTCCGGGTCGTCCAGAAGCGAGTCTTCGTTACTCAGAAGACTGTGGTCTTTTTTCGCCATCTGAGAGACGACCTCTCTTCGAGGCTCTTTTTGGGACCCTTTTTTAGACTGTGAAACAAGCTGGTCGATAAGCACCCCGTCTAGGGAATCGTCAAAATCGTCATCCTCGTCCGAGTCCTCCACAGGGTCGCTGAGATTGTCGTTTTCATCATCCGTGCGGTCTTCTTTGTTCGTTTTCTCGTGAATGTCGTTCTGAAACTGGTCTCTTATATACTCCACAGCGTCTTCTTCGACGACAGGAAGGGCCTCGTCAGCTAGAATTTGGCTAAACGGCCCACCCAATCGCCCGTATGCGTACCTTTTGATACCGTTTTTGCTCTTGTACTTCGTTGAATTGTAGATTTTAGGAAGATAGTACCCGTCGATCAAGTTGATGTCGTTGAAGGAGTTCCTGCTCCCGTTAATGTGTCGCTGGTATTGGCGTATTTCCTTCTCTGTGCGTCTGCTCTCGCGTAGCATCTTAAAATGCCGTGGAAACTTGACCAGGGTTCTCTTATTGGCAGACTCCAGCCTTCGAACGCTTCTCAACTGGAACCGGGTGGACCGTATTCCCACCTCCTTCCCCTCGTCCATGTTGGATAGCAAATCGTTGATGCTCAAGTCATTGACGATATTCCCTGCTACGCTCACGTCGTAGTGCAGGTCGTTATACACTTGGTAGTTTTCCAAAAGGGACAACGTGAGTAACGAGTTGTTGTTGCTGTAGTTGTTGAGAACATCTTCAATGGAAAGAAAGTCGGACTCATTCTTGTCGCTCAAATCGCCAAACTTTGAGCTCGAGTACACCACCTTTCCAATAGCGTGAAATAAATTAATCTGGTTCTCTCGAAGGAAGTTGTAGTCCTTGCTCAGGCCCCTATTTCTGTTCAAAGTGAGCCAGAACTGAAGGTTGGAGATTGCCGAGCGAACATCGCCACTCTCCATGGCATAGACAACGAGCTGATCTATATCTTCCTGGGTCAAGTGGCTGAAATGGCGCTTTTCTTGACGAATTACCCTGGTCAACGCCTTCTTTAGAAACGTCTTTGCAACGGCATTGAAGCGAATCACCTTTATTCGACCCTGGTTGTTGTTCAACAAGTCCTTTCCGAGAAGGGTCTCCACGCAAAAATTGTTCTCTATGTTAAAATGCATCTGTTGCTTCGTTTCCTCCATCTCCACTTCGCTGATGCACAATATCAACGGAGGAAGACGGTCATCGGAGAAAACCCACTCTCTAAGGGCCTTTCGAAAGTTCTGCAAGGTCTCATCGTGAAAAACGTTTGGTAAATCCTCGATTATCACAGCTGATAGATTGGCACCCACCCGGTATTTGCACTCCTGGAGGAAGGCAGTGAATTGGAGTGGTTTAGGGGTATCAGAGACCAGAAAATCCCGGAATTCCACCCATTTTGCACCTGGAGAATTAGCAGAGGTAGTCATATAGGTATCTAGCCCTACCTTGGAGTCCGCTGTTATCATCTCGTTGGCAAGCAATTGGGCGGTGGTAGATTTTGCACTTCCCGATGGTCCTGAAAAGACCAATAGCCGTGTCCGTTCAGCACCAGAAACCATGTTTTTCATGATCTCCTTCACCTCCTTCAACTTACGTGGGTTTACACACACGTCGTCGAGCTTCTGGGGCGCGTATTTGTCGATCCATTGGTGGTTCTCTGGAGGCCTTGAAATTGGGACTTTTGTTTTGGCTCGTTTTGAAGGCCTAATGAAATCTTCTGAGACTTCATCATCGGAGATGTCCTCGCTAGAAGATATGGAAGCGGTCTTGCAGGGCCCATTTCCCCTTCTGGCACTCCTTTTCATAGCATGTGCATTTAAGGGTGTAGAACTCTTCGCAGTAATTGAAGAAGCTGGGAAGAATTACGTCAGCGTAGAACCACAATAAGTTGGAAGGAGGCTTAAATAGTAGATTGTGTCCGGAACCTGGTCTTTAGATGTATTTTCCGGAATTGTGATTTGGGGTTGGGTTATCGATTTTTCAGGCGTATTTTGCAGATTACTTCAGAAAACACTGAAAATCAGAAAATCGAGACAGATTTGCGATTACATACATTTTCCACCAGAGTTTGGAAAAGTTCAAAGAGACGTCAACGTTGGCAAAATTCAACAAGTCAAGGCGCTAAAAAGTGGTTCCCAAAATACATCACTTTCTAACATAACCGTTCGTAATTGTTATATACAATAACTCATTGCTAATCCCCTCTAGCTAGGCCCATCGTGGGAGTACACCTGCTGAGATGGAAAAACAACGTTAATAAAGGCCGTATGCGGCTTCCTTGCCACTGGCTGCGAATTGGGGGGCGTGTAAAGGTCCTGGACTGGTGCGTAATTACTGATGCCACTGTCGTAATGGTACATTTTGAGGGCTTCCTCCACTTCGAGAATGATTCTGTGCCTTTTGGAAGAGTATGAGATCTCCGAGTCGGATTTTCTCTTTCTGGAATCCGGAGCGACAACGGCCTCTCCAGAGGTCAAGAAGTACGAGTTATCGCACTCGCTCTGCGACCCGACCCATACATTTTCATAGGAAACCTCCAATTTCTCCACCAATTGGGGGTATACGAGCACCTCCATAGATTGTTCCGAGATACTATTGGACACCACGAGACCGCAGAAAACAGGACGGTACGTCACAGAGACGTTGTGACTGGGAATGGAGAACTGCACCAACGACTTCTCGGGTATTTTGGAAGCGTGTTCCATCGTTTTCTCGCCCACTGTGAGCTTAGAAACTTTTGTCCGGTGGAATTTGCAGTAGTTGGTACCTTTTTCTGCATTGAAGAGCACCCCTCCGGCCACCGAACAGCTGCCGTGGTACGCCCTTATGCATTTCGGGGTGTCGCACTGGAAGCAGGCCCCGTGGGTCTCCGAGGGCTTTTTCTGTTTTGAAGACAGGGAGGAGTCACACACCTGGCACCGCAAGCCTCTCTGGGCTCGCGAAATGTTGCCCAAACCAGAGACAACTTCGTCCGTGGGAGAAATCCTCACAAACTGCAACTCGTTGGGAAACTTTTCTGCACAGACACGGTGGACTTTTGCAGAGGGAATGTCACCCAGGAGGAGCTGAAATTGCCTTGTTCTCGTCAAGGTGTCAGGAAGATTATTGGGACAGAGAACGCACTCGTAGGAGCCATTTTGTGGGGTAAGCGACTTTTTCTTGACAGCAGCAGACTCTCTCTTCACAGAAGGTCTCGGGGCCCTCTTCACAGAGGCTTTCTTCTTCGAAGCGAGAATAGGAATAGGGTCAGTGTCTTCCTCAGTTATATGCTCCTCAGGATCCTCAGTTTCACCAAAAGGCTCATAGGGAATTCCCTTGAACTTGCAGTAGATCTGGTCCACGTTGATACCCACGGAGTCGGAGATGCACTCGCACTTCTTCGTTTTTCTACCAAAGGGAAACCAGTCGTCGAGGGCAAAGTTGACGGACTCTGCCAAGTTATAACCGTAGTTGAAGCCCGCATGGTACCCGAAAGGATAGGTGATGACAAACTCCCCTTCGCGATGCACGAGCTTGTTGTGGCGAATGCCGTGCTTAGCTAGAAGTTGCGGCGACACCAAAAATGTCTTGTGGCGCAAGAATTCCGGGCACATGCGGTACTCTTCACTGAAAAGATCCTTCATCAAATCGAAAAAACGACTGCATTCGTCTTGCGGAATCGAGTACCACTGCTTGGGCGCGCCAAAGTGTATGTAGTTGATCAGATACAAGTCCTGGTCCTCCAAGTGCCACGCAAAAGTGGCCTTCCACAACCCAGCGTATAAATAGGCGTCGTTCACTCCCGGGAGCTTAGAGTCCATCAAATCAAGGATGTTGGGCAACTTGGCCACATTCCAGTGCTTGAAATTGGACGGAAAAAGGGACCCTAGCATATCTGCTCCGTACATGGGCTCTGCATACGTGAGGGACTTCCAATAGGCGGTCTCTAATTGCTCGCATCTCTCGTCGTCAAACTCTGACGCATCCACTGTATACGCCGAATTTTCCAGGTGCTTTTTGGGTGTTTTTGGCGATGCCAGATCGCTCTTGTGGCGCAAACGGTTGTTCAACGGCGGTGTGGAGGCCTTTTTGGAACCAACAGGTTCCACTTTGTCGGATTCTGTGGCCTTTTGGGGGGTTTTCTCGTCCCCACGGGCGCGTTTGGGGGCTGGAGGCTGGTAGTTGGACCTCTCGGAAAGCTCTTTCCACTGGAAGATGTCGTATGTTCTCTGTTTCTCGACATTTTGCTGGGAAAAGACTCCATTTCCCGAGCTATTGATATGCTGGACAATGGGCTTCTTTATAACCACTCCGCGGAGGTTCTCCTCGGTGTAGCAGCCTTCGAGCATGCGATGCCACTCTGGAGGAGGCACGACCTTGACTATTCCTGACTGCATGCCGTACTTATTGATGGCCTTATTGAATTTGTAGAAGTCCGCAAACTGGGCCATGGAGGGCTTGAAAACCGGCACTCCGCCGGAGTAGAAGGCCGGTTCGACCACGAGATCGGGGTCAGGCTGATATTGCGCTTCTGTGGGCTTCATTCGGGTGCAAACGGAGAAGACCGGCGCTCTTTGGATGGAAAGTGGGGCTACTTTTGGGGAGTGCAGGTGGAAATAAATGACAGGTAAATGCGCAAAGCAAATGCGACAAAGCACGCGACAAACGGAAAAGGCGACAAGATAGAGGGCCTCAGAAGGGACACCAAAGGGGCCGGAAAAAGCGGGAAAAAGGAGCATACGAAGGAATTGGGTCCCCCAGAAGCCATTGAATGCTCTTCGTCCCCGGTATCTCTCCCCTGGCGTGATTTCAGCGATTCTGCTCCAGCTTCATGTTCAGCAAGATAAAGTCTGTGTGCAGGAAGTCGGTCTCAGGTACAGGAAATTGGTTGGGCTATGTGCAGGATCACATCATCGAGCACTTCTCCTCCATCATTCCTACCAGATCAGCTCCACCCATTGCCATGGCGCCGCTCAAGAGACCGCTTCCGTCGTCCCGAAAGGAGGAGGAGATCTCGGCCAAAAGGGCGTTGCGGGCCACCTTCATCACGGTCCTTTCACTCCTTCTTCTTGGGGTATTCTCCTACCACGCCTACTGGGCCCTAGGGGTAGTGGCCAGCAATTCGTACGGCAGTTTTCTTTCCAGCTTGGTGTACGGCCCAGGCACGCTTTTGGCCAACGGCGGCTTGAGTCTCAAGCTCGTTTCGTACTTGAACGAGCGGCTCGTGGACCGCGATATCGATGCAGACCACAAGAAGTACTTGTAATCAATACACGTTATGACCCTCTGGAAGTGGTAGAGATGCCCATTTTGTCGCAGTATTTCGCAAGCGTGTGGAGCTCCACCGCCGTATTTTGCTCTGCCAACCACCGCTGGAGCTCCTCGAGAAAAATGGGCTCGAAACTGGCCACGCGCGAGAACCAGTAGTCGTTTTTGCGGATGATGGACGTGAGGCTGTTGAACATGCGTGTGGCCCCCAGCTGGCTGCACAGCTGGCTGTGTTCCATAAGCTTGCTGGCGTTCTGAAGCACTCGCACCATGTGGAGTTTTCCACTAACGGGCTTCAAGCCCCATTTTTTGAGCTGCTGGCGTAATTGGGGTACAGAAAGGGCCGTGAAATCGGTTTCTGGAGAGACATTGACATCAGAGGGGGAACTCAAGGGGGCCCTTTCGCCTTTCGATGGAGAATTTCCGCCTTCAAACGTAGACTTTTCTCCTTCAAATAGAGAGTTCTCGTCGAAAGGAGCCCTAGAGTCTACCTCATTTTCAGAACGCGTCTCTTCCTCAACATCCCCATTAAAGATCTCCTTCAGCTCCCTCTCCTTCACCTGGGAGTTCGCCTTGGCACCAAAACTGAATACTGTATCAAATGAGTCCTCTGAAGGAAGCATTCTAAGAACACCGCTACCTGCATCGGGACTCGAGGGAACCTGAAGCTCTGGTTCTTCCTCCTTTCCAGCATCTATCAATGCATCTGTATCATCTAACTCCCTTGTTATCTCCACTATGCTGATATCCTGGTCATCTTCGGAGTCCCTCACCTCTTCATCAGAATCGAGCGAAATCACCTTGGGACCGACCATTCGTACCTTCACTCTTGGATCCTCAAGGAGACTCGCGTCTAGGGTAAAATTGCCTCTTACCTCGATAGTAGACGTCTTGTAGGTCTTTCTTTTGGTAATCTTTTTTGTAGCGTGAAAAAGCTTTGCTGAGGGCAGCACCAGGCCGTCATCCTTGGCAGGGCTCTCCGCAAGCTCGGGTTCTTCCTCTGTGACAAAAGGTCTCGCAGTCGAGTAGTCAGCTTCGTCTGAAGAGCTAGAAATCTCCAACTCGTCCACTATTGTTGCCTTGGACTGCTTTATGCTGGTGAAGAATGGCAGTCTGATGGGCGAGGACAGAGGTGACATCTTGGGAATGGCATTGGGCCATTTGGAAGGCGTTTTGAAAGCAATTTCCCGCACCAGAACAATTGGAGAAGACGTAATGACATCGTCGTCCTTTTTTGACGGAATCAAGGACGAGGAGATCTTCTCTTTCATAATTTCCGCCTGGGGCAGAGGGCTGTCATGTTCCAAGTCAATGGGCTCGGCCTGGGTTCCTGCCCTTGACAGAATAACCTGAAGAGTAGGAGGACGCGCTGGTGAGGAGAATATCTCGTCAAATTTCGGTTTCTGTGAGCCTTCTCCCTCAGGAAGAGTTTTTGCAAAGACTAGACTGGTGAGGGTATCGAAGTTGGAGGCCTCCTTTTGGTGGGCCGATTCGGTCTCTCCCGGAAAGGGCGTCGCAGAATTGTCCTTTTGTGTGAACGGAGTTGCAGAGTCGTTGTTTCGGTTAAAGGAATGCTGCTGTGGTAAAAGACCAGGTGTGATTTCTAAAATCTCGATGTCAGAGGAGGAGTCGGGGACCTCGTCGAGAAGTTCCTCCGGTGAGTTTTCCAACTGCTCTTTTCCCAAGAGATCTATGAAGAGACTCTCCTGCCGATGCGGAAAATCCTCTCGAAAAGTGCCCCGTGAAGGCTTGTCTTCTAGAGACACACCTGAAGGAGTTTCTTTGACACACTCTTCTGGGGCTATTTCTTCCACGGTCCTCCTTTTCGAAGGGGCTCCAGAAGGCCCCGCTTTTTTAGTTTGATCAACCATTCCCTCCTCATCTCCCTCTGTCTCTATTTCCTCTGCAAATGTGGCCTCCTCGTGGCGGTACTCCACCGATCTCAATCCATCACTGCCGTTTAGGGCCTGAGACAAAGTCATTACAAACTGGTCACTTTCAACCGTAGAAGCGCTATCTTCAATCATGCTCTGGTTGTTCGCCATTTGTTCCTCATCTAGATCGTACAACCAACGTATATCGTCAGGAGAAAGCTCGTTATCAGGAAGAGCTGAGGCCTGGGACCAGATTCCCAGCAGGAAGGCCTCCTCCCGCAAAGACTGGGACATCTGCATGCGCTTATTTATGCCTTTTAGTGTCTTCTTTGTCTTCGAGGATAAGTTGGGAAACCTCAATTTGATGTTATCGATCACATACTTCCACTCATCCTTCGTGTAGAAGATCTGGGGGTGATCATTTTTGGCCAGAGAAGAGTCAATCCCCCGGCTGTTGAGGTCCTCCTCGTGTTCGATTTTGCTCAAAAGAGCGTCCACCTTCTTCTTGTCGCCTGAAAAGTACAGCAAAATCAGCGCCTGCGACGGCCGCTCTTTCGGGTGTAGTTCCAGTCCTCCGTTGCCCAAAGTTTCCCTTACAAAGGCATTGATAGAGGATATTTTGGACGATTTTCTCTTGGGTTTGAGCTTTGGTTTCGGTAGGCTTTTGCGCTGAATGGAGGGTTCTGGAGTGGGATCCTTCTCGTTTCGAAACAGCCCTAATTGCAGCACTTTCCGTCTGACATTTCGCTGACGAGTTTCTTTCTCTGAAAGGTCCTCATGGCGCGCCTGCATCTGGGTGGATATGAAGTGGAGATCCTCCGTTTCGCCTTCCTTTTGAGAAGATTGTAGCATTCTTGAAGGTGACTGTAATACGGAAGCTGAATAGATTACGGGAGTGGTCGAGCTGTGCTTAGAGTCGATTCGTGGTAGAATTTGTGTTCGGTAGTTTCCCTTAGTAGAATATGAGACTGACTCCAGGGTCCTCCGTCCGACTTTAGTAATGATCCGTGATTTATGGGGTAGTTGAATAGACCCAAAAATGCCCTAGAGAAGCCCAAAAAAGTGCCAGACCGGTCTTCCGGGCTTCAGAAGTTCAAATAATGGCTCCCTTGGACCTTGCGACAAAAAAACGGTGCAGATACACGCCCGCAAACGCCTCCGATGTCTCACGCGTGCTTTTCGATGGGTGCGATTTTGCGATTTACTACTCTGTTTCCCACCCTCTTAACTATGCTTCGTACAGTTATCAGTTACGCGCCTACTTAGCCCCATACATTATTATCATTATGCCAGAATCCCTAACTCCCCCACTAGCTTCTTCTTTAAAGGCTCCTTGACCTCCCAATTACTTGTCTTTTTGTTGTAGCACGCGATTTCCTGGATGGTGTGCCTCAAAATCGCCTTGGTGAAAGCCTTGAACTCCTTCTTAGAAAGCTCCACCAACGTGCCGATGGTAAAGTCGTTATTCTTCTCCACGAATTGGATGAGCTGGTAAAGCGTCTGCGAGTCCTTGATCACCTGTTTTTGCGGGGTCAACGTGTTGGGAAGTTGCCCCGCAGGAGCCCTTGAAGGCGACACGTTGGACGATGTCAGCCCCATATCGGGCTCTTTGAGCTCAGTAGCGCCCTTCGAGGCGCCCCAGTAGTCAAAATTAGGGTCGATAGAATACTCTATGGAGACATCAAGCCTCTCGTATTTGATTTCATCGAAAACGGCAGCGCCTTTATCGGCACCTCCGTTCCATTGGCACACAGCCACCAAGGGCCCCAAAAATTTCTTACTCTTCTTCACGTCGTTACCCTCAACGAAGTCCTCCATCTCGCCGTCGTCCTCCAAAGGCTCATCTTCCTCTTCGTCGTCGTCTTCATCAATGTCCTCACCATCCTCGTCCTCGCCGTCCCAGTCCAAGTCAGAGTCGTAATCGTAGTCAAAGCCCGTCATGCTCCTTTCAAAGGGGTTGGAAGTGGGCAATTGAATACTTTTGTGTGCCTCGGAGCACCATGTGCCAACGTAGGGTGGTTTCGCGTTCTCGTAAAACTGCAAGTATTTCACGGGGGGCATATTTTGAAACATGCTGTAAATCTGCTCCTCTGTAGCCTGTGACGTGTTCAACGCCTCGATGATCTGCTGAGGAGTGTTGTAGGGCAGTTTGGACGCAGCTGCAGTCACTTTGAAGGATGTCCTAAGCTCGGCAATTGTCAGAGAGGCATGCTTCGGCTGTAGAAGATCGTCAAATGCACCTTTGGAGTGTAAAAGATCCTCATCTGACAACGTCGCAGAAGCCGCAAGAACCACGTTTTGCTTTTGGAAAAACGGCAAAAACGTCTTACTATAGAGGGACGCAGAAGCCTCAGCTGGGCCATTTTCGTCTGGAGCAACAGCAGAAGGCAGAATGTTGGACGCAGCGAGTTCTTTGGCCTGTTTCTGTGGAGAAGAATCTGTCTTCAGCTTCACCTGAAAGAAAGATGAGATCTTCATTTGGCTGCGATCCTTGGCCTCCTCGGCTTTCTTCTTGGCCTCCTCGGCTTTCTTCTTTTCCTCGTCAGCTTTTCTCTTCTTTTCCTCTTTTTTAACGCGCTCCTCTTCCTTTCTCCTCTCTCTCTCTAGGCGCTCCTCCTCTTTTTTGCGCTCCTTCTCCAACCGCTCCTCTTCTTTCTTGCGCTCCTTTTCTAGCTTTTCTTCCTCCTTTTTGCGCTCCTTTTCTAGCTTCTCCTCCTCCCTCTTGCGCTCTTTTTCAAGTTTCTCCTCCTCGATTTTTTTGCGACGGCTGGCCTTTTCAGCCTCTTTCTGTTCCAATTTGCGCTTGCGCTCTTCCTCTTTTAACCGCCGGTCCTCTTCCTTCTGGCGCTCCTTCTCCAACCTCTCCTCCTCGCGCTTTTTCTGGCGCTCCAACTTGTCGAGATCCTTCTTGGTGGGTTTTTTGGCCTCCTCAGATGGGGAAGGCGTTTCTAAGGGTATTTCTGTGGCCGTGGGTTTATGTCTCTTCGCTCTTTCTAGTATAGGTATCTCCTCGCCAGGTCTTTTGACAGGAGACTTTTCGGTCAAATCGATGACTTCGGGTGTCAAAGAGGGCGACGTGACCCCAGGCTGGGCCGGTGATGCGCTCATAAATGTCTTCGCTTTATTCGAGGGGTTTTAATGGGTGGTTTAAATGTTCTCAAATTTCTAGTAAATAAACGCGTAACGCGCGTTCACTATCTTTACGATCATCCTGCATGTAATGATCTTGGGGGATAGAAAGATGCTACCTTTTGAAGACTTTTGGGCTCAAGAGGGCTGGTAGGTGATGACGGACGTTTGCAGAAGTTGTTCAAATGGTGTTCTTTGAGGTTCGCTTTTGCAGAAAAAGTGGGTGCAAAAAGAAAAGTCGGCCCCGGGTGGTGGAATACAGTAGTAACACAGTATGGAAGCAGGGTGAAAATGGGGCGAGAGAGTATATGCAAGGTGTTGGCTGTCAGCTGGCACTGAGCTTCGATATGGCTCGTTTGTGTGAATTTTGATGCTTGCGCTACCGAGTATAGCACTCACTGAATAAGACGTTATTTAAATCTTTACAGTCTTACAATATGTTGCCTTCAATGAAAGCGCTTTGCTAGGGTTCTGGGTATCAGAACGCGATTTAATGTGCGCATGCTGCTAGGTCCCTCTAGTGTTTTTGTATGACACACATCAACTCCCCCGTGACCCTCTGTGTATAAGATGGGCTGACACCTCTCCAGTGAAGAGTCGCCAATTAAGCCTCAAGATGTTATCACAGACCAGAGATCTGCGCAATCTTCACATGGAAAGTTCATAGCTTTACTTCATGAGAACAGCCCAAATCTCGTGGTTGATCAAATTGGCCCATGGCAGATATTCTCCTGGTACACCCAAAAAACCCTTCCTTATTGTTTGCAATCAAAGAATCCGCACTAATTCCACAAAGTGAACAATTTCACCATAGGCACCCCCCAAAACCCCTTTCCAAGCCGAAATGCTCCTCTCGACCACCGAGCAGACCTTGCCTTGTTTCCACTGGAGGACCAAACTACACTGAATCCGTAACCTATAATGATCGTAAGAGATAACATACACCCTGGAACTAAATCTACCCTATTCCCCTGTCACCGTTAATAGTCGGGAATGTCCAAATGGAAAAACGGCGTGTTGGTGCCCACCGCAGCAAAGTACTCGTTGCCTCTTTCGACGTCGTCCGTGGCGATGTTGACATAAGTACGATCGCTCACCAAGTCGTCCTCGCCATAAGTGCCGAAACCGGCGTTCAACAAGCCCCTTCTGATCCACGGCGACATGATGCCTGAAAAGTGAAACTCCACCTCCCTGTCAGCATAGTTATTAAGCGCCTTCCGCAAGTCGATCAACGCCTGCATGGAGGTCACGTCAATGGAGGCCACAGTGGAGAAGTCAAAGTGGACCACGCGCAAAAGGGGTCTGTTGTCCTCCTCCTGCTTGATCTCCTTGCCCTTTCCGAGGCCAAAGTAGTTCCAGTTGAGGGGACCCGGGTCGTTCCAGGGCCGCGAACCTGTGTCTGTGAAGTTGTACGGCTTACCCCTTCTGGTGAGCCTCTTGGCCTCGTCTGAAACCCTGTCTATCTGCTTGGACGCATTGGGGTATGTAAAGGACTCCACGGGCTTGAACACAAGAACACCGGGCGGCGGGGCTATCACATTAATGCTGGAGTTGAGGTTCTCCTTGGTCAAGGGCACCCATCTGGTATGGAAGCGGATGCTGGGATTGCTCTGCTTGAGGTCCTCTGTGGTGGGTCTGTTGGACACCAGCGTGAAGCCGTCCTTGGTCTTGAACTTGGACGCGTTGGTGGACTGGTAGTTGGAGTTTCTGCTCAACACCTGGTGGATTTCCACGTCCTCCGAGGAGTCGGAGTGGGATGCGTCTTCCTTGGAACCCGGGCCCTTGAAATTGATGATAGGGTTGACCACCTCAGCCACCTTGACGCGGCCCAAGAAGTGGCCCTTTGGCTTGGCGATTCTAAATAACAACACCGCCGCAGAAGCGCATATGGCAAAGTACACTCCGTCCTCGATGGAAGCGAAAACGGTGATGATGACGGCAATAACGAAGATGCCTGCGTCGAGGGGCGCAATGCGCCAGAAGTTCCACGTCACCTTCCAGTTGGCAATCAAGTCGGAAACTGCATGGATGATCACCGCAGACAAGGTGGCCTTGGGAATGTAGAAAAACGTGGACGTCAAGCAGTACAACGCCAACAAGACCACTGCGCCGGTGAAAATACCCGCCAAAGGCGTTCTCACACCACACTTGGCCTTCAAGGCAGAACGAGAAAAGGACCCGGTGGCGGGGTACGCGTTGAAGAAGGTTCCAATCAAGTTGTTCACTCCAATGGCAATAATCTCCTGGTCCGGCACCACCTTATAATCGTTGACCCTACCAAAAGACTTGGAGATAGCAATGTGCTCGAGCAACAAGATGACGGTGGACACGGGAATCTCCGGCGCCATGTCGTTGAGTATGCCATCAGGAATGGTCATCACGCCGACGTTTTTCAAGCCCGAGGGCACGACTCCCAACGTCAGGATGGTGCCCTTGAACTTGCTCTTGGGGCCTGTGAACCTCTTGAGCTCGGGGTGGACCACGCCCCATGAGATGGCGGTGGCCACAATGAGAACAATAGCGTTTCGCAACTGCTGGAGGTAGAAGAAGTACATCTTCTGCTTGGGCCAGCGTTTCTGCGCCCACTCGGTGGAGAACTTCCACATATAGAGGATAAACAAGGGCACTAGGCCAAACGCCGCGTTGACGTTGGTCTGGGGCAACGTCTTTAACGTGTCGATGATCACGCGGTAGGTGGCGTTTCTGGTGTTGACCGCAGAGTTATACCCCATCAAGCCAGGCACCTGGCCCGCGATGATGTTGAAGGCGGATCCCGTCATGAAGCCCATGACAGCCGGGATGGAGATGAACTCCAAGATGAAACCGATGCGCAAAATGCCCAAGCCCGCGGCTATGCCACCGCAAATGAGCGACAAAAATGTGGCGATTTCGGGCGCCAGGTACTTGTCTCCGGCCTTCTTCTGGACCTTAGCAATGACCTTTCCCACCTGCTGCGACATCACGGCCACGGGGCCGATGGAGACGTCCTTGGAGGTGGCGAAGAAGGAGTAGATGAACACTCCCACAAACGACAGGTACAAGCCATACTGGGGCGGCAAGCCCGCCAACTGCGCATATGACATGGACTGTGGCACCAACACCACGCCCACAGTGATGCCCGCCACCAAGTCGCCGTACGCCCACTTGACGTTATAGTGCAAAATCCACTTGGCAATGGGAAAAAGGGATATGAGATACCGCTTCACCTTTCCCAACGGATCGGAAACAAGCCCCTTTCCGTACTGGACGACTGTGGGAAGCGGTTCGTGGTACTCGGGAACAACCACATGGGCCTCGGACCCGTCAACAAGCGGCTGGTGCTCTCTGGCAAACTCGTGCAGCTGCACCCGCAGAGCGGAGTTGTACTGCTGTAACTCGGGTACCACCGATTCGGGAACACTCATTGTGGAGTATGGAAAGATGCGATGCCGGCCTTATATATGCCCAATGTGTACTCCTGACAGTTGTGAAGAACGAATTCCAAAACGGCGAAAAGGGAGCTTCTGCAGCAAGAAAAATCCCAGGCCTCGGCAAAGACACAGTTCTATTGGCCAGTCCTTCCAAAAGCGATCTGCCGATAGTGTGGCACTTATAAGTAACTGTTAGTGCTAATGTTGCAATCGATGGATTGCGATTGGGAGCGTTTTCGCAGTCGCGACCGCACGTGACCGGGCTGCCGCCACATGTGGTGTGTGCAGGATACTTGCCTATTTGGGCCGTCACGTGCGATTAGCACCGGCATAATTGTGGAGGCCAATTTGCGGCCATCATCTCAAGGACACGGCTGCAACTGTCGCTATGCCCTTCGTAACGAGCTGATACGCCACAGGGACTGCCTCAGAAGGGCTGCGGGGCGGCTGGCCGCTTTGGGGCGATTTCGTGGCATTTCTGGGCGTGGAAATGGGCTTGTCACGTGCCGTATTCAGACTGACAGGCAGAGCCCCAAGATGGGCCCGATTGCAGTAGGCAAGTTTGGTGGTATGCTGTTCCTTTCCTCTAGCCTCTCGGGATCTGTGGTCTTATGCCGATATTCTCTGAAAAACTGCACCTTAGGCCCCTGTCCCTTCTCGACTTATAGTGTCTGTTCAAGAAGAAAGATGCATATATTTACGGGCGACTATACAATAGAGTCACTGGAGGAGGCCTCCCATATGCCAATGTCGTTTTCTCCACGATATGTTTCTCGGTAATCCCCGCTTCTATCCCTTCCCGACTCTACACTGCTCCTCCATTGCATGTATCTAATCAGCCAATGCGATCTACTCATTTCTTCGTATGCTCTTTCTCTAAGCCTTCCCGGCCTTCGCGTTCTCCGCCTCCACTGCGTCCACACGCTTGCGGTACTCACGCTGCTGCTGGCACTGCTCCAAGAAGATGGAGTACTTGGCGTCCAACAACCGGCGGTCCGGGTGATCAGCAGGCGATGGCATCACGGCCTTTCCTGGACCCGTCATCTTCTCCATAATGCGCCACAAGCGGTCTCCAGCGTTGGCAGGCGCATTGGAGTTGCTGCGCGTCGACAGTTTTCTCGAAAGCAGCGTCAACGGCTTGAGGTCCAGACGGAAGCCCTTCTGTACCTTCTGCTGGGTGTTCTGCTTGGAGCCAAACGACAAGGTGGCGCCTTCCTCGTCCAGGTCAGACTCGTCCGACATAACGCCCGCCTTCTGCGGCGCGGGAGACGCCGGCACCTGTGCAAAGTAGTCTGCAGGAGGCTTCTCCTCGCCCAAAGAGGGCATCTGGTGGTAACTGGCAGAGTTTCCGCTGGCATACACCAAGGTGGCCATGTTTGTGTGGGAGGCAGTGGCCAGCGGCGCAGTGTAGGGCGAATGGGGCTCCTCGTAAGTGGCCGGGGGAGCACTCAAGCCCAGCAAGTTGGTCTGCGACTTCAAGATGGAAGACCGTCTGGAACGACCCTTGGTCTTCACGTGCTCCAGCACCGACTCCTCGGCAGCCACCGCTCCAAGAAGGGCACTGCCAAACACGACAGCAGCGTCAATGTAGCGGGGCACCACAATCGGCTTACCGGTGCAGTCAGCCAACAAGCGCATGAGCAAGCCGTTTCTGCACTGGCCTCCACTCATAAACACGCACTCAATGCGGTGGCCGGCCTTCTCCATAGCCTCCACAATCTGGCGCGTCTGCTGGGCAATGAACTCGCACGCGGCAAAGTACTGGATCGCCAAGTCGTTGACGGACGCATCCATCGACTGGCCAATGATGGATGCACGCATGTTGGGGTCTGCAATAGGCGAACGGTTGCCGTGGAAGTCTCCGTAGAAGAACATGTGCTTGGCCAAGCTTACTACCAGCCTAAACTGGCGGTCCTCCACCAAGTTCTCCAAAACCAGGTTGAGGTAGTCGAACTTAGAGATGTTGGAAACCTCAGCCAAATGCGACAACTCCAGCGTCGCCGGGTGGATGGCCAACACGTGCGCCAAAAGCGCACCGGTGCACGACTGGCCACCCTCTGCCAACCAATATCCAGGAGCCATCACGTCCTTGTAGGGACCCCAAACACCGTCCACGAAACACGCCTCCTTGGTCATGGCAATGTGGCACGTGGAAGTGCCTGCAACAGCAGCCAACTTGCCACAGCCGTTGCCGATAGAGCCGTCTGTGGTCTCCAGCAACGTGGGGAATGCGGGCACGTCGACCTTGGCAGCAACAGTTCCGATCCAGCCAGCATAGGCATCGATGACACCGCTTCCAACGATACATTCGGTGGTCAAGCCCAATTCCTCAGCGGACTTGGCTGTCAACTTGCCCACAACGTCTCCGGCACTCAAATAGACACCATTCTTGCCGGGAATACCGCCCAACTTGCGGAAGTTGTCTTCGACCAACTCTGGAAGGTCTACCTGGAGTAAGAATTCCTCGGACCAACCTGTGGTCGACCCGTCCACGCCAACAGGCACGAATCCCTGCTTGCAGACAGTGGAGTTGAAAGAGCGCGCCTCCAGGCCCGTGGCCTTGTGGGTCAAGTAGTCCGGCAAGTCGTAGAACTTGGTCTTGGAGATGCCGTTCGGCGCGTGGTGCTTCAACCACTTGATCTTGGGCAACTCCATCTCAATGGACATCTGGCCTCCCACGTACTTCAAGGCCTTGTCGCCGGTAGCGTTGATGGCGTTGGTCTCTTCCTCGGCGCGGTGGTCCATCCACAAAATGATGTTCTCCTTGGAGTCCAAGAAATCGGGGCCCACGCCCACGGGCTTGTCTGTGGCCTCATCAATGGCCACAAGAGAACATGTGGCATCGAAGCCAATGCCGAAAACTTCGCTGGGATTGACACCGGACTCGCGGATACAGTTTTTCACGCAGAAACAGATGCTGTTCCAGATCTCGGTCGACAGCTGGGTGATGTAATTGGCTCTCAACTCGTGTCTGGTGATGGGACGCTCGCTGAGCCCGAGAATGATACCATTGGAGTCGATCAAGCACGCGCGCGCCAGGCCGGTGCCCACGTCCACGCCTACGTAGTAGACGTCAGGATGAGGGGGGAGCAACTGGTGCTGGTTGAAAAAGGAGGACCGGCGTGATGCCAATGACGTGTGCGACCGCGAATTGATGGGCATTGTGGGGGGTGGTGGTGCTACTTAGTTAGTGGCAACTTTGACGACGTAAGAGGCAGCTGCTTCGCCTATTATATACTCCTCTCCGACCGGCATCGTGGCAGCAAACATCATGGAATCTCCTGCATGTAATGCCAATGCCCCCTGTGCAGGTCGACCCCACGCTGGGTAACGAAGCCGCGCATTGGTGGGCGAATACTCGGCAATTTGACAGGTCCGGGAAACCAGCCGGAAAGGCGGTCTGTGCTACTATAGGCGAGAGATCTGGACGCACAAAATCGGAAAGGAAGCTTCCTTCTCGGGCGATCAATCCACACAGGCGTATTAACCCCTGCGGTAAGCCTGCACTTTACCCCTTCTACCTGCAGGCCCGCCAGTCACTCTTTTCTCGATACCGGACCGCTTGCAACCGGGGCTTTCCTGCAGGAGCGGTCTCGAAGTCCCCCCCTTTAGGGTGCAGGATGCCATCGACGGGTGTTTGGCCTCTAGGTATTTCTTCATCGACATCTACTTGGCCTGGGGGTACTTCTCCACCGCGTCCACCAAGAAGTCGAACTGCTCGGTGTTCTCCACGGCAGATCGTATGTGCAGCGCACCTATGCGTCTGACCCCATGCTTGCGCGCCTCGATGATGGAAGCCTCCACCAAGTTGGCCATGAAGATCTCCAACGCACGCCCCACCACCACCGGCGTGGCCTGCGCCACCTTGCCGATGTCCTCGTCCGACTGCATGATCTTCTTGATGCGGGCGGCCGGGAAGTGCGTTTTGATCTTCTCGAACAGGTCGAGAATGGCCTCCTGGCTCACCTTGGACCCGTTGTCGTTGGATTCCGCAGCGGCGGGCACCTCACTGGGCCCACTATAGTTGTACTGGTACTCATACTCGTCGGGGGGATTGATGATGTTGTGGATGTCCGACATATTGGTGTGTCCTGCTGGAGGTTGCAAAAGTAAATCGTTTGTCTGCATAAAGGGAGGGAAAAACTGTTTGTTTAAATACCAATCGCGAGTTTGTTTTGCGCGAATGGTCGTGCGCCGCCCGGCTTCTCCGATGGCCCCTGCCTCTAGCCGTGTCAACGCCTACGACTGGCCTGGGATAGGGCGCCAGACAGCCCATAACCCGGACTCCACTGCGTTCAATTCTACCAAGAGCTCCTCTCCAGTAGACAAAAAAAAAATGCCTTCAGCCAGATTCGAACTGACGATCTCCTCATTACTAGTGAGGTGCCTTACCAACTTGGCCATAAAGGCTGATTTTGTTTTTTTTGTGTGCCCGCATTGCCAGAAGGCCCATGTTCAGTGCTCCTCACCATCCATTCTCTGCATTAATATACACTCAGTCCCGCGTTTTGCTGGGGACCCACCGTCTATGCAATACCTCCGTCACCTTGTAGAGCTTTAAAAGCTCTACGTAGCGCTTTTTCTGCTCGCGAGCAACCAAAACGCCTCCAAAACTTGTTTCGTCCGGAACATCCACATACACTAACATTAGCGTCTTCTTCACTCCACCCACGACTCGCGAGATGGCCTGCATGTCGACCCAGCTCTTGGGGTCACTCTGAGGGTCATTTGGGACGACCACAATACCGTATTCCGCGTGCAGGAACGGCGGGCCCCGCTTGTAGAGGAGCATATCACAGCCAAACTTGATGCCCGCCCTCACACACCATCCGAGAGACCGAAAATGGTGGTATACAACATAGTCAAGAATGAACTTGTTGTCCGGTTTCGGGGATTTCGTCAAACAGCACTCGAAAAAAACGTCCTCGATGGTCATTGAATGTTCTCCACGCTTTACATCTATTACGTTGAGGCCAAACTTCAAAAAGAACGTTTCCACAGCCTGGAGCTGCAAAAATTCCAAATCCTTCACCAAATCCCTCGTCTCCGCGTCCACCAAAACCTGGTCCTCTTTCCGTAGGCTGTTGTAGTCGAACTGTGCAGGTTTGTGGTCCTCCATAGAGAGCCCTGCAATCTTCAAACTATTGAGCAATTGCGTCAACTCTTCTAGCTGTCGGGAGTCCTCTGAGGAGAGATTGTTCTGCCGCTGTTTGAGCTCGAGCTCCTGAAGCTTGGCCCTTTCCGCCTTGAACTTCTTTCTCTCTTCCCGTCGCTTTTTGGTGATGTCTTCGTTGGTGGCGGTGCCCTGCGAACCGTCCAAGTTCAATCTGCGACTGACTCTTGTTTTCCACGTAGGATCGGATCTCGAAAGACTGCCCTTTCCAAAGAAACCCTTTCTCCAGAGCAGTAACATGTCCTTTTCGTCGCTCACCTTAAACGTGCCCTCGTGTAGAAGGACGCTTATTTTGGGAAGTTCCGCCTGCGGAACTCGTCTCCAAACATTCACATCTACAACCTTGTAGATATAGTATACCCAGGAAACTGGATTGTGGGGAAAGAGCGTCGGCAACGGCCCGTAAACCTCACTTGACAAAACTAGTGGTAGGGGGCTCGAATGGAGCCTGTTCAAGCTACTATTATTGCGCTTCCCCATAGCTTCTACTGCCGTCTTTACGAGAATACTGGTGACAGGTCAATTCCTGAATGTTAGTAACTCGTCACAACATATGTCAATGGCTTTGTCAGATACCGTTGTAGTCTATTGAGAAATCATGTGCTCACATGGACCCGAAGATCTCAAGCAACGTATTGGTGTCATCAGAAAAGCGTTTGTTTGAAGGAACATACTTTTAAACGTTTTGGGCTTTAAGTCATTTATCGGAGACAAAGTACTTAGAGTTTATGAACACATTTTGATAAACCTGTCTTCTTTAAGTGGTAGAAGGAAAAGACTTTTTAGGCACATTTTTTCGCGAAGTATTGGCTGTGGTCCGGGTAACTGGGGTTTTTGTTAGGGCTGACAAAATAGAATGTGGAAAGCCGTTGTTTGAGCAGAGAGACAATCAGGGTTTCGTGGGATAACAAGTGTACTGAATACATGGTAGTGCTGAGTTATAGAGAGGTTGGATCAAAAAAGAAAAAAATGCCGGTCCCAGAAATCGAATCTGGGTCTGTTCGGCCACAACGAACTGTACTGACCACTATACTAGACCGGCTATTTTACGAAAAAATATTTTGGTGGTAAGTGGAATGGCGCTCGGCTTTTAATAAAAGCGGATGTACCTTACTTGGTTGAAACAACGAAGTACGAGTTCATGTTTCCTTTACTTCCTAGCACAAGAGAATATGTGAGTAAATTTGAGAAGCGAAAACATGTCAACGTACTTTCCAAATCTTCTTGCCACACAATTCTAATCACTTACATTTTGCAAAGATGTGAGCAAAAGGAGCAAAACTACCAACCGACGCCATAAATTCGAAAAAATGTCTAAAAGAACAATTAGAGGTACCAAACCACCACCAACTCCCATATCACCTATTATGCAGCATTACACCCACTTTCAAGTCTTTTCGACATCTTCTTGCAAACCGCTTATCAGTCCTTCTATTGCAGCCATATTTGTGCGGTGCACGCCATGCGTAAAAGAGGGATTACCCCAGAGCATCTCCAAAGAACTCAGCGGCAGCTACCATGCCCGATACACTGCTTCATTGCCAGAAGTGCCATGTTCCAATAGTTCTAGATGAGTCTTTGACAAGGTTGAATACGTCCCAGCTCAATCTACTATTACAGAAAAACAAGGATCTTACTACAGATGCCCCAGAAGACGACTTTATTGACCCGTCACAATTTATACCAAAAGACAGATTGGCGATGTTTAACGAGGCCAGCAAGTCAGAACCCAAACCTATCATTGCCAAACTGTTAGTGGAAGAGATGAAAACGCACCCGGGGTCTCTAAACTCCAACTCCTCCTTTGTAATTCTCTCAGACACCGAGGAACGTACACCTGAGGAAGATGTAACAGAAAACGGCGAGACTGGGAAAAACGAGTCTCATAAAGGAGTGGAGAAAAATACAGATTTTGAAGACGGAGTAAACACCATCTCCACGCGCATCAAGACGCTTAACCATGTCTTTCAAATACTCTCCACAAACCAAGAGGTGGACCATCCGCTTTGCGAGGACTGTTCCGGCTTGCTACTAGAAAACTTCAAGTTGAAATTTGACCAAAGCCAGAGAGAAAAAGACTACTATTTGACTTTTTTAAAGAAGTTGAGAGACAGAGAGAACAATCTAGCGCCTTCTGTTACCAGCGAAGACTTGGATATGAAACTCGGACACTCTCTCAAGGAGTTCCAGGAGCTCCAGAAGCTCGAGAGCGAAAAATTGAACGAGTTGAAGGCCCTCGAGGAGACAAAAAAGGACCTTGATCACCAGCTTTATGAGTTGGAGGACAGATTCAACCAATTGAACATGAACGAATTGAACGACGTTGTCAAGCTCAAAAACGGCTTGGTCCTCGATCTTCAGCAGAAGACAGACATATTGGAGCAGTCCAAGGCGCTCTACCAGCTCCACCTAAACCACTTGGACAAGCTCAGGACGATGAACATCTACACGAAGGTTTTCGACATCTCCTTTGACGAAAGCAACAAGTACGGCACCATCAACGGGTTTCGTTTGGGCTACAAAGTGCCGTGGTCGGAGGTCAATTCGGCGTTGGGCCAGGTGGTGTTGCTTCTCGCGTTCTTGACTAGGCGTCTCAGTGTCGACCTTGTGAACTATAAGCTCGTTCCCATGGGTTCGCGATCGCATATAGTGAACACCTCCGCCAGTCCTGAAGGAGACAACAACCCAGATGCAGAAGGTGCTACGCAAGGCAAAACCCGAGCAGTGCTCAACTTGTACTCCACTAACGAGTTCTCCCTAGGAAAGCTCTTCAACTTCAACAAGATGGATGTTGCAATGATAGCATTGCTTGATATCTTGTCTCACATAGAGGATAAGTTGGCCCAGCTCGACGCAGAAATACTGCTTCCCTATGTGATATCTCCGCATAGAGACACCATAGGCGGTAAAAGCATTAGGGTGACTTCTAATGCGGAGTGGACTTATAGTTGCAAGTTTCTCCTTACGAATTTGAACTGGATATTGGCGTACACGAGTGCTAATACGAATTGAGATAGAGACTGGCATGTGACGAAAGCTCGACGAAAGCATTCTGATTAATTTGACGTTGCTGGTGTTCGGGAACTGGTACCCTTAAGGACTAGTATGGAGTGAGGACTGGTCTTTAATGGCAGTAATGAAAAACTTTCAAGACGACGAACTGCCCCCAATGTGACGTAGGTTTAGTTAAAAGATAAATAGTCTTACTAACTTTTTCGTCTCTTTTGCGAATGCTATTACCCGTGGCTAATCTGCAGCAAATTAGATCTCTCGGGCCAGAAGGTTGCAGGGAACCCCATACTTAAAAGCTCAGAAATCGGGGTAAAACACCCAATTATTCACGTAGCATCTTTGCTTACAGCGGTTCCCCAATTACAATATCTCAGCACATTATGTACCCTTGTTAGCGTTTCACATTGCCTTTTTTGCATAGTAGGGCCTAAAAGTGGCAATACTCACTGCGAAAACCCCATACAATTAGTGCTGCAAAACGGTTTCAGCACCCCCCAAAAAATCCCCAGCAGCACAATACACAAATCACCTAAATGCTTAGACAGGGAGATGCCTCCAGGATTCCATGTCAAGACCCCCATATTGACGACTTTTTGCGTCTCTTAAGGGAACAAGTAGGAACCCTTCACTCTCACCACACACCAGAGGATGAGTATTTAGGGTTCGTGAAGGCCCTCAACGATATCGATGAAGCATTCGAGACCAAGCACTCCCTTTTGCTTCCAGAAATGTGGTTTTTGCGCTCAGAGGCAGAGAAAAGCGTCTTGAACCGGCATCTTAATGGCGCTATAAAAAAGGAAGGCAACAAAGAAGATGAGGCTCAATGCGACGGATCCAAATCCCACGAAAAGAAGACAGATGTCGTTTTGGAGAAGCTGTCGAGTGCCAAATTGCTTTCACCAATATCTCTCGTGGGCGAGAACCTGTCTTACAGAAATAGCATCCTTTATCGCCACCTTGAGGGCTATGGGGACAACGATAAGTCGCTATCTAAGACTGCAAAAAATCCGCTCATCTCGCGGCTCACGTCTTCACCACTAAAGGATCTTTCTTTGCTGCGAAACACCTCACGAAGACCAACTTTTTCGTCACAAGGCTCCAGACTGATCGAAAAGGAGCATCTCGTCAGAAGCGCCAGTAAGAGCTCTGCAAATTCGGTTCCAATCGACCAAGCTCTTGTGACCTCGGAAGCTGATACTTCGTTCGATTACTTGTTACCCTTGATTGCAAAATTCGACAACCCCCCAAAGCAGGAGACCATTTTTGAAAGAGCTAGAGACGACCACCTGCAGCCCAATTCTCAGGAAACAGAGGCTACAGAACCGCCAGCCCCTTCTTTCAGGTCCATCATGCAGCCCAAAACGCCCCCAGAACGCAAAAGAAGCCCCCCGAGAAAGGCAGCAAAAAGAAAAGTATCGACTGAAGTGTGCAAAGCAGCAGAGAACCTGTTCAATAGGAAAATGCAGAAAAAGAGTCCTCCGGAAGGCCCCGAATGGGGGATCTCGTTACAAAATAGAATCGTTTGGTTACCAGACAACACTTTCATTAGCGGTCTACCAAGCTCCCAGAAATCGTTTTCAGAGAAGAATACCCTGCAAGTAGCGTCACCAGTCAAAGCGAAGACGCTAGACAAGGCCCGAGATGGCTCTCCTCCAGTAAAGAAGCGGCGGCGGTCCAGAAAGCTCAAACTCGATCCGGGAAACACCACAGAACCGCCCACGAGGGAAAACAACCGAGCCCGTTCGCGGATGGGATGCTGGACTTGCAGAATTCGCCACAAGGGATGCTCCGAACAAAGGCCCATATGCGAAAACTGCCGCCAGCTTGGTCTCTTCTGCGACTATTCCTCCCAAAGGCCCCTGTACATGACGTGCAAGCTGGAAGGAAAAGAAAAACTCCGGGAAATTCGAAGAATCACCGACAACCCAAAGAGGCATGCATTGCAAAAAAGGGAGAGCTCTCTAAGCGTGTCGATTGTCTACAAAGCCACCAAGGCTAGTTTCGCACGCGGTCTGGAATAGTAGTGGCTCAAAATCAAAACTTGGGAAGACGCCTGCATACAGCCGCAGTGCTTCAAAACGCTTTCAACACTCACAGGTGTCATTTCCACACGCATTCCGAGAATACTAGACGGCACCGGAAATCTGCAGCGAGAACATGAACGGGCAGTTTCTATATAATTGCGTTGTGGCGCTCGTGTACTTGGTTGGGTTCTCCCAAGCCTTCTATTTACCGGGAGTGGCGCCCACCAACTATAAGAGAGGAGATAAGATCCCGTTGTTGGTCAACCACTTGACGCCATCGTTGCACCACATGTCGTCTACACACACCAAGGTGAACTCCAAGACTTTTGTGTACTCGTACGACTACTACTACGCGAAATTCCACTTCTGCCAGCCCGAGGGTGGTCCCAAGAAGCAACTGGAGTCGTTAGGCTCCATCATTTTCGGCGACCGGATCTTCAATTCGCCGTTCGACATCAAAATGATGGAGGACAAATCGTGCGTGTCGTTGTGCACGTCCAAGTACGGCAAAACCGACTCGGGTTTCGTCAACAGGAACATCAAGGCATCCTACAACCATAACTGGATCATCGACGGGTTGCCTGCGGCCAAACACGTCCACGACTTGAGAACCAACAGCGAGTTTTACGGCGAGGGCTTTAACATCGGCGAAGTGGATGACCAGAACGTGGCACACTTGTATAACCACTTTGAGATCAAGGTCGAGTATCACGCCAGAGACCTGGAGAACCTCCGTGTGGTGGGCGTGACCGTGAACCCCTACTCGTTGGATAGAACCGAGGTCAAGCCTGGCGAGGACCAGTGTAACATGGATTTGAAGAAGGTGGTGTTGAGCAAGGATGCCGATACCAAGGTGTTGTTCACTTACTCGGTCAAGTTCGAGGAGTCCCCCACCGCGTGGGCCACCAGATGGGACAAGTACTTGCATGTATACGACCCCAAGATCCAATGGTTTTCGTTGATCAACTTCTCATTGATCGTGATGATTTTGGGAATCATCATTGCCCACATATTGATGAGAACCTTGAAGAACGACATTGTCAAGTACAACGAGGTCAACTTGGACGACGACATCTCTGACGAAAGCGGCTGGAAATTGATCCACGGCGACGTCTTCAGACCGCCTCAGCAAAAGTTGTTGTTGTCGATCTTTGTCGGCAGCGGATCCCAGTTGTTCATTATGTGCTTTGTGACCATCATCTTTGCGTTGTTTGGCTTGTTGTCGCCATCTAACAGAGGCTCGTTGTCTACTTTCATGTTCATTCTCTTCATTTTCTTGAGTATTGTATCCTCGTTTGTGAGTGGCTACCTTTATCGCTTCTTTGGCGGCGAGAACTGGAAGTTGAACATGTTCTTGACCCCCGTGTTGGTTCCGGGTATCTTGTTCACTATCTTGATTTTGTTGAACTTCTTCTTGATCTTTGTGCACTCTTCCGGTGCTATCCCTGTCGGCACCATGTTCGCTATCATTTTGATCTGGTTTGCTATCTCATTCCCGCTCTCTGTTTTGGGCTCTATCTTGGCGTCTAAGAGGGAGTTGATTTCTGTTCCTGTCAGAACCAACCAGATCCCCAGACAGATCCCCCAACAACCGTGGTACTTGAGAACATTCCCCGTAATGGTCATTTCAGGAATTTTTCCCTTCGGATCCATTGCAGTGGAGATGTATTTCATCTACTCGTCGTTGTGGTTCAACAGAATCTTCTACATGTTTGGCTTCTTGTTCTTCTGCTTCGTGTTGATGATCTTGACCACCGCATTGATTTCCATCTTAATGGTCTACTACACCTTGTGTTCGGAGAACTACAAGTGGCACTGGAAGTCTGTCTTCATTGGCGGCGGCTGTGCTGTGTACGTTTTTGTGCACTCTTTGCTTTTGACGGGAGGAGAGAAGTTGGGCGGTTTCAGCTCTCTTGTGTTGTACGGAGGCTACTCCATTGTTGTTTCTTTCTTGGTGTTCCTCGTGTGCGGCTCTGTTGGTTTCTTGAGCAGCTTGATCTTCGTTAGAAAGATCTACGCTGAGATCAAAATCGATTAAGCCCTCAGACTAGGTAGCAACTAGGAACTGCTATGAATAGGTGATAAATAGAAAATCGTGTGTGATAACACTCTTTACAATGAGGAATTGAATCCCAGCTGGTGGGCTTATAATGATACAGTAAAATTTGGCGTATACCGAATTTTGTGCTATGGCTATACAGACGAAGGCCAACAGTTCCAATAAACACTGCAAATCGTAAGTCGTTATAATATTCGTCAGGGAGGCCTAGAACCAGCCATCGATGTCTTCCTTAGATATGAATGGAACAATGGTGTTGAAGAAGTCGTTCTTCCAGGAGGCGACATTATTCATCTGCTTGTCCTTTCTCAGGATCTCACCCATGCCCAGGCCCTTGATAGGCAAATTGTTGAAGCTAAGGTTGTAGGAATCGATTCTGCTCTTGATGATGTTGACGGAGACAGTGCCCAAGCCGTAGCTGACAAAACCACTAGCTTCGCCGGTGGTCTTGTTGCTGCTGTTTAAGTTGCTCATTAAAAGGTTGAACGCAATGGAGAGGTCGTTGTTTATTTTAAGACAACGATTGAGCATCTCGCTGTCGTCCACGAAAAAGTTCACCAACCAGTCGATAAGAAGCTTGCACAACTTGATGAGGCGATAACACTGGCCGCAACTGACGTTCAAGAAGGGGTTGAGCAACTCGTTGTTGAAGGTGGTCGAGGGACTCTTTTGGTTATTGGCGCCAGCACTGTGTGGAGAATTAGTGGAGGAGGACTTTGGCAGTTGATGCTGTGAGCTCAAGGTAGATAAATAGTTGGCCAAGTTGATCACCGACTGCGACACGCGCTTGACCAAGCGACTGAGCTTCAACTGGTAGTCGTGAAGAGTCTCCAAGAACTCATCGTCCACTAAGTCGCCCTTCCAGTTGCTCAACAAGGTAACGATCTCGATCACGTAGTCGAACAATTCGTACTTGTCCTTGATAAGGGTAACAAAAAGTGACGAAAAGTGAGGCTGCGATGGCTGATCGTGTTCCTGAGAAGACAACGAAGAGGAAGATGAGACTGAGGAGAGCAACGAGGCCCAATTGCGATCGTATCTCTTGACCAAAGTGCGCGAGAAAACGCTGTTGTTGCGAGCTGCTATCAAGTCATTGAACATCGGCGAAATGCGGAAGCTGGAGTAGCGGTTCTTGGACGTACCACTGGGCAAGAGCAAACGGTCCAAATTTTTGTATAAGAGGTCAAAGTTGGAGTTCATCAGTGACTGGATACCGAAGCTCAAGCAGTAGCAGTTGTCAATCACAAAGAGACAGTAGTACAACTTGGGAAGGTAGAGCCTAATATCGTCGTGATCGAGATCAGGCCAGTGGCCAGATGTTGAGTGCGATATGTTGTACTCGTGAACATAGTCGCTGAAGCCCTCTAACACCTTGAAGTCATTGAGCACGGAGGCGGTGAGCGAGATTCCCAACGAGTAGATATCTCCGTTGAGCAAAATGGCGTAGTTCAACACCACCAAGCTCGACAAGAAGAGCACAATCACATGCTCGTTTAACTTGAGCCCAAAGTGCTGGAACGGGTACACCGCCAACGTCTTGTGGAGAAGCAGAATGTTGTCGTTGATAGATTGATGGCGGTAGTTGTTTAAGCTGTTCAATGATAAGTTGAAAAAGTCGACCACGAGCTTGTGGTCGTCCACCAAGGCGCCTTCGAGAGCACGCGAAAGGCGCTTTTCGTCAAATGGGAGGATAGGAAAGTGCTCGTGGAAGCTAGCGTAATACGTCTGCAAGTTGTGGTCGATCGACTGTACTGGAACCTTCGAGAACATGGGCGAGTACACCAGCTGTACTTGCTGGACGACATGATGGAGCTGGGGGTGCTGTTGGGGATGCTGTTGGGGATGCTGTTGGGGATGCTGCTGGGTGTGCATATGGGGCTGGAAGCCGCCCCCTTGAGGCACCTGAAAGTGCTGGGGCTGATACGCGCCGTGGAAAACAGGTCCTGGGGCTCCATACTGGACATAGTGGGCGGTATAAGCCTGCTGAGGAACCACCCCTGCCGAAGGGGTGAACAGATGCGGGCTTGCGGAGGCCAGCTGTGGGTTATTGGAAAGCAGGAGGTTCTTTGAAAGACGGCCATTCAACGACAGAAGTGAAGATATCGAGTTTCGAGGAGACAAGCTCTGCGACAGCTGGCGGTAAGATTTAACCGAGTAGAAATCGTCATCACTGTCCGAAATGCCGTTGTCTGTAGAAGTAACCGACATGCTCGGTTTTAGCGAAGGGAGCCTCGAACGCAGTCCCGCAGTGGAAGAGGAGCTGATGGAGTCCACGGACAGTCTGCGAGTATTCGAGTTGGAAACGCTGTTGTTTCTGCCAAAATTGAACCCGTTCAGAAACACCGGCAGTGCTGCCAGAGACGCCGGGGAGCTTCCAGAGGACGTATCGGCCGCCAGGGCCGTCGACAGGTTATTTCCGGGCATCTCGTAGGGCACCTTCCAGAAGGGGCCCTGGATCGGCGGGCTTTTAGTTTTATGAAGGTTTTTCGAAACGTCCTGGCCGAGCACACCATTGACGGAGTTTCTTGGGCTAGAGGGCAGCAGGGGCCCGTCCCCCGACTTGACGGCGTGTACCACGGGTGGCAAGACGGGGTTTTTGGGGCCAGAAACCATCTGGGGGTGGTTCTGGTACTGGGGCGCCGGATATGCGCCGATAAGTGGTGGAAGCACGATGTGGGCCGGCTGTGGGCCTGAAGCCACGTTCTGTGGCGGATGCTGGGGTGGTGGCGGCGCATTGGTGATATTCAGCGCCAGGAGCAGATGCATATGGCCCGGAAAGGGCACGGGCCTGTGGACCGGGGGAAGCGGCGGCTGGCGCGCATGGGCAGGCGCAAAACTGGGGTTGGCGGTGTCGAAGGACTTGGACCTTGGCTTGGCCAGGCTCTCGAGCTTCTTCTCCAAGTCCTTGATGTAGTTTTTCGACGGCCCTCGCTTCAAGGGTATGCGCAGAAAAAGGCAGGTCTCGTCGTTTTTCTCGCAATTTTTGCACACCTTCGTCACCTTCTCGAGCAGCGCCAGGTACTCGGCGTCACAGCGCACTTTTTTGCGGCGGCACAGGTCGCAGGCTCGGGACACTTTGGAGCGTTTGCGGGGCACCTCCAGATTGTTGTTGTTTTCCGGGTCTGGGGGTGGCAGCGGCACACGGGTGTCCATTTCAGACACGTCCGGCAGTTCTGGGCCCAGCATTCTGCGGTTTGGAGGCAAATGGAGCGTTTAAATGGGCGGTGGGGGAGGTGTTGAAACAGGCCGAAAACGGCAGTGGGGGTGCAGCTGGGCGGCTGTGGAGGTTCGGGGGCTCCGGCGGCCGGTGGGGGCACGGTGGGGGGCACTACAGCGACACGGAGCGGAAAATAGGCGTGATGGACCTACGGTGGAAGAGTGGGAGGTTTTTGAGGGAAAACGAGAGGACCGTTTCCTCCGAGGGTTGTGTGCAGGTCCATCAACTAACTCCATGAAAATGGGCCGGTGAAATCGCCCAATGCGGCTGCGGTGCGGCGCGGTGGGGGAAACCCGAAAGACGCCCCGGAAAAACGCCCCGGAAAAACCTGGCACCCAAACCAGCGGCGGCGCACTGTTTTTCCGCCGTGGTGGCACCCGTGTGCCGTAGTGGCGATGGAGGGACTTTTGGCCCAGCCGTGGGCGTGGGGCATTGGGGCCGGAAAAATGGCGTCTGGGGGCTGGTCCCCCGCATTTTGGCCCCAGCCGGGGACCTCCGGGGTTCCCGTGGGCCGATGCAGGACGCGCGCTGGTGTTCCAGACACGCCCCTATATGAATTTGCAGCCACGGACGATGGGACGAGGAGGAATGGGGAAAGGGATGCGAAGGTCCTGAACACCGGCGTGTGCGCCACGTCTTAGCTTATGGGAGAAATACAGTGCTTTGCGCCTCTGTCATATGTGAGGACCGGAGTATACACCCAATCTCAGGCGGGTGTTCTGAGGTGGCTGCAACTTCCGTTTTGGGATTACTTCGGAGGATACAGAGCCGGGCCCATCACTTCCCCCTTGTCGTTTTTGGAACAGGGCTTTACTTGTAGTTGAGGTGGAGAAATCTTTTTCAGCCTGATAAGCTGCCACTATTTGGCAGGCACGGGAGAAGAATGCTGAGGTCGAAAAGACCGCTTGCTGACTGTCCTTTCAGGCCACTCTACTACGCGAGAAACCCGAAACGCATCAATTCTCTACAGAGCAACATAATTTTGGCATTTTGTCGCCGAAGTGCAAAACAGCCACCTACAGTGCTTGAGACCACGACAATCGCACAGGGTCCTCTATGGCCACGATATCGCAATGCACATCTATAACCAACCAGTTCTCGAAGTGCCTGCACCCCAGAAGCCTTCGGAAATGCTTCACTAACTTGAGCAGTAGCCTGGCTGAGGGCCTCCTCACCCTACTGGGTTTCATTGCCGCCAAAAAGCCCACGAGTTCTTCTAGGCAATGATAACTCCCTAGCCCGGGGAGCACATAAGGCATCTTAAGGGAGGTACAATACCTCTTCTCAGCCGTCGAGTCGGCTTATGTGCGGTATCTACGGATTGGGCATCAGCAAGGCTTTCTCAGGGTGGTCGTGCTCAAGGTCTTGAAGTCAGCTATGGTCAACACTACAAGCAAGCTGCTGTTCATACCCTTGCGCATTTAAATAACTGAGAATTCGAGCGACTGTAAAACCCATCCAATTTTGAAGCCCACCTAACGCAAGCATGGCCACTTCGTTTCAGATAGGCAAAAAACAATAGACCCTGCGACCCAAGTAGAAGAGGCACTCGATAGCGTTGATTCCCAGTGGATGCTCACATTCGAGCCTCTGTTGGGATTTGGGCAGGTGCCGAACTTAAGGCCTTTGAGAGGAGTCTAGGGGGTGAGAAGCTACTTTATGCGGCATTTGGGCTATACCTAAGATTGCCTCTAGAATGTCGCGAAAAGGCATGTCTCTAGAGAAATGATGGTACAAGATTGGCGAATTCAAAGAAGACAGCGATGATTGAGGAGCTAGAAGAAAGTCCAATTTGCTAAAGCCGAAGGCTGTCGCGAACATGGCTGTAATTCACGTCTTCAGCAGAGGATGTGCAATTCCTTTTAGTAGAAGTCTTCCCGTATCCTCGAAAAGGCATATGCCAGGTGGGGCTTCCTCAGAACACACTGCCACTATACTTTAATTGCGATTTTCATGACTCTCAACTGTTGCATAATAGAGATATAACTCGTGATTGCCCTCGGCGTATATTACACCTATTATTCGCCAGCAAACCAGCACCACTGGAATGCCTTTCGCACTATTACCCAAAGTTAGTCCATTCCGTCATGTTCGTCCTTTCATAAGTCATAATACTGTCTCCTTTCTATTCCAAACCCTCTTCCTCTTTCTCCTTCTCTTGAAGATTACCCAAGCCAGAGCACAATTCCCCACTCCTTGACCATATCCATGAATCCGGGCTGCTCTCCCACCTCCTGCCGCTGCCAGATCTCATAGAGGATCTGTTTACTGCGCCAGTGGTTATACCTTGTCATCTGTGGATGCTCCCATAACGACACACACTGGCGCTTTAGGCCCCGACTATCGGCGGCATCTATATCTGCTCCACAAACTAGAAGCGCCCAAAAAGGTGGTCGAACGCCCGCAGCCATCGCCTTTTCCATATGGCTGAAACATTCCGCAATCAAAAGTTGCGAGCCGCCAATAGTATCCTCTTTCACGAGCCTTTTATAGTAAACCATTAGAGCACAGTGGAAACTGCTAACACTGTGGTATAAGGCTTCGTGGAAGTCCAGTAGAAACGCCCCCAGAGCATCTCTGAGGCGCCATACGGTCTCTGTATCCCAACGCCGAAGCTTATCTTCCACCTCAGCGCACA
This sequence comes from Wilhelminamyces tanticharoeniae, assembly GCA_030558325.1. Taxonomy (NCBI): domain Eukaryota; kingdom Fungi; phylum Ascomycota; class Pichiomycetes; order Serinales; family Metschnikowiaceae; genus Wilhelminamyces; species Wilhelminamyces tanticharoeniae. The sequence continues at coordinate 25,418 of JAJMSI010000003.1, read as the reverse complement.
ACTTGGGAAAGTTACGGGGGTATACTCTTCTGTTGCGAAAAATGTTGCGATGGTTGGCCAAGTGGATTATCTCGTCGAAGAGCCCAATGAGAGCATAAGGAAGACCGTACATAGTACGCACAGCATCAGGTGAAGCGCTGGACAGCCGGTTGGGAGTGAGGTCCTCTGAAGAGCTTTTTGGGGTTCTGGCAGACTTGGAGGAGCTGGGAGGGGTTTTGGCGCCATTGTGCATTCTTTTCGAACGAGAATAGATCTCCTCGGAGCCCCTGTTAACGTACTGTGACGAAGAAATATAAGCACCATCCAGAACATTATTGGAGGAGGGGGAAGCTCCTCGAGGGACATTTCGTGGGAGGAAAGTATCGGGGAACAAACTTCCTTGAGAAGCCACCAGACCACGGAGGGCTCTGAAGGAGACGCCTGAGTTTGTTTTCCCACCGCCATTATTATCCTTCGTTCCGGATCTAATACCGCCTTCATTTGACACTTCTTCAACGGTACCAGTTCTCGGACTCTCAACGGTCTTATCCACCGACTTTCTTGTTTCCACCCCGTTCTTTCCAAAGCTCACTGTAAAGGTCATGGGCATATCATGGGCTATCTCAAAGCTACCCGAACGGTCGCTGGTGATGCTGATGGCGCTGCTCACGGAGTTTTTTGCGTTTCTGGGTGTTTCTATTGCGCCTCTGTTCTCGTCCTCCTCGCTATCGCTTTTACCCATGTCGTAGTTTTCCTCAAGATCGCGGTAGTTGCGTTCGTCGTCTTCTCCTATGGCGTAGTTGAACAAGTCGATCGCCTGCGTAGACTTGAAGAACACGTTCTGAACGGCGAAAACTGCTGCAGCGTAACGTGACACTGCCGTCTGGTCCTGTAATGTAGTCTGCATGATCTTGGACTCTACCACATACTCGCCAATGGCGAACAATAAGGGGTAGTTTTCAAAGACCCCGAAAAAGCTGTCTGTCTGGAGCTGCAAGAGTATGGCCACTAACAACAAGGTATCGTAGTCTACGGAGTCGTTGTCACCGCCATTGCTGTCGTACTCGTCCATGTGGAGATTGAGAATGCCGATTGACACTTTTCTGAGCTGGATGCTCATTTCAAGGTAGATGTCCATGCGAAACTGGTGGTCCGAGTTGGGCTCGCTGGGCCTTTTTGAAAGCAGACCTAAAGATAGCGACAACACAAGGTAAACCACCGCCAACTTGATGTGCTGGCGCCAGGGCCCCAAGTTTGAGGCGTTCTCGGTGTTTTGTCGGAGCTTTTCTTCGTTCCAATCGTCAGAGGTGCCGCAAACGTACTCAAACATCACCAGTCGAAGAAACGGAATAAAGACGGTGTCTGTGCCATTATGGGGCCACAAGACCCGTACAAAAGAGAAGAGGCCGGCCACAATAGCAGCTGCCACCTTCTGGAATAGCGGGTTCACGGTCAAGGCTTCTCCCCGCACAAATAGGCGGTCTAGCACCACGGAATCGGCCTTCCACTCGTCGGAGTCGATATTGGGGAAGAACTTCGGGTAGAGGATGTGGAACATGTTCTGCTCGTTGAAGGCATAACGGGGGCCCTTGATGGCCATTATGGTGAGTTTTGCCAGATCTAGAAGCTCGTAATGCACATAGGCGTTATCTGTTTTGGAGAAGATGGAGCTGTGTACCGGCGCAGGCCGGGCAGCCGGGTCCGGGGCCAACCGGATCTTTTTTGCAGCCGGTTCTAGAGGCGCCAACTCGTTGCCGTCAACAGTGTAAACCCCGAAGGGGCCTCTGGTGTAGCCGTTTGCGGTAACTCCAACCGTGGCCACTTGGAGGTCCACCAAGTCAAGCACGCGGTTCAATTCCCGAAAGGTGCCATATTGCATTTTTCGAGGAAACCGCACAAGTGCAATGTTGCGTCTTTGGAAGGCGTTTTCGTCGCCTTCGCCAATAGTCACCAAGTGCCCGTTTTGCACCGTTAAAGGGTCCAGCCACCCGAGTATCACATTGTAGCCTGCACACTCGAGACGCGCACCCGTGCACCGTGCACAGACGGGCTTCTGCAAGTCACACTTGACTTTTCGGGCCCGGCACGTCCAGCACCCGTCAAAATTGCGTCCTCGGGGGGCCATAAATGGAGGTGAAGATCTCGAGTTCAAAACATCCGTACACCAAAGAAAGAATGCGGGTCTTTCAAGGTACAGGAATGGGTGCGAAGAAGGCTGAAGGAAAGGACGAGGGGAATGGAAAGAGGATAAGGAAAAGACGAAAAGACCAGTCTAGAAGAGGGAATACACAAGGCGGGGAGACTCAGTTTACAATGGGAACGGAACCCAGAAGGGGTCTTTTTTGGTTTCACAGAAAACTGTACTGAGAGAAGCACTAAGAGTGAGAAGAAGGAGCCAGATTCCGGCATCTTGCATGCAACTTTCTTCGATATAGAACATCCCGGATATCAAAAGACGGGTTTAACCACATAAAACATCGATTTCCCGACCCATTGGCCCTGTCGGCCCCATATTGGGACCACCCCGTCAATCAACTCAAGTCCTGCACACATCTTCCACCACCCCTGGAAAACCCGTACACCAAGATACCTCAGCAGGTTTAGCACCCCCAGAAGGCAACCAAAAACCACCCAAAAGCCTCGAAAACGCCCCCAGCTCAGCAAATGGACAGTTTCGGAGTTATAGTGCCGACAACCGAAGAGTTTGACCCCTCTATTCCCGAAATTCTTCCCCATGACAAGGTGTATCTGATACAGGTTGGCTACAAGCTCTTTCGGCTCAGCGGAGCGTCCTTATCGCTGGACGGGCCGTCGTACTTCACAAACTTCTTTTCGCAGCCATTGAACGAGGAGAAGGTCCTTTTCATCGACAGAAATCCCGTCATTTTCGAGAAAATCTATAACCATTTACAGGGCTATTACATCAAAATCGACCACGATTATGAGTTCATCCATCTCTGGCAAGACTGTTTCTACTTTGGGCTCAAAAGGCTCCAGAAGCTGCTCAATGAGGAGGACATTTTTGCAACCATTGGCGGCAAGCTGTTCAAAATCAACCGCAATTTGCTCAAAACCACCGGGAACCACCCCAGTTTTTTCTCTATAAACTTTGACAGTGTTTTGACAGACAATCTCCGCATAATAGAACGCAAGAACATGTTGCGGCCGCCTAACCAGCGCCCCGCCACCGTGGCCAACCGACTGCCATTGCTTTTTCTGGACCTATTGGAGATTCTTAGGGGAAATCCTTTGGTGATAAGGGACGATGACCACCGCAAATTGCTTATCAAAGAGGCGCGCTACTACCGCTTTTTGGAGTTGGAGCAGCGCATAATCAAGCATGCCATCCTCAAGAACCCCTTCATGGCACGTCAGGAGATTGTGCTTCATTTGAACGACATCCAGGCAAAAAGCCTTTCCAAAGAGCAGCCCGCAACACCAATGAGCGAGTATCCCATTCTATATGCGCGGCCGCACATTTTGCGTGAACCCAAGCGTGTTCTTGTAGTTCAAATCGATGCCGAGGTTGAGCGGGATGGTACTTCGGAGGTCAAATTAATCATTAACCGCCACGCTAAGGTCAGTTTTGTCAAGTTGACTAATAAGGTGCGTACCAAGTTTGTGCAGACGTTTAAGCATCTCAGCACCGACTTTGCAGAAAATGACAGCGAGGAGAGCTTCATGATATTGACAGGTCTACGTGACGCCAAAGTCGTTTTCAACGGCATGCAAATGAAAGACAACTGGATTGACGACTTCATGGTTCCGGAAGACAGCGCTTCAGGGCCTCCTTCCAAAAAACACAAATCCACAGAAGAATACAGCCCGGAATCGCTCGTGGAGTTCCGCTTGACGAAGTCCTTGTGGCGGCTCATGGGCGTCCAGGGACACTTGAGACTCCACGCCGTTCTGCTCGAGGGAACCACCACTTTGAGCGAATATAACCGGCAGCATGCGCAGTTTTTGTAGTATAAAGACTGAGTGAATAGGAAACTCATAGGAATGTATCATTAGGAAATGCGCAATGTTGTAGAATGGGGCTCTTTGCAGCCTTTGGATACACGATTTGGGGCATTTTTTGCAGCCAAAAGAAGTAGTGGGCGTTTACTGCAGCAGCGTGGTGGAGTGTCAAAAGTTGTTTCCTGTGACACGCTCCCCGAAGAAGTGCCTCTTCCTCGTTCCGTTCTCCTACGAGAACACCTTCCTATAATGTGGCTTCTCTCCCAAAATTGCCTGCGTTTTTTGTGCTCAAGAGCAAATTTATTGGCACCTAAGTATACCCCATCATATCTTGCAAACGTCTCCAGTGATACAAGCTAGAGGGCCGCAACTAGGCCGATTTTCTGATATTTGTCTTATGATCACTCTCGATAGCGTTCATCTCTAAATACTACTCATAGCTATTCACACCTTCTTACACAACCACCGAGGGACGGCGGATCAAGTACTCCGGCTTCACGTAGTGGTAGTCTTTGACGATGACCTTGAACTCGTCGGTAGCAGGATTGTACTTCTCGATCTCGAAAGACGACAAGTCATCAACCACAATGTCGGCACCAGTGGCTTTGATCTTCTCGGGGTCGTAGGTCGAGCAGATACCCACGATCATGGCACCCGACTCCTTGCCGGCCTTGATGCCCGCCGGAGCGTCCTCAAAAACTACGACCTTCTTGTGGGGGGCGTCGTATCCCAAGGTTTCCCTAGCGTTGGAGTATCCCTCAGGATGGGGCTTACCCTGGGACACCTTCTCAGCGGTGATGAAGCAGTCAGGCTTCTCTAGCGTGAGCAACTTGAGCCATTTGGAGGCCAATGGCAATGTTCCAGACGTGATGATGGCCCATCTCTGGTGCTTGTTGTCGGTCTCTGTTTTTGACAAGTGCTCAAAGCGCTTGACTAGCTCCACGGCACCGGGAATGGGCTTGGCGAATTTGCCAAACTGCTCCGGGATCTCACCCTCCCACTTGGTCACCTGCTCCTCCACTGCATCGTCTGGGGACCACTTGGCTATCACGTCGAAAGTCCGGCATCCGTGGGACGTTTTGATGATCTCTTCGGGGTCCACATGGGGCCTGGTGTCGGCGAACGACTTCCAAAACTCCGAGATGGCACCAGTGGAGTTCACAAGGGTGCCGTCACAATCGAAAAGGGCCGCATGTACGTAGAAAATGGCGGGCTTCTTGGGTACGGGATTGAGATGGTTGGACATTTTGCTTAACGAGCACTTTTAGTGGTATTCATCGTAGTGACTCCAAGAGGTATATATACGAACACCCACTCTGTGAGTGATGTCATTGCGCACCGGCTTTGCTTATTCTAGAACCTTGCTTTTTACTCCGCGAGGGGGAGGTATGAATTGCTGTGGTGAGTGCACGCAAGGTTTGCAGCTCAAAAGTGCAGGAGAAGCAGGCCAACTCTGAGAAGCATGTCGGTTGCTGGGAGCCTCGGTTACGACGAAAGGGCTAAGTTGATAACCTTGGTTGCTCAGGAGTAGTAGTCTGACAGAGTGCAGGATTTGGCAACCAGAGATGGGGCAGGGTTCACATAGAATGCAGGATTTTGGCAACCAAAATACTTTGACAGTTTGGCAACCAATACGAAAGAAAGGGCAATATAAGTTGGAGGCTGATGGGATCACGTGACGGCATTATCAGTGCACGAGATGACCACATATCAGTGATGGGAGTAGTGGAGGCTTGCAGAAGAGGGCTTTGGCAGGGAAAAAGACGTCAAGGTGCCCTGAACATGCGGGCATATATAGCTTTTGCAGGGTCTACAGAAAAGCCTGCTGTGGGCAACATAGGCAAATGGCGGAAATCGTCCATTTGCAGACTTGGTGCTCCTAGTTGGGACTTTCTCAATTTCCTGGTGCTTATATCACATGGTGCTCGCGTTTTGCATGATACTGGTGCAGGAGAAGTTTTTTGTCTTTGCTGCGATTTTGCAATCGTTTTCAACACTCCACTCCTTCAATTCAAGTGCTCCCATCTCTCGCTTCAGTATTCCATTAGTAGCATATACTTCTATACTTCTACCCACTACAAATCCCCTCCTCGTAACTCAAAACTCAAAGACCGCATAGATGGGCGCGTGGTCGCTGATAAAGTACCCGTCGTAAACACCGCTCAAGGTCTCGAACTCACGCACACGCAAGCCCTGGTCGTCTTTGTTCTGGTAAAAAATGAAGTCGATTCTCGGGTCATAGGAGATGCTGAAATCGCGCTTGCTGTTGCCATGGGTGGCATTGTAGGCGTCAGTAAAAGGCCCAGTGAGAATTTGGTACGCAGGCTCAGTGTCGTGAGAGTTGAAGTCTCCGGCTAGCAAAATGGGCTCGTCATTGCCTAAATTACTGGCAATGGAGTTGATTTCGGAAGCCAGATGAACGCGTGCCTCGCTGCTGTTGGCACTGAAATGCGTCACCAAAAAGTTGACGTTGCGCCCGGAGCCAAGGTGCTTGAATTCGGTAACGGTGACTATGCGGTTGTAGTCGGCGTTCCACGACATGCTGGGGGTGTCCGGAGTCTCACTAAGCCAAAAGGTCGTATTTTTCAAGAGCTGGAACTCGTTCGTGTTGTAGAGAACAGGATTGTACTCGTTGTCAGCGAGATTTCCTCCCCTGGGGACACCACAATACGTCCAACTGGGGCCCATCCCATCAAGAAGATCGGTCAATTGGTGCTCGATGACTTCCTGCAAACCCACAAGAGTGGGGTATTGGCTAGTGCGGTTCTGAATAGTAGCCAACATGCCCTGGCGACGCGTGGACCACGGCTCCTCTCCGTTCTCCAATTTGCTGGGGTCGGCATCGTTCTTGATGTTGAGATCGAAAACCTGCAATTTGGAAGTATCCTCCCTCTTGGCTGGCACCAAACGGGCAACCAGCTCACGTAAACCAGCCAGCTGAGTTTCGAGAAGGAAGAGAGAGGCCAATACGAAGACGCAGACCGTAATGGTGACGGCCACCTTGGCTGCAAAAGTCGATTTGAGGAAGCTGGGCTGCATTGGTGAATTGGGTTGATTCGTACTGATCAGAAGAAGTGGATCAGCTTTTTATATCCTTTCGTGTAGCCAGCAGCCCCAAAGGGGCATCTTATTACACACAGCACGAGGCAGCTTCTTTAAGAACGTGGGCCCTCACCTTTAGCTTATATTGGTCAAGGACATGACCACAGAGCTAATTACGCCTAGAACGCCAAAGGCACGGATCGCCTTCTCAACGGCCACCAATGCCTCCAGCAGCCGAGGTATCCCAATAGGAGGCCAGAAACGTCCTTATCGCTGGCACATGGTGTGAACAGTGGCTGCAACATGTGCACCATATGCAGGCCAACAATACTGATTTGGACCCTGGCTCTTGATGGGGTCGTTGAGCTGTGCGTGCCACGCGGAAGTGGCAGGCCATGTGGTCAGAAGCACCAATGAGAAAGTGGGAAGTCACTGTCGAAGACCGTGTCGAAATTGCGGTCCCCTGAGGAAAGAATTGCTGCTAATATTAGCTATGCTCAGGGAAACCGAGGGCCGTTGAAAAGGGGAAGATAAGAGTGGTGGGCAGAATTCTGCTTCCCAAACGAAGTAGGAGGGCTTGGAGTGAAAAGAGAACCCTTTGCGTTTTTGGCAAAACGACGGAGATTTTGCTACATCTGTCAGACTCAACAGCAACAGTCCCACAAATCCAACTGCACGATAAGGGCACTCCCAGAACTACTTCCACGTCGTGACCTCCCGTATTATTGCAACTCTCTAAAACGATCCAGTGTCTCCTGTAAAGAGGTCTCCCAGAATTCAAACATGCAAACTGAAACAAAATCCTATTCTCTCAGTCCCTCTCATGCCTAAGCCTTCACGAGATGAAACCCGGCGTACAAATACCGCGCCACAAGCGTCCCAACAGTGCCGCAAAACTGGCAGACGCACACAAAAATCACAAGCTTGTCGAATTGGCCGATCCCCAAGGAGTTCCCGAGAATGGCTCCCCCTATGGGGATCCCGAACAAGTCTGCAAAACTCAAGATGAAGAAAGCGGTTCCGCTTCTGCGTCCAAAGTCCTTTGTTTTGCTGACAAGTCCAATGCATGTTGGAGAAAGCGACAATACAGAGCCGGAAGAAAAGCCGTAGATGGCAGAAAAGGCATAGAGGCCCAGCAACTTGTGCCCGATGGGGGACGGCAACCAAATCACGCAAAAGGCTATCGTAGACAAGGCGCTGATGCTGCACAAGGTGTTGAAGCCACCGTAGATGTCAGCCAAGATGCCCGGCACAACGCGGCCCAAGATGGAGAAGGAGTTGAATATCACCATGAGGTAGTTGGACTGGGTGGATGTGTGGCCTGCAGCTACACCGTAGCTGGGCAAGTAGGTCATGGTGATGAGGAAAACAAAGCCGTTGAAAAAGAACCCTAGCACAAGCGTGAAGTATACCCTATCAGCAAACACGGTGAAATCTATGGATTTGAGTATTTCTTTGACGATGTTCTGGGAGCCATCTAGTCGGCTCTGGTCCTGGAACACCGCCCTGCGGTCCTTCAAGAGCAAGATGCTAAGCGTGAGAAGGCCTAAGCAGATGAAGCTTTCGATTCTGACTGTCCAGCCAAAGCCTACCTTCGGGTAGAGGGTGTTGCTGATGATAGGGAAAACTATCCCCATGATGCCCCCCGAAATGTACACAATTCCCACGGCCTGGCCTCTTTTCAAGAGAAAGTAGTGGCTCACGACGCAAACAAGGGGCCCGAACGTGAACGCGGACCCGATTCCGGCCGCAAGGCCGTAGCTGAGAATAAACTGGTAGAGCTTCGTGCTGACCGAGGCACACATAAAGCCTATCGCCAGGAGAATGGTGCCAAAAACCAACGGGATGGTCACGCCCACCCTGTCAAAAACAGGACCCAGAATGAGGGTGCCGCCAAAGGCAAAGAAGCTGAAGACCGAGAAAACCCACCCCAACTCCGACGTAGAGCAGTGGGTCAATATATGGTGTTTTATATAGTTCTCAGTGACCCCCGAGGAGTTCACAAAAGCCAAGTTTCCTGCGAGGCCGAGGAAGGAGCCAATTATTGTGAGAACGGAGCGCTTGCTTCTCCATTCAGGGAAGTTGTTGGGGTCATCTAGGAGCACCCTGCCTGTTTCGGGGTCGAGCTCATTGATGCTGGGACTGGGTTCTGTTTCAGGAACCCTGTCTGGAGGGCTTTCTTCTAGAGAGGTATTCTTTTCAAAAGAGGCCCTCATTGAACCAGAGGCGTTGTCCATTACGGGCCCCGAAAGGCCTTTTTGCTCGTCAAGCGGCTGTAGTAGCATTTGGTTTTCTGAAGAATGGTGGAGTGGTATAAATTAAAAATGCGGTGGATTCAAAGCAAGGAAGCTTACAGAATAGCCCTGGCACAAGATTTCCACTTAGTGCCTCTATATGTGGCTTCTTGTAAGCGTCTTCCCTATATATGTGGGTGTGATTCACAATCTTAGTAAGAAATGATTGAAATGCCGATGTCGGAAAATTCGCAATTATCCCGAGGGCTTGGCTCCGGACTCTAGCAATTCCTTCTATTTTCACCAGCAGACGAGATATGCTGTAAGTGTCCCCAGAAGCTCGGAACTCCAGACCGTGGTTCCGAAGACTTCAATTTGGATCTACTACCGAAAACTTCAATTCTAATGTTCCTTTGCTGGGCGCGTACTTCCGGTGCATATTTAGTTCGTGTGAGGTGACGTGCATTTTTACGAGGCAAGTTCATTCCAGCCACAACACTTATACTTACCCAATTAAAACTTTCTTGTATATTTCGAGCACCCCCAGTGCATAAATGCGCTTGAATGTAATTAGATAAGAACTTAAAGTAAACTGGTGGCTAAGAAGCCCTGCTCTTAGAAGCGAAACTACCGCCTTCCCATTCTTCTTTTAAAGGCTCTAGTTCTGGGGTCGTTGATCTTGAGCCTCTGGTAATTGTTGCTCATGGGCTTTACCTTGCCCTTAGTGCTGGTAGGAGCCTCGGGCCGCTTGTACTCGCCATCACTTTCTTCATCCGCGTCTTTGGTGTTTTCGGCGCCACCTTCAATGTACTCCACAAGCTCCTGCTGGGCTTTGTCATCAAGCTTCCGCACCTCTTCATGAATATCCTTTCTCGAAAACTGGTCATCGCCGGTGTTGTCCTGCCGAGGCTTGATTTTCCACCTTCTTGTCGTTCTCTTCTGAGTGATCTGCTTTTTTCTCTTGGTAGACAACGCGTCGTCTTCAGCGAGTAGCACCTCCTCCTCGTCTAGAAACTCGCCCTCAAACTCTTCGGCTTCCTCCTCCTCGATGGCGTTCTTCTTGAAGTCGTGGAATATGTCGGAGATCTTCTTGTTGCTACCGTACGACAAGAACCTGTGTGTTTTCAACGGAGACGGAGATACCAGAAACCCATCAAGAGTTGGTTTTGACGGCGTAACAGGCTGCGTACTGTTTCCTTGCTCAGCCTGTGGACTGGGAGACGCGACAAAGGGCGACGATTTGATGTTGGTACTGTCGGAGTCGTCAAACGTAAATTTCTGGGAAGTTCTCGAGAGATAAGATGGGGTTTTCAAAAGTACAGAATCCGAGGTCTCAGCAGCCATTTGGAGCTTGGAAGAGAGGTTTCGGGTAGGAGTCTTGTGCACTGATGGCGTCAAGTCCATGAAGTTGAGCTTTCGTATCTTGGTTGGTGTTTTGAACATGCCGTCTTCACCGGCTTCGTGCTTTATTTCTGGAATTTGCAAGGTCTTGGACTTAAGTGGCGACGACTCAGGAGGCGTGAGCTTCAAGTCAAAAATCGATAGCACCTTTCCGTTGGCCTGGGGAGTGGGCCCCAACTGGGCCCCAGCCACTTCTATTATGTGGCCATTAGACTCGTCGTTGTCCTCAGAATTTTCAGACTCAGAGAGAAATCCGCCAACATCAACCGCGAAGCTCCTTTTGCGCTCCAAAATAGGGGCTTTCTTCGAAGAGGAAGGTTTTTTGGTGCCTTTCAACTGCCGGTACTGGGTATACAAGTTGCTGATTTGCGGTTCCAGTTTCATGTCCTGTTTGGCAGGAACGCGCCCATGCGTCTTCTGGAAGTCATGCTCCCACGTCTTGATTTTTTCCTTCACTTGTAGTAGTGTAATTGACATTTGTAGTGTTGTGGAGAAGAAGAGATGTGTTTAAGACGCGTCGGGTGTGCAGGTGTAAGCCCTGTGCAGGAGTGAAGAAGTGAAGGGGGAGGCGAAAGCTCAATCTCTTTGGATAAGATGATCCAAGAAGATGGATTGCTTGAAAGTGGGACAACAATCAAAGGCGGTATTCTATCCACACAAAAACAGCTTTTCTATGGTGTTTTCCAGAAGCTGGAGGGTGCTTAACTATCGCCGCAAAGCTTCAATGACTGCGAAAAAGTGCGAGTTACTGCAAAAAAGATCGACTATTGTTGTGAAAGGACCGTTCAAAACTGCAACCACATCATCTGCTACATCATTTTCAGTCTCCAGTTAGGATTTTCCAAGTATGATTACACCATTTCTGTCACTAAACACAAACCCTTGCCAACCCGGCGTGGAAATAGCGCGCGAGGAACGAGGTGATTGTCCCCAATATAGATATCGCCCCAATGAATACGGCTAGGTTATCGAAGCCCTTGGAGCTGCCATAATTACCCGCAATGGCACCACCCACCAGGATTCCTACGAGATTCAAAATTCCCAATAACACCGATGCCGTGGAGTAACGACTGGCGTAATCCTCCGTAAGCGAAATCTGGCCCATCACCGAGGGCCCCAACGACAAATTGCTTCCTGAAGTAATGCCGTATACGCTAGCAAACGTAAATAGGCCACCCACACTGTGTCCAATTGGAGGAGGCATCCAGAGGACCAAAAAGCACAAGGTGGATGTTCCATTTATCACGCACATGGCATTGAAACGCCCATACTTGTCTGCAAAAAAGCCACCCGATAGTCGTCCCACCACAGAGGCAGCATTGAGTACAATTAGTAGGATATAGGATGTCTGAGACGTGAACCCTTGCGCAAGGCTGTAGCTGGTGATATAAGTCATGGTTATGAGGAGAGCGAAGCCGCTTGTCAGCATTGCCACCACCAAAAAGAGGAATGTGAAGTCCTTGAAGGCACGAAGGTCGATTTTTCCCAAAGTCTTCTGAAAGAGTGTCAGATCCTTATTGTGTGCCTGTATTTCCTTTCTTCTGTCACGCAAGAGAATTAGCTCAGTAGTAAGCAAACCGATATTGATGAAGCCCACCACTCTGACGGTCCATGGGAAGCCAATTTTGGGTAAAAGACTCCTCATCAAAAGGGAGTATGCGATGCCTCCTATTCCGCCACCGCAAAAGACAAAACCTGACATGAGCGCCCGTCTCTTGAAGAAAAAGTGGCCCACAACTCCCACGTTGGTGGTGAAGACAAAGGAGGAGCCAATACCAGTAGCAACGAAACTAAGGAAAAACTGGTAATAGGCCCGCGACACAGATATCAGCATAACCCCCACCGAAAACGTAACTAGGCCCAATACCATCGTTACTCGCAGGCCGTACAGGTCAAATAGTGGCCCCCCAAATAGTGAAACACTGAAAGTCAAGAAGTTGAACACTGAGAAGATCCACCCAATATCCAACTGACAGATGTCTCGCAAGTAGTCTTCGGAAATGTACAGCTGGAGGATGCCTGTAGCGTTAATGAAGCCCATGGGCCCAGCCATACCGAGGAAGGCTGCGAATAGAACAATGTAGGCGCGATAGCCGCCCTCGGGATACGTTAACGAGTTTTTCTCTTCCTTAATGGAGACGGTAGATATCATCTTCGCAGCCATTTCAGGGTCCGTCATGGCCTGTTTGTGACCAGCTTTTTGGTCCATGAAAACACCTGTGCTGCGAAGCAGTGTTTTATGAATACCCAGAGCTTATTAATAAGACTCATCTTATCAGCTAGACCTATATAGTGGGGGTATGCGTGCAAGCCATTAGGCCGCAAGTTGCCCTTTTGGGAGTCGCGCTCGTCCGGATGGAAATGTATGCCGGACGCTCCGGAGATGCGCTTTCCATGAGTCAGCAGGGCCACACTTTCTCGGAATTCTTGCAGCCAATGCCGGCTATGTGCAAAAGGAGTCGAGAAGGATGCTAGGGGTCTTGTCACGGGTTTGTGTCAGCAAAAAGGGACTTGAACTCCGAAATGCTACCGTTTTGCAGCCTGCTCGCGAGAATGAGGGGCCATTTTTCCACCAGAGCGTAGCTAAAGTGTGCCAATATGCAGTTGTCTGCTGTCTAGCACTATAGCACCCATCCAGCCAGCTCTCAACTCTCAGGGTCCGAAATGTGCCTGGGGAGACGACCTCTATGTTCACTGGTGTACGGGTGCACCCGGAGCCCTTTAGCGGTTTAGGAACCTGCACAGTACTCCCCAGTTAGCAGCCATATGGACCCAGCTTGAGACACTGAAAGTTGGGCCCAAAGAAGAGAGCACTGTGCCAAGCCCGGTGGAAATGGCCCAAATCCCACCGAATGCCCTCCACTCTTAGAATACAGCCTCATGCCCAAACCTCTTCTTCCACACCCTTCCCGGCTGTCTCCCTCCTTATGAGCCGCGCACGCCGCACTACCGAAAATTAATCGCTTTTTGCCCCACCGGCAAGTTCCCACCACCAATCCACAATGGCAGTCGCCCAATCTCTCGTGTTAGCCTCCTTATTGACCGTTGGCGGCTACTTGCTATTCACCGGGTCCGGAGAGGCGTTCAATGTGGGCGAGTTTTTGGAGACCTCGTCGCCCTACTTGTGGGCAAACCTAGGCATTGTTAGCTGCATTGGCTTCTCTGTTGTGGGAGCAGCCTGGGGCATTTTCATCACTGGCTCGTCTATAATTGGTGCGGGCGTGAAGGCGCCCAGGATCACCACCAAGAACTTGATTTCCATCATTTTCTGCGAGGTTGTGGCCATTTACGGCTTGATTATGGCTATTGTGTTCTCCTCCAAATTGGCTAGCGTGCCCGAAACGACACTCTACACTAAGGAAAACTTGTACACGGGCTACTCGTTGTTCTGGGCCGGTCTCACTGTGGGCTTGTCCAATTTGATTTGTGGTCTTGCTGTGGGAGTCACCGGCTCCACTGCAGCCATCAGTGACGCTGCAGACTCGTCGCTTTTCGTCAAGATCTTAGTCATCGAGATTTTCGGCTCTGTTTTAGGCTTGTTTGGCTTGATTGTGGGCTTGTTGATGGCCGGCAAGGCCTTTGAGTTCAAGTGAGGCCTGCATTATGGGCGACCGCGCCTACATATCTTCAATTCATCGAAATGACAATACATGGGGTTTGTATCCACGCGTATTTATAGTCAATATAGACTTTTGTGAATTGTCCCTGGGGTCTAGGCACCGGCCAGATACCCTCATTTGCTCTTAAAAACTGAAAAAATGGCTTGTCCCTTTTGTCACGTATTTATACTCACTAATATACTCGTCCAAAAGAACCTGATTTCATACCAACAACTTCTATCTCTAAGCACAGACCACCTTAAGACCCATACTACATCATCCTTGACGCATCCTACAGCACTTCTCTAATCCTAGTTTTCAGCTCCCTAATTATCAACCTCCACGTACTCCGGGTTCTTCTTCAAAATCACCACACCCTCCAAGGTGTGAGTTAAAGAAATCCACTCCTCACTCTCCAACTCGGCTCTCTCACCGTAGCTCAACAAGACAGGTGTGGACTGTGTCACCCAGCCCGTGATTGTCTTGGGTTTACCAGCCTGACCAACGACATCCACAGCCTGACCCACACGAACGTTTACCTTCATGGGGTTTAACTCCTCGTCAACAGTCACCAACATGCGCGGTTTGATTGCAGGAGTCAAGTAGTACAAGATTTGGTGAGAAGTCTCGGTAGTTGAGTCGCTCAAAATGAACGACTTAGGGTCCAACAATGCTACCGACACGGTCAATAACGACGCCAAAGACACCTTCGACAAGATGGACCTCTCAACGTTAAACGGGGTCAACGTCAATGTTCCCTTGCCCAAATGCAAGATTCCCTGTGCGATTCTGACCATGAACAACGAGTCCGGTGACTTTACGTAGTACGACGCCAATTGTCTCAATAACTGCGCCAATCTGGCATTGTTGGTGCCGGCACCCACCAAGCCCATAGCGTAGATGGAGTTCTGGGCCACCTCCAAATCAGGATCGTGCGAGTAGCGCGACAAGGTGTCAAACACCTTCATTTGGGGGTACGACGCCGAAACAAGGCCCATGGCCAACGGAACTGCACGTCTGATCAACGGGTTTCCATAGTGCATCAAGTGCGAGAAGTGGCGCAACACCATGTCCTGGCCTATATCCTCGCCCATGGCGATGGAAGCGAGACCAAGTACTGCAAAGCCCTGGTACAACTCTTCATCTTCGTCGAGAAGCAGTTCGTCGGATTCGTCGTCCTTGGGCTCCTCTTTGAGCTCTTCCTTGGGCTTTGTTTCCTCCTCCTTGATGTTGGCGGACTCAGAAACGTCAGCCATTTCCACATCTTCGGTGGCAGCCGCAAGCTCCTCCTTGGCCTTGTCCTCCTCCTTGGCCTTGTCCTCCTCCTTGGCCTTGTCCTCCTCCTTGACCTGGTCCTCCTCGCTTTCTCCGAGCCTCTTCTCCTCGGCGGACTCGTCCTTGGGCTTAGCTGTGCACATCTGCAACAACAGCTGTATCTGCAACACGTTACCGGTTCCGGCATATGCACAAATATTGACCAAAACTTTCAAGGTCTTGCTGATAGAGTGATCGATGGCATCGATAGTCTCCAAAACGTCGTCCACCATCTCGTGTTTGCTCATGTACAAGAATCCCAAGCCGAGCGACATGAAACGGGCAAACTTGTTCGTCAACTGCGACAAGTCACGCTCCAACAACGTCTGCAAAATGGTCAGTGTGATGTCGCCGTGACAGGTTCCCACGAAAACATGACCCAAAGCCAATGCCGCCAACGACGACACCTCCAAAGAGATCGCCAGATCAGATACCAACGGCAACAAGAGATTCAACACCTCCTCATTGGAGGATCCCGCGAATGCAATGCCCAAGCCAGTGATGGCGGACGTCTGCAACAACTTTTTGGGGTCTAAAACGTACTCCTGTAACAACGCCAATGCCGCCTCTACGTCGTCGTGGATGTTGGCGGAAACGATACCCGTTCCCAACAAGGCACCGGCCTTCACCTCATCCTCAGACGTGTAGGTGTACTTGTCCAATACCTGCAAACCGTCATTGATGTTCCATTGGTGGATGGAGCCCAATGAGGCAGTGGTGGACACGATGCCGGGACCCTTGGTTTTGTAAATCCACAGCTTGTTATCCTCCTCGGTCTGAACCAATTTGTCGGTGCCAAAACCCAAGTTGAGGAAGGCGTTCACGAAAGCAGCCGCCAAGTTCTGTTTGGCGGAGTCGGTGGAGGTGGAGCCTAAGCCGTACTTGGAGCTCTCCAAATGCGACTTGTAGATGTCCTCGGGCACCTTGGGGTCCAACAAGTTCAACTCCTTGACAAGGTAACCGTAGTACTCGTGCAACTTCCCGTTGGAGATGGTCTCCTGGACCGCGTCGCTGTCGCCCGGGTACTTGAAGCCGTTGTTCTGCAGCGACAAAATGAAGCCTAATTGCTTGTGAACCAACTCGTCAGGCGACAGGGTGAATACTTGATTAATCAACTTCTCATCGTCCAACTTGATAGCTAATGTCAACGCCTGGGTCAACTGGCCATGGGCCAAGTAGATGGCGAAAGCGGTGTGTAAGAAGGAGGCGTCGTCGGGGGGCGCCAACAACGGCACGCAGCTGACCATGTAGAGGCACACGCGTGCGTAGGTGACGTCGTCCACAAAATGCGGCAAGCGGTCGATGCTCTCGATCTCCAACAACAAGTCCACGGCGTCCGCCTCCGCGTTGTGCTTCAAGAAAAACGGCACAATCTGCAACGACAACTGCACCAAACGCGCGATGTAGGCGTCGTCCAGGCCCAACTTCTCCTGGTACAGCTCGCCGATCTGCAACGCCAAGTGGCGCATGTACTCGTGGCCCCAGTCGGCGATGGTGTCGTCGCTGGCCAACAAGCGGTACTTCAACGAGTCCTTTTTGCCATCGTCAGAGTAGGTCATGGCCAAAACCGACAACACGTCGGCCAACTGACCCACCACGGGCTTGCCGCTGTGTACCGAGGTCCACGAGTCGTACAAGTCTGTCAACAGGGGGTAGTGGGGCCTCAAGAACTTCAACGGTTTGGGCACCGCTGTCATGGAAGTGGTGGACTCCTTGATGAAGGTCTTAAGCGTATTCAAGTAGCCGGCGTATAACTCAGCCTTCTGTGCGGGCTCGTTGAGGCGCTCCACGAGCATTTCCAAGTCGTCTTTTAGGCGCTGGTCCTCCTCAGAGAGCTCCTCCTCCTTAGGCGGGTGGTTCTGGGACTTGGCGAGATTGGGCTCATCGGCCGAGGCCGGATCCGCGTGCGTGTGCTCCTTTGCAGGCGACATGGAGCGTAATTGGCGAAAAGACGGTGTGTGGCCACTAAGCAACAGGTAGTGGTAGTATGGAGTTCTGGGAGGCAAATTCGGCGACTGCACAGAGGGCTCTGTTTATGTGCACTCCTGATGCACGGGTGTGTTGACCTCGAATATACCCACTGTTTACCTCATAACAACGCTCTTTTTCCCACCGCCACCGCCCATGGAACGCGTCTTCTACCGTCTGGATTGCACGGACGCGTACACCGGGCTCCCCATATACATTTTTGACACGTCGTATCTCCCGGCGCCAGAACTAATCGACTACGATGGCTTCATTCCTACGCTCATGCAACACGTCCCCAGCCAGCCCTACGTCCTCTGCATGTTCTCGTGCGGGCTCAGCCGTGTGAGCTGGATCTGGGGCATCAAGTTCGTGAAGCTCTTTCTTGACCCCGACGCCAACAACCTCCACAATTTGGCCAAAATCATCACCGTCCACGATAGCTGGTTTGTCAAGCTGGTAACCCAGATCTTGACCAACTACTCGCTCACCAAAAAAAGCTTGTCACAGATCAACCGGCTTTTTGAGCCTGACGCGCTGGTGGCGTCCTCCGCCGGCCTCGTGGCCAGCTGCTCCTCACTCTCTGACCTCTCTCAATACGTGGACATCACGAAGTTGAAGTTGTCGTTGAACGTGTACAAGGCCGACTTGCAGCACGAGCCGCATATTGAGTTCGCGCACCCCGTGCTGCGCCTAATAGGCCCCGGCTCGACGATCCTGCGCCGCCACCCGGTGTTGTTCCACCACTTCTACCAGATCTTCAACATCCTCAATCTCTATGGCGACCGCGTAGAGCGCCTCTTCCACCGCCCGGGAAACAAGGTCAGTTCCGACATCTTGTACCGGTGCGTTCTGCGCAACCAGCTCATCTGGATCAACGACTGGGACTTGTACTGCATTCTGACGGTATTCAAGCGCCTTCTTCTGGACCTCCCGCATCCTCTTGTGCCCGCGGACGCAATTGTGTTGCCAATTAAGGACGATTTTCAAAGTACCTTAGTGGCCTTCAACACAATAGTGTCCGGCTACAACGCCCATGACCCCAACTACGCATCGGTGTTGTACCAGCTCATGGACCTCTGCGCGCGTATGGCGGCCAACTCGGACATCACCTGTCACTCCAGCTTGACACTCGCCAAATGTCTCAGCCACTGTCTTGCGCAGGAGTTGGTTCTGCACCAGAACCGTGATCTGGTGGTGGTGGTGAGCCGCTTCGTCAAAAATGTCTTGGACCATTGGCACGGCATCCTGCCCTTGTACCAAGGCAAGTATCAGGCGATTGCGCAGATCATCGCGGGCGAGGAGTTAGTGCGTGAAAAGCTCGACGACTCCTACGATCTATCCTACGACATCACCATCGATGCCCCCGAAACCACCGACGAAAGCGACGAAAACGACGAAAAGACATTTAACACCTCTAGCATCCTCACAGACACTTCGCACGACCCGCCCAGTGCGCAAACACCAGCCTCCAGTCCGCCCAGAAGACAAGCGCCTCCCACGCCGGCATCGCTCGTTTCTAATTCCTCGGCTGTGGTGTCAGTGGCCTCAGAAAACTCTGTTTTTAGCAGTCTCGTGTCTAAGACTCATAACCGACAGCTCTCTGACGTGTCCAACATTCATGTTCAGTTTCCGCCACAGAAGTACAAGTTCTCGGTAGAAAAAGCGCCCCCACGTCCATTGAAGCCTGCCCTGTCATCTACGCTGCTCAACCAGGCCTCCAGAAAGCCGGTTATTCGCGGACGTAGGGTAGGGGAGTTGGCGCGGTTGTATGAGGAGCGGGCTCAGGGATTGGATATACTCAAGGGAATGTAGTTAGGAACGAATGGACAAAGGGACGGAGCAAGGTAGGGGCATCCCGTATTTGTTGGGGCCTAATGGCAAATGACGATTTGTTGAATATGGAGTGTTCTGGAACCTACATAAAAGATGGTATGTGTGGAAGTTTTGAAAAATGGCTATTTCGCAGCCATCAGGACAACGCAATCTCATCTGTTTGCGCCATTGAACATGCGTCTTTTGCAGCTATGAATTTCAAAACCAGACCAACAGATAATTCTGGGTAGTCAAAAACGGCTTATAACGTGAAGGGCTCAAAAAGTAAAGGGCATTTGGTTCATATACGACTCGAGACCCTTAATAAACAGGAAATAGGTGCAAAATGGGCACGTTCACCCCTACTAGTCGAGCATTTTTTCCAAAGCTCTATCGTCGTCAATTTGCCATGGCTTTCATGTGATTCCCGATGGCTGCAAATGCAAGCCACCCCTCTTTCACCGTGCGAATAAGGAGGCGGGCCCGCTTCTGGCCGTTTCCTGGTTGGGAATACCCGTCTATCGCAAAAATTAAGCTAAGTTCCATATCAAGTCACATTTCTGTTCTACATTACTATAAGTATTTAGCTACAAGCATTCTCCAAATCCTACCCAATACCCCTCCAGACCGCTAACGCTTCCCACCTCAAATTTCACTCCCTCGTTTCCCCCCGGCCATTTTCGGGTGCATTCCGGGGCTCCCCGGGAAACTGTCGCCGACTGGCCCCAACAAGGCCCAAATAGCTTCCAAAACGGGACCTATATCGGCCAATAAGGCACCGGCACCTCAAACCCGGCCGTATCAGGCAGCTTTGCGCCGCACACCGCCACGTTGGGCCCCTGTTGGGCCCGAAAGGTTTGAGGAGCATTTCCGGTGGGGTGCGTCACGTGACCCTGGGCTATTTCCGGGCGGCCCCTCCAATGGCATATAAATACCTGTCCATCCCCCCATTTTTGGCCGTATACCGATAATGCTCAGACCGCTCGCTCGCCGCTCCTTCCAACTTCCCGTTCTTGCACGAGTCGGGTTTATCCGGGCCAACTCGGTGCAGAACTTCCATCGGCCCGATGTTGCGGGGTCCCACTTCCCTGAAGACGCTGCAGACGCCACTGCCACTATATTGGCGGACCAGAACGACAGCCAGAAGTTTCCCAACAAGGCCACATGGCTTGATGCGCTTCATGAGCGCGAGAAACAGCTAGCCGAGGGACGTGTCCTCGATCTGTATTCGTATATGACGCCCAAAACGACCGATGTGGGTGAGAAGACCAGAAGTGAGTCTTTTCTGTACTTGACGCTTCCGTTCAAAGACGACAAGTGGCTCTGCGACACGTATATCAACGCATTTGGTCGTCTCAGAGCCGGCCAGTTGTTCCAGGACTTGGACGCCCTTGCTGGTCGCATTGCCTACAGACACTGTCTGCCAGCAGAGCCGGTCAACGTGACGGCCTCTGTTGACAGAATCTACATGGTCAAGAAAGTGGACGAGATCCAGAACTACAACTTCGTGTTGAGTGGCGCGGTCACGTGGACTGGCCGGCTGTCAATGGAGATCACGGTGCGGGGCTACGCATTGGAGGACTCCATTCCTGAGACCGTCACGGAGGAGACGTTGCCGGACGACAAGATCTTCCTTCTGGCCAACTTCACATTTGTGGCCCGCAACCCTCTCACCCACAAGTCATTTGCCATCAACAGGCTCTTGCCGGTGCTGGAACACGAATGGCTCGACTACCGCCGGGCGGAGTCGCACAACGCCAAGAAGAAGTTGGCTGCAAAGAACCAGCAGGTCACGCAGCCCACGGACGAGGAGTCGCGGCTCATCTACGACATGTGGAAGTCGTCCAAGTCGCTCGTGGAGAAGGAAACCATGCCTGATGGCGTCGTCTTCATGAAGGACTCGGCCGTCCAGTCCACTCTCTTTATGCAGCCGCAGTACCGCAACCGCCACTCGTACATGATCTTTGGAGGTTACTTGTTGAGGCAGTCTTTTGAGCTCGCCTACTGCTCTGCCGCCAAGTTTGCGTCTACAGGTCCCCGTTTCGTGTCCTTAGACTCCACCACCTTCAAGGCTCCGGTGCCTGTCGGCTCTGTTGTCAGCATGAACGCCTCCATAGTTTACACGGAGCACCTCCACGATGCCCAGGAGAAGAACGAGCCGGACTCGCCCTTCAACTTTAAGCTTCCCGCTACCAACAGCATCTCGTCGAACCCAGATGCATTTTTATCAGAGTCCGGCACCTTGATCCAGGTGCGGGTGGACACCTTCATCAAGAATTTGGACAGCCCCGTGACCAAGGAGTCCGGCACGTTCATCTACTCCTTCTTTGTTCCCAGGGAAGCCTACGAGGAGGGTCAGCCAGGCTTTTTGTCGGTGATTCCCCAGACTTACTCCGAGATGATGGAGTATGTGGAGGCCAGGAGAAGGGCGCAGGATACCGCCCAGTATGTAAGCACGCTCCCGAAGCCAGCATAAAGTAGGCACTCCAGACAGGTAGCCTCATAAGAAATTGAGACTTTAATAGATTAATTGGAAGAGTTGTAGATATGAGGTCAGAGTAAGGTATCAAGAAGGGTCTTTTTCGCAGCAAAAACTGCGATAAAAGGAAGGTTCATCGAACAACATGATTACCATACAAACCAGATAAGGGCGCCTCAAAATTCTCACAATAGTGCGTTTCCAAAATGTAAGATTTCTTTCAAGACAGTTCTCAAAAAAGACACCCTTGAATGTCCTTCTCTCAGCACGTTACCACATTTTACATTCTACAGCTTAAACATTCTCAAATTAGTGTAGATTCATCGTTATGGACACCGTATAATACAAATAGGCAGGGGTGCCAGAGTGCGTCAGCACTCAATTAAAACTGGTAACCAGCCCGAAACGAACAAAAACAGATGCAAAGGCGAGTCGTACTCACGGTCAGCGGGTTCAGATGCAATGGAACAACCACTAATCACTGTCGTCATTGACAATAGTGGCGGTGTGGCCCTGGTAGTTGTAGTCCGGCTCATAAGCCAGGTCCCTCAAGCTAGCTTTTCTGGTGAACTCCACCAACTTGGCTCTCTTTCCGAGCACAGATGTGCTTCTATCGAGCCTTGTGTCGGAATTGTTGCTTGTGAGAGAAATGGCCAGCAAGTTGGGGTGTTTCATGGGCAGCGAATGCAACGTGTGGGCCTCGGAGGCGGTATCCTGGGCCCCAAAGGTGTCAGAAATGGGCGACACCAATCTAGGCGCATCGTCCTCCAGCCATCTGAAGCCCCCGTCGGGGTCTTTTGCAGCGCGGAAATCCTCCGCTAGACTGTGAGATGTAGAGTACTGTGACAACTGCTGGCCCGAGGGCTGGCGAGAGGCATCGAACTTAGATAAAAGGTTGCCGCTGCTGGTGTCGTTGTGGAGTGAGCTGCCGAACGAACGGTCCTTCTGCTGGATTGTGTCGTAGGACCTCGAGTGGTCGAAAGACCGCGAGTTCTCCTCCACCAATACGTCCAAGTTGGCAGACGGAGAACGCGACACTCTCGGCCTTTCTGAAGGAGAGGAGGTGGCGGTGGTGACGATGTTACCGTCACTGTCGAGACGCTGAATGTTTCCCGAGGAATTATCTCTTCTCAACAAGCCGTTGAGCGAGTTGGAGCTGAGAAACTGCCCCAGAAGCGACGACTGCTGCGAATTGCGGCCGGACGCGTCCTCCACTAGTCTAACCGAGAAGAGCTGCTCGGTGTTGACAGTGCTCATGGATGCGTCCAGGTCTCTGTTCTTGAGTTTGGTGCCACCTATGGCGTTGTCTGACATGTCGTTGGCCCTCCACGATTTGTGGGGCCTCTCCGAAGCATCAAAGTACTTTGATCCGTCGCTTTCGTCCTCCACGTGGGTTATGGAGGACGAGGTACTGCGCATATCGGTGGTGTCCTTGTTCTTGTCGTCCAACTTCAAAACGTTGAGGGACGAGAGCTGCTTAGCTTTCTCGTTGTGGTCGTCTTTGTCGACCACCATACCGAAACCGGGCCCATTGAGCTCCGGCAGGGCAACAGAGCTGGCATCGAACTCATCATCCTTCTCAGCAGCCGCTTTCTTGTTCTTTCTGCGTCTGGCGCAGCAACAAAGCGCAAAAATTGCAGCCACGAGGAGCACAAACGCAGGCACGCCCACAGCAAGCCCAATGACAAGCGCTTTGTGGTTAACAGGATGGCTCTTGCCTGTCTTGGGGGCCGTGGAAGCAGCCGAGGAGTCGGAAGCAGCGCTGTTGGAAGTGCTGCTGGAAGTGCTCTCCAGCTGCGTCAGCTGGCTCTTGGAAATACCCGTGATGTTGAACAGTTTTGTCTCCAGATCGAAATCGGACGATGCTTTCACGTTCACGGCCACCGAGCCAAGATTGCTGGGGGCCTGGCCATTGAAGGTCTGGTTATCGGAGTGGAAGGTCATCCAGGGCGCCAGGAAGTCCGCAGAAACGGTGGTGCCATTGTAGTCGGTGAACACCGACTGCATCAACTGGTAGCTGAAGAACAGGCCTTTGGTAGCGTTCACATCGGGAAGCAGGTCCACGGTGAAAACCAGGCCGAGCGCGTCGAACAGATACGGCAACTCCACCTGGTTGCCAAAGGTGTCCCTGACCACGATGGAGAAGTTGTCGAACGTCAGCTGGTTGGGAAACGTTCCTGAGAGCTGGTAGTCGGGGCCCAACGTCACGTAGTCCGGCAAGTTGGAGCCGTACACAGCGGAGATGTTCGCCTGCTGGATGGGCTGCTCGTCCAAGAATACCAGTCCCATCACGGGCACCGTGAGCTGGAACTTGTCGTGCAAGGTTCCGTTGACCTTGATGGTCTCATTGATGGAGGTACTCAACTGGTGGGCGCCCACCACCAAGTTGAAGAGGCCCTCGGCGCCCGCAAAGCCCGTGTAGTCCAGGCCGATGAAGGAGAAGCCGTAGGTGAAGGAGGGCGCGATGGACAGCACCACGTAGGGCACCGTTCCCGAGAACGAGAGGCTGTCTGCGTCGAAAGACACCCAGTTAGGCAAGGAGCTGCGGTCCGCCAGACGCCCGTAGTGGGCCACGATGGGGCGCTGCAGGTTGGGTTCCAGCACAAACACCAGCGGCAGAAACTTGACGTTGAACTTGTCGCCGGGGCGCACCACCAAGCCGTTCTGGCCATCGGTGTTGCCGTACTGGGCAATCTGGGTGAACATCACATCGGGAGCCAGGAGGCGCAAGCCCGGGTCGGCGCTCACCACCATGGGGTACGAGTTCTGGATACTGGACTGGTCCGAGGAGTCGGTGCCAATGAGTGTGATGGAGAAGTTGGCCACATCTCCCCGCTGGGGCAGGCCACTGAAGGTGCGGGAGCCGGCGTCGAAGGCCATCCACGAGGGCATGTCTTGCACCGAGTACTCCACGGGCGCGCCGGAGTCCAGCTTATAGGTGCCGTTAGCGAGGGTGAACAGGTAAGGCTGGCCCGCCCGGGCCACAGTAGGGAGCTGTTCACTGAAGGGAAAGCCCACGTAGACAGCCGCCTGGACGGCGGCCACCAAGGGGAAAAGGAGTTTTTTCATGGGTCCTTATTAGGGGCCGTTCAGCAGTTGGTTCTTGCAGCAGTTGTGCTGTGTGGCTGCGGTAAGACGGTAGTGGGCCTGGGTATGTTTAGCACCACTAGAGAAGCACTCGAGGGGTCTTCTTCGATGTTGTCTTTTCAAAGCGCTGAGCGCAAATTCTGCTGTCTGGACGACTGACTGAGAGACAACAGGAGACAATCGCCATCTTAGGTATGGCTCGGGGCCATTCGCGTATTGTTTGGAAGGCACACGCGTGTTTTGGTGGAGCGCGTTTTGCTGCAAAAACGCGCCTGAAGGGGTGGGTCTCCAGGCCGTGCAAAAGCGCCCAAAACGGCTGGAAAACGCGGCTGGGCGCTCGTTGCCGCGTGTAGGGGGCTACAAGCGGCCAATGGGCGCTGTCCGGGGCTGTTTGGTGCCATTTTGGTGCACAAACCGCTTTGAGAATGGACTTGAGCCGCGGGGTGAAAACGTCAAGGAGGTGTTGAAGATGCGGCCGTCGTCTTCTGAGAGCTCGGGAATCGAACCGCCTACAAGGTAGATGCCGTGTTTTTTGGCCAACTG